>OZ024825.1:100135824-101335824 GCA_964016985.1 Anodontia alba | reverse complement strand
TTCTTTCTGGATCATAGTAGTAAAGCCAAATTTCATCACATGCTACTAATCTGAAGCGGATGTCCCCAGGTAAACGATTATACCTACAGTAATTAACAGTGCAGAACTGTTGGTGACTCAACTTTCCTTCAGCTGTGAGCATTTTGGTATCCACCTTGCACAGATCACATAAGTTTTAGGACAGATTGACCTGGGCAAACAGTGTAGATTCTGATCAAATGCTGCATTCTGCAACAGTGTCTTATATGGGTCTACACTGTTTGCCACTCATACTGCAGTTCTAGACACATCCAGGTAGTAAATTAGACTTTTTTTTTTAATTTTACAAGTATGGTTAGAAGTCAAGCCTTGCCATGCTGAATAAAGTAAGATGCCATGCCCAATTCTAATTTTCAGCCAATCAGACTACTTGATCCAAGTTGTTGAAATAGATTCACATACTTAATGACAAACTGTGCAGATCCAGATCAGATGGCTTCTTCAGAAGCCATCTGATCTGGATTTACACTGTTTGCAAAGGCAAGGCATATCCGGGTTCAGCAGGACCAGTGTTAAGATGTCTAACTACTTACGGTAAATACATATCCACTGATTCTGTCAGTGCTCAACATAGACCATGACCAGTCTATGGAAATGTACAGGGGGATCTTGGCCTTTGCTGCCTACATATGGCATAAGGTTTTGTTTTTAATCATAGGTCTAGATAAGGGAGGGTATCTGGTATATATTTTTCTTATTTCTCCATGAAAACATATGTTGTGGGTACTCATTAGAAGTGCCTCGGCAAGGCGCTTCTAATGGGTACCCACAACATATGTTTTCATGAAGAAATAAGAAAAATATTAATACTTTTGGATTGGAAAAGGGCCTTAACTAGTGCTATGTTCTTTGTTGCATCAATAAGATAACACAAAACAACTAAGATGCTGCATGCAGATTTTATTGCAGAAGAAGCAAAACAAACAATTCCTGGCTAGAACAATACAGAATAACAAAACAATAAACAAGTACCGTATTTTCCCTATGTATTTGGACAGACAGACCTGTGCAAACAGTGTAGACCCAGATCAGATGCCACAGAATGTGGCATCTGATCAGGGTCTACACTATTTGCCACAGATCCAGCAGTCTTTAGACGCATAAATGGGTAGTAAAATGGACTTGTTCAAACTTCAGTGCAAGTATAGTTGACTCACTATCTCAAACACTGATAACTCAAACTACTGCTTAAGTCAAACTAAATTTTGGATAATGGCTTTATCTTCTTAACATTTCAACTCCTGTTATCTCAAACTACTGTTAATTTCAAAGTAAAAATTATGGTCCCTTGGAGTTTGAGAAAATGAGAGTACACTGTATGATAGGGAGAAAATGTTTCCAAAATCCGACTCCAAATATTAAGGGTAAATATGGTAGACAAGTGAACAAAATCAGGAGGCATGCTGTAGGAACATCAATACAATATTTGAATATGAAGACTCAGACCAGGTGATGGTCTGCGCAGGCTGGTAAGCATTTTTTCTGCTGTGCCATCATTAAATTCGAAAAGATCTAAATACCTTTTAACTCTTAAAGTGCCAATTAAAATTGAAGCTGATGGCTTTCAAATATATATATATATATATATATATATATATATATATATTTTTTTTTTTTTATGTTTTTCCAACAAATTAAGGCTTGACATTTCATGGGAATCCTCTGCTAAGCTCAGGATTCACATGAAATGACAAGCCTTGTTCATATGGGAAATGTCAAGCTATATTTCCTTTGAAAAAAAAAATTAGAATGTCTTCTACCATTTTGGAAGGTGTTTTCAAAAGGTAAAGAAAAGTGGCAACACTGTTTGATTCACACTGGATCAGTCTGATTTCTTGTCTTCATGTAGAAGAAGTGCTGATTTTTCCCATAGAGATGCCTCTAATATCTATATTAATAGCATTTGAAAACAGTGAAGGCCCAGTCTGATTAATTCCTTTGCCTTATACCTACAAAATCACAAGAATATATTGTGTACAAAGTATACACATGCATGCAATGATCATTTTTGTCTGTTAGAAAACAGTAAAACTTCAATGATCAGAACACTGATGCCTTGTTTACGGTGCATTACCAAAACATGCCTATTTAAATATACTGAAATTCATCACGAAAACATGCCTATATAATTTTGACCCCCTTAAACCCCACTTTTATATAGTAAAACTGGGGTTTACAGGGGTATACATTATTTTTCTTATTTCTGCTCAAAACGTAGGTTGTGGGTACTTGTCAGAACCACCTCGGCAAGGCGGTTCTAACGAGTACCCACAATCTATGTTTTGAGCAGAAATATGAAAAATATTGGAGTTTCTTATCTGAAAATTTTCAGTTTTTGGAGATGAAATTTTCTATATATTGGAATAGGCGTGTTTTCGTAATGTAACTCCAACAAATGAAAATTTCAGATAAAAAAATCTGATATTTTTTCATATTTCTGCTCAAAATATAGATTGTAGGTACTTGTTAGAACTGCCTCAATGAGGCAATTCTAACGAGTACCCACCATCTATGTTTTTGAGCAGTTTTTTCTATATAAAAGTGGGGTTTAAGGGGGTCAAATTTTACAGACATGTTTTCATGATGGGCTGATAAAAACTCATTTTTTGATTCCTTAAGAAATTCTTCTGATAGCTCAAGAAAACATTTATTCTAATAGGGATATTTTAGGGGGAAAATTAAAATTGTGTGTACTCATTAGAATTACCTTGATCCTAAATGCATTTCTAATGAATACACTTAACATACCATTATTTTATAGATTGAAAAGACATCCCTAAATTATCCCCACTGGCCGGGTACTCTGATCTGGTGCTGTGATTAATCCTCAGTGGCTCACTAACCATGTTAGAACAAGTTTCTATGTTAAAGCCATCAAAATTTGACTGCACTTAGGATAGACATGGTATGATCAAGTTGTGTTGCTGATCTGGGCTCACACTGTTTACATTAATTCAATCATAATGTACTTTATTTCATAAGGAAGCAAAGATAGTATTCCTTTGTTAGCAACATTGACGAACAAAAACATACTTGCAGTCATGGAAAATTTCAAACCAAAACTGTATATAAACACATTAACCCTTGTCCAGCTGAACCCGGATATATCCTGCCTTTGCAAACAGTGTAGCTCCAGATCAGTTGGCTTCTGAAGAAGCCAACTGATCTGGATCTGCACTGTTTGCCACTTAGTATGTGAATTTATATCAACAACTTTGATCAAATAATCTGATTGGCTGAAAATCAGAAGTGGGTGTGGCTTCCTAATTTATTCAGCAGGACAAGGGTTAACACATAACATAAGATGAGGAAATTGTTGAAAGAATATTTAAAACCTATTAGCTGCTCATGGGTAGGGAAAACCTCAGGCCATTTTCACGAAAGATCAAACAACATACAATACATGTAGTTGCAAATTTTTCATGCTTGCCTACTTGCTTGTAATCTATGAAATGTGTTGAATGGACTTCACTATGTGAAGCTGGCCTTTGATTTAAAAAAAAAAGGGAAACTCCCAGGATAAAGTTAATTCTGGAATTCTGGGAGGACTAGAATCTAACTATTTTTTTTCTTTTTCTCTCTTTTGAGGTGGGGTGAGGGGGGGGGGGGGGGGGGGTGAGGGGGAGGAGTGGGGAGCCAGCCTTTGATTAGTAAATTCTTTGCTCAGATTGTTATAAAGCTAATTAAAGTTTTGTTGGTTTTATAATAGCTTTCTCTGTATCATCAGTCAAATAAAATCAGGTTTAGTAAAACTACACATTCTGTTCATATCCAAATTTTTACCTCATAATTTCAAACCAAAATACAACATAGAGCTTTAATACTGCTATGTACAGGATGGTTTTTCAACAAGAAAAAAATGGCAAAATACTGGCTTCCTGAGAAAAACTTGCAAAAAATGAAAATGAAAAAAAAAACAAAACAATTTTTTTTTTTTATAATTGCATTGTACACGTAGGAACAAATAGGCAAAAATACTGATATGTTTATTTGGTGAATAACAAGAAAAAAAATGAGACTACTATATGAAAACCAACATTTCCCAGATGTCCAAATCAAGCATTCAGATGACTTTGCATGTATAGTCAAAACCTTCACTACAGTAAATGTCCTAAAATTGCAAACACTTTATTCCATACTTTTTTGGCAAATTTTGCTTTTTGTGCAATTGTTTCTTATAATACTTAATGGAATGGGAAACAGTGTAGACCAAGATCAGACAGCTCCTCAAGGAACCATCTGATCTGGGTCTGCCTTTTTTGCTGGAAACTTTGATGTACAAAAGTTTAGGACATTTACCATATTCACAAAGGAAAACATTGGTTTTGAACAGTACACCACAAATATATACTACAATAACTAGCCAATTGGCCAATAATAAAATAAGAAAATACAGACACTGAAAGTCAAAGAAAATTATGTAAATTATCAAATGAGATCTTTAGTAAAAAATATATCCATATCAATACAAAAAGAGGATTTTACCCATATCAACGTACCAAAAGCTACATCCTGAACTGAACAGGTAATATTGAGAATGTACTTTTCTTGACATTTTCAAGCTTAGCCTTCATTTTCTATTTAAATACATATATGTATAGTTAGTAAATGTATTTTTTGATAACTAATTCATTATTTTTTTTTTTTTTTATTAAAATGGTTTAGATTTGTTAGATCTTATAAAATCAGGGCCCTGTTGTTCAAAGCATCGTTAGCTTAACGAGCTCGTTAAGGGTCATTTTGTTAACTGTTTTAGCTGATTCAATATACAATATTTTGATATTTTTTTCTGAAAAAAATGCGAGTAGCTTTTGCACTGCAAAAGCTACTCACAATTTTTCAGCAAAAAATTTCAGCATATTTGCGTATCACTCGATGTAAATTTTAACGAATCGTTAACTAACGACATCGTTAGCTTTGAACAACTGGGCCCAGATGTAAACAGCGTGAAATGATCAAGAGTTACAGCACATAAACACACAAACATAAATATTGTCAACAAATATACAATGAAAGCATAGCTCAGTACACCTTTTCAAAAATTAAGCTCCAGTTTGAATAACATGTTCCTATGATGTGCTTTGAATGACTCAAATATTAGTGTAATATATGTTAAACCCTTGCTATGTGGAATAAACAAAGATGCCACACCCAATTCTAATTGTTAGTCTATCAGATTAATCAATCTAGGTTGTTGATACAAATTCACATGACAGTGTAGACAGTCTGAAGAAGCCAACTGATCTGGCTCTACACTGTTTGCAAAGGCAGCGCATATCCAGGTCCAGCAGCCATATCAACTTAAATAAAATAGATACTTTCAGGGGAGACAACTTTGTAAAAAATGTTTTGCTTCACTACGAAAAGCGTCTTCTCTAAAAAGTAAAAGGTTGCTCTCAAGGGCAGAAGTAGCCTTGAGGAATACATGAATAGTAATGGTTCAGATTAACCTGTGCATTATCTTGGGGTTACCTGTACAGCTGCATATCCTATTAGGACCTTTAATTTTGGTTACACAATCATTTGTTATTGCTGATTAAACTGTAAACCATCAAAGGGGCTGACTGGACTGGGTAGATGTGCAGGCTTACCTGGGCATTTAATGTTCTTATATGTCCCAAAGAACGATTTTCTCATTGTGCAGCCCATATTCTATGTGAAGGAAATTGCAGGAAAATGTGTCTTTGGGGATATGGGAAAAGTAAAGATTCATATCAGCCAGCTAAGCAGCACAACCTGATAAGGACCTTTGTTATAAATCAATATATTTTTACAGTATCCAATAGTTCTGTAGGCAGACAGTGAAGGCCCAGATCAGACTGTGCAAATGTGCAGGCTGATCTGGGCTTTCACTGTCTGCATGGGTTGCAAAGGCACATTTTTGCATGGCGCTGCTCAAATAATAAAACGTATTATCTGGAGCTGTGAAAGTATGCTGACTCCAAGTGAAAGCTGTGCTTAATTTTTCACATGGTGTATTAACAAATAGGAACAACACATAGGGAACACACATAACCAGGATATTTAATAGCACAATTGCAGCTAGTGAGAGGATATTATTTCTTTTAACAAGACAAGTAAATGTCCTTTTCACATCACCCAATTTCAAAACCTTACTACTTCTGTGCAAAGAGAAAGTATTATTAAATGCCTTTTTTGTATCTATCAAATCAAACAACATCAATATATCTGAGAGCACTATAAAAATCTTTGGGTTTTCAGTATGTAAAGGGGAAATGATACACATCCAAAGGGGAGTAATTCTGTCAGACTGTTTTGCCTCCCTTCTGAAATGGGTCTACTTTGAAAGAAAGAATTTGGGATCAAATTCTTCCCTTTTAAAGTAGACTCACTTTTCAAAATGAGTTTTGTTTGCAGGAAAGCAAGCAAGCTACAAACATTGTCCTTTTTAAAAAATGGTGGAAATTCCTCCGAAAGTATCAATTCCCCCTTGAACAGAAATTTAATTTGTATCAGTATCATACGTGTGCATTTTATTTTTATTTCCTTATATCTTTCAAAATGATACTGTAATTGTTATTTTTGTATTATTTGAACTTTCAAATGGAAAAAGGATTTTAATGCATATGCCAAAAGCAAAACCCACTCCAGTACAGCTGACAGCCTAATCGGAACTTTTGTCTTCATCAGTACAGTTCACTGAACTGTTTGAGTGCTTGCCACATGGCATAGGCTGAAATGTAATCCTACAATTTATGTTCTACTAGAAGATCCCTTTACATTTGGGTCATCCATTCAAAATTTGGGTAGGGAACACCATAAAAGACATAAAAAGACCTCTATAACATAGCTCCAGATGTGGGAGTAGCATTATAACATTTTTCTTATTTCTCCATGAAAACATATGTTGTGGTTAGTCATTGGAAGTGCCTTAGTGAGGTGCTTTTAACGAATACCCACAACATGTTTTAGTGAGAAAAAAGAAAACTATCACTACTTTTTGGATGTAAAAAATGTCTTATTTGAAACTATGATAAAGCTTTAAAAACATAAAAGAAGGCTACAAATGCAAAGCATATCTTTTTACAAAACTACTAGAATGTCCATTAAACATAGCGAGGGGCAAGGATTTCCATGCTGGCATACACAACACTAATCTTAATTACTTGGTTATACAAGCCTTTGGTTCAGATTCATACGCATTCAAATCCACAGTTTTATACTTCAGCTCATTCAGGATGTGGGTATGACTGCGAGTGATTAGTTTCTGTGTGACCGGGCTAGCGCTATCCAGGCAGTGGTAAGATACAAGACGACTAGTCGTGCCCTCTGGGGTAGTCCTTTCTGGGCATCTCTTTACAGGCATTGTGGAGAAGCACGTCTTATGAACACGACCTTGGCGTTTCTCCATTATCTTGGTCTGTTGAACAGGGTGAGTCATTTCTGAAAGTTAAAGAACAATGTAAATGATCTCTTTTAAGTTAAAATTAAACTAAATACATAGCTCTATATATGAGGGGTGTCTGTTCTTATTTCTCAACAAACACATAGGTACTCAATAGGAGCACCTCAGTGAGATTCTTCTAATGAGTACCAAGTTTTTGTAGTGAAGTAAAAGAAAAATCAGTTTTTTTTTGGATAAAAAAAAAGCATTTTACCTGGAACTATGTACATACCATAACTGACCAATGTAGACTTGAAATAGCCTGAACTTCTTCTGTCACTCAGACTGTCCACCAATAAAATAAGTAGACCTTGAAGATTCTAAGATTTTTTTCACATGTTCGAGAATCAGTAAGGGATGGATACACTTGGTAGAATTTCTACCATTTTTTTACAATGCGAGACAACTTATGACCTCATGATAGCAATCCCCTTCTGAAAATGGATCTACTCTGAAACATTATGAAAACACACCTATTCAAATATAATGAAAATTTTACAACCAAAAAGGAAAATTTTCAGATCAAAATTCTGATATTTTTCATATCTCTGCTCAAAACATAGGTTGTGGGTACTCATTAAAACTGCCTGGGTGAGACAGTTCTAACAAGTACCCACAATCTATGTTTTTTTAGCAAATTAAGAAAAATAATGTATACCCCTGTAAACCCCAGTTTTATTATATAAAAGTAGGGTTTAAGGGGTCAAGATTATATAGGCATGTTTTCGTGATGAGGAAAGAATTTGCTTCTAAGGGAAATGTTACGTATCTGCTACTGTTCTGATGAACCCTTTTTAATAGTTAATCTGAAGTAGAAAACTATGCCCCAACTATTTGCTCATCCTTTCAAAATGCCAAAGTTGAATAGGGGCATAACTCACGAAATTAATCTGACTTGTTTCAGAAGTTAATCTGGTGATCTACTCCTCAGCTCAAATATTAAGCTTTTAAGGCCCTAGCTCAAATAATTATTGTGACAGCTTGCTGACAAGAAAAGTGTGACAACTGAACAGATGGACAGATGAATGACCCAAAAGCAATATATGCCCTGCCCTCCAGCTTATATTAAGTTGGTGGCATAAAGAGTCTTTATTATGGTGCCAGTAATTTCAATATACTCATATTCTGAAACATTTTGAAAGTAGAGGAAGAATGAACAAATCTTATATGCCAATATGTGGCAGATATATAGCATTTATTGTGACATCATATTGATATCTCAAGCCCTTCCACTTAAAGAAAATTAAAAAAAAAAAAACAGGAAAGAACAAGACAAATGCCTAATGGCATTATGGATGGGATTTTTTAAATAACAAAGTCTCTCTTGCATGTGAAACACCTACTGGTCCTCCTTTTCATCCCTACCAAATATGAAAGCAATCTATTGAAGAATTTAGGTAACATATAACTTTGAAAAAAGTCAACCTGGGATGAAGTCTGACGCCCGCCAGGACATCGCTATTTTAAAGGACATTTTTTTTTAAAAAAAAAAAATGTCCAAAAAGTAGCATTTTTCTTAATCATCATATTCTGATTTACTTTTAAACTTAAATACAAGAAAACCCCAACATTTTAAATTTATCATTATAGGTATTTTTCTCTGTGATGATAAATTTAAAATAAACTCTTGCACGCCTTGTATGGGAACATATAGCTGGTCACCTCTTCTTTCAATATCAAAATGAAAAGTGATTATGAGAATTTGGACCAAGATTTTTCATAAAGTAGACTCTTGTTACAGCTACAGCATTTGTTTCCAAAAATGTTAACACTGAAATAACTTTACTGTTGTAAAATATCCTTAATGAGAATAATATGTAAGGCCTTGTTTCCTCACAGAACATATGCTTTGGATATTATCCAGAACAAATATTTCTTAAAATATTAACCCTTAAACTGCCAATCACAATAATTGTTGTCTGCTTTGTCATCTGCATGTGATTTTAAAAGTCATTTTTGCAAACAGTGTGGACCCAGATCAGACTGCTCCTCTAGGAGCAGTCTGATCAGGGTCCACACTGTTTGCCTGTATACAAAAATAGTTTGAAAAGTTTGCAAGAATATTCAACAGACGACATAAACATACAACATTTTCAGATGCAGGTTTTCTTGGCACTTTAAGGGTTAAATGCAATACTCTTGTACACTGCCACCTCTTGAGTGAAGATTTTGTGCCAGTCAAAGTATCATTATAATGAAGTTTGTCATTGCATCAAGTGTCAGCATAATTAGGCTTGACTGTATAAGGATACAAAAGCTGGTATAAATTCAATGCTTACTGGAATTTTTCCTAAGGTCTGGTATACCCATTTGTAGTTGTATCTGTTCAGCATTACAATTTTCATCAGGAACGAGGTAGGCTGCTGACATAGTAGGTCCATCAGGATACATGACTTTTTGTGGTCCTTCAAGGTCATTGTTAGGGTCACTGTCGAGGTTTCCACACAAGCCGCAAACCTTTGACCAATAATACTGATCCACCTGCAAAAGAGAAATCTTGGACTAAGTAAACCAGAAACAAACCATATTTACTTTAAGTATGACTACTGTTAACTCCTCCAGATGGGGGTGGTCGGGAGTGGCAATGGTGTCGTGTATCTTACGTCACCGGGGCGTCCAACTGAAATTGGCTTACAGTTGGGCAAGGCCTGCTATCCTTGTAGCAGGTAAGGGTAGAGGGGGAATGTTTTTATTTCTTCTGTTTCTTCACTTTCATTCCTGTTCCTATTCTTCCCTAATCGTCTCTTTCATCTCCTCTACTATCTCTTCTATCTCTTTTCTCCCTTTCTCTGGGAGACGACACAAAATGACCCACAAGGGTTGACGTGTCGTTAAACCCCAACACAATCAATCAAAAACTCCTCCAGAAACAAGAAAAATAGCTACCTTAAACCTAGTCCTGCTGAACCCAGATATATCCTGGTTTTGAAAGCACTGTAGATCCAGATCATTTGGCTTCTAAAGAAGCCAACTGATCTGGATCTGCACTGTTTGTCATTAAGGATGTGAATTTGTATCAGCAATCTGGATCAAGTAATCTGATTGGCTGTCAAATTAGAAGTGGGCGTGGCATCTTAATCTATTCAGCACTGCAAGAGTTGAGACCTTCCCAGGGGTTTGGGGGAACAGGGGAAAAAGGCCATTTATTTCAGGGGAACAAGGGAACAAAAGTCTAAAACTGAAGGGAACAGGGGAACAAAGGCAATTTAGGGAACAGGGGACACAGAAAATCAAGATTTTGATTTTGGGGAACAAGGTAACATGCCATTTTTTTTTCAGGGGAACAAGGAAACAGGTACCCCCTATGGGCCTCAGAGTTAAGGATTCCAAAACCTTACTTCTTACCACACTTGTTCTAATATTTGGACAGGTCCATTTAACTATTAGTTAATGTATCTAATAACTGTGGCTGAGTGGCAAACAAGTCCATTTAACTATTTGTTGATGCATCTAAAACTACGGATGGGTGGCAAACAGTACAGACTTTTATCACATATTCATTACTATATTTGGCATGATAACCTACCTTTTGTATATGCCATAATGTGTTTCCCATACCCTGGTTAAAATGTTGGTGGGTACTGATAATCATGCTTGCAACCGGAAACAATGTATTTTAAATAGAAAGCTAGCTACAGCTGTTATCTGACCACCTGGTCTGATAACCGTAAGCAGTGTATTTTGAATGGACAAGGATTATATCCAGCCAGCTCGCAAAGTTATGGTGATGTTGTAAACAACATGGTGAAACGGGCGTGGTGTTACATGCATTTGCGTTTGGATAATCATCTGTTTAAACATTTTTTATGCAATTTTTGAGTTTCAAAACAGTTAGAAGCAAATTTGAATATGTGATAAACAGATAATGACATGATGTTTTGGTTATCGCATTCTGTATCAACCCTCAACCATTATCTTTCCTAATGCTAAAGCCTTCAGGCAGATAATGGGGTCTCGGGTTGATAAATTGGGTCATGGGTGATAAACAAAATATCAAGTGATAATCTCTAAGGATCAGTTGCTGCATTATGTGGTGTCTGATCTATGTCTACACTGTTTGCTTGGGCCTATCTGTCTGAACACTTAGGGTAAATATGGTAGTGCTACTATAGATCAGCTTAGCCTTTTTCATCCCTGAATTTCCTCAATGGACTTGTCCATCTTTTTATATGGACACACCAAATGTTACAACTAGTGGTATCAGTCAAAAATCCAGAACAGTGTAGATCCGGAAGAGATATCCTATCTCATCGTCATCAAGATCTCCAGCTTGCAAAGATATATTTATTTTGGTCTGCAGGGTTGAAAATGGCTAAATTCACATTAACCCATTTACCCCAAATGGTCTCTTCTACCTTCACTCTTCAGACAGGTCCATTTCAAATAATAGAGGTATCTGGTTAGTTCTATTATTACTATGTTTTATAGAAATTCCTGAATTTAATGCAAACAGTGTAGATCCTGATCAGACATGTATACTGCATAACATGGCATCTGATCACAGTCTACACTGTTTGCTAATGTCCCTTTTATGGGATGCTTGGCTCTTCACCACTCTCTGGGCGTTATTCAGCAAATGCCAAATTGATGGTACATGTATTGTTCTTAGTATTCCCAGAAAATAGGATTTGACACTTCGTGCAAATTGTCTCCTGTGGAGACAATTTGCATGAAGTGTAAAATCCTAATTTCTGGGAAAAATAAAAAAAAGTATTTTAAAATGTTGTCTGCTGAATTTTTTACCCAGCACGATAAGCATTAATAAATGACTCCACTAAGAAAAGTATGGGGCAACATTTTACAGCCTCCACACAATGCTAAATAACAACTTCTGTGATCATAAAATAATCTGGATCTAATAAAGCAATATCCCTGTCTATATTTTGGTCCAACTTTGGTTTATATTCTTTTTTTTTAAATCACTATTTGCAAAATACTGGTGATATTTTCAAAGTTTCTGTTATGACTGGCAGATTCAGTTGTTTTTTGCATTTATCATCACTAACATTACTTTATTGCCAGGGCGGATCCAGGAAGATTTCTATGGGGGTTCAATTTGATCAAATTACCATACTTACCATACTCTACGTATTTGGAAAGACAGACCAGGGCAAACAGTGCAGATCCAGATCAGACGCCACAGAATGTGGCATCTGATCAGGGTCTACACTGTTTGCCCCTCATTCAGCAATTTTATACACACTCATAGGTTGTAATATGGATTTTTTCTTTTCTAAAAGTAAAGTGGACATGTTGAAAAGAAGTATAAGGTAAAGAGTGAGGGTGTGACTATATTTAGGGTAAATATATGGTATTCCAAAATCATCATAATTTATCCAAAGATTCCAATGACAATGAAATTTTGAGTCAAAGTGGGGTTCTACTGAACCCCTTAAATCCCCTCTGAATCCATCCCAGCTTGCTTACCATTTATTGTAATGGACAGACTCAGCTTTGATATTACCATATTAACCCTCGCTATTGGTACATCTTAACCCCTTTGTCCTAAAACTTGAACAAGTCTATTTTACTACCTGCTAATGTGTTTGTGTGGCAAACAGACACTGATCAGATGCCACATTCTATGGCATCTGATCTTGGTCTACATTGTTTGGTCAGGCCAGTCTGTCCCAATACAGTCAAACATGACATAATGGTCATCTGCATTAAGGCCAGATTAAAAAAATGTGTGTATTTAGGTTAACCTCACCCTACCTAATTTTCATGGGGAAACCTAGCTTTTTTATAGTTTCTAAATAAAAAAAAAAAAAAAAAAAAAAAAACATAAAAAAATTGCTGCTTAGCTACTGTACCAGTCCTTTTAGACATATCCAAGGGTAGTCAAACAGACTTGGTAAAGTTCTATGTGATTTATGGTGCTATGTCCAAATATACAAATATATTTGGAAATTATGGTATAATTCTACATAAAAAAATGTAAAAAAAAAAAAAAAAAAAAAAAAATCCCTACCTACCCTACCATTTTTTTTTCTAACCTGTTACTCTAAACACACAATTCACACATTTTTTAATTTGGCCAAAGCAGTCACCTCAATATAGAGGCCATATTTTTAGATCCCTTAAATGTCATATGTTCACCCATATTAAGCAAGCACCTGTTTTATGCAACCACCTTTTGGCCTTCTCTTAGTTGCTTGCTTAACACAGGTTTGACTGTACTTAGGTTTATTATGTCACATTGTTCACAACTCACCATAATTTCTGTTGTCTTGCCATCTGTTGTGACTGACAGGCTCAGTTTTGGAATGGATACTGTCACTTTCTGGTCAGATTTTTTGACAAAGACTAAGCTGCCATCTTCATTCCTATAATATAAAATAGAAAAAAAAGTGAGATTTCTTTTACAATCCAGCATCTACAAAGTCTGTAATATAAAGCATAACCAACAGTGTGGCTTGTGTAAAAAGCAAAACCTCGGATCAGCCTGCAGGAGGACCCCTGGGAAGATTGGACTATAACAACTGGGTTTCCTTGTTAACCCTTGTCCTGCTGAATAAATTGCCATGCCCACGTCTAATTTTTAGCCAATAAGATTACTTAATCCAGATTGTTGCTATAAATTCACATACTTAACGGCAAACAAGACAACTGATCTGAATCTACACTGTTTGCAAATGCAGTGTATATCAGGGTTCAGCAGGACAAGGGTTAAGGAGGTATGGAGGTCTCAGTTTAGAACCGTTCTGCACATGTGTTTTTGGTGTTCAATTATTCACAAATTAATGGATAATTTTGTATAGTAAATCAACACCAACATGAAATAATCTTAATATGTATTATTACTTTTTTTTCGAATCAATGGATGAAAGCTGAAATTTCTTTTGGTTTATGACTTACACACACCATATCTTTAGTTTAAGAAACAAAAATTGCATTTCCAAAGAAGTTCATATTTTACCATATTTTGTATGGCATTTTCCTATAGTTATGAAAGCCAGCCAGTCATTTAGGTGGTACAGTAATATCTGATCAAATATCTGTTTACAGATCCAAAGGAACATACTCTTCTATCTTTGATAAACACACATGTAAGTAATCATTTATAAAATATTTCATTCATTTTTATGTATATTTTTATAATCACAAAACAAACTGTAGATAGAAATTAATGGAGTAAAAATGTTAAAAATTTCCAGTTTCATGATGAATAACTCATTTAAATGCACACAAACTTTAGTTTTTTCATTGTTTTTCAACAGCTTATCATTTTATATAATGCCATCAAATTTCAAGAATTTGTACTTACTCCTTTATGACAAAAATTGCAAATATTTTCCCAATATCTTTTATAGTAAACTTGCAAATTTGGGTTGGTATAAACAAATTGTTTTAACTTAAAGATATGCATACAAACATCTGTTTTTTCTTTACATATTCTGTTTCATAATAAGACAAAGAAAATAAAAAGACATACTATTTCAAATCCTAATTAGGATGAAAGTTGACCATCATACCTCTTTACATGAAGTCATCATTATTATTACTGTTTTATTTTTATTAAACATATGTCTTCACTGTTTCCATAGGCTACAATTATGTATTTGTTTTTCTGTTTGACAGATCATGCAAGGGGACTTGAAACACTTGACAGATTTTCCACCATTTTGTAAAAGGGAGACACATTTTGTGACTTCTGGTTTGCATTCTTGGACACCTGTCACATCAACTTAAGGGGAGACAACTGTCAAAATCTTTTTGCCTCCCTTCTGAAATGGAGTCTACTCTAAAGGAAAGAATTTTCTCTGCTTGGAAACAGATTGACAGCCTGGCTGTTAACTTTGACTGTTGAACCATATATGAGGGATGTTCGAAATGAATTGCTTATTGTCCTCTAGCTCGATATCCACGTGGGGCATGATAAAAACCAATACATACCTGTATAGGGCTATTCAATATCTACACAATGGTGTATAAATGTACATGTTAGACTAAGTGTAAGACATAAAATTTGCCATTTGAATATGCGCAGTCATTGACCACTGCAGTAAAAATGGTTGGTAGAAGCGTCGACAAAAAAGATGAAATACGGGCTTATAACAAAGCTCGCTCAAAACTTGGTTGTTCTTTGAAGAAGCTGATGACTGAAATTTCTACTGCTTTTGGACCTTCTTGTGTGTCTTATGACACAGTTCGGCAGTGGAAAAAGAAATATGGGTCTGGTGTAGAGTCCATCAAAAATGCACCGAAATCAGGTAGGCTAAAATCTGCATCTCGTAAAGAAACCGTTTCCAAAATAAAGGAAATCATTGAAGGAGATGCCAGATTTACAGTTCGTGATATTGCACGAAAGTGTAGGCATATCACTATCAATGGTTCACCTTATTTTGAAGAAGCATTTGAAAGTCAGAAAGATTTCTGCTAGATGGGTGCCACATCTGTTGACTGACGAGCAAAAGAGGCAATGGGTTAAAGTGGCCAAAAAGCTGCTTCAAATGTTTCCAAAATATGACAAAAAGCAGTTTGCCAATGTCATCACAGGTGATGAAACCTGGGTCCATTATTTTGAGCCCGTCAGAAAGGTTAGCAATAAGATCTGGGCCACTAAACACAGCAAACGCCCAATAACTGCCAAACGTTCTTTGAGTACAAAGAAGATTTTGTATGCAATCTTCTTCTCTGGTGAAGGAGTCGCAATAAAAGTGCCAGTGAAAAAGGGCAAACGCATCACCGGAAAGTACTACAAAGATGTAGAACTGAAGAAACTGAAAAAGTATTATCAGAAACGACGCCCTGCCACTGGTTTTAAACATGTCTGTCTTCTACATGACAATGCCCCAGCTCATACCTCCGCAATAGTTACGGCGTTTTTGAAGAAAGAAAAAGTAACTGTTTTGCCTCACCCCCCGTATTCCCCAGATCTTGCCCCATGTGATTTCTTTTTGTTTCCGGAATTGAAAGCATTCCTTGCTGGGCGGAAATACCAGTCCCGATAGGCACTTGGATCTGCCATTCATCAGTACCTTATTACTGTGCCCAAATCAGCGTACCATGACACCTTCAAGAAGTGGATACATCGGCTGAAACTTTGCATTTCTAGCCACGGGGAGTACTTCGAGGGCATGAAATGAGTACTTTTGGGCTAACTTGAAATTTGAAGTCTCCAGATAGAAATAAGCAATTCATTTCGAACATCCCTCGTATTATTGGACAATCTCAATACTGTTTATGTTTTACTGGTGTTATGAAGAGTCTGTTTATGTTTTACTGGTGTTATGAAGTCTCAATAAAACCGAGACTCCCATTTTCTAATCTGTAGCATGTTCTTTGTTTCCAAAGGCAATCTTTTTGACCTTTATGATAATAAAAACATTGTTAATACCAACCAGATTGTTAGAGGTGAGAACAGACTGACAGCCTGAGGGCCCAGTTGTTCAAAACTAACAATGTCGTTAGTAAACATATCATTAAAACTTTGATTATTAAATATGGCATATACACTAATATTTTTCAGCAAAAATACCTGTGACTTAGATATTGTACTTACTAGAACAGTTAACATTTTGACCACTAACAAGCTCATTAAGCTAACAACTCTGAACAACTGGGCCCTTGCTGTTAACTTTGTCTATGGAATTGGTATACTATTGGACAATCTCAATATGGTTTATGTTTAACTGGTGTTGTGAATAATGTAAACTTTGGTAATACTAACCACATTGTTATGAGTTAAAACAAATCGACAGCCTGGCTGTTATCTTTGACTATGGAATCGGTATATTCTTGGACAATCTCAGTATTGTTTATGTTTTACTGATGTTATAAATAATGACAACTTTGTTGATACTAACTTGATTGTTACAGGTGAAAACAGGCCAACAGCCTGGTTTTTATTTTTGACAATGGAGCCAGTATGTTCTTGGACAATCTCAATCTTCTCATTCTTAGTCAACAAGGTAATATCCTAATAGTAAAAAACAAACTATTACAGTAACAAGGTAATATCCTAATAGTAAAAAACAAACTATTACAGTAACAAGGTAATATCCTAATAGTAAACAAAAGCTTTTACAGTAAAATTTCAATGGCTCTTCTACCCTGGCAGATTGGAACTCATTTTGAGTCCCTAGGAAATTCTTCTGATAGCTCAAGAAAACAAATATTAAGGGTCATTTTATGGAAATTTTCTATTTTATCATGAAAATGTATGTTGTGTGTACTCATTAGAATTGCCTCATTGAAGCAAATCTAATGTTTATACTCAACACACAGTCGACTCTCGTTATCTCAACCTCGCTAATCTCGAATAACCACTTATATCGAAGTGAAATTCTGGTCCCTGTTTTAACATGGCAATCTAACAACAGGTAACAAAATATTGTGGAAAAGAGGAGAAACTGCTCCTAAGGAGCAATTTCTCTTCTTTTCCACACTGATATATCGAGGTACGGATATCACAAAGTGTTTCAGAGAGTCCCTTGGAATTCAAGATAATGAGAGTCGACTGTATCATTATTTTATAAAAGATCAAAACAACATCCCTAAATTATCCGTATTTGCTTCCTGACCTGGTGCTATGATCAACCCTCAGTGTCTCAAAGTACCCATGTCTAGAACAAATTTCCAAGGTCCCAATCATGTTCAAGCCATTGAAGTTTGGCTGTATATACAGACTTGCCAAAGACTGAGCACTATAATAATATAAAAAGCAAACAAACAAACAAAAAACAAGAGGGCCCAGAGGGCCCTAATTGGATCATCTGAGTGTCATTGTCTCTAGTATATTCTAAAAGACTATGATTTCTCTTCACAGGACTATGTTTGTTTAAAATTTGTTCAGCTGACAGGCTGGGGGGTGCTGGACAGAAGCAAGATCGCATGGTGCCTTATTGTTGATTAGGCATGTGAACTAGATGAAGCTATGTAACCAAATATCAAAGGCCAGGGCCTTCTGGTTTCAGACAAAAAAGATTTTTAAAGGTTTTCCCTATATAAGTATATATACAACAAAACGGCGACCACGGCGGCCATCTTGGATTTCCAATAGGGATGATTTTAGCTATTTTTGATCTACAAGTCACCCCGATGCTTCCTACTAAGCTTAAAGTCAATAAGCCTTTCAATTCAGGCGAAGAAGTGCAAAATAGATTTTCAAGATGGCTGCCATGGCAGACATCTTGGATTTCTGATCAGAAAGATTTTAGCTATTTTTGATCTATAAGTCAACCTGATGCTTCTAACCAAGTTTCGAGTCAATTGGCTTTTTCAGTTTAGGAGAAGAAGCAAAAAATAGATTTTCAAGATGGATACCAAGGCAGCCATCTTGGATTTCCGATTGGCAGGATTTTAGCTATTTTTGATTTACAAGTCACCCCGATGCTTCCTACCAAGTTTGAAGTCAATGGGCCTTTCGGTTCAGGAGAAGCCAAAAATAGATTTTAATTTCCGATCGGAACGATTTTGGCTATTTTTGATCTATAAGTCACCCCAATGCTTCCTACCAAGTTTGGAGTCAGTTGGCTTTTGGGCGTCAATTGGCTGCCATGGCAGCCATCTTGGATTTCCAATCGGCATGATTTTAGCTATTTTTGATCTACAAATCACCCCCATGCTTCCTACCAAGTTTGGAGTCAGTTGACCTTTCGGTTCAGAAGAAGCGAAAAATAGATTTTCAAGATGGCGAACATGGCGGCCCTCTTGGATTTCCGATCATAACGATTTTAGCTATTTTTGATCTACAAATCACCCCGATGCTTCCTACTAAGTATTGAGAACTGGCCTTGGGGTGTAAGAGGAGTAGGATTTTAAAGCAATTGTTGATGCCGCATGACGAACGACGCACATTGACTGACCACAATAGCTCACAATGAGCACTTCATGCTCAGGTGAGCTTAAAAAAACAAAACAACAGCTCCGAAATTACCTTTGTACTACCATGTGTATGTGTGCCTTTTATTTCCAAATTATTGCTTTTATATTGCATTTTAATGCATCTATCCGAAGTATTGAGACAGACAGTCCTGAGAGAAGACACTACAAAATGTGGCATCTATATAATCAGTGTCTACACTGTTTGCCATTCATTTAGCAGTTTTCAGACATATCAACAAGTTGTAAAATAGACTTTTCAGATAATACCAGTAGGATAAGTATGGTAAGAAGCTAAGGTGTCAAAATATTTAAAATACCTCTATATACAATAATGTTATCAATCAAGATATTTCGTACTGGCCCAGTTACAGGTCAGAAGTCTACTGTATTGGCCCAAAGCTGAAGGCCAAGGGTCAATACAGCAGTCCAAGGACCTGTAACTGGGCCAATACGAAATTCCTGATTAATAACAATTTTTTTAATTAACTTTTAAAACATTTTGCTTAGCGGAGATTATCATAATGTATAAGATTTTTCATGGCAGCTATATGGCCAAGTCCATGCCATGTCTTCCATCCTCTTAATATGACTGAAATTTGTTGAAAATGATGTAAAACCAGGTAAAATTGCATATCATTCATCCCGATAACAAACTCCGCCAATATGGAGAAAGTCGGCCAATACAGGAAAAATCAAATAATGCAGAAAAATCTAGGCCAATGCAGAAAAAAAACTGGGTAAATATGACCTGTATTAGCCTAGTTTTTCTGCATTGGCCCAGTTTGTCATTTCTATGTTTGTGTTGAGGTTTTACGGCCCAGTCAACCCAATGGGGTCATGTCGAGCGCGGTCAGTTTACCTAACCACACGTTTTTGGGCAGGCTTAGTCCTCTAAGCGGTTAACCAGCATTGTGCCCATTCTTTCACCAGAAACTGACAACTGCCCTTCTTGAATCAGCGGAAGGGAGAGAATGACCGTATTTCTATGATGCAGGCTGATTTGGCAATATAGATACTATATTAAGGTAGTTAATAAATAAAGTATAATTGTCATATATCTGAGGTTTCATATACTATGGGATCAGAAGGACTTTTTATGCAGCTCTGCAACATCATCTGGTTTCAAACAGACTGTCATCATTTACGTTATAAAGTACACACAGAGTTAACACTTAGCTTGCTGGGTAAATATTTCAGCAGATGACATTTTGAAATTTTCTTATTTTTTCCCAGAAAAAAGGCTTTGACATTTCAAAGGAGACATTTTGCATAAAATGTAAGTCTATTTTCTAAGTAATTTCAAAATGTTGTCTGTTGAAACTATTACACAACATGTTTAGCATTAAATCAGGAGTGAAAGAGAGGGCAAATACTAGAAAATACATATCTGTATATGAGGTAAAGCAGAATCCCCTAACATTTTATCATCACAAGGTAATAGTATATGAGGAGGTTATATATTCTTATATCCTAACATACCATTCCCCATAGCCCCAGATAAGAGAGGGTATCCACATACTATTTTTCTTATTTCTGCATGAAAAGATATGTTGTGGGTATTCATTAGAAGTGCCTTGGTGAGGCGCTTCTAGTGAGTATCCAACATATGTTTTCATGCAGAAATAAGAAAAATATCGCTACTATGCGGATGAAAAAAGCACCTTATCTGGAGCTATTCATTTAATCTTTACCTCTCTCTGAGCTAATTCACACGACACATTGACAATATATATATTGGAGACAATTTGCATGATATGTTGAAGCCTCCAATGAATTTTCCGGGAAAAGTAAGAAAAATATTTCAAAATGTCATCTGCTGAAATTTTTACCCAGCGTGCAAAGCATTTTCAAGATACAGCTGTAACAAACACTGTCCACAAGCATTCTGACTGACCCTCACAAGCTTTACAACTTTCTTTCTGCTACAAACTGCTTTTACCTTTAGAGATAGGTCTGTTTTGGATGGTTGGCTGTAGACTACATATTTACTGTCTGGTGAGCAATCCATGGACAGTACCTTCTTACAAGTCATACTGAATGGTGGTACCTGCAAAACAGAAATTAACTGGTTATTTAATTTAAATGGGTTCACTACCCTGCTGATGTGTCTAAAAATTTCTGGTTGAGTTGAAATTATGGTACCCATTTCGAAAATACGCCTATTCAAATATGTAGAAAATTTCACCTCCAGAAACTGAAATAAAACTGCAAGCCATGCACCATGCCCCGCCACAGCGACATATTCCCTATGCACTTCTATAGTATAAGGGTTGAAAACAATCTAAGTTAAACATGAAGAGAAGCAATAAACAGTTATTTCATAACTCTTAAAAAAAAAAAAAAAAAAAAAAAAAAACACAAAAAAGTCTAAGTTAAAAAAGCAATAAACAGTGATAAAAAATAATTTCAAGATTCAGAAAAAAACAATATGCATATCTTCAGACCATCCTAAAAGCGTGTGTAAAGTTTCAAAAGGATCGGCCTGAAAATGTAGGAGGAGTTGCGTGTACAAGGTACATACTCCCTATACATTTCTGTAGTATTAGGGCTCGAAAAAAGTCTAAATTAAAAATGCAAAAAAAGTAATAAAAAATAATTTAAGGATTCTGAAAAAACAATATGCATATCTTCAGACCATCCTAAAAGCGCCTGTAAAGTTTGAAAAGGATTGGCCTAAAACTGTAGGAGGAGTTGCCGGCAGAAGGTACATACTCCCTATACATTTCTGTAGTATTAGGGCTCGAAAAAAGTCTAAGTTAAAAATGCAAAAATTATGATAAAAAATAATTTAAGGATTCTGAAAAAAACAATATGCATATCTTCAGACCATCCTAAAAGCGTCTGTAAAGTTTGAAAAGGATTGGCCTAAAACTGTAGGAGGAGTTGTGGGCAGAAGGTACATACTCCCTATACATTTCTGTAGTATTAGGGCTCGAAAAAAGTCTAATTTAAAAATGCAAAAAATGTGATAAAAAAAATTTCCGGATTCTGAAAAAACAATATGCATATCTTCAGACCATCCTAAAAGTGCCTGTAAAGTTTGAAAAGGATTGGCCTAAAACTGTAGGAGGAGTTGCAGGCAGAAGGTACATACTCCCTATACATTTCTGTAGTATTAGGGCCCGAAAAAAGTCTAAGTTAAAAATGCAAAAAATGTGACAAAAAACAATTTCAGGGTTCTGAAAAAACAATATGTATATCTTCAGACCATCCTAAAAGCGCCTGTAAAGTTTGAAAAGGATTGGCCTAAAACTGTAGGAGGAGTTGCGGGCAGAAGAATGGTGGGGGCGCTGACGGACGGACGGACACTCAAAATTTCAGAGGGTATAACATAATACCCCGCCACTTTTTTGGTAGCAGGGCATAAAAATTCAGATAAAAACTCTGATATTTTTCATATTTCTGCTCAAATCATAGACTGTGGGTACTCATTAGAACTGCCTCAGTGAGGCAGTTCTAATGAGTCCCCACAATCTATGTTTTTTAGCAGAAATAAGAAAAATAATGTATTACCCTGTAAACCCCATTTTTACCATATAAAAGTGGGGTTTAAGGGGGTCAAAATTACATAGGTATGTTTTTGTGATGCATAGTGTAGACCTGAATCAGCTGCTGGTGCTTTGAGGAGACACAGTAATGGTGTTGAATAAGCAATTTTAATTGATTCTTATTCTGTTCTGTCAGACTGGTATTAGAAGCTTTTTACTTGTGTCATTGGGTATATGTATATGCCACACTTGTACAGCCTTGCGGTACAAGCCAGCTTTTATAGTGACACGGTAGAGTGTAAGACTTTGAGTCCAATGGACTGGGTTCAATCCTCAGTCAGGCAATATGTTATTTCCATTTTTTCACCTATTACATTTGGCACACACTGTAAATAACCCACGTGTGCATAAAACTCCTGGAGTTTCATTTCAAGTGGTTCTTGGACTCCTAGAAATTTAGGAATGAATTTCAGTTAAGAAGGAGATTATGTCACTGGGTATATATATATAACTCACCTTACAGTACAAGCCAGATTTTATAGCGATTCAGTAGAGTGTGTAGGACTTCGAGTCCGGTGGACCGGGTTCGATCCCCAATCACGGAAAATGTCATTTCCATTTATACTCTGACATAATCAAGAGATTTGGCTATGCTGGCATATCTTATGACAATGTAAACAGTGCATACCCAGAGCCAGGCTGTAAACAGTGCATACCGAGATCCAGCATGTATACAATGCATGCCCAGAACCAGGCTGCACACATGCAAGGTCTGATTAATCAAGGCAGGTGGCATTGCTTTTTAAAGCCTACAGGCTTATAAGACTTTAATGGCACACTAAACATTCCTAATGAGGTTGTTTCAATGCATTCTGTTTTGTATGCATAGACTGTGCGTGTTGAAAGACAGATTTAACCCACTCAGTGCTGCAGGTCAAAACATATATCTATGCAAACTAGATTCAGATGAGATGGCCCATAGTGAGCCATCACATCAAGATCTGCACTGATTGCCATTGCTTTTTTTTTTTAATTTTTGATTGAGAACCCTGTTTACAACAATAGACATGTCCAAATTCAAAGATGGAAAAGTCCATTTCAGAAACTCAGGGTTGAAAGAGTTAATGTGATGATACAGCTTGGCATACAGATGAGCCAAGAGAAGCACATGTACCAGTGGCATAAACAGAATGGAATTATTTTTATGCACATCCAGGAAAAACTTTGAAACTTCTCATTAGTATCACTTGCAAAACAGGTATTACTCTTAAAGAAAAGAATTTGCTCCCAGAGGGAGCAAATTCTTTTCTTTAAAAGCAGCCCCATTTTTGGAAGCAATAAATTCTTATGGTAAAGAAGCAAAAACTTTTTGATATCTGATGTATCTTTATTGCAAATATTTATCTTACATGCTAGGCACATGCATATTGTGCATAATGGGCATTATGCCTATGTGTACCTACTAGACAAAACAAATAGAAGCAATGAACAGCATGATACCTCTACACTGAAAACCTGTCTCAAGTAGAACTGTCAGCAAGCATGCTAATTATATGTTTCATGTAAGTGACTGCATGAATATTTGTCATTTCTAGGAAAAAACAAACAAATAACTTGTTATTACAAGGTAACTAATTTTTAGTTTTTGTCTGAGTTGAGATTTAACATAACTGTTAACATACTATCATGTTGGTTTTTGGATGTGATGGTGGAACTGATGCCCTTAATTATAGTACTGCCTCATGCCCCAGACATACTGACATGATACTACCATATCAGTCACATTATACTGACACAGGTGCAACCAGTCGTCTTTTTAATGACAGATTCCATCTGTCATTCTTCGTTGCCACGCACGGTTTTAGAGAAAGTGACTTTGACTACTATTCGATTTCGTATTCATCCGCGCACTAAAGTAGACCCAATGTTTCAATGTGTGTATATTAGTATGCCATTGAAGAGCTGTCCCTACAAAAGTAGTGCAACTTGTGCTTGATCTATAGCGAGAGTCGCTGAGAAATCATATCATCATCATAATCGGATTTTTGATTAACCTGCAGGTACAGGGGCAACATCCACATCAGTGGGCCCCCTTCCAGATAGCTGGCTTGCTGCACGCATGGCAGATCTCACACCAGATCTCCAGGTACGTCTATCATGAGGGTTGATAGCCGAGAGCTTCCACTCTCTGCAATCCCTCTCTGTCAGCTGCTTCCATGTCATTTTGGGCCTCCCAGGCCCACGCAGAAAAACTGCCTTAATATATGTGTGAACAACAAAGGCGCAGATCAACAAAGGCGCAGGTCAGCCTGCACGTCTGCGCAGGCTGATCAGCGTCTTTGTTGTTTGCTGTAGCTCGTTTTTTTTTCGACGAAGAAGTGTCTCAGAAACTTAAATGGAGAACAGAATGATACCTGGAATTTATTAGTTTCTCACTGAATCTGTCATTTCAGGGCTATTCAGCCTTTGATTTTCTGAAGCTAAGCAACAAGGGAAAGAGCAACTAGCAGCAATTTAAGGAATGCTCAAATATGACCTGGATGGTCAAACCCATGATGCCCATTCCAATTTTTAATTTAACTCATCAGAATTCACACATAAATGCTATCTTTGTATAGATCCTGGGTTAACTAGTAATTAATTAAGTCACCATAGGAAATTTTGGTTAAGAATCAATAAACAAAAAGGTTACAAGAAGCAAAGAACCAATTTAAAAGCAGGTTTAAAAAAGCTACAAAACTCTGAAAATCCTCCTAATAATTAACCCATTGTATACTGAATAGACTCTCCTCCCACACTATATACTGGAAGAGTCCAATTTCAATTTTAGGTACATCCAGCTATGAGATTTACATATTCCTAGATAAAAATGGCTAAACTTTTTGCAAACAGTGGAGACTCTGATCAGATGCTGCATTCTGTGGCATCTGATCTGGGTCTGTACTGTTTACCAATTACCCTTTTATGGGTCTCCCGACTACAATGGGTTAAGGTAGACTCCTACTTGTCTTCACTATATATTCTAGAGGAACATAGGGGTACACATTACATAGACTGGTTCATGTAATATCAATTTAATTCCTTTCAAAATTAATCATACCTCATATCTGTGTTGATCTAGTGTTTTTATTCTCAAACTGCTGACTTGGCATGTAGCTGGAAGCTTGTTCTTTGTCAGACCTTTAAGTATGTGTGAGAAGTAGGTTTCTGTATTAGGGGTCAAAAATATTGCACACATATCAGGTACATGAAGATTTCTGAACCATGTTGTTTCATATGGTGTTCTTAATTCCATGTCCATCTGAAACAAAAACAAACAACTATATACGAAAAAATGTCACCTCGTCTGGTGACCAAAGGCTTTTGGTTCCCAGCTGTTTTATGTCAAACAGAAAATTGACACCTGAAGTCACAGGTCATTGGACAAAGTTGTATTTATACCTATATTTAACCTTTACATCCCTATGTTTCTGCTATGGACTCTTCATCTCTGAATTTGGACACATCCATTGTTGCAAATAGATGTTTCAGTCAAAAATCAACAACAGAATAGCAAACAGTGTAGATCGTTATGAGATGGCTTGTTATGAGCTGTCTTGGTCTTCTGGGCTAAAAGGGTTAAACTCGTTTGTTTCATAAATGCTTATAATTACAAACACACTTTCATAATTAAAGTACCTATCACAACTGCAGCAGATGACATTTTGAAAGATTTTTTTTTCTCAGAGAAATTAAAGCTTGCAAACTTTCATGTAAATCATCTGTTAGGCAGACAATTAACATAAAATTTCAAACATTATTTTGTCTGAAAAACGATTAAAAAAATTAGACTGTCATCTGCTTTACACATGAACTAATAGAAGCACCATTACAAAGTAGTTAGATGTTTGACTGTGGTCCTGAAAGTTGCACATTCAAGCCCACCTCAGACCCATCAATTGAAAAAATTCTCACTGTTCACCCAATAGCAAATGGTACCCTTTGTGGGAAAGCTGAAGGCAGCAAAAGGAGAGGATTAAACCCTATCTTTCATATGCTTTAGTCTAAGATATAGTCTATAGTTTACTGCCTGTTGATCCATCTAAAAACTGCCAAATGAGTAGCAAACAGTGTAGACCCTGATCAGACTGCATTCTGCAGAAGCTGATCTGGGTCTACAATGCTTGCTCTGGCTTGTGTGTCCAAATGCTTAAAAATAAGGTACATGTAACTCTAAATATTCAGACAACTTTGCTCCTCACTATCACGAAAACATGTCTATATAATTTTGACCCCCTTAAACCCCACTTTTATATAGTAAAACTGGGGTTTACAGGGGTATACATTTTTTTTCTTATTTCTGCTCAGAAACATAGATTGTGGGTACTCATTAGAACCGCCTTGTCAAGGCAGTTCTAATGAGTACCACAATCTATGTTTTGAGCAGAAATGAAAAATATTAGAAATTTTTATCTGAAAATTTTCATTTTTTGGTGGGAAAATTTTCAGTATACTTGTATTTGAATAGGCATGTTATCATAATGCATATGTTCTATAATTGATCAAGTCCATTTTACTACCTGTGGGTGTGTCTAAAAACTGTTGGATGAGCCAGGGTTTTTCCTGACTCACATTTTGGCAGTTTTTACCCCCAAAACCTTGTTCTGGACTCTCAAAAGTTTGAGGCAAGAGTCCTTAGCGATGCATATATGATCAATCCAAAATTAATTTTATTTATCTACGGCTTCATATTTTATCTAGAGGGCAAGAATTATCAATATTTGGGCAATAGTTAACCCTTAAAAGCACTATATTAAAGCAAACTTTAGCAGATGCCATTCTAAAACTGATTTTATTTTTTCAGAAAAAAGTAAGACTTGACATTTCATGTGAACTGTCTGCCTAGCAGGCAATTCACATGAAATGTCGTCTTATTTTTTCTGAAAAATAAAATCAAGTACTTCAATGTGTCATCTGCTGTAGTTGTAATTACACTTCAACCTCTTTATAACACGGTTCATTATAACACGGTTTTGGATATAACACGGTTCAAAGATGGATCCTAAAATTGTATAGATTATATTGAAAAATGACCATAAATGGTCATTTTTCAATATAATCTATACATTTTTGGTTTGGATATAACACAGCTGTTTAACTAACACGGTTTATGCTATGGACCCCAACAATAGTGTTATAAAGAGGTTGTGGTGTAGCACTTTAAGGTTTAACTTCTTTAAATGACAAACCCCTAAATCTTATTCAAGGACCCCTTAATTCCAGAAAAGGGAGTCCCTGGGACCCTCAGTTTAAAACCCTGAGGAAAACCCTGATGAGCGGCAAATAGTTGACAAAGATCATATGCCACATTCTGTATTATCTGATCTGGTTTAACAGCATGCTGGGTAAACTTTTCAGCAGACAACATATTCAAATATTTTTTTTAATTTTTCCTAGAAAACAGGTCTTTATATTACATGCAAATTGTCTCCAATAGAGACAATTTGCATGAAATGTTAAATCCTATTTTCTGAGAAAAATCAGAAAAATCATCAATTTGTCATTTGCTGAATTAGTCCAGAGAGAAATATTGGGTGTCGTAATAACCCTACAAACTGGGACAGATATGCCTGAACAAACTGTGTGGACCGAGATCAGATGCTACATTCTGTGGTCTATGCTGTTTGCCACTCATCCAGCACTATGTTAGACACATCGAAAGGTAGTAAAATAAACTCAAATTTTAGGACAAGTATGGTAAGGAGTTTTGGTGTCTGAATACTTAGGGAAAATATATGGCAAGGCATATTTTGTGGTATTCAGAGATATACATTACTCTTATGGTTTTTGCTCTGAGGCATGGATTGGGGGCACTTGTTGGAGCCACCTCTCAAGGCAGTTCTAGTGAGTGCCTGGGATCTGAGTTTTGGGGTGGAAGCAGGAAGAATATCACAATTTTTCATATGAAAGTGAGGTTCTGGTGGCAATAACAATTCCATTTTAATTCATAGGTGGGTCAGCATGATAATGCATATTAGTCATTAGAGTGTTATCTCTTTTGTTGAAATCTGATAATGTACTTAAAGTGTACATTACATACTGTATATAAAACATAATGTATTCATTGTACATAGGAATTATGAAAGGTGCATCACCAAAAGCAAGTTGCAGAAAATAAGCTGTTACAATTATCATGAAGACAAACTCCAGACTGTCAGTGTAAAATTGTGGTGCACATTGATGACAGAAGAATGGATGTGCTGAAGAAACCACAGATATTTCCTGGATCCATGATGGGGCTTATGTAACAGCCACTTGTTTCCAAAATAAAATAAAGTCCAACAGGCATAAAAAAAAGTTTGGCAAAAAAAAAGTATTTGACCTAATTACCGCACATACCCCTATAAGCGCACAGTCAAACAATATTACAGCTAGTATATTTTCTCTCTACTTCTTTACAAAGGCATATGTTGTTGGTACTCATTTGAATTGCATCGACTCGTATACTTGTATTTGAATAGGCATGTTATCATAATGCATATGTTCTATAATTGATCAAGTCCATTTTACTACCTGTGGGTGTGTCTAAAAACTGTTGGATGAGCCAGGGTTTTTCCTGACTCACATTTTGGCAGTTTTTACCCCCAAAACCTTGTTCTGGACTCTCAAAAGTTTGAGGCAAGAGTCCTTAGCGATGCATATATGATCAATCCAAAATTAATTTTATTTATCTACGGCTTCATATTTTATCTAGAGGGCAAGAATTATCAATATTTGGGCAATAGTTAACCCTTAAAAGCACTATATTAAAGCAAACTTTAGCAGATGCCATTCTAAAACTGATTTTATTTTTTCAGAAAAAAGTAAGACTTGACATTTCATGTGAACTGTCTGCCTAGCAGGCAATTCACATGAAATGTCGTCTTATTTTTTCTGAAAAATAAAATCAAGTACTTCAATGTGTCATCTGCTGTAGTTGTAATTACACTTCAACCTCTTTATAACACGGTTCATTATAACACGGTTTTGGATATAACACGGTTCAAAGATGGATCCTAAAATTGTATAGATTATATTGAAAAATGACCATAAATGGTCATTTTTCAATATAATCTATACATTTTTGGTTTGGATATAACACAGCTGTTTAACTAACACGGTTTATGCTATGGACCCCAACAATAGTGTTATAAAGAGGTTGTGGTGTAGCACTTTAAGGTTTAACTTCTTTAAATGACAAACCCCTAAATCTTATTCAAGGACCCCTTAATTCCAGAAAAGGGAGTCCCTGGGACCCTCAGTTTAAAACCCTGAGGAAAACCCTGATGAGCGGCAAATAGTTGACAAAGATCGTATGCCACATTCTGTATTATCTGATCTGGTTTAACAGCATGCTGGGTAAACTTTTCAGCAGACAACATATTCAAATATTTTTTTTAATTTTTCCTAGAAAACAGGTCTTTATATTACATGCAAATTGTCTCCAATAGAGACAATTTGCATGAAATGTTAAATCCTATTTTCTGAGAAAAATCAGAAAAATCATCAATTTGTCATTTGCTGAATTAGTCCAGAGAGAAATATTGGGTGTCGTAATAACCCTACAAACTGGGACAGATATGCCTGAACAAACTGTGTGGACCGAGATCAGATGCTACATTCTGTGGTCTATGCTGTTTGCCACTCATCCAGCACTATGTTAGACACATCGAAAGGTAGTAAAATAAACTCAAATTTTAGGACAAGTATGGTAAGGAGTTTTGGTGTCTGAATACTTAGGGAAAATATATGGCAAGGCATATTTTGTGGTATTCAGAGATATACATTACTCTTATGGTTTTTGCTCTGAGGCATGGATTGGGGGCACTTGTTGGAGCCACCTCTCAAGGCAGTTCTAGTGGGTGCCTGGGATCTGAGTTTTGGGGTGGAAGCAGGAAGAATATCACAATTTTTCATATGAAAGTGAGGTTCTGGTGGCAATAACAATTCCATTTTAATTCATAGGTGGGTCAGCATGATAATGCATATTAGTCATTAGAGTGTTATCTCTTTTGTTGAAATCTGATAATGTACTTAAAGTGTACATTACATACTGTATATAAAACATAATGTATTCATTGTACATAGGAATTATGAAAGGTGCATCACCAAAAGCAAGTTGCAGAAAATAAGCTGTTACAATTATCATGAAGACAAACTCCAGACTGTCAGTGTAAAATTGTGGTGCACATTGATGACAGAAGAATGGATGTGCTGAAGAAACCACAGATATTTCCTGGATCCATGATGGGGCTTATGTAACAGCCACTTGTTTCCAAAATAAAATAAAGTCCAACAGGCATAAAAAAAAGTTTGGCAAAAAAAAAGAATTTGACCTAATTACCGCACATACCCCTATAAGCGCACAGTCAAACAATATTACAGCTAGTATATTTTCTCTCTACTTCTTTACAAAGGCATATGTTGTTGGTACTCATTTGAATTGCATCGACTCGTCGATGCAATTCAAATGAGTACCCACAACATATGCTTTTAAAAAGAAAATCAGAAATAAAATCGAATAAGTATAATTAGACAAGTCTTTCGCTGATCTCTTTTTTAGTGTATCCTTAATATAGGTGGGTACATATTTTAAAAGTTTTTCCAGTAATTTTGAAAAACCTAACCGCAGGGTGCGGTAATTAGGTCGAATAGGGTATTTTCCTCTCAAATCATTACCGTTATTACCCTAAGTACTGGGACAAACATGCTTGAGCAAACAGTGTAGACCCAGATAAGGTGCCCCAGAATGTGGCATCTGATCAGGGTGTACACTGTTTGCCATTCATCCAGCACTACTTTAGACATATCAAGAGGTAGTAAAATAGACTTTTTTTCAAATTTTAGGACAAGTATGGTAAGGAGTTATGGTGTCCAAATACTTAGGACAAAATAGGGTAAACTATTTGCTTTGGCTTATCTGACCGAATACTTACGGTAAATACGGCAAGGTATATTTTCTATAAAATCCTTCTTTTACTTACAGATCTCATGTCTCTTCTCATCTCAGTGACAAGTTCGAAGTTATTTTCAACATTTGTATTATCAGGCATCATAAGAGTAGACTTGGGGTAGTACAAATACTTCAGATATTCATGAGTCTTCCAGAACAGACTGCGAACTTCAACGGCTACTGACTCCTACAGAGAAATACAATGAATTTTACATAAGATTTCATTTCATATAAAAGCTGGCATAAGATGTACAACACAAGTTCTAAAACAAAAGTCTTTAAATTGTCAGACACTATTTAAACTTAAAAAAAAAAGAAAAGATGTGTGCAGGCAGCTTTTTATTTTTATTTTTGTGGTTGTGTACAAATTTGGACATTTTGATCTATTCGCAAAACAAAATGATGGCGCCTAAACAGAAACTTTTTGCAAAACTGATTGTATACAAATTTTGACATTTTGGTCTATTCGCAAAACAAAATGATGGTGCTTAAAGAGAAAGTTTTCGCAAAACTGATTGTACATTTAAAGACAAGTTCTGTAATATGTTTGACACTGAACATTTAGCTTTTGCATAGTGTTTCATGATATATTTGTATGTTTTAAAGTGACTAAGAATGTTTTTAGCCACTAAGTGCTGAAGCTTGCTAACTAAAATCATCATGTAACTAGAAATGTGTTTGACAAACACAATGCCCTCATATATATGCTTGTCTCTACAAAATGCCAAAGTTCAAAAGGGGCATAATGCTCACAAAAATAATTTGATATTTTTCAACATTTAATCCCCCTTCAACTTCTTCAAATCTGGAGGCATAAAAATCACCTTGTCATAAGCACAGAGTACACGCCAATATCTAAATATGTTCAGTTCATTCTTCAGTTTGTGGTAGGATGGTGTCAGCTTGTCATTCTTTTGTTGCATATCCTCTAGGTAGTCCTGGACCAGCTTGTCCTGCTCACCTATCATGGACTGTTTCTTCTCAAACAGTAACTGCTCAATGCTCTTCTTACCAAAGATCTGATAAACATTCAACATGATAAAAAAAATAAGTCATCCATCCAGTTACATATTTTTTTCTAATTTCTCCACAAAAAAAAACAACAGCATATGTTGTGTTTGTTCTTTTAAATTAAAATAAAATTGTCATTTTGAGTACAGAATATGCTTTACAAACCAAAGACCATGCCGGTACTGCAAAGGGTATTTTTAAAATACACAAGTTGTTCGGGGTATTCCCTTTCAAAAACATGTAACTAAAAGATGCTGTTTCCTTATAATATATGGTCACAATACCCAGAGTGTGCCTTGGTTATTTACAAGATTTAATCAGTCCTCATTTGCTTGCAGGCATTTGTTATCCTAGTGATGTTGTTTAGCAACTATTATAAGAAAATGAACTCAAATGCCACTCTGAACATGGTCCTTGCTGTTCAATACAGATCCCAAGATGAATCCTGAGGATGAATCTATCATAATTCATGTGAAAAGCTAGGACAAATCAAACTGTGCAGATGTACAGATAGTCTGGTTACAGCTCAGCTCTACAATAAGACTGAAATAAATGGAGTAGTTCCTTAGAGCTGGCAGCTGTTACTTTGATCTTTTTACCTGCCAACTCATGCTGTCAGTTAAATATTAGTTTTCTATGAAGAATATCTGAGGCCAGTCTGTCTTCTATCTAGATAATTGTTGTTTGATAAACTGCTGCCTTGCACAAAATGTTTGTTACTATGACAGCCTCTGTGAGATTTAATTGTGCTTGGTTTAATATGCATTACTGCATAAAAAGCAGTGTCTCACGTTATTAACAGCCGTGCATTAACCAGCAAAAAGCCATGTAATTAACAAGGCAATTCACACGCTGTTAATGCATCGCTACGTAACTTTCAATATGATCGTACCGGGGCCACAGATTTTCTGCCGTTATGAGATGTGTACTGCCAGGCCCTAGAACGAGCATAGTCCATGGAAATTGCATTCGCGAGACATCGGTGAAAAGGTGATACAAAATAGTGCAAGAAGTAACGCGAAATGTAGCAAATGTTTTCAGTTTTTATGCAATAACAGCAATTGAACATGTTTTTACAATTCATTAACATTCGCCAGGTCCCTTGGGAGGTGTTGAAAACCATGGCCTCCAGCATGAAAAACCATGTTTGATCCCTATATTGGTTAGCTGCCTCTTTATCTATTTCAAGCAGCTGTTGAATAAAACATACAGTGCAACCTCCCTACAACAGCCATCCTTGGGTAAGACACAAAATCGGTGTTAAAGAGAGTTTCACTATATAGTAAATTAGCACTTTGGGCAATCAGAAAACTTACTGAAAAAAGGGAGGTAGCTGTTTTTGACAGGTGACCGTTCATGGAAGTTCCACTACAATGACATTACAGCATATTTAAACAGTTGGTTTTTTTCTGTCACTAACTAAGCTTTATAAATAGACTAAAGTTTTGTCTTCTACCAGTAGTCAAAAATCATTCTTTATTCCTTTTCAACAATGTTGTGGTTGTGGTTGGTGTCCGAAAGGATATTTGTTTTGAAAAACCTATATGCACATTTTAAATATGGAATTCTGTTTTCTGTATAAAGGACTTGATAACTGGAGTATTTGATGATAATTTTGTGATAATTTTCTCCAGTTCTTGATAAAAACATATGTTGTGGGTATTCATTAGAAGTGCCTTTTTGAGGCACTTCTAAGGAGTATCACAACATATATTTTTTTATGGAGAAATTATCTTACCTTGACATAGAGCATGTTCATTTTGCTTCCTTCTAAACCATAATACATTGTCACAACCCCCTGAATTTCTCCGTGAACTTTACTAGATTTTGATGAGCTATGCTCTTGTGGATACCACTGTGGATATTTGTAACTGTCCATTCTGGATGGGTAGGGTTGCTGGTACTGTCTTTCATTTTGGTCCATTTTTTGTTCAAATATTTGCTGGTCTTGATACAACTTCTTCATATGGTCTTTCAGCTGCTGGATTTTCTGAAGGCATTACGAAAACACGCCTATTCAAATATACTGGAAATTTTAATACCAAAAAATGAAAAATTTCAGATAAAAAATTCTTATAATTTTCATATTTCTGTTCAAAACAGATTGTGGGTACTCGTTAGAACTGCCTCAATGAGGCGGTTCTAACGAGTACCCACAATCTATGTTTTTGAACAGAAATAAGAAAAATAATGTACACCCTGTAAACCCCAGTTTTACTATATAAAAGTGGGGTTTAAGGGGGTTAAAATTATATAGGTATGTTTTCCTGATGAAAAACGATCAAATATCTTATTAGAAATATATCATGTAACAGAATGGCCAATAGATGTAAATATGTATATAGATATGGTCTGGACCTTTTAGCCTAGTGGTTGTGTGTTTGCTTTGTAATCCCAAGGTTCTGGGTTCGATCTCAGGTTGGGGCTTTTGATGGGATGTTTCTTTTGATTTTTCTCCTCCTACTACAATTATAAGAAAAAGAAAAATGTAGACAAACTATCAGGCAACAGCAAACACTATTGATTGAGATCCTTGCATTCAGTACAGCTGTGTATTATTTTAGGTGCAAAGTGAGAAAACTTACCTTCTGACAATGGAGACTCAAATCAGCCTGTGTATCCATGCAGTCTGATCAGAGTCTTCATTGTTGGCATGCAGAAACTTTTCATCCTTGGATATCCAAAATGCATCCAGCGAAGATTCTGATCAGACTGCATGACTATGCAGGCTGATCTGATACATTACCAAATGGACATGTCTGAAGGTATATTGTCTGACATCTATTCATCAAGTTTCAAGGCTCTAGCTTCAATAGTTTTTGAGATATTTTGCTGACAAGGGGAAAATGCCCAAATTTACAAAGGGCCATTACTCATGAAATATTTTTCAGAATTTATTCAAAAGTTAATCAAGTCATCTACTCATCATTACCAATCGATTCACCAAGTTTCAAGGCTCTAGCTCCAACAGTTTTTGTGACATTTTGCTGAGAAGGTAAAAAATGCCCAAAATTACAAAGGGCCATAACTCATAAAGTATTTTTCAAAATTTATTCAAAAGTTAAACAGGTTGTCTACTTATCACTACCAGTCTATTCATTAGGTTTCAAGGCTCTAGCTTCAAAAGTTTTTGAGATATTTTGCTGACAAGATTGCATCCATATTTTTTCAAAGGGCAATAACTCGGGAAAGGAGCATAATCCTGCCAAGAAAAAAATACATATCAGCTATTTTTTCATGAGGAATCCATTTAAAAATTTCCAAACAGTAGCATGCACTAGTCTAAAGTTTTGCTATGCATTAAAAAGCATGACAAAGGGACAGATGAACAAATGCCCCAGAAGCAATATGGGCCCTGCATGCTAAGCTCTTTTTGAAAAGCAGTCCACTCTAAAAGGCAAGAATTTGCTCCCAAGGGGAGCAAATTCTTTCCTTTTAGAGTAGACCCTTTTCAGAAGAAGGCAAAAATCATTTGACAGAGTTGCCGCCTCTGAATGTGTATCAATCCCCCTCTTTTATTGTGGACCCTTTTCAGAAGGGAGGCAAAAAAGTTCTGGCAGAGGCCTCCTCTGAAAGTTTATCAATCACCCACTTTCCTTTTAGTGTAGACCCTTTTCAGAAGGGAGACAAAAATCATTTTGATAGAGCTGCTTTCTCTGAAAGTTTATCAATCCCTCTCTTTCCTTTTAGAGTAGACCCTTTTCAGAAGGGAGGCAAAAAGTTTTGACACAGTTGCCTCGATTGAAAGTTTATCAATCCCCCTTAAATATTTTCTTTATTTTTCTTTATATATTTTTCTTAAAAAAAGATTTGACATTTCACTTGCAACTTTTCAACAGTAGGGTTTACTCTTAAAGGAAGAATGCACTCCCAGAGTATTCTTGATATGAGACAAAGGTTACAGTCTATTCCTGAAAATTTAATAATGCTTGGAGGAACTATTAAGATATTAAGAGTCAGGTCAGGCTTAATGGACATAACTCTCAAACAGTGAGTGTAGACCCACATCTCCAGTCAAGAATCCAAATAACCATTACAGTATTTACCTTAGGTATTTGGACAGAATGCTGCATCTGATCAGGGGCTACCTGTTTGTTAATCAACCATCTCTTTTTTTTGTTTAGCTACATCACCAAGTAGCAAAATGGACATGCCAAAAATTTTAGGAGAAGTATGATTTGGAGTTGAGAAGGAGTTTTACTGCAGTCAACACTGTTAAGGAGTTTAGGTAGGTTTATTGGTTTGGAGTTTAATAATCCAGTCAACAATATTAAGGTCATGTTAAGCCTTTCACTTTACCTAACCATACTTTTCTTGGGTAGGTTTTGTCCCCTAAGTGGTTAACTAGTACTTGTACACATTCTTTTGTCAGAAACTGACAACTGCCCTTCTTGAGTTTAGGGCCCAGTTGTTCAAAGAATCAATAGCTTAACAAGCTTGTTAATGACAAACTCGTTAAATGTTGTAGCTAAGGTATTTTTAGATATATTAGTATTATTGCTACAAAAATATGAGTAGCTTTTGAAATGCAAAAGCTACTCACATTTTTGCAGCAAAAAAATATCAATGTATTTGCCATATTTCAAGCTAGAAATTTTAACATCATGTTGGATAACATGAATAACTGGGCCCTGGTGTCTAAATATTTAGGGTAAATATGGTACCATCAGGTGTGTGGAATTATCAAATTTTATTACTTGTCCACGGACAAGTAAATGGTCAAAATCCACTTGTCCAACCAAAATTTACTTGCCCAGCAACAGTCATTTTTTCTTATTTCTCAAAGAAAATGTATGTTGTGGGCACTCATTAGAAGTGCCTCACCGAGGTGCTTCTAATGAGTGCCCACAACATGTTTTCTTTGAGAAATAAGAAAAATATAAATCTTATAATCTGGATACTCTCCATAGCTAGATCTATGAATTACTTGTCCCAAGACAAGTAAATTAAAATTTCTTACTTGTCCTCAGGGAAATGGGACAAGTTGGACAAGTTCGACAAGTTCGACAAGTCGGGCATGGTATTTCCACAGCTCTGGGTACCATTCTACAAACCTGAACTACTAGCCGATAGCTACTGTCCTGGCTATATTTCTTCATCATCTTCTTTTCAATCATCTTCACCTTCTCCTTCTGTTGAACTATGCTGTCTTTCAGCTGTGAGCAGACACTATGAAATTTCATATAGCTGGGGGATTCTGAGTACTTCATTTTCAGCTCATCTTGGACTTTCTCTTGATCTTTCTGTAAAATACACCAAAACCTCTTCATAACACAAATGCTGAGACTCAAAGCAGAAAAACCCAAAGCAAAACCCATAATAGCTAAACAATTGTGTTTTATCAAGTCAAAAATGTACAGATTATTTAAATAAATTACCTTAATTGGTCCTTCTGCATGACTTGCCAGCTCCATGTGATTCACTTAGTAAATCTACTAATAGTGACAACCAGGTCCCAGTTGTTCAAAGCTAACGACATCGTTAGTAAACAATTCGTTAAAATTTACATCAAGTAATTGGCAAATATGCTGAAATTTTTTGCTGAAAAAATGTGAGTAGCTTTTGCAGTGCAAAAGCTACTCACATTTTTTCAGCAAAAAATTTCAGAATATTGTATATTGAATCTGCTAAAACAGTTAACGAAATGACCCTTAACGAGCTCGTTAAGCTAACAACGCTTTGAACAACTGAGCTCAGAATGCTCAATTGATAAAGCATCAGAATGGTAATCCAAGGATCCTGGATTTGATTCCTGGTAAGCCTGTACATTTTCTCAACCTTGCCATAATAAAATATCAACCTAGCCATATCCAATGATAGAGGATCTTACATGAGTGGTCATTTAATATGAAATTTTATGAAACAAGTTTGGGTAATTTAGGTATTTTGCGAGCCTTGGTGAGCAGAATACCGAAATTACCCAACGAGTTTCATAAATTTCATATTAAATGGCCACAAATGTAAGATTCTGTTTATCACATGGCCCTTCCGATAATAAAAAATGCACAAAATATATTTTTAAAGATAACGGTTTTCCATAGCTAAGCGGAACAACTCGCTACCAAGGATTCAGTAGCATTACGCAACAAAAATAGTTCACATATCATTTGGTAAGTACCGAAAATAACTAGAAACAAGATAAATATGCCATTTATAACGGATACTTCATTACACTGAAGGAAATAATGATAATTTTTATTTGAGCTAATAAATATTTCATTTGAATAAATCAATTCAAACCTAAACATTCCATTGAACAATGTCATTCAGCGAGTCAATAAATCACTGAGATTCAATAGGGAAATCCCCCACAGTCAGCTGTTGTATTTAAAGGTCACTGACCTTGATCATGCAGTTTATACGGTGGTTGACACACTCAAGTAAATGACAGATTTCCAGACTATAAAACATTTTAACTGTAGTTTGGATTTTAATTTGACACATTTATTGATTGTCTGAGTCATGTCATCCACCAATGCTTTTTTAGAGAAGGTGATTTTTTTTTTTTTTTTTTTTTTTCATTGACGGTTAGATGATTTGGATGTTAAAAGTGCCTTCAAATATGTTGCTGGTAAACATTGAAGTTGAACCACCATGAATATTTCTGGTAGCCGTGTTATTCACATTGTGATGGTTTTGTGTCTTCGACCTGCCATCGGTCTGACATTATCGTTCATCTCAAAATGGATCTGGTCCAAATGTGGAAGTTGTATCGGCAAACGCGGACACCATCTTGGTTGCTATCAATATGCGGAGTAATATGAATATTAATGAGGGTAATTAGGCTAACCAATGGGAAGCTTTGCAGGTGTTATTACATGTGTGGTTATATGATTTTTATGACATGGGTTATTTCATTGAATAACTTGACGGTCATGTGATAAAATATCATATCAACTGTTTGTTTGTGCTGAGGTTTTATGGCCTAGTCAACCCAATGGAGCCATGTCAAGCACAGTCAATTAACCTTAACCACACTTTTGCTGGGCTGGGTTAGTCCTCTAAGCAGTTAACCAGTACTGTGCGCATTCTTTAGCCAGAAACTGACAACTCCCCTTCTTGAATCAGCAGATGCGAGAAAATGACCAAATATCAACTGAATCATGTCAACTGAATAAATTGCCAACTGAGCCCTGTATAAAAATAAAACATTAAATGAGCCATGTCCTGTGAATAAACCATCTATATGTCAGGTCCAGTGAATAAAATAAATTAGGTCAAATGAATAAAATATCATATGAATTGGCCATAATATAAAACATTAAGAGGGCCAGTAAATAAGACATCAAACAAGCATTTTCTCATTAATAAAATATTAATTGAGCCATGCCCAGTGATCAAAATATCAACTAAGTACTATCCAGCGGATAAAATAACAAATGAGCATTGTCCAGTGAATAAAATATCAAATGAGTCATTTCCAGTAATATCATATCAACTGAGCCATGCCCTGTGAACAAAACAACAACTGAGCAGTGTCCAGTGAATAAAATAATTAGTCATGTACAGTGATATTATATCAACAAAGCATGTCCTATGAATAGAATACCAACTGTGCCATGTCCAGTGAACAAACCATCCACTGAATAAATTCCAACAACTAAATATTAATAGAGTCATGTCTATTGAATAAAATATCAACTAGGTTCATGGCCAGTGAATAAAATGATGCGCAATGCATAAGGGCCCTTATGCAATTTACATTATTGCATAAAAAGCAGTTCCGCACATTATTAACAGCTGTGCATTAACTGGCGAAAAGTCGTGTATTAACAAGGCAATTCACGCACTGTTAATGCACGGCTACGCAACTTTCAATATGACCGTACAAGGGCCACAGATTTGCTGCCTTTATGAGATGTGTACTGCCCAGCCCTAGAACGAGCATAGTCCATGGAAATTGCGTTCGCGAGACATCGTTGAAAAGGCGAAACAAAATAGTGCAAGAAATAACGCGAAATGTAGCAAATGTTTTTAGTTGTTATGCAATAGTATCAATCAAACATGGTTTTTCAATGCATTAACATTTGCCAGGTCCCTAGGGAGATGTTGAAAACTGTGGCCTCCGGCCTCAGTTTTCAACACCTCCCTCGGGACCTGGCGAATGTTAATGCATGCAAAACCATGTTTAATCCCTATAATGTAGGCCCAGATCAGCATGCACAGTTGTGTATGCTGACCAGGGCCTTTATTGCTTGCTTACTAATTACCTGCTTACTAATCAATGGCTACTATAGTATATGTCTACAAACAGAGAATGCTCAGATCAGACCACAGATGCACAAGCTGATCTGGGCTTTCACTGTTTGCTTACAGCATGAGGGACTTTTTAGCATGGTGCAAATCAAATATCTTTGATCTACCAGAACATCATACCTGTAGCTGACTCATGTCTGTGAGAACCTTGTACATGACAAATAAGTGCTTCATCTGGCTTTTCTCTGGGGTTGGCTGGTCCAGGGACTGAAAATATAGGAACTCTTTACACCGGGCATATTTAATAAGCAAACATACATACCAGGCAGCACATCTGAACAGCCTAGTGAAGGTCTTTGCATTTTTCCTGTATATAATGTAATGAAACTTGTTAAGCAGCTGTTTTAGAGCAGTGCAAAATTTCTGTTTTTCTTTTTTTTTTTTTTCCACAGATCCAAAATGTTTTATAGTGGTGAAGAGGAGTGAAAAGTGTCTGCTGTATTGGGCCAATCTAGCAGATGGACCTGTAACTGGCCAGTACAAAATTTCTTGATTAACAAAACTTTATTAATTAATTTCACTAGATCTATTGTTTATTCAAATTTTAACATATAGATCACAAATTTGGCCATTACAAAGAAACTCAGCTAATATGACATGGCCAATATTGATTGTGTCAATACCAGATGTCATTTCCATTTGTAAAGAAGTCAAGAAATGACATAAATGATATTGGCCCAGTCATATTAGCTGAATTTTTGCTGTATTGGTCAAGTTTTGTCATTGATGTGATGTGGACTGTTTTTATCATATATGTATTATATTACTTGCAGTTAACTAATAAGCAACAGCATTGATTTTAAAACACATTTTCGTTCTTAGATTTGGAAAAAGAAATTATGCAATATTTCCTGCTGGAAAGATAAAACAAATCCCAAGATGAATTTTCTCACCAGCAAAACATCATTTCTTATGCACTAATTAATAAATTTAATTATTAAAAAATAGTATGAAAATAGCAAAATTTTATTTCTTTACTGTAAATCTTTAAACAATTATATGTAATGAAGCAAAAAATATAAGAGATCAAAATAAAGATTTAAAGGCTTTATACTCAATATTAAGGCTGGCACAATTAATTGGATAATTGATTAATTGATTGATAAATTCCACAAAAATAACTATCATTACAGATTTGCTTATAATCGATCATTTGACTTCTGTGTTTGTTACTTTACTGTATTTACCCTTAGTATTCAGACACCTCAGCACCTTACCATACTTCATCTAAAACTTGAACAAGTACAGTTTACTTCCCACTGTTGTGTCTAAAATAGCTGGATGAGTGGCAAACAGTGTAGACCTTGATGAGATGCTGCATTTGCAGCATCTCATCAGAGTCTACACTGTTTGCTCATGCATGTCTTACCAAATGCATACAGTAAAGTATAACATATGGTAAGAGTCAATCAGATAGGTAAAATTATTACCAAATCTTCAGTGATTACTAATCGATTATTGACCACAATGGCAGGACTGATAATCGATTATCTTTTCAGGTCCAATTAGCAAGCCTTACTCAATATAGTGTACTATGCATCAGCCATTGATTTGTACCTGTGAAAGTCACCTGTATGTAAAAGGACAACATCATGCCATCTTGCCCAACAATTGCTAAAAGTTAATTAAGGGCATGGAGGAATTCTGTCAAAAATAGTTTGCCTCACTTCAGAAGGGGTCAACTTTAAAAGGAAAGAATTTGCTCCCCTTGGGAGCATTTTTTTTCCCTTTTAGAGCAGACTCCTTTTCAGAAGGGGCTGACAAGCTGGAAGCAAACAGAACATCAGAAGTTATCTCCCATTAAAAATGGTGGAAAATCTACCAAGTGTATCTAGTATCCTTAGTTATTACAGGTAAACTTGTATTATTCAAAACACCTTAGGGTGAGTCAAAATATGGTTGCTTAAGATAGATGCTTGCTTAAAACAGGTTGACTTCCATATATTTGCCTTTCAATGGATATAAAAAACTGGCATTTTAATACAGGTGATACCTTAATACAGGTGGCCTTTAGGCAAGGTTCCACTCTACTCACCTCAATAGTACTCTGAACTACACTCTGTTGCTGTAGTTGTTTAGCCTGTACCTTGTGAACTTTTTCTAACAGACTTCTTGCAGAATCCTTTGGCTTATAATGTTGTTTTGTTAATAGCTGTGAATCTTTGGCAGGAGACAACATAGTATTTAGCTTTTTCAATAGCTTTATCGATTCCTTTTCAAAATCATCAACCTTCTTTTTGAAGTCTTCAGGTGTAAATGGGTTTGGATCCATATTTACAGCCCTTGGAGAATAAATCGCAGAATTGTCAATAGGTTCAGGAGTTAATAAACTGTGTACTTTACTTTGCTTCAAAATTTGTCTTACTTTTTCTACTAATATGGCATGTTTTGAAAGAACTTTTATTGTTTTAATAAGCACAGGGTTCATGACAGTCTTTTCTTGTTCCTTCTGTTGGACAATGGCTTTTATACTATCATGCATTTCTTGAACAGTTTCCATTGACTTATGAAGAGTTCTTATTACTTGTTGCTTATCAATAGGTTCCTTGTGCAGCATCTGTAACTGTTCAAATACCTGTATCTGCTTCACATTGTTTGCCATAAGTGTCTTGAACATTGTTTGCTCTGCCTGTGGTAATGATGTTGTTAAAGACATCTCCTTATCAGTGTTCACAGCCATTGCAACCCTCTTTAACATTTCGCTGGCTATTTTCTTAAGCTTAAATTGCAGTTCCTTCATTTCCTTTCTTGTATTAAAATTAGCAGGATTTACATATTTATGTGTTTTAAGTTTTTGTTCAAGATCCCCAGCAATCAACTTTTGCTTTAGGATCAATTCCAAAGCCTTCACTCGCAAAAATTTGTCTAATTTACAATCAGTGATTAGAATATGGTCAAGCTCCTCCTTTGCTTTTTTGCTTTTCATAATGATTTCTTCCACTTCTGGCTTCAATGATTCCAAATCTTGCTGATGTTGCTGCATTTTCTGAATAGTTGAAAATGTTTGTGTTTCTGGATCCAGAAGAAGGCTGTAGGTAGACCTCTGTTGTGGAGAAATCTCAATGTGAGATTTGGCTATTTCTTGTGGTTGTTTACTGACTGAGTGTTGTTCCTGTTTCTGTCTTGCTGTTTTCAAGTCTTCCTTTAAGCTATCAAATTTGTTTTCATATGAAATTTGTTCATGTGGTGGTAGAATGAGCCTAACTTTCCACAGTGTTTTACCAAGTTCTTTAACTGTTTTCTGAACCTTCAGGAAAATACTGTGTATCATAACAGAATCTTCCGGTTTCTGCTGGCCTAATAGTGTATCTTCTAGCTTATCTTTAACTTTTCTGAGAACTGATTCAGATTTCTCAAGCAGCTCTAGATATTTATTGCTAATCTGTTTTCTTTTCTTAATGTCATTTGGCTGCTTTTTCAGCTCTTTCACCTCTTTGTTTAGTTGTCGCTGTTTCTGGATGATTTCCTTCAGTACCTCAGAGTTTGGATCGTTGGAATGCTCCATTAGGTGATTGATTAGACCTCTGATGGTATTGATGTCAGTACTTGGCTGTGTTAGCCTATAAAATTGTTTAACGGCCTGTGTGAGGGTCATTGTATCAAAATTTAGTAGAGTGTCTTTGTGTTTCCCGTCATCTCGTACAGATATCTCAATCTGCTTCTGCAGCTGTTGCTGGTATTCATCACTAAATAGGTCAGAGGGTTCCATGACAAAATTTGGGTAAGTCATCTTGATATCTGTTACCCACTGTAAATGAAATAAATGCATATTCTGTTTTTATTGGCAATTAATACACTTTCAAGGGGGAGCCAACTGTCAAATTATTTTTGTCTCCCTTCTGAAAAGGGGTCTACTTTAAAAGGAAATAATTTGCTCCCTATGGGAGCAAATTATTTCCTTTTAGAGTAGACCCTTTTCAGAAGGAAAGGGAAACAATTTTGACAGAGCTGCCTCTCCCGACAGTGTATCTATTTCCCATAAAAGCATTCTACAGACCTTATGTTTATGTTGAGGTTTTACTGCCCAGTCAACCCAGTGGGGTCATATCAAGCATGGTCAGTTTACCTTACCACATGTTTACTGGGCAGACTTAGTCCTCTAAGCTTTTAACCAGTATTGTGCACAGTCTTTTGCCAGAAACTGACACCTGCCTTTGAATCAATGGAAGGGAGAGAACTACAGTAGAAAATATTTAATGATCAATCTCCATGAAAGAATGTTGCGGACCCAGCGGGGGTAGAATCCACCACCTCCTGATCACCAGTCGGATACGCATCCAACTGAGCCACTGAGGCCAATATTTCCCCTAAATTAGCTAATCCAATGCTCTGAAGCTCTTTCAAAATTTTTTTATATTCAATCCCAAATTTCATAAAGCACCGAGTTGTCAGTTCATATGCATACAACTTGTAATACCTATTACATTGATTGATTAAGATGGGGCTTAACTACAAGTCAACCCTTGTGGGTCATTTTGTGTCGTCTCCCAGAGAAAAGGAGAAAAGAGATAGAAGAGACAGCTGAGGAGATGAAAGAGAGGGACAGGGAAGAAAGAGAAACAGGAATGAAAGTGAAAAAACAGAAGAAATAAAAACATTTCCCCTCTACCCTTACCAACAAGGACAGCAGGCGTTGCCCAAATGTAAGCCATTTTCAGTCTGGACACTCCGGTGATGTAAGATACATGACACCTTCACCACATCTGACCACCCTTGATACCTATTACAAGCTAGATGCAACAGGAAAATAGTTTTAAACTTTTTTTTAACAGTAGATGTGTACCTGGACAAACTTGTTTACCATCGGTGTGTACCTGGACAAATTTGTATAAATTGCAATCAATGTTTAGAAAAGCCTGATAAAATTGAAGCTAAAAGATTTTCCAGCATCCTTAGAATTGTGATAAAATGGCAGGAAAAGTTATAAGGATGTCTACTAGCCCACTGTATACTGAATAACTCTCCCACACTATATATTGGAAGAGTCCAATTTCAATTTGAGGTATGTCCGGCCATGATATTTACATTCCTAGAGAAAAATGGCTAAACTATTTGCAAACAGTGGAGACCCTGATCAGACACCACACTTTGCGGCATCTGATCTGGGTCTGTACTGTTTGCCAAGTACCCTTTTACGGGTCTCCTGACTACAATGGGCTAGTTAGCAAATATCTGACCTTCCAATGTTTGTCTTCCAGTCCAGGTATTGGTGCTCTCCTCAGTTCCACTGTATACCGATCTTCTAGCCCTGGTGTAACCCTCTGGTAAAATGTACTGATCATGACCTCATGTATAGGATTGGTACCAGGCTCTGCAAGACGCAACACAAATCCACATTTGTTGGCCATTGTTGAAACCGTTGTTACTTTTCCAAATTTCTTCTTCAGATATTCAATTGTAAGATCTTTTTCTTGAAGGTGGATAAACCCACTGTCAGAGTCTTCACTGAATAGAAGAGAAAAGAAAAGAGAAATTATTAGTTAGTAGTTACAATAAAACCTCAGTGACTTGACAATCTTAGGGCTAATTCAAACATTTTTGAGTCTCCAGGAAATCATCACAAAAACATGCCTATATAATGTTGACCCCTTTGGACCCCACTTTTATATTGTAAAACTGGGGTTTAGTTTAAACATATTTTATTCCAACATTTTCATAAGTACATAAAACACATAACGCACTTTATAGGATTGGAACGAAAGCGATCTGCTTGTTTGGTTCCTCTCCTTGAGGTTTACAGGGGTATACATTATTGTTCTTGTTTCTGCTCAAAAACATAGATTGTGGGTACTCACTAGAACTGCCTCACTGAGGCAGTTCTAATGAGTGCCCACAATCAATGTTTTGAGCAGAAATACGAGAAATATCCAAATTTTTATCTGAAATTTTCAGTATATTTGAATGGCATGTTTTGGCACAGCTCAAGAAAATAAATGTTTAGGGATATTTTATGAAAATTTTCTAATTTTATCATGAAAATGTATGTTGTGTGTACTCATTAGAATCACCTCAAGGAGGTGATTCTAATAAGTACACAACATACCATTATTCTATAAAAGATTGAAAATACATCCCTAAATTATCTCCATTTGCCTCTAGACCTGGCACTATGATAAACCCTAAGGGGCTTAAAATACTAATGTCTAGAACAAATTTCCTTTGTCCCAAAGATGTTCAAGCCATAGAAATTCAACTGTAATTGGATTCTTGACAGAAAACATGGGTCATATTCCTTGCCAGAGAATTATGTTCACTCAAGCTATTAGGCAAGGGTGTACATACTTCTCAGGTGGGGAATATAAGCCCATGTTCCAAGAAAAAAAAAAACAGAAAAAAAAAACAAATTTGTTAAAATGCAAAACTTTGTCTATCAAAGTTGTCTCCCTTTGCAAAATCGCAACAAAATGTTTCAGGTGCATCAATTCATCTTAATGTTATATCTGAAGAGGAAAGTTCCAGACCAACCTGCACATCAACTAAATCCTTACCCTCCATCCACATATTGTATTTAAAGAAGCAGTTTCATAATGCATCACGAAAACATGCCTATATAATTTTGACCCCCTTGAACCCCATTTTTATATGGTAAAACTGGGGTTTGCAGGGGTATACATTATTTTTCTTATTCCTGCTCAAAAACATAGAGGCAGTTCTAACGAGTACCCACAATCTATGTTTTTAGCAGAAATATGAAAAAATATCAGAATTTTTTATTTGAAATTTTTTATTTTGGAGGTAAAAGTTTCAGTATATTTGAATAAGCTTGTTTTCATATTGGGTCTACACAATCTGCCATTCCTTAACAACATTTGAGATATCTTGTAGTCAAATGATCTTGTTCAAATTTTAGGATAAAAATGATAAGGAGTTATGGTGTCATAATATTTGGGGTAAATACAGAAAAATCTGAATTAGTATGTTCCTACCCTAAATTTTCTAGATGTTACTCTGTACCATACTTCTTGTAAAATTTAAGGGGAATGAATACACTTGGTAGATTTTCCTCAATTTTTGTTTTTATTAAAGGGAGATAATTTCTGAGAATTCCTGTTTGCTTTCCTGAGCATCAAGTTACTCCTGATAAGAGTCTGTTCTAAAAGGAAAGAATTTAGTAGCAAATTCTTTCCTTTTAGAGCAGACCCCTTTTTAGAAGGGAGCCAAAACAATTTTGTAGAGTTGCCTCCCTTGAAAATGTATTCATTTCCAAGTCCATTTTTCTACCTAATGGTGCATTTAAACAGTATTGGTCAAATGGCTAATCACACTGCTCCTTTAAAAACAGTTTGATCTACACTGTTTGCTACTCATCTAGCAATTTTTAGACAAATCAACAGGTAGTGAAATGGACTTGCTCATATTTCAGGAAAATTATAGCAAATAATTCAGGTATTCAAATATGTAGGGTCAAAAGAGAACACTATAAATGCTTGCACAATTACAAAATGATAATAGTTTGGTGTTTTACATCCCTTTCAACATTATTTAAGTCATATCAAGACAATGGAAGGATGATAATGAAAGGCTCTATCCAATGAAATGCTGAACAGTCATTACCCAGTAAACACACAACATTGCAAGAACGTCGTTACAACATCGCTGCAACGTCGTGACGTTGTAGCAACATTGTAACAATGTTCCTGCAACTTTGTGTGTTTGCTGGGTAGTTAAAGTTTGCCTCCAGTGAGATTTGAACCCGGGACCTTGTGATGCAAAGTTGGGAGCCCTAACGACTTGGTCAGCCACACACTTCACAATTACAAAATCAACCTTATTGTGAAGACATACCTTTCCTGACTAAGCTGTTCCTGACTGATTCCTTCCTGACTATATCTGTAGGATGTGGCTGGTTGCTGGTTCTGATGTACCTGCTCTGAGGAAGACCACCAGTCAAATGGCCACCAGCTTGATGATTCTGAGCTGGATGTTTTTTCAGCAGAGACAATCTGGCCTTTAGTTTCTGAAAGAAAAATTCAGCCCCCATAAACATACAATACTACAGTGCCCACATGCATAGCTCCAGATAAAGCACTTTTTTTCAACCATAATGTATTAATATTTTCTTATTTCTCCATGAAAACATGTGTTGCGAGTACTCATTAAAAGCGCCTCGCCTAGGTGCTTCTAATGAATACCCACAACATATGTTTTTGTGGAGAAATAAGAAAAGTATTACCTGGCTATCCCTCCTATCATTAGCTATGGACTTGCAAATTATGGATGCCAGATAAGACTGCACAAACATACAGACTGATCTGGGTTTGGTTTATCACATATGCTTTAAGGAGACTTGATACACCTAGTGTATTTTCAGCCATTTTGACAAGGGAGAAAACTTTTGTGACTCCCTGTTTGCAGCCCTGCACATAAAACTCCTTAAGAAATAAAAGGATCTACTCTAATGGAAGGAAGCAAATTCGTTCTTTCTAAAGTAGACCTCTTTTCAGAAGGGAGACAAAATCAATTTTGGACAGAGTTGTCTCCCTCAAAAGTGAATCCTTTTACCTGAAAGCACTCAAACAGCAAAATTTACACAGACATTTGTTGTTGTTTTTTTTTTTTTTGTTTTTTTTCAAAGAAACTGGAGGTTGTCATTTCTTACTGTCTCTTGAGAAAATTAAGAATAAGATATTTCAAAATGTAGTTTGCTGAATCTTTTACCCTGAATGCTATGCACTAGATACAAAAAATAAATCGGCTACAGTTACTGTCCCTGGCTACTACAGATATTGTTCTAAAATTTTGTATGACAGTTTTACTGACAAAATGATATGTGCAAATAGTACAGACACAGATCAGACTGTTCAGAAGCAGTCTGATAAGGGTCTAAACTGTTTAACTGTTTGCCAATCCACAAAGAATTTTGTAAGAAACCCAAAAAAAAAAAAAAAAATGCAAAATTTAGGCTAAAAAAGTATAGAATAGTGTTAATCACTTTATTAACCATCTATTATTTGGTGATTTATAGATAAAGAAAGCCTCCAGTCTGGTCATTTTTTATTGTGGGGCAAATAACTTACTTCTGAAACATTACAAGCAAGTTTATGAAATGAGACCCCATGTTCCCCAACAAAATATAGTAAAATCCAGGACATATACATTATTTTGCAGTTTTTCGCTATTTGGTTGTTTCTATACCTAATTAAAATGTGTTTGTTATTCATACATGCCATACCTCACACTGTGAGACAAAATCTCATGGAATTTTGGCCCTTCTGGACCCCGTTTTCCATAACATTTTCAAATCTCACAGAATTTTCATACCATTTTATAAGCTATTTTTTGAACTAGAAATAAATAACACATTAGCATGGCTATCCCAAGCTTAATTCATTAAAATAATGGCTTTTAACTTACTTATGTAAGCTTGAAAGTGATTTTCAGAAAAATCTCACAAAATTTCATCAAATCTCTCCTAAAAATTTGCAAAATGTCACAGATTTCTGCCAACAGCTAATGGCATGTATCGTTATTTCTGTTAGTGTTTTGCAATATGCAAATATATTTTAAGGGAATTAATAACCACATTTCCCTCACTTTTCCCATTTGATTAATTTATTATAGTTAATATTATGAGAATTCAAACACTATCCTCTAACTTTCAAGAAAAGGAAAACATTAAGAATTCTTTGAGGTAAGAAACTAATTTTGTAGTGGGAGGCAATTTAATTGGAGTCAATTTAATTGCCTCCATCTGCAAAATGAGTAACTTCTTTTTGCTCCAATACAAGGGATAGATAATAAATTTAGTTCCCACTAATTTTTCTTTTTTCAGTCTTTTTTTTTTTTCTTTTTCAAATATTTAGAACATTTAGCATAATTGTTTTGCTTGTTATTTTCCTTTTCTGAATTTGTAAAGTTATTAATTATCCCTATCCAAAACCTTTTCCCTTCAAAACAATGTTGCTTTAGACTAAAACTAGGAAATGAATTATTTGTTATATATTTATCCTAAGGACATGACCAAACAGTGTAGACCCAGATCAGATGCCACAAAATGTGGCATCTGATCAAGGTCTACACTGTCTTGCACTCATCATCAGTGTTTCGAAAACATCAACAGGTTGTTAAATGGACTTTCTCAAATTTTAGGCAAGTAGTTAAAGTGAAATACTTCGGGCCAATAGGATATTTATGTACCTATACTGTTCAAAGCCTTATGGTATTTATAGTAAAGGTAAGAGCAGTCCCCATACCTGAGACATGCTGGAATTGGAGTTCTAAGCCTGTTGGATGTATTGGCTTGTATTCTGTATAAACCAGCCATTTTCCATTCATAGGGAAAAATGGAACATCTTCTATCCTTGGTACTGGCCTGTGACCTGTTATACCAATGATCCTACCAAACCAGTCCTTGCCATATTCATATCGGAACTATAGTAATGAAACAGAAAGACAATGAACAATAAAAGAGCTGCATAAAAATTTTGAATAGGTCAATTAACCTTGAAAGCATAAAAAATCGATAGAAAAAACCAAAACTGGATTTTATACCAGGGCCAATTTTTACCCTGTGAAACATGTGAGCTTGCTTTGAAGACTAAAGTGCACAAAACCAATGTGGTATGCAGGTATTCATTCCTGTATTCCTAACCCCTATCAGTTTTTCTCTGCATATTTTAGCAGCTCTTGGATAGGAGGTGTACAGAGTTACTCAACTTGAAAAGTTCACATTTTGCTTTAAGACACAGCAGGGGCAGAAAAGTTTTTGCTTCTTGTTTTCAGCCATTGTCTGTGAATGTTGCTTTCATTATTATTACGGCTGAATAAATTAACAGCATGTATCCATGTAACTGATACAGCCTTTAATAAGTGATTATCTATTCTGTGCTTGCTAAAACTGGGAATCAACTTTTTGGACCATTGTTCACAGCCTGAGTACAGCAAGAAAGTGTACAGGGCACCCTTAGAAGACTTTCTTCAAATGTATGTTTGCACGGTCCAAGTAATTCAAGCATAGCCGTAGATAAAAGGGGTATCTAGATAATAAATTTTTCTTATTTTCCCATGAAAACACACACTGTGGGTACTTATTAGATGTCACAGAGGTGTGTCCAGTGAATGCCCACATACTTTCATTTACATTTTATGAGTTCTTGTCTAATGACACATCAACCCTAATGGGCCATTTTGTGTTAGCTAGATAAAGGGTGAAAAGGGACAGAATAGCTAGTACATGGTAGAAAATTTTATTGAACCCCCTCCCTGCCCCCAAGCCCCCTCTGAATTTTCCTCTGCTGCCCGCTGCAAGTACCACTACCAACATATGTTTTTTAAGAAGAAAGACAAAAAATATCAGGGACCAAGGCCAAGTTGTTCAAAGCACTGTTAGCTTAATGAGCTCATTAGTGGTCAAAATGTTAACTGTTTTAGCAAGTATAATATCTAATTCTCATATATTTTTGCTGAAAAAAAAATGTGAGTAGCTTTTGCAAATGCAAAAGCTACTCACATTTCTTCAGCAAAAACATTAGCATAATTATGTGCCATATTTAATGATCAAAGTTTTAAGGATACATTACCTAATGGCCTCATTAGATTTGAACAACTGGGCCCAGCTGTTCAAAACTTAACAAAGTTGTTAATTAACATAATGTTAAAATTTATACCTTAAAATATGGCAAATACATTGATTTTTTGCTAAAAATGTCACATTTGGGCAGCAAAAATATCACTGGTTTTGAAAATACCTTTAAGTTGCTACAACAGTTAACAAATTTGTCAACATCCATCTTGTTAAGCTAACGATGCTTTGAACAACTGGGACCAGGACTTTTTTGGTTGTAGAAAGCATATCCCATATAGCTATGTCAACAAAATGTTACATTGTGATGATATCTGTACAGAAACCAAAGAACCAGTGGCAAGATAGGTAAATGGCCAATTATGATGTCATGAAAGCATGCCAGAACTAAATATGTAATAATAAACAGTTCAGATTCTAAATCTTCCTTTTTTTATAAACGATCTTCTGGAGTTTCACTCTGATGAAGGCCATTTTTGTTTTTCAAGACACAAATGTACTACCATAAGTGAAGACCTACATGGCAAATATCCTAAAATTTTGAACACTTTATTCCGAGATTCTTGACTAAATCTTGTTCTTCATGCACTTGTTTCACAAAATCATTACGAAAACACGCCTATTCAAATATATAGAAAATTTCTCCTCCAAAAACTGAAAATTTTTGGATGAAATACTCTGATATTTTTCACATTTCTGCTCAAAACATAGATTGTGGGTACTCGTTAGAACTGCCTCAGTGAGGCAGTTCTAACGAGTACACACAATCTATGTTTTTGAGCAAAAATAAGAAAAATTGTGTATACCCCTGTAAACCCCAGTTTTACTATATAAAAGTGGGGATTAAGGGGATCAAAATTATATAGGCCTGTTTTCGTGATGTACTTGGTGAAATAGAAAACAGTGCAGGCCCAGGTCTAGGTCTGCACTGTTTTCAGATGCCATTTTGTCAGAAAAGTGAAGACATTTTTGGACAATTACTGTATTACAGACTGAGCCCTGAATGCAAACTTACCGGTTCAAGAACGACGCCATCAACCACAAGGATTTCTTTAACTTCTGGTAAGACAGGGTACCTGGAAACCTCATGTGGATAATGTCTGATGAAGGTCATAGGCATCATTTCAAATTTCACTGGATTCAGTATTTGCTAAAAAAAAAAGAGCAAAAAAGTAAGTTTTTTTTGGAAAAAATAAGCTTGCTAACAACATACTGTAACTACATGTATTTCTTACATGAACCATGAACCACAGACTCTGTGGATGAATATGCTGATCTGAGTCTTTGCTGAGCAGACATCTGCAGGTACATTTTCTCTTGCTGCATTTCACTTGAACTTCACTGAATCTAGAAAAGAGACATTGAATGGCTAGAAAAGACATTGTAAGGACATATTATATTTTGCAGGTTTGCAATGGTTATGTGCTGCCTCCATTAACCCTTGTCTTGCTGAACTAAGATATATCCTGTCTTTGCAAACAGTGTAGATCCAGATCAGCTGGCTTCTGAAGAAGCCAACTGATCTAGATCTGCACTGTTTGTCATTTAGTATGTAACTTTGTATCAACAGTCTGGATTAAGTAATCTGATTGGCTGACAAGTAGAAATGGGCATGGCATCTTAATTTATTCAGCATGACAAGGCTTAAATCTTTCCAAAATAATAATAGATAAAACCTTTGAAGCTTTGTTTACAAACGACAGAACTGGGCCTCAATTCCTACTATTTATGAACACAGTATTCTAATATTGCTGTATCTTTATGACAATGCCAATCTAGATAAACAAGTATTCAGTTACATATATTTCTCCAAGAAACATGTAGAATTGGACCTCCTGACATTTTACAATTTGACATAGCAGAGTTTTGCAAATAAACAAAAGAAGTTACAAAATACTGAAAATATTTAACTTATACCTTGGAAGAGTGTGGGGGTGGGGTGGGGGGGGGGGAATAAAAAAAGTTGTACCATCTGAATAGAAACTTCTTTTTCCAGTTAAAATTAATGATTAAAAGAGGAACGCTATGACATTTTTCATTTTTCGAGTTTCAGAATAAGTATTCAGTTACAGATATTGAAAGAGGAATATGCTATGAACATTTTTCATTTTTTGTTTTTCAAAATGCCAGCCCTATTTTCTGGTATAAACAAACAATTAAAAGAGGAATATGCTATGAACATTTTTCATTTTTTGTTTTTCAAAATGCCAGCGCTATTTTCTGGTATAAGCAAAATACTGCTCATTAGTCACCCACTAAATTCACCTACAGCAGATAAATGGGCTGCGAACTGACAAAAGGGCCCTTAGGACATACACAAATGGTGAAGCCTCAGACCAGCTTGCGCAGCCACAAGTCATGTCAAGATCTTTGCTGATAGTGCTATATCTTCAACTAGGTCCCTAAAGTGTGTAGGCAAATAGTGAAGTCCTGACCAGCCTGCTCATCCATGCAGTCTGGTCAGTTTGCACAGCCATGCATCAGGTCAAGATCGTTGCTGTTAGTGCTATATCTTCAACAAGGCCCCTTTATTGTCTAGGTGAAGAAAGAAGATCCAGACCAGTCTATGCATCCATGCAGTCTTATCAGTTTGCGCAGCCACACATCGGTTTAAGATCTACAAGGTCCCTATATTGTGTATTCAAATAGTGAAGATCCTGACAAGCCTGACCATCCATGCAGTCTGGTCAGTTTACACAGATACGCATCGGTATAAGATCTTTGCTATTAGTCCTATATCTTCAACAAGCACCCTTTATTGTGTAGGTGAACAGTGAAGATCCAGATCACGAAACCATGCCTACATAATTTTGACCCCTTCAAACCCCACTTCACTCACTGAGGTGGTTCTAACAAGTACCCACAGTCTATGTTTTGAGCAGAAATATGAAAAATATCAGAGTTTTTTATCGGAAAATTTTCAGTTTTTGGAGGTGAAATTTTCTATATATTTAAATAGGCATGTTTTTGTAATGGCTATTAGTCCTAAATCTTCAACAAGGTCCCTACATTGAGTAGGCAAACAGCAAAGATCCTGACCAGACTGCAAATATACAGACTGGTCTCAATTTTCACTCTTTGCATATGTTCTAAAGTCCCTTTTCTCAGCTGCAGGCTCAAATACAAACCTCTTCTTTCAATCTGATAATCATTTTGCTCTTGTCAGGATCTATGTTCACTGATAACAACATAGGGCTGTTGAAATGTATACCAGCTTTCATGATAGCACCACTCCAGAAGTACCTCATATCAATGCCCATTTCACAGCGGAACTGGAATAAGCCACTGTGGAAAAAAGAATATTCATACTAAATTAACCCTTAAAGCACCAGTCACAACTATTGTCGTCTGCTTTGTCTTCTGCCTGTTACTTTCAAAGTAATTTCTGCAAACAGTGTGGACCCAGATCAGACTGCTCCTTTAGGAGCAGTCTGATCTGGGTCCACTTTAGGTGCAGTCTGATCTGGGTCCACACTGTTTGCCTGTATGCAAAAACAGGTTTGAAAAGTTTGCAAGAATATTCATCAGACGACATAAACAGACGACATTTTCAGACTTCAGATGCAAGTTTTCTTGGCATTTTAAGGGTTAAGGGTCAGCACTTCAGATAAGCTACTATAATTACAGTCAACTAGTGGTTGAACTCAGCTTAATTTTTGAGGTCCATCATCAACTTATGCAAGTGACAAATGATCCATTAAACATTGATCCATAAAACTGCTAGAGATATTTACAGTGTTGTTTGATATTACATGGTTTGGATATAATAGAACTGGAATGTTGTTGGCAAATTATATAAATATTTGGTCATTTTTCTATAGAATCTATAAATTTTGAATAGTCTATAACTACAGCTTGTACAGTGAACACAGCTTTTCTCTGGATCCAATCCAAACTATATAAAGGAACTTATTATGTATATAGAGACATAAGTTTAATTGATTATGGAAAATCACGATCAATTATGTACTAAATGCTTTAAACGAGTAACGAGTAATCATCCAGTAAATCAATTAATCGGCTAACCACAACAGTCAACCCTTTATACCAACACACGATATAACTACAAAATTTGTTATAAAGATAATTTGTTTGTTTGTGTTGAGGTTTTACGGCCCAGTCAACCCAATGGGGTCATGTCAAGCGTGGTCAGTTTACCTAACCACACGTTTACTGGGCAGGCTTAGTCCTCTAAGCGGTTAACCAGTATTGTGCACATTCTTTTGCAAGAAACCTTTGCTCAAGAGGTGTCAGTTAATCAGAAATTATGAAGAACACTGCATTGAATACTTCAAGAAACATATGTTTTGGATATTTGTTAGAATGGTTCACTGAGGTGATTCTAACAAACATCCAAAACATGTGTTCTATGAAGAAATAAGTATAAAACAAGACATTTCTTACAGATCATTCTGCTTATTAAAGATTCTTTACAACACAAATTCATTTTAATGGCAATATCATTGAAACGAATGCTGTCATTGTAATGAGGGAATTCACTGTACCATAAATATTCTGACACCATATCACCTTCCCATAATTACCTAAACTGTAAACATAATTTACCTAAACCTGACTTGGAAAGAAGCAATGGAGGAGACAGGACTGAGAGTAAATGCAGGACAGACAAAGATCATAATCTGTGGTACGGGGCTGGACCTCTTGCAGATTTCAGGGGAGTTTCCATGTGCCATCTGCCACACTGGAGTGGGCAGCAACAGCATCTTCTGCAACCGCTACAAGTACTGGGTGCACAAGAAATGCAGTGGGCTCAAGCACTTGACTCAGGACCTGATTACAGATGCCAGGGAACTGCAAGCCCCTTGGATGGCAGACCACAGAGCAAGTCAGACCTGACAAGCTGGAGGTGGTAGCTTCCTTTTGCTACCTAGGAGACATGCTCTTCGCAGCTGGTGGCTGTGAACTTTCAACCACAACACGTGTGAAAACTGCCTGGAAAAAGTTCAAGGAGCTGCTACCAGTTCTCTCTTCCCGCCACCTCTCTTTCAAGACATGTGGCCGCGTATACAGCTCTTGTGTGCAGAGCCATTGATAAAGCCAAACCTCCAACTTCTGCAGTGAAATGACAGGGCAATGATCAGACAGATCTGCAATGTCAAGCCGCAAGACACTGTCACCATCAGATCCAGTGGGCTACTTGTGTGGCTTGGCATTGAGGATCTGGACCTCATTCTGAAGGAGAAAAGGCTCTGCTGGTATGGACATGTGGAATGCTCCAATGGTGCAGTCAAGACAGCCTTTGACCTACAGGTTGACAGAAAGCGTGGGCCTGGGAGGCCAAAGATAACACGGAAGCAGCTGACAGAGAGGGATTGCAGATAGTGGAAGCTCTCAGCTATCAACCCTCATGACAGACATACCAGGAGATCTGGTGTGAGATATGCCATAAGTGCAGCAAGCCAGCTACCTGGAAGGGGGCCCACTGATGTGGATGTTGCCCTTGTACCTGCACGTTAATCAAAAGTCCATTGATGATGATGATGATGATGATGATGATGATGATTAAACAAGTCCATTCAAGTTCTTGAAAAACACTGTGCCCCCAACTGTTCACTTATCACAAAAGATGCAAAATAACCAATTTTTGACAAAAATGACTGACAAATCAAAATCGTAATGGCATGCCAAATATCAGCTATCTACTATAGAGTCAACAAACACCGCCACTTTCGTGGGGTGGGCAGATAACTCTGTCAAAAATTGACAAAATCTGCCCATTAGCAATCCCAACCCAGATCTTCACAATATCAATGCTCATACCAAGTCTGGTGAAAATCCATTGATATTTACTCAAGTTATCCTCCAGAAACGAACATACAGATAGGTAGCTGGCAGATAACTCTGTCAAAAATTGATGGAATTAGCAACCAAACCAGATCATTATAATATCAATGCATAAACCAAGTTTGGTGAAAATCCATTGACATTTACTCAAGTTTTTGTCAAGTTATCATCTGAAAATGAAATATGGAAGGACATATGACAGATGAAGGGCTGGATACATGAATAGACATATGTCCAACGTTAAACCATAATACCCCACCATAGGATAGTGGCAGGGAATATAAATACCTAAGTAGAAAAAAGCCACAACTCTGTCCAAAATCAAATGGACTTTACCCATATATAGTAATCTATACATCATTCCCAGCAATATACCTGATATCAAAATCTTAGCTGAAGAACTTTTTCTGCAATTATAATAACAAGATTGTGTTTTACTTTTTTTAAAGGGGAAAAAATAAGTGCAAAGAATAAAAACAACAAAAAAGACAACAGATAAGCTCATTTTTGATAATCAACAGACACACAGACTTTTCAACATATTAACCCTAGTCCTGCTGAACCCGGATATGCCCTGCCTTTGCAAACAGTGTAGATCCAACTAATCTAGTTGCAGAAGCCAACTGATCTGGATCTGCACTGTTTGCCATTAAGTACGTGAATTTGTATCAACAACCTCTATCATGTAGTCTGATTTGCTGACGATCAGAAGTGGATGTGGCATCTTAAGTTATTTAGCATGGCAAGGGTTAACTTTAAAAAGTTCTCCGGTTGTTGTTAAGTACCTGAAGTTTGAAATCTATTTCATAATAAAGGGGAGTAACTATGTCACTAAGGGGAGTAACTATGTCACTAAGGGGAGTAACTATGTCAATAAGGGGAGTAACTATGTCAATAAGGGGAGTAAATATGTCAATAAGGGGAGTAAATATGTCAATAAAATGGCAGTCTCATCTACCATCAGTAAAAGTTGACACATAAGAGCTTGCTGTATAATCAAAATCTGATCCTAGTTCAACTAGTTTAAAAGTTGGAAAAATATCACTGCTTATAAAGGGCTATAACTCAGTAAAAAATTAACCAATTTTTACCCAAAAGTAACCAAATCACTGCTACTGAAATCTAGGAGAATATTAAATGTGCTTCTATAAAATTTTTGCTAGCTCTGTATACTCTCTCTTATATACTTTACACATGAAGGTCCTAACTTATACTGTGAGTAGGCCAGAACTCAGTCCAAAATTAACCAATTTCAATAAATATTTAACTACATGATTTACATGTCAGCCTAAAATAGTATACTGTGATGTCAAAAAAGGGGCACACCTCAGTCAAAGAGGCTGATTTTACCTATAAATTATTCAAGCAAATTATACATTGGTCTCGAACAGTGTATCAACTATCACAGCCTTGCTAAAATCCTTTCTCTGACATCAAGTTTTTGTGTGTGTGTGTGTTGTTTTTTTTTTTTTTGTTGTTTTTTTTTAAAGGGGGCAAAACTTTGCACATACAAGACTGATGGAAAAGAAAAAGTTAGACATTAACTAATTTTTCATACGCAATGCACAAGTGAAATTTCAAAACCCTAGCATATATGGTTCTTTAGTTATGAAACACACTCAAAGAGTACAAGTCTGGCAGACAGATAGATAGGCTCCTCAATTTCTCCAAAAATGGGGCATAAAAGTATCCATATTTCCAAATTATTCCAAAAACGATGCTTCTCTGAATAGTTTCTGTTATTTCTCCAGGAAAAACATACACAAACAGAATAAGCCTTGTCAGGGAGAAATTTGATCAAGGACTTTGCTGTTTTACGAGGTGTAGATGTCCCATTTTTCATTACTAGAGCTCATATGTCAGTACTGACCTGGGCTTTATATCAAGAACCATATCCTTAGGACTCCAAGACTGTTTCTGACTTTTACTCCGCTCCAGTTTGAAATCTGTGTCAATCTTCATTGCTCCAATTAGATCCAGCTTCAGCCACATTGGTAGACCTGTCTCTGTGATCACAGTCTCATACCGTAGAGGGAACATTACAGATTTCATCATTCTCATCATGTCAAAAAAGGACCCAAACATGGACGAAATTGGAGTATCATAACTATTCTTCGGCTTGATAGGACTAGGCTGTCTTGAACCTGTAAAAATGCAAGACATCGCAGATACAAATTCTGACTCAATAAAATATTGGTTTGTACTCTTTCAACTTTTCCACTTTGTGGGCTAATTCAGCAGACAACAAATTGACAATATTGTTCCTTTTTTTATTCCCAGAAACAGGCTTTTACATTTCATGCAAATTGTCTCCTAAGGAACCATTTGCACGAAATTTGGAATCCTTCTTTCTCGCGAAAATAAGAAATATTTTCCCCAGTAATAGGCTTTGCAAACTGTCTCCTAAGAAACAATTTGCAGGAAATGTCAAATCCTTCTTTCTTGGAAAAATAAGAAAAATATTTAAAACTCTTGTCTGCTGAAATTTTACCTAGCATGCTAAGCCTAAATTCTGAATGTCAAAATATGAAAGACTGAAAAATGAATCATTGAAACCTTTATTGCTCTCTCAGCTAATTCAGTAGATGACAACTTGACAATATTTTTCTTATTTTCTCCTTAGGAGACAATTTGCATGAAATGTTAAAGCCATTGTTTTGAAAAAAAAAATAAGAAAAATATTTTAAAATGTCATCTACGGAATTTTTTCCAAACATGCGGAGCATTAAATTGAAGGATGTCCTAATATCCTAACATTTTCTTGGTAATACTGGCTGTAAAACATGACTACACATCATGAAAACATGCCTATATAGTTCTGACCCCTTTAAACCCCACTCTTATATAGTAAAACTGGGGTTTACAAGGTTATACATTATTTTTCATATTTCTGCTCAAAACATAGATTGTGGGTACTGACGTTAGAACTGTTAGAACTGCCTCATTCTAACAAGTATCCACAATCTATGTTCTGAGCAGAAATATGAAAAAAATAGAATTATTTATCCGAAATTTTCATTTTTTGGTGGTAAAATTTTCAGTATATTTTGAATAGGAATGTTTTTGTAATGAAAAGGTATAAACCAATGAGATATAACAGGTCTGATACAATCATTTAAAAAAAAAATACATTACATTCCAAAAGTGATTATGACATTTATTATTTATGCATAATTTGTTTGTGTTGAGGTTTTACAGCCCAGTCTACCCACTGGGGTCATGTTGAGTGCGGTCAGTTTACCTAACCACACTTTTACTGGGCAGGCTTTGTCCTCTAAGCGGTTGACCAGTAGTGTGCACATTCTTTCACCAGGAACTGACAATTGCCCTTCTTGAATCAGTGGAAGGAAGAAGCTGGCCATAGAAATTAATTATTTCAAGAACATTGCTGACCTGGCGGGGGTCGAACCTGCAACCTCCTGATCACCAGTCAGATGTGCATCCTACTGAGCCACCGAGACCGACATAGTAAATACTGTAGAGAGTAATAATAATCAGTAAAGTCACAAGTCAGAATGTACAGTCTAATCTGGGCCTGCTGGTCTTATTAAACTTCAACTGGATTTACCCCAAATATTTGGACACTGTATTTCCTTATCAAATTTGTCCTTAATAACCCTGGGCCTGCTGAACCCAGATATGCCCTGCCTTTGCAAACAGTGTAGATCCAGATCAGTGGAGCCAACTGATCTGGATCTGCACCTTTGTCATTAAGTATGTATATTTATATCAACAACCAGGATCCAGTAATCTGACTGGCTGAAAATCAGAAGTGGGCATGGCATCTTAATTTATTCAGCATGGCAAGGGTTAAACTTGAGCAACAGATTCTGAAACTCCATTTTACTACCACCGTAATAACACTAAGTATTAGGACAGACAGGCCTGAGCAAACAGTGTTAACCCAGATCAGACCCTGCAGCATGCAGCGTCTGTTCAGGGTCTACACCGTTTGCCACTCATTTAGCATTATTTTTTAACACATCATAAGGTAGGGAAACAGACTTTTCGAGTTATAGGACAATTATGGTAAGGAGTTAAGGTGTCCCAATACTAAGGATAAATATGGTAGGTGATGTGTTTATGAACTACCTGAAGAGTGGCAAATAGTGTAGACCTTAAACAGGCACTGCAATTTATGCCTTCTGATCTAGGTCCGCCCCATTTGCTCAGATCTGTCTGTCTGAGTACAGTAAGTGTCCTAAAATTTTGAACACCAAAGTTTCTGATAAAATGGCATATGCAAACAGTGCAGACCCAGATCAGACTGCTCCTGAAGGAGCAGTCTGATCAGGGTCTGTACTCTTTGCCATTCCACTGAGTATTTTAAGAAACAACTGCATAGAAAGCAAAACTTAGGCCAACAAAGTATGGCATAAAGTGTTTGAATTCTAAATTTTAGGACATTTACCGTACTTAAGTAAAATACAGTTTGCACCTAGGGTACATTTTCAGGTTGTGAGGCTAATTCATTTTCTTATTATTCCACAACCACTTTAAAACATTATTGCTGGGATCCAAAGCAAACACTATCTTAGCAAAACAACTGTGTTGTATCAGAACAAACATGGATAGTTTACATAGAAAAATGACCTTGGCCCCAAAAGTGTTGTATCGATATAAAAATGTTTAGATTATATGGAAAAAATGACCATTTAAGGTCATTCTTCTATATAACCTATACATTTTTGTTTGGCTACAACTTTTGTGGTCATTTTTCTATATAATCTATACATTTTTGTTTCAAAATGTATAGATTATACAAAAAATGACCATTTAGGATCATTTTATCTATATAATCTATACATTTTGTTTGGATACAATACTTTTGGGTTCCCCTTTAAACTGTCTTATATCTAAAACCATCTTATAACTAGAAATCTGCTTGTAAAAGACTATGTCCCAGAGCTATATGCATTTTAATACAAAATGCCAAAATTGGAACTCTGACAGAATTGATCCAATTGTACGTTTTTTCAGAATGTTAATCGACTGATCTACTCCTCAGCCCCAATAAGGTCAGTAAGTTTCAAGGCCCTAGCCCAGCATGTCATCAAGATATCTTGCTCACAAGAAAAGCTTGACAAATGGACAGATGGACGAATGACGCAAAAGCAATATACCCCTCAACTTCTTATAAGGCTGAATAAAAAAATATGTGTGTTTAGGGTAACCCTACCCTACCTAATTTTCCTGGTTAAACCTAGCAATTTTTTTCATGTTTTCTCATATAAATAATAAAACAATATGTGTTACTGGGTAAAATATTTATGCCAAATATTTGGACAAGTAGGTCTGAGCAAACACTGTAGATCCAGATCAAAGGAGCAGTTTGATCTGGGTCTACACTGTTTGCCATTCTTTCAGTACTTTTAGAAACATCAAAGGGTAGTCAAACAGACTTGGTAAAATTTTATGCGAATTAATGTGCTACGTCCAAATATATTTTGTAATTATAGTATTACTCTCATCAAAAAGAAAAATAAATAAGAATCCCTACCTACCCTAGTTCTTGTTGTTTAACATGTTACCCTAAACACACATATTATTTTTTTTTATTTGTCCTCAATTGGGAATTGATGAATGGGCTTATAAAGAGATTCCAGAGTACTTACTATCTTGCTCCTGCATCCTGGGAGGTGGTATATCTATGTAGACAAGTTCCTGATCAAACAGCTTGAAATAAATATGGCCTTCAGTAGGGTCTGTAACTCTTGGTTCCATCTTCAACTGGAAAAATAAATGACCAAATAGTGATTAGTATTTCACTCTCCTCTTTATATGTAAAGTATTCAATTAAATATTTTATTTTTAGGCACATTGAAATGAATAAACAGTTTTAATGAAATAAAATATGTATTCCTTAAAACCAACAACCAAAATTGTAGCAGATGACTTTCTATTGTTTTTTGTTTTCTTCGGTTTTTTTGTTGTTTTTTTTTTTTCAGAGTAATAAGCCTTAACATTTCATGTGAATGGTCCTTAAAGAGTCACATGAAATGTCCTGGGAAAAAAAAAATATATATATATACATTTTTTTTTTTTTTTAGAATGTTATCTTCTGCTTTTCTGAATGTTGCTTTCAGGGTTAATTTTGAAGATATTTAATAAGCACAGCATTACAGTAATGTCATCTGATACTCTATATCACAATTCCAGAATGTTCCTAGATCTCTGTATCATAGTCCATGTGATCCTCTGATTGATTATTCACTCAACTGATACCACACATCAGGGCCCAGTTGTTCAAAACTAACGGTGTCGTTAGTTAACGATTCGTTAAAATTTACATCGAGTGATACGCAAATATGCTGAAATTTTTTGCTGAAAAAATGTGAGTAGCTTTTGCACTCACATTTAGCTTTTGCAGTGCAAAAGCTACTCACATTTTTTCAGCAAAAAATATCAGAATATTGCATATTGAATCCGCTAAAATAGTTCACGAAATGACCATTAATGAGCTCGTTAAGCTAACGACGCTTTGAACAACTGGGCCCTGATCATGTTAAAGGGTAAGGTAGAGAAACTTTATAGACAAGATTTGCTTCCAATCAAATCCTCACTTTGTGTTTAACCCTTAAAGCGCCAATCACAACAATTGTCGTCTGCTTTGTCTTCTGCCGGTTACTTTAAAAGTCATTGTTGCAAACAGTGTGGACCCAGATCAGACTTTTGGAGCAGTCTGATCTGGGTCCACACTGTTTGCCTATATGCAAAATGTAAGTTTGAAAAGTTTGCAAGAAGATGCAGCAGACGACATAAGCAGACATTTTCAGATGCAGATTTTCTTGGTGCTTTAAGGGTTAATGTCTATATGTTGTATTGTATGAAAAATATTTGAAAATGGTACTTATCTCATAGGCTACCAGTAAAGGCTCAGGTAAGCCTGCACATAAGCGCAGTCTCCTCAGAGCCTTTGCTGCTCACAGACATGTAGCAGAAACCTTGAGGAAGCTTCAGGTAAAAACACATCTGTAGCCCAAATTGGGGATTGTGTATGCGCAACTGAAGAATCACTGGAAAACCATAAGTTCCCACTTTTCATGTGCAACTCAAATATTGTTTAAGCCAAAGGTAAAAATAAAGATGACCTATAGCCTTGGGTACAGAGTTGCAATTGGAGTTAGAGTGCTACCAAGTCTTGAGCTTCAGCATATGAAAGGCGATGCTAAATCCTCTTGTTTTGTTGCATTAAGCCTTCCCACAAAGAAATACCATTTACTGGTAATGAGAAACAAATAGAGCAAGTGAACAGAGCAAGTCTGTCAGTTGATGTTTAGCTGGGCTCGGACCCACAAACTTCAGCCCCACAGTCAGGTCTCTAACCACTCATCTAAGGTGCCTCCCTGATCAGATCAGGATACTAAAGTAAAAATGACTACTGTATTTGCTCTAAATATTGGGATACCTTAACTCTTTACCATACTTGTCTTATGATTTATAAAAGTCTATTCCACTATCTACTGATGTGTTTAAAATATTGTTAGACAAGTGGCAAACAGTGTAGAACCTAATCAAGCACTATGTTCTGCAGCATCTGATCTTGGTCTACACTGTTTGCTCAAGCCTGTGTGTCCCAATACTTAGGGTTATTATCATATTCACCTTTTGCTTTATCTCATCCATTTCTTGTTCACTCTGTTTGGTGCTTCTTGGCTTTCTTGGTTTCAGCAGGCTGGACAGAACATCAGGCAAACTAGTTGATCCAACATCCTTTGACAGCTGGTCTAGATAGGAATCTAAGCCTTTTCCAGACATACCAAACTGCAATGTAGTGTAAAGACATTATGTCACACCAAGGCTGAATGGAACTGTTACTACAGACAATATTTAAGGGAACCCCAAAAATTCAAGTAGAAAGAAGCAAAACTTCAATGGCATAAGGAATGTTTATACACAAAGGAGATCAGTATCTAGTCCATGTCCCGTACTTCTTTACATTATGTATATATACACACATTCGATACCAATGCCTGGTTTCAAAACAGCTTTGAATTTTCACATACTCTGAGAAGTCAAGGGGCTCCCTCAAATATTGTCCCTAGTACACCACAACCTCTTTATAACACTGTTGTTGGGGTCCATAGCATAAACCGTGTTAGTTAAACAACCGTGTTATATCCAAACAAAAATGTATAGATTATATTGAAAAATGACCATAAATGGTCATTTTTCAATATAATCTATACATTTTTGGGATCCATCTTTGAACCGTGTTATATCCAAAACCGTGTTATAACGAACCATGTTATAAAGAGGTTGTAGTGTATATAGTTTTAAGGCTAAGCATGCTGGGTAAAAGTTTCAGCAGATGATATTTGGAAACATTTTTCTCATTTTTTTTCCCCACAAAGTAGGATTTGACATTTGATGCAAAATGTCTCCATTCAAAGAAAGTTTCATGCAAAAACAAGAAAAATATCATCACTTTGTCATCTGCTGAATTTGCCCAGTGAGTGGTAAAGGTTAACAAAGGCATACTTATGGTTTCTTTTTTTTTAAAACCAAAAATCATGGATACTTTTCTTAGTTCTCTATGTTGTGTGTACTCATTAGAGGAGTCTCAGCAAGGCATTTTGAATGAGCATAGCAGAAAGCAAAATGTCAAGGACAGACAGACAGATATGGATGTGCAAACAGTAAACAGCTCCCCCCCTACACACATCTCACAGACACTCTTTGTGTCTATACAAAATATCTATCAGGATTTACCTTGCAACCGCTATTGACTATGACTGTGTATAATAATTTTGTTTGTAAAATGTTTGTTTGTGTGGAGGTTTTATGGCCCAGTCAAGTCTCTATTTCACAGGCCCAGATCGGTGGTGGAGGATTGCATGGATCTGGGCTTTGCCTGTTAATGATCTATTTCTGATTTTATTGCTCATATATTTTTGTGGAGAAATAGGAAATGTATTTATTTGCTTATATAGGGGTCCTCATAATATAAAAAAAATGTTACTCAACCTCAAACATCTGAGCTGATTGTCCAAGGAAAGCAGCATTGTAGACTGCAGCAAACCCTCTTGGAAGTCTTTCCTTTGAGGAGAAGAGTAAAGCGTGTTCGTATGAATGTCCAAACTTGAAATTTCCTGAAAACATGAAAAAATAGGATAAGAAGTTACCATAAATGTCCTAAAAATTTGAACGTTTTATTCCATACTTTTTGGCTTAAATTTTGCTTTTATGCAGTTTTTCCTTCAAATACTTAGTGGAATGGCAAAAAGTGTAGACCCTGATCAGACTGCTCCTGAAGGAGCAGTCTGATCAGGGTCTGCACTTTTGATTTATGCTACTTTATCGGAAACTTTATACAAAATTTTAGGACATTTACCATACTGGATACCTTCAGGGGAATAGATACACTCGGCAGATTTTCTGTCATTATTAATAAGGGAGATAACTTTTGTGACTTCCTGTTTGCTCTCCTCCACAACAAGTCCCTTCTGTAAAGGAGTGCACTATAAAAAGGGAAGAATTCGCTCCCATTTGCACTTTGCCAGTCTTAAAAGTGAAGAATGCTTATCTAAAAATAGCCATAAAACATCAAATCTTGGAATAAATTGCACCACTGTGTTACAACTGATTAATTCTGGGTATTTATATTAAAGTCAATGAAATGAGGTTCAAAACTGTCCAGAAACTCGACTGTCCTACAATAAGAAAGAATCCAAGTTTGATTTTCCAGAAACTATAAAATGATCTTACAGCAGATGGTTTAGCTGTATAGAAATTTCTTCAAAAGAGTACCGAATCCCAGAGTAAAGAAGTCTCTTTAACCTTTACTACTCTCTGGGCAAATTCAGCAGACGACAAATTGATGATATTTTTCTTATTTTTCCCAAAAAACAGGACTGGACATTTCATGCAAATTGTCTCTATTGCATGAAATGTCAAATCCTGTTTCCTAGGAAAATTAAGAAAAAAAAAATGCATTTCAAAATGTTGTCTGCTGAAAATTTTACCCAGAGTACTAAAGGTTAAAGAATACACTACAACCTCTTTATAACACGGCTCGTTATAACACGGTTTTGGATATAACACGGTTCAAAGATGGATCCCAAAAATGTATAGATTAAACTGAAAATGACCATAAATGGTCATTTTTCAATATAATCTATACATTTTTGTTTGGATATAACACGGTTGCTTAACTAACACGGTTTATGCTATGGACCCCAACAACAGTGTTATAAAGAAGTTGTGGTGTACTTGCTTTTTACAATACTTACTGTTGTATGATGACATGAAGAGGTTGTTTGAGTACTGAAGTCCCCATTTGTATTTCTTGGCATATCTTAATGCAAGGGTAGTGTTTCTGGCTCTAAAAATAAAATATAATCATTAAGCATTTTTGACAAAAAATCACCATCATTAATCACTTCTGACATAAATACTCAAATTCTAGTTTTGAACTATAAAACTTTCAACAGTTATTTGTTAAGTAATATAACATTCAACAGGGTACCTTGCACATCCCATGAAGACCACAAAGGCTTTACAATTAAATGAAAGAACTTTACACTGTTTGCTCATCTAGCGTTTTTTAGAAAGACTGACTAGCAGTCAAGAGGACCTGTTCGAATTTTAAGCCTGTATGGAAAGGAGTTCAGGCCCCAAGGTTATAAAACTTTTTTCATGCTCAACTGAGTTGAGCATGAAATTTGTTTTGCTTACATAAATCTTAAATTACTGACAATGTTTTAAAACTTCTTTCATGCTCAACTCAGCTGACTATGCTCAGTTGAGTTGAGCATGAAAAAAAGTTTTTATTATTGCTATTTTTATTTTCATGACCAAGTGAAATTTCATGCTCAGCTGAGTCGAGCATGAAAAATCTGGGCCAGGTGTTCCAATATTTAGGGTAAATATGGTAATATAGTCAAACCTTCCATAGAGCCACCTGTATTAAACAATCACCTGTATTTAAAGATAACCTTTTTTTCAGGTTCTGTAAAGGGAAAATATGAGTATATTTACTTGTATTAAACAAGTGGCCAAGCACCTGTTTTAAGCAAACACTTTTTAGCTTTCCTTTACATGCTAGCTTAACCCATTTTAGTCTGGAGACCCCCAAAAGGGTATTTGGCAAACAGTGCAGACCTAGATCAGATACTGCTGAATGTGGCATCTGATCAGGGTTTCCAGTGTTTGCAAATAGTTTATCCATTTTTCTCTAGGCATATCTAAATCACATAGCCTGACATACCTAGAATTGAAATTGGACTCTTCCGGTATATAATCTGGAGGAGTTTATTCAGTCTAAAACAGGTTCATGGCCTGTATTCAGAACAGAAATGAGTCTTACCATGAGAAAAGGACCTTTTAGTTCTAGGCATATATACCGTATTTAACCTAAATATTGGGACACCTAAACGCCTTACCATACTTGTCATAAATTTTGAACAAGTCCTCTTGAATAACTGTCAGTGTGTCGAGAAACGGATAGACATCGTAACCCTATTGTTACCTGTTAATGCATCTAAAATTTGTTGGATGAGTTGCAAACAGTGTGGACCCTGATCAGATGCCACAGAATGTGGCATCTGATCTGGTCTATACTGTTTGCTCAGGCCCGTCTGTCCCAGGTGCATTATGGTTAGCAGTGAAAATCTGTGCATCAATTCCATCTGACATTGGCTTTTTCTGTGCGATTCTTGCATCAATGCAATCTAGTCTGGACCTTTTCTGGTCATTTTTATGATTCTGCAAAGTTCACATATTATGAGTAAACAGAAAAGGATCCAGTCAGAACATAGATGCACAGGCTGTTTTTACATCTAGATGAGATGTATCCTGATAAATCTGGTATTTTTCCTTATTTTCATATTTGTCCATTAACTCATTGTAGTCTGGAGACCCCTAGAAGGGTAATTGGCAAACAGTGCAGACCCAGATCAGATGCTGCAGATTGCAGCATCTGATCAGGGTTTCCACTGTTTGAAAATAGTCTAGCCATTTTTCTTTAGGAATATCTAAATCTCATAGCTGGACTTACCTATAATTGATATTGGACTTCTCCAATATATAGTATGGAGGAGTCTATTCAGTCTACAATGGGTTAAAACATATTGTGGGCTCACTGGAATCACAGAGGCAATTCTAATGAGTAGCCACAATATGTTTTCATGTACTATTCACTTTCATGAAAACATATAATGTGAGGACTTATAAGAATTGCATCTCAGAGGCTATTATATCATGAAAGCATACCTATATAATTTTGACCCCCATAAACCCCCACTTTTATACAGTAAAACTGGGGTTTACAGGGGTATATATTATTTTTCTTAATTCAGCTCAAAAACATAGATTGTGTGTACTCATTAGAACAGTCTTGGTGAGGCAGTTCTAACGAGTACCCACAATTTATGTTTTGAGCAGAAATACAGTGAACCCTCGTTACAACATAATTTGTTCCCAAAGACATTGCCATTAAAATGAATTTGCTGTTGTACAGAATGCTTAATGAGCAGATTGATATATAAGAAAGGTCTTGTTCTGTCCTTATTTCCTCAAAGAACTTATATTTTGGATATTTGTTAGAATTGCCTCACTGAGGCAATTTTAACAAATATCCAAAACATATGTTTCTTTAAAGCATTAAATACAATATGCTTGCATAATTTGTAAATTATTGTTACCTCTTAAGCAAAGGTTTTATGACAGTGAAATTGTCATATAACAAATTTTGTCGTTTTATTGAGTGTCGGTATAAAAAGGGTTGTCTGGATGAAAAATGTCAGAATTTTTTATCTGAAAACTTTCAGTTTTTTGTTGTTGAAATTTTCAAAATATTTGATTAGGCATGTTTTCGTAATGCAATGAGTACCCACAGCATCTTGACTAGAGCTAAAGCTGGGTCTTCTAATATCACAACAACTTACAAAGACTGAATACATTCACAGGATGTTGTTCTGTTTGATAGCTGAATCAGATTAGCCCATACCAAAGCTCCTACATTGTAGCTGGGTTCATCCAGAATAGATCTGGTAATAATCCCAAGGTCTGGACGAGGGGGGTTGGTGTCCATAAAAGTGATAAAGGCTGCCATCCTCACTTCTTCATTCTCTTTCCAGTTTAAGTACACAGGTAGCAATACTCTCCTCACCTGTATGTATCAAAAATCTGTTGCTGTCAAATGTACATTAGAAACCTGAACTGACACAACAGTTAAATCGGGATATTTATAGTGCAATGCAGTGCATAATCATGCTTCACAATTTATTCAGTGACTTTAAAATGTTCCAGAAAAGAGCTGTTTAAGTGTCATGCAAAATTGTAACAGACAATATTTTCTAAAATATTCTCTTTTTTTTTTTTCATAGGAAATAAAGTTTGATATTTCAGGTGAATTGTCTGTTAGGAAGACTAACAAATATGTTTTGTTATTTCTCTATGAAAAAGTATGCTTCAATTACTCATTAGAAAGAGCCTTGCCAAAGCGCTTCTAATGAATACTCACATGATTTCATTGCAAAATAAGGAAAAATAACTGAGTACCACAACATATGTTCTCATAGAAAAATAAGAAAAGTAAGAAAAATAATAGCTTTTGGTTGCCAAAGTTACTGTATCTAGAGCTTAACCCTAGTCCTGCTGAACCCAGAGAGGTCCTCCCTTTGCAAATAGTATAGATCTAGATCAGTTGGCTTCTGAAGAAGCAAACTGATCTGGATCTGCACTGTATGCCATTAAGTATGTGAATTTATGTCAAGAATCTGGATCAAGTAATCCGATTGGCTGAAAATTAGAAACGGCAGTGGCATCTTAATTTATTCAGCAGGACAAGGGTTAAAGTACCTTGTTAGGAATATATCTGTGCATCCTACGCATACAGAAAATGGCTTGCATCCTTGTAATTGTTGGCATCTCTCTGTTCACCATGATATCTCTGACCTCTGGGAAGAACTCCATGTAACCGAGGTTACCAATAGTTTTAATAGCCAAGATAACATCATCAGGATTAGAAGACTTCAGGTGCTTCAATACTGACTGTAAAATTTATATAGATACAAAATTAACAAAACATAAATGACTTGACAAAAGTGAAAACTGATAATGTGTCATGTGTAAAAGTCAAGATATAGATAAGTTTATGTAAATAAATAGTCTGATCAGAGTCTTAAATGTTCACATGTCACAAAGCTCAATCTGAGGGCATATGTTTTTGTGGAGAAATAAAAAAAATATCAGTACTTTTGCATTGAAAAAGGGCACTTTCTCTGATGCTATATTGTATGATTACCCTTTCAACACCACCACCAAAAATCTAATCCTTTCCCACTGCGGTGTTTATCATTAAGGGTGATTTTTGTCATCAAACATCCATTTTTCAAAATAATGGACTAGCAGAAATTGAAAGCCAGTAGAGCCCATTTTAGCTATTTAGAGGTGACAATGTTAAAAGCTATTTAGAGGTGACAATGTTAAAAGCTATTTAGAGGTGACAATGTTAAAAGCTATTTAAGCTCTGAACAGACAACAGTAGTACACATGGGCCTTAGCTGTTCATATAAGAGCCACCTCATGAAAAAACCAACAAAATGCATCTGCCCAGTCTAATCAGAGGCTTCCAAAGTGACAGATATGCTACTTTTCAGTATAATGCAAACATGGGAAATTAAGGAAAAACATATTATGTTTTTCCTTAAATTCCCATGCTTGCATTTGAGGCATAAAGGTTATCCTGGAGTTTTCTCCAATAAAACGTCAGTTCTAGCCAGTCTTGTTCCCTGTTAGCAAAAACTGAAGAGATACCTACCTAGAGATTATTTTACAATCTACTTCCAAAAGTTTGAACTCCCCATAAAACAAGCAGGTGATTCACAAAATGTTAGGGATCCATAAGAAAGGAACTATTTTACTGAAAATTTCAGAGACCCACAAGAAAGGAACTATTTTGCTGAAAATGTCAGTGACCCATAAGAAAGGAACTATTTTACTGAAAATTTCAGGAACCCACAAGAAAAGAACTATATACATGTATTTTACTGAAAATTTCAGAAACCCATACAAAAAAGAAATATTTTACAGAAAATTACAGGAACCCACAAGAAAGCAACTATTTTATCGGTCTTAAACCTCCATTATCCTAGTAACCCTGCCATTCCTCAACAATCCAAAGCATATCACAGATCTTTTTTTTAAGGTATATTTTCATGCTTTAAGGGACTGGATACAGTTTATAGATTGCCTACCATTTTTAATAAGGGAGACAACTTTTGTGTCTTTCTGTTTGCTTTTCTGCACACCAAGCCCCTTCTAAAAGTGAGTACACACAAAAAGGAAAGATTTTGCTCCCATCAGGAGCAAATTCTTTCCTTTAACAGTAGACCCTTTTTTAGAACTGGGCAAAAATAATTTTGACAGAGTTACTTCCCTTAAAAATATATCAATTTCCCTTATAAATTTCCATTTAGAGAAGACCAATTTTTAGAATGAGGCAAAAATAATTTCGACAGAGTTACTTCCCTTGAAAGTGTATCAATTCCCCTTAGTAAGACTGAAAAAAATCTTACATTGACAATGTTTTGCCTGAGTGTATTGTATGATTCTACTTTCTGAAGGTGTTCTTCCTTCATTTTCTGCAATTTCTTCTGAAGCTGACGTCTAATCTCCTTTACATTGGAATTCTGTAACAGTTCCTCTATCAGTTTTTGTTTCTTCTGTATCTCTGCAAATTTATGGAAAGTATAACTCATTAAAGCAAATGCTAGACCTTCAAGGAATATCACAGTGACCTGAAAATATTTGTATCCCTTCTTAAAGCGGACTATTCTTGAAGGAAAAAATCTTTAAGAGTAGCCTAACTTCGAAAAGGTATTCAATAAATTTCATTTAACTAATACCAGGAAATTAAATTCTTTACTGCTAATATGATCTCTCTTACAGAAGGAGGGCAACAGCTTTAATTATAAAAAGACTGATAAAATCTTACGATGACAGTATTTTGACTGAGGGTATTATATGATTCTATTTTCTGAGGGTGTTCTTCCTTCATTTTCTATAAATGGCCATGGAAAAACAGACACAGATGAACATAAGGACATATGAGAGAGGTTAAAACTATATGCCCTCCTCCACTTCTGGGCGGGGGCATAATAATCAAAGATTTTTAGGCCCAGATTGGGGAGGTGGTCATTTATTAAGGCATGTGCTTTTATAATAATCTTTTAACCTTACTTGAAGCAGCATTTATGTTATATTAACAGTTTTTGCATTCATCTAGAAATGCCCACCCTGTATAGTGAAAACACAAGTAGCAATACTGTCCCAAGTCTCAGAAACTTTCAATACTTTACTTTTTGGGGTCTGCATGGTTTGCAATTCTGTCAAAACATTTTAGGCACATCTCCAGATTATCATAGAGATGTGTTCCAATTTCAGGATACCATATTTACCCTAAGTATTCAGACATCTCAACTCCTTACCATAACTGTTCTAAAATTTAAACAGGTACATTTACTACCCAATGTTGTGCCTAAAAATTGCTGGATGAGTGGCAAACAGTGTAGACTGATGAGATGCGGCATTCTGCAGCATCTCATCTGGGTCTACACTGTCTGCTCAGGCCTGTCTGTCTAAATACATATGGTAAAAATGATTTGTGTTGAGTTTTACGGCCCAGTCAACCCAATAGGGTCGTGTCGAGTGTGGTCAGTTTACCTAACCACACATTTACTGGGCAGGCTTAGTCCTCTAAGTGGTTAATCAGTATTGTGCATATTCTTTCGCCAGACAGTAAAAATGATATGTATGGTAGTGATTTTATGTCAGTTTCTGAGAAAAAAACCTTCTGTTATGGTGTGATCTAATAAATCTACATCTAAAAACCTTTTTCTTCTGTTCTGTTCATTTTCATCATCTTGAAGCCAAGAGAGCCAAGGCTCAACCAGGCAACTCTCTTATAAACTGGGTCTCTAAATTCTTTCCTCTCTACAAATTCCTGAAAATAAAAGAGTTCTCCAAGCTGTTATCTACATTAATCAAGCCTTCCAGCCCCATAGATTAAACATAGGCACAGCGCTCATTATGCACATTATGCATGTGCATAACATGTGTAAGAAAAATATTTATACTAAAGTGGCATTAACAGCATATATTTTGCTTCTTTACCATAGGGGATGCTCTTAAAGGAAAGAATTTGCTCCCTCAGGGAGCAAATTCTTTCTTTTAAGAGTAGCTCCTCTTTTGGAAGTGATTCTCAGCATAGTTTTCAAGATTTTTCCTGGGTGTACATAAAAATAATTCCCTTCTGACTACACCACTGTTAAACAGACACCACTGCAAAGTGTGCAGATCAATATGCACTCTCATAAAGATTAACGCTTTTTGCCATTCAGCTTGTTTTTTGACTGACATCAATATTTGCAACATGAGGTAAATAGAAGAGTTCATATCAAATACTCACAATTCAAAAATTGAAGAGTTCACAGCAGACACTCAGAGATTAATGGATTACTAATATCATATTAATCTGTTTTACTTAATAGCAGAATCCTTTTGCAAATTCTAAGAAAGTGGTACTGTAAAACGGTATAGTTTTTCATTGGAGAAGCTTTCATGACTTTTGCGGGAGAATGCACCTGGAAGTTTTTTTTCAAAGAGAACACATAAACAATGACTGACTTTCATAGAAGTATCTTAAAAGATGTGTAAATAAATCAATTCAGTCTATCCAACTTTAGGCAAACCAGGAAATGGCCAGCTGTCCAACTGTCTTACTGTCAGTAAATACTGTATTTGCCCTAATTACCACACATAACCCTATAAGCACCAAGTCAAGCAATTTCGTAGGCCATCACAAAAACATGCCTATATAATTTTGACCCCCTTAAACCCCACTTTTATCAAGTAAAACTGGGGTTTACAGGGGTATACATTATTTTTCTTATCTCTGCTCAAAACATAGTGTGGGTACTCCTTAGAACCACCTCGTCGAGGCAGTTCTAACAAGTACCTACAATCTATGTTTTGAGCAGAAATATGTAAAATATAGCATTTTTTTTTATCTGAAAAAATTCATTTTTTGGTGGTAAAATTGTCAGTATATTTGAATAGGCTTGTTTTCGTAATGCTTCAGATAGCAGTCCATGTAATATTATCTACTTCTTCATAATTCATATGTTGTTGGTATTCATCTCAATTGACTCAATGACAAGGTAATTCAAATGAGTACCCAAAACATATGATTTTATAACTTGTCGAGGTAATTCAAATAAGTACCCACAATATAGGCTTTTATAAAGAAAATCAGGGCAGCTATCATGTAAGCATCATTAAATACACCTCAGGAAGTCCTCTGCTCATATTCCTTTAAACTGTGCCCTTATTAGGAAGATATTTCACTACAATCATATATATGACTTTGTTCATTACGAAAACATGTCTATTTAAATAAACTGAAAATTTTACCACCAAAAAAATGAAAATTTTCAGATAAAAAATTCTGATATTTTTCATATTTCTGCTCAAAACATAGACTTTGGGTACTCATTAGAATGGCCTTGACAAGGCAGTTCTAACGAGTACGCACAACCTATGTTTTTGAGCAGAAATAAAATAATGTATACACCTGTAAACCCCAGTTTTACTGTTTAAAAGTGGGGTTTAAGGGGGTCAAAATTATATAGGCATGTTTTTGTTATGTGTTTTACATATCTTTCAATATTATTGTCCAGACAATGTTTTTGTGTTGCGGTTTTATGGCCCAGTCAACCCAATGGGGTCATGTCAAGCGTGGTCAGTTTACGTAACCACACGTTTACTGGGCAGGCTTAGTCCTCTTAAGCGGTTAACCAGTATTGTGCACATTCTTTCGCCAGAAACTGACAACTGCCCTTCTTGAATCAGCGGAAGGGAGAGAATGACCATAGAGAATATTTCATGATCAATCTCCACCAAAGAATGTTGCTGACCTCGGCAGGGGTCGAACCTGCGACCTCCTGGTCTCCAGTCGAACGCGCATCCAACTGAGCCACCGAGGCCGGCTTCCAGACAATGTAGTAGTTTGTGATAATGAAAGGCTCTGTATAGTGAAGTGTCAAATAGTCATGAGCTGATTTCTACCCATTACGAAAACACGCCTATTCAAATATACAGAAAATCTCACCTCCAAAAACTGAAAAATTTCAGACAAAAATTGATATTTTTTTCTTATTTTTGCTCAAAACATAGATTGTGGGTACTCGTCAGAACCGCCTCAGCGAGGCGGTTCTAAGGAGTACCCACAATCTATGTTTTGAGCAAAAATAAGAAAAATAATGTATACCCCTGTAAACCCCAGTTTTACTATATAAAAGTGGGGTTTAAGGGGGTCAAAATTATATAGGTATGTTTTCATGATGCTCTAGCAGGAGCTGAACCTGGGAACTTGTAATCAAAAGTAAGAATCATCAATGGTTCAGCTGCGCAGATATTTTGCAGTTTTATCAGCCTTCTTGTCTTCCTCAGAAAACTCTGGCTCCTGTGCCAAGCAAAGACTCTGTGTCATAATTTTTACATACAAAATACAGCTTGAATAAATGCTGTCATTGTTTCACCTACCCATATTCTCTGGATGATAGGGACATCAGGATAAGGCATCAGTGCTAGAGTCATAAATACACTAGGTGGCCAGTTGATGATTGGATCCTCTTTCATTAGCCTGTCTATGATAATATCAACACCATCAAAGCTACCAAGTACTGGAAGGATGTCTACTAACCCTTTCCTGAAAGAGAAGTTTTTGATTGTGTTGGGGTTTAACGACACGTCAACCCTTGTGGGTCATTTTGTGTCGTCTCCCAGAGAAAGGGAGAAAAGTGATAGAAGAGATAGTAGAAGAGATTAAAGAGAGGGACAGGGAAGAAAGGAACAGGAATGAAAGTAAAGAAACAGAAGAAATAAAAATATTCCCCATCTACCCTTACCTGCTACAAGGATAGCAGGTCTTGCCCAACTGTAAGCCAATATCAGTTCAACGCCCCGGTGACAAAGAGAAGTTTAGTCAGTCCATAAAATTAGACACCATATCTCCGTATGTATTCAGACAGACTGGGCTGAGCCACAGTGGCCTGAGCAAACAGTGTAGACCCAGATGAGATGCTGCAGAATGCAGCATCTCATCAGGGTATACACTGTTTGCTCTATTCCAGCATTTTTAGATACAACATCAGGTAGTAAATTGTACTTGTTCAAATTTCAGAACAGGTAGAGCAAGGAGTTAAGGTGTCTGAATACTTAGGTAAACAGTGTCTGAATACTGGTAAATACCGTAAAGTGTTATTTTCAACATAAATGTGTTGATATTTTTCTTATTTCTTGACAAAAACAAATATTGTGGTCACTCATTAGAAATGCCTCACAGGAAGTCAAATGGTCTTAATTTCAGGACATGTATAGTAAGGAGCTGAGGCGTCTCAATATATTTTGTAAATAAGTTAAGAATGAAATCATTGTTGTCTGCTGATTTTGCCAAGAGTTACGCTAAAGGTTAAACAGTACTTACAGACCATAAGAGCCACAATGCAAGAAAATGACCTTTATCATATGATGTTGCTATTATTCAGTTGATAAATTCATGTCATAAAAATGATATGACCACATGCTACATAAAATTGGTAACTGGTGCTTAATATCATCACACCATCCGTGACAAGGTTATGTTTTCAGTTGAAAAAAACAGTTCAACTTTTAAAGCCATGAAATACAGTTTAAAAATCATACAATAAACAGAATCTTATATGAGTGGTCATTTCATATGGAATTTATGGAACTTGCTAATGGCTCATTTCATAAATTTCACATGAAATGACCACTCATGTAAGATCCTCTATTTATGACATGTAACCAGGGAAGACTCAGATCAGCTTGCACATCCACAGTTCAATTAACATTTTCATTGTCCATCTAAACGAACCTTGGATTCTTGGATATCCAAAGATTGCTTAAAAGCAGACTGTACAATACTGGTGAAAAAGCTGATGGACATCATGTCCAGAGGAATTGTTAAGGAGGAGTATTTGGTGATACTTATGGGATAATTTTCTCCTGTTCAGCATAACAAAAATATGTTGTGGGTACTCATTAGAAGCGCCTCGGCGAGGTGCTTCTAATGAGTACCCACAACATATGCTTTAATGCAGAAATAAGATAAATTATCTCAGAATTATCACCAAATACTCCTTAACAATTCCTCTGCATGTCCAAAGGTACATTTTCATAAGCTATTATTTATACTGTAAACCTGGCAAAACACTCAATAAATATTTACCCATTTATGGCGAGTGGACTCTTCTACATCAACTCTTTTGAGAAGTTCAAATCCAATAGAAGGGGTGTCTGCTTATTAATCAATACCATGTTTTATAGATATTCCTGTATCTAATGAAAACAGTGTAAACCCTGATCAGATGCCACATTTTGCAGCATCTGATCTGGGTCTACACTGTTTGCCAATGTCCCGTTAATGGGACTGTGAATAAATAGGTTATGGGAACTAGTTACACCTGGTAGATATTCACCATTTTTTAAAAGGGAGACAACTTTGTGGCCTCCTGTTTGCTTCCCTTCACCCAAATGCCTTCTGGAAAGGTGTCTACTCTACAGGAGCAAATTCTTTTTTTTTTTTTTTTACAGTAGACCCCTTTTCAGAAGGGAGACAAAAACAATACTGACAGAGTTGCTTCCCATGAAAGTATAGCCACTGCCCTCAAATAATAAAGAGTTACAGTATAAATAATCTATACCTTGCATGTTTGAAAGTTTCTTTGTTAACTTGCACCAGTAGTTTTTCTAGGAAAGGTCTATTAAGAGTTCTCAGTACTCTTCTCAGTTCTATCAGAATATCTCCAATCTCTTCTTCTATTTTCTCTCGAGAATTTTTCTCAAATGTCATCAAGATTTTCAGAGCCTGAAATTAATAACATAATAACAAAATGTATTTATGAAAAACTTTGAGTAATTTTCAAAACTTTAGACATCTTTTGTACTGAAGAAAAGTGTTACCGAAATAACACTAAGTATTGGGACAGACTGGCCTGCGCAAACAGTGTAGATCCAGATCAGATGCCGCAAAATGCGGCATCTGATCAGGGTCTACACTGTTTGCCACTCAGTCCTAGACTTATCAACAGGTAGTAAAAAGGACTTGTTTACATTTTAGGGTAAGTATAGTAAGGACTTTCTTGTCCCAATATTTAGGATGAATTCAGTATTTATTATTATTACTATTACCTGTATTTGTTCTTTTTCTTCCTTATTACTATTTGTATTGTTGTTGGTATTGCTTTTTTTTTTTTTTTTTTTAAATAAAAACTGATTCCGCTCTTTATCCCATTATACAGTTTTACAAGGTATTTTGATAAAAAGAACAACAACAAAAAAAATGTGGACTTTTAAGATTCAACACCAACCAAACTCCACTGACCTCACTTCTAGGAGCCCAACCAAAATTTTAATATGCTCACACACATCTATACATATATCTTAAACAAAATGTCCAAATATTAAGTTTGTAGCAATGATGAAAGAAATAAAGCCAATCACATATGAACATACAGATATGCAGGGTGACATTATCCCCATGTTTTGGTGTTTTGTTTTTAAAAAAGTTTGGGGATAAAAAATAATGCAATATAAATCTAAATCTACCACTAAATTTTAGTATTCATATCACAACTTTATCAGCTCCTATCATAGGAAAGTGGGATGTGGAATTAAATGCATTTAAAAGCTGACTAAATTATCAGCATCAATAAAAAATGATAAATCTATACCTAAACTTACCATCTGATAATTTTTTCTCATCTCAAAGTCTTTCTGCTGACTTTGTTTCTGTGACCATGGCTTTGTACTTTTCTTTGGCTCAGGTTTATCTCCCTTGATGGCACACTCATGTTTCTGTGGTGATGTTGGACTGGGTATCTGACTACTGATTGGTCGTGAATCAATTAAGTTAAGGGTTTGACTGGAAATAAATATTAAGTTCAGGTTTATTATCATTCTACAAACTATACTATTTCTAATATGTTTGGGTTAAAATGTTACAAATCAAATTTGCAAATTAAAAAATAACAACAACAAAAAAAAAAAAAACCCTCTACTTATTTCAATTTATACTTAGCACCAAACCAATCTTTATCATATATGCCGAATCTGCTGCCTTCCATATTTATGCAATTGATCTGGACTGACCTGCCTGAGTAAACATTGTAGACCCAGATCAGATGCCATAGAATATGGCAACTGATCAGGGTCTATATTGTTTGCAGCTTATCCGGGGCCCAGTTGTTCAAAACTAACGATGTCGTTAGTTAACGATTCGTTAAAATTTACATCAAGGGATATGCAAATATGCTGAAATCTTTTGCTGAAAAAATGTGAGTAGCTTTTGCAGTGCAAAAGCTACTCACATTTTTTTAGCAAAAAATATCAGAATATTATATATTGAATCCGCTAAAATAGTTAACGAAATGACCCTTAACGAGCTTGTTAAGCTAACAATGCTTTGAACAACTGGGCCCAGAAATTTTCAGCCACATAAATAGGACTTTTACAGGAACATTTTTTTATTTATCACAAACACTGGTGCATATATGCCTGAGCAAACAGTGCAGGCCCAGATCAATCTGCTCTTAACCCTTATCCTGCTGAATAATTTAACTAACCACATCCATTTCAGACTATCAGCCAATCAGATTACATCATATAATGTTTGCATTCAAATTCACAAACTGAATGACAAACAGTGAAGATTCTGATCAGATGGCTTCTTCAGAAGCCATCTGATCTGGATCTACACTGTTTGCAAAGGTAGGGTTGTCGTGAAAAGCAGGATAAGGGTTAAAGTGACTGTACCTTTTAGAGACATCACCAGGTAGTTAAAAGAAATTATGCAATTTCTTGGACAAGTATCACAAAGATAATTTGAGTAATATTGTAACACAATCAGAAAACAAAGGAGAAACTTACTTTGTGAAGGAAGTAATCCTGCCACCTCTCTCTAAGTAAGGAACAAAGTTGTACTGACTCTCTCCAACTGCATTAATGATGATAAACTGACTTGGGGAACCAGCAATGTTATATCTCACTGAGGCTTGGGCAGTCAGAGGGTCAAAAGGCTGCAAATATATGAACTGAGATTACAATAACAAGTCTATGAAATGTGTTCCCCTATGTTCCTCTATAACATATAATGAAAACATGGTTACACAAGGGTGTACACTATTAGGAGGGTTTTCAGAATTTTGTATTTTTAAAACAAACTTTTCAGTTGGTTTGTCACTTGAGACAACCATTTTACTGCATGGATCTGTCATAAAGTGCTTAAAATCTCATTTTTATATCATATGGAGAAAATGGCATGGTTTATATAAATCTGGGTCCAGTTGTTCAAAGCGTCGTTAGCTTAACGAGCTCGTTAAGGGTCATTTCGTTAACTGTTTTAGTGGATTCAATACACAATATTCTGATATTTTTTGCTGAAAAATGTGAGTAGCTTTTGCATTGCAAAAGCTACTCACATTTTTTCAGCAAAAAATTTCAGCATATTTGCATATCACTCGATGTAAATATTAACAAATCGTTAACTAACGACGTCGTTAGCTTTGAACAACTGGGCCCAGGATAAAATTGTGTATCCAGATAAATATTGTTTTTATTTCTCCACAGAAACGTATGATACGGGTATGCAATGACTACCCATAATATAATTTTTTCTGGTATAATGCATATCCGCAAATATCAATATTTTTGGTTGATAAATTTCCTTATCTAAAGCCATGGTTGAGAAGTATACACTAGTCTCCATTAGGTATAAATGGGTTGCTTATGGTCATCTTTAAAACCTACTACAGGTTAACCCTTGTCTGAAGAAGCCAACTGATCTGGATCTGCACTGTTTGTCATTCAGTAAGTGAACTTGTATCAACAACCTCGATCAAGTAATATGGCTGGCTGAAAATTAGGAAGGGTGTGGCATCTTAAGCTATTCAGCATGACAAGGGTTAAATTTTCTGGCCCTGCAGACCAGAACAGATACCTTTGCAAACGGTGTATGTCCAGATCAGATAGCTAGTACGAAGCCATCTCATCCATATCTACAGTTTACCAAGCTGTTTTTGATTTTGACTGATGTATCTATTTCTAACAATGGAGTTAAAACTGGAAGAGTTGACTTCAGAAAGTCAGGGCTGTAAGGGTCTGTATTTCAGGACAAAAAACAGGGTCCAGCTGTTCAAAGCGTCGTTAGCTTAACGAGCTCGTTAAGGGGCATTTCGTTAACTGTTTAAGCGGATTCAATATACAGTATTCTGATATTTTTTGCTGAAAAAATGTGAGTAGCTTTTGCACTGCAAAAGCTCCTCACATTTTTTCAGCAAAAAATTTCAGCATATTTGCGTATCACTTGATGTAAATTTTAACGAATCGTTAACTAACGACGTCGTTAGCTTTGAACAACCAGGCCCAGATTTTTTTCTTCTTAAGTCTATAAAACAATCCATGTTGTAAAACATTAAAATCACCTCAATCACACATTTCTATGACTGTCAAAACACCCACTTTTGTGCTGGAAAATACATATTTATAGCCAACGTAACTTGTGGGCTGAATTCACACTAGAACATACAAAACTGACATTTGTATGTTGGACTGATGCCAGTCTGCTTTTTAAGTTCACATTTACAACACATGCTTAATAGCATGTTTGGCCATTTTTCAATTTTTGGTACATTTAATTTCTGTGTGGAAAATTTTGAGCTTTAAAAGTTTCCTTTGTCCCAAATTTTGTACAAAAACTGTCCAACTCCACAGACATACACACAAAAAACGCAGCTTATCCGCACTGTAAGAACTGGGTCCAACATATTGAACTAGATATGTGTCCAAAGTACGCAAATACTCCAATCCTTTAGAAACCTAGTCCCATCCTAGTGCACAACCTAGGGGCAACTCTAGCAAAATGTTAAAGGTTAGGTCTAGCTAAGTAGCATATCAAATTTTAACTTCCTAGCATAAAATGTACCTAAGTTATGACCTCCATGAGAAATGGGGATGTAGATGTCAATGTAAATTTGAATGTAAACTTAAACATTTGTCATTACGAAAACAAGCCTATTCAAATATACTGGAAATTTTACTACCAAAAAATGAAAATTTTCAGATGAAAATTCTGATATTTTTCATATTTCTGCTCAAAACATAGATTGTGGGTACTCGTTAGAACTGCCTCAGTGAGGCAGTTCTAACGAGTACCTACAATCTATGTTTTGAAGCAGAAATAAGAAAAATAATGTTTACCCCTGTAAACCCCAGTTTTACTATATAAAAGTGGGGTTTAAGGGGGTCAACATTATATAGGCATGTTTTCGTGATGTTATACTCTGGCTATGAATGTGACATATGGATGTATGCAAGTATGGACGTAACATCACGGCAAACCACTATATGCCCCAGGCTTTCAAGAGGTAGGGGCATAAAAATAAGGCAAAATATAAAGACAATATTTTAGCATGGCTGCTTTCTAGCAGTTATTTTTACTTTTAGGGAGAATATTTGCAAAACTGAAGATTACTTTACCAATTGCACAACCAATTGCAAAACTAGATGAAAATACTTTTCTAGAAGGTATTTTATTTTTTCTCTGATGATAGTCAATAATTAGGTTCATACCGAATGATATTCCATGAATGGAACTGCAAAGTAAATAATGCAGTACAGAGAAAGATAGCTTCTCTAATCGTATATTTGTCACAGGATTAAGGCGAAGGAAGCAAGGAAGCCTGTCCTTTAATAGTAACCGCCTTTGAAGATGGAGATAAATACTTTCTAGTCAGAATGAACACTAACAGCCCAATTAGGAACTATGTATGTTGGTTTTTGCTGATGTTTTAACCCTTGTCATGCTGAATAAATTTAGGTGACACACCCACCTCCAATTTTCAGCCAATCAGATTACTTGAGCCAGGTTGTTGATATAGATTCATATAATGAATGACAAACAGTGCAGATCCAGATCAGCTGTCTTCTTCAGAAGCCTCTGGATCTACTGTGTTTGCAAAGGCAGTTTATATCCCAGTTCAGCAGGACAAGGGTTAATATTCAATCCTCAGAGATTCAATCACCTTGAAATCATTACATGCCAATTTAGACCACTTCCCATTCTTACCTACTTTCAGAACATTTCTCCCCAAAAATATGTTGTGGTAACTTAACTGTCTGGCAAGACAATTCTAATGAGTATCTGTAACATATGTTTTCACAGAGAAATTTCACAGAGAAATTAGAAAATTTATCTGCATTTTCCTGTCTTCTAGAGCACTTGTTTCTGATAATTATCAAAATACTGCAAGTGTTGATAAAGATCAACAAAAAAAAAAAAAAAAAAAAATCTTACCATGTTTGGCTCACAGTAGTCACAATGTCTGCTATTGAACATATCACGAATAAAGAACACTCTGTCCATACATCTATCAAAGTTTCGTACTTTCATAATGTTCATTAGAGGCTGACCATCATGTGTAATGTCTGGCCTGACCCAGTATGAAGTCTCACACTCTCCAGTCACACTTGGCTGCAATATAAACAAGCAAAATGAACCATGCCTTAAAGGAGGAAACCACATATCAAATAATAAACAACTAGATAATAATGATGTTTAGCTAAACAGTTTGGCAAAAACCTACATAAATCAGCAGAGAAATAAACTAGACATGTGTCCAAAGTACACAAATGCCCTTTGCTCCTAGCCCATAGGGCCACAACATTTGGATGCATAAATTTCAACAACTATTTTCCAAATGCTCAATCTGATCTGTTATACATTCTGACACCTACCCCCACCCCAGGATATGACCTAGGGGCAGCTCTTGCACAAAGCTGAAGATTTAGGTCTGGGTAAGTAGCAAACCAAATTTCAACTTCCCAGCATAACAGGTACCCAAGTTATGACTTCCAAGGGAAACATAGATGTAAATGTCAATGTGAATTTGAATGTAAATTAATTGTAGATAACCTGTTTTGGTGACTAACCTGTTTCTGTGTCTTCTATTTACCATATGTTAGCTTCTTACAGAAGACTTTAGTGATGCCCTCTTTTTCTGTGCTCTCAAGTGTAAACAAAGTTCTTGGGTCATGAATATTGAAAATTTTACTTCACAGAAATAGTTGCTATTTTTTTCATGTGCTATGAGAATTTAGCTACTTTTCTTAATGCCTTTTTCTGCTCACACTTAGGGTGCCACAAAATAGCAATAATTTTTATTTGAAATATGTTTTGCCAGTGACTACAGTTTTTGTCTTCTGCTACACAATGTCACATGGTCAATATGGCTTTCCATTTGATTTATTATCTACAGAAGGTGCCTTAAAGTTGGTACCCGTCTTAGCTTTTGACACTGTATATTTATGCTTTGAAAAATATGGTGCAGTCCAACCTGTATTATGCAAGCACCCAAGGGATAATACAGGTGCTTGCTTAATACAGGTGAATTTTAACAAATTTACTTTTTTGGGGAACCAAAGTCATGCTTGCTTAATACAGGTTGCTTGCTTAATAGAAGGGGCCACTATGACAGGTTTTACTGTAATGTAAATATAGTTGCCTTTCTATCACTATATTTAAGATTTAAACATCTGAAAGTAATGCTTTCTGGTTTGTTTTATGTTAAATTAGTTTGTTAATGCTTTTACTTTATTGGAAAAAAAAAAATTGTTTTTAATTACACAATTATAAGTTTATCTTTCCCACCAAAAAGCAGTAATTAGGAACCAGTCATAATTCTTTGAATTTTTTTACGGCATATTTGTTAGACTGGTTACTAATGTGACATATGCATGTACAGATGTAACATCACAATGCAACGCTATATGCCCCACTGCTGCCTTTGGCAGGTGGGAGCATAAAAATTATTGGGCTTTGAAGATCTAAAAACTGCTGTCAAGAAAAACCACATTTGTGTCATAGCTACACAATTAAATATGTAAAAAAATATATAAAATACATTGTTACACACCTATAACTAGCCCATATAAGCAGCATTTTCCTATCAACGGGCAGCTTTTCTTTGTATCTTAAAAATTAAAATATCTAATTAACCCTTTTTTCAACCCTGTAGACTGGTACAGATACCTATGCAATCAGTGTAGATCCAGATGAGATGGCTCATAATGAGACGTCTCATCTGGATCTACACTGTTTGCCTTTGTTATTGATTTTAAACTAAAACGCCTATTTGCAACAATGAATGTGTCCAAATTCAGAGAAGGAAGTCATGATGTAAGAAACTTGGGGCTGAAAGGATTATATATTCAAAATGGTGACACCCATGCTCACAGGTATAAAAACTTAAAACTACAATATACTTTTTATTTCTTAAATCCAATCAACTTTTAGACATGCCCCAAGGATATGTACATGTAAATTTGGTAAGATTTGGCCTAATTTCTCAAGAGATTGAGCAGACAAAGAATAGTCATGTTAATGCCAACACCAAATCTCCGGCAGAATATGTCCCTCAATACAGCTCGTGGGGTGGGTGTGGAGGGTAGACAGGCATACAGTTATATAAATAACACATTTGCCTCTTGTTTGCTTTTACCTCAACAACTCTGTAAAACTTGGGCTTGAGATCAGAATGTTCTACTGAGACAGGGTTGTCGAATGACTGCAATGATTGTCTTTCATTAAAGTTTAGTTCCAGGAAGCTCAGAATGCCCCTCTTGATGTTGACAGACCAGACTGGATCATCTTCCTCAGTGACTAAGTCATCAACATGACCACGAATATACCTGGAAATACAAAATATTGTAAATGTCCTAAAAGTTTGAACACCAAAGTTGCCAATAAAATGGCATATGCAAACAGTGCAGACCCAGATCTTGAAGGAGCAGTCTGATTAGGATCTACACTGTTTGCCTTTCCACTAAGGATTTTAAGACATCACTGCATAAAAAGCAAAATTTAGACAAAAAAAAGCAAGGAATAAAGAGTTTGAAATTTTTGGACATTTACCGTATTTCCAGTAAACAGAACCAATTCTAAGGATTCTAAGGATTCTAATAACTCTGTTTCAAATGTGCCTGAAAGCGCTCATTCCTAACCTCAAGATGTGAAATTATTTGTTATTTCTACACCATAACAAATATTGTTGATACCCATTAAAATCATCTCTCCAGGACAATATTAATGTTCCTTTTATACACCACAACCTCTTTATAACACTATTGTTGGGGTCCATAGCATAAACTGTGTTAATTAAACAACCGTGTTATATCCAAACAAAATGTATAGATTATATTGAAAAATGACCTTTTATGGTCATTTTTCAATACAATCTATACATTTTTGGGATCCATCTTTGAACCGTGTTATATTCAAAATCGTGTTATAACAAACCGTGTTATAAAGAGGTTGTAGTGTATGTATTTGGGAGAGAAATAAAGTATGCATATTACTTTACCTGTAATACTGGCACATCTAAAGTTTTGTACTCATTTAATCAAAAACCTGTAAGTCATTTGTAAAATTTTCCTATTTTTTGTAAGAATACAAGAGTATGCCCTGACATTTATAGTCTGATCAGAGTCTTTGTTGTTTGCCAGTAGATCTTGGATTCTACAGCACCCAAGAATTCTGTTATTGAACAGCCAAAGTCAGGATCAGACTACATGGATGCACAGTTTAATCTAGGACTTCTCTATTTCATATGTATTAAACACCTGATTGTGTTACATACACTACAACCTCTTTATAACACACTTCATTATAACATGGTTTTGGATATAACACGGTTCAAAGATGGATCCCAAAAATATACAGATTATATTGAAAAATGACCATAAATGGTCATTTTTCAATATAATCTATACATTTTTGTTTGGATATACCACGGTTGTTTAACTAACACAGTTTATGCTATGGACCCCAATAATAGTGTTATAAAGAGGTTGTGGTGTAGCTCATATTCATCTGAATACTCAGCCATTCTAGAGCCATTGATTATTCACTACTTACGAAAAAGATACGGGTTTGAATAGTTCTGTTTTCATCCTGTCAATATCAGGGTCCCTAATTTCCTTGAACAACTCTGTGGGCACCATGTCCCTTGTGGGATCTGCTGTGTCAATACGGTCATTCACCTTGAACACTAGAACATCATCAAACTGAAAAAAAAAAAAAAAATGATAAAATCCGTAATAACTCTAAGTATTGGGACAGACAGGTCTGAGCAAACAGTGTAGACCCAGATTTGGATGCCATAAAATGCAGCACTGATCAGGGTCTACACTGTTTGCCGTCCATCCAGAATGTTTTACACAAGTCAACAGATAGCAAAAAAGACTTGTTCAAATTTTAGGACAAGACTGGTAATCCCAATTCTTAGGATAAATATGATATATAAATAAAAACAATTTCTAGCAAATTAACATACCCCAGAGGAGTGTTAAGGAAATGTTATTTGTAATAATTTTCTCCATTCTCCATAATAATATACAGCAATTCAAATGAGTACCCACAAAATATGTTCTTGCACAAAAATAAAATACCTTATCCTAATTTATCAGCTGATATAACCTTACCTGAAGCCATTATTATTTTGCAATACAGTCGAACTTCAATGGCTCGAACATCTTTGGTACCCAAGAAATTTGTTTGAGATATGGGTAGTTCAAGCCACTGAGGGTTAATTATAGCATCAGGTCTGGAAGCAAATAGCGATAAGTTAGGGAAATCTTTTTGCTTTTCTACATAATAATTGTTTGTTGAGTGTACTCATTAGAATTGCCTCAATGAGGCGATTCTAATGAGTACACACAACAAACAATTTCATGATAAAATAAGGACATTTCCCTAAATATTTGTTTTTGAGCTATCAGAAGAATTTCATAGGGACCCCCAAACAAGTTGGAATTAGCCATGGTAAACGAGCCATCGGTCTTCGACCTGTTGAGGTTTGACTGGACTTTATTACAAAAATTTTAGAAACCTGCAACTGCTTTGACCAATAACATGCAGATGGAAAAGAACTGATATATAACTCTTTTTTTAGATATATGGCTTGATATTTCACTCATATCATTTTTAAAGAAAAAGTAGACAAAAAAACAAAAAAAAAAAAACACTATTATATATATATAGTATAACAGCACTTCCTTTACTTTCATTACTGCTAAAATGACAATACTGACATTTTTGATGGACTTCAGTCAATTTTGCAAGTGTTTGTAATCTACTTTTCTCCCAGAAAAGTAGATGGGGGAAGTTTATTAGAGAGGGGGTTTATATTAGATTAAATATGGTATCTATTTTACAAGCCCTGATGAGCTGGGGCCATGCTATGGAAGGAGGTTTCTTTTCATATGAGCCACAACATGAGAAAAGGGCCCTCACATCATATGCAAATACCAAAAGCTTAGATCAGCTCGCAAATTCCAGTCTGATCAAGGCTTCTCTGTTGATGCATTCTACAGTATTGCAATAATTCTGTGAAGAGACAGCCAAAACACTGATAATACTGCAAAACTGCAGCCTTTGTTGTTTGCGTATGCAATCAGGGAACTTTTCCCATGTTGTGACCTGGAAGTTAGAGACTCATCACTTACTTGACACTTGACTCTAGTGACTGAGGGAAACTGGAAGCGGACTTTTGCTTTAATCTTGATACCAGAGTAGATCCGTGACCCTTTAGGCAAACCCGTGAGAACCTGAGACTCATAGTCATACACATACTCCTTCCCCTCTCTGTACACTAAAATCAATATACCATATTTGAGGGGGCACATGAAAAAAGGGGCCTTATGGTTTTCTGGTTTGTGGTTCTTCAAATGGGCCTATCACCTATCTGGACTACAGACAGGCTGAAGCTTCCTCAAGGTCTCTACAGCAAAGGCTTTGGTGATACTGTGCTTATGCGCAGGCTCACCTGAGCTTCTGCTGGTCACCTATGGGATAAGTACCCTTTTCTCATGTGCTGGCTTATTTTTCAGAATGCTAAAATCTCTGCTGAAACACGTCTGTTTTATAACTATGGGGAAGTAACTTTTCATGTAAGAAATTATCTATTTCCACAAACCACTTTTCCGTTCATTTAAATGATGGTAGGAAAGTGTCCTACAAAAGAATCCATCTGAGTTAGTAGATTTGACATGGCCTATGTGCCTCAATTAGAACAACCCATATCCAGCTACATTGTATTTGCATATACAGTCGACTCTCTTTATCTCTTAGTCTAAGGGACTCTCTGAAATACTTCGAGATATCAGTACCTCGAGACATCAGATTTGCAGAATTGAGGAAAAAATAAATCTAGCAACCACATTTCACAAATGCATATGTAATTTGACTCCCAAAGTAACAGAGATATATTCAAAATATTGTGGAAAAGAGGAGAAATTGCTCCTTTGGAGTAATTTGGAGTAATTTCTCCTCTTTTCCACAATATTTTGTTACCTTTTGTTAGATTTCCATGTTAAAACAGGGACCAGGTTTTCACTTCAAGATAAGCAATTATTTGAGATAAGCAGGGTCGAGATAACGAGAATCCACTGTATTCACACTTTTGTGGGGGTAAGATTAAGAGAGCATGCCAGAATATCTAGAAAGGTTCATCCATTTGTTCTAAGTTCTCTGACAGAGGAGTGAATGGGGATGTAAAATAAATCCATATTTGTGTGTAGTCAAGGTCAAAAAGAAAATTTTTCAAAATCATAATCAAATTGCACCATTTTCTGATTTTTCATTTTTTCTGTCTCACCTTATCTGATCTGATAGGATCCTGTGCTAACCATGAGTCCTCCACCAAAACAGCTACCAGTAATAAACTATGTACAAGTGGTAGATTAGTGAAGGTAAGTAATCAAATTTTTCCTGTAATGCCCACATTGTGCACTAATCTCTTGAGGTTGTTTTTAAGTATTACAGTATACAGTTTGTTATGTGACTTTGCCACCATGTAGAGTTATATGATAATGACAGTTTCACTAATATAAAAGCTTGTGTATTGGGACACCAGGGTGAGAGTAATGCAGATTGAAACTGAGGACATAATGGATTCTTAAGCAAGGGAACCCTTCCAAACACCCAAATCAGAAGAAAATGCAGCAGGATAAGGCTTTAAAAAAGACCACCAGTAATACTGATTTATTTTTTTTTCTGTCTTTCATGGAATTTAATCCAAATTGAAAATCATCTTTCTGTGCTCTTGGCTGTATTTGGTTACTGACCAAATGAAGCATGGCTACATTCAGTGGATACAAAAGCATTTGGTTATAACTCCGTGAATGTTTACTGTCGTGTCAAAAGTTGGACGAGTTCATCCATAATTCGTTTTTAGGTAAGTATGACTAAAAATAACACCTTGTACATTTTCGGACATATCCGTGAATCGTTCGGCGATAGTGCCACGAGAATAGCAAAATATATATATACACACACCAATCCATAACAGTAGACAGCGTGGTGTAGTGGCTACATCGCTGGAGTATGACTGTCTTAAGTGGATTAAATTGTTGTATGGTACCTCGCAATCTTGCTTTTTTTTTTCTTTTTTTTTTATTTCTATTATTATTATTTTTTTTTTTTTTTGTATTTTACTTTAGAATTTTTATGTCAACTGTGGCTTAAAATTCATTTATTTATTTTTTTTCATATCCAATTACAAAAAAAAAAGAAAGAAAGAAAAACAACAAAAAAAAAAACGGCTAAATGGGCCTTATTGCATCTGCTGTTCATACACCATTATAAAGGACGCCGGCTAATTGGCACTTACTGTTTTTGCCCGAAGTCTGAGCAAACAGTGTGGACCCAGAGCAGAACGCAGAGTGATTATAGTCGTTACTGGATGTCGCTCATCTGGCTATTTTAGATAAATAAACATGTAGATGAATGGCCTTGTTAAATTTTTGGGCCAAAATATGGTAAGGTGTCAGAAGGTTTAGGGCAAACATGGTATTTCTTTTTTCTTTTATTTTTTTGAAATAAACAAGATATTATGTCGATATCTCAACACTTTATCATCATTCAGTCTGATCAGGACCTTTGTCCGCTTAAAATTAACGGATACTATAGAATACATGAATAGACAGGAGCAATCCATAGAAGATCCAGATCAGACTGTGCAGATGCACAGGTTGAGCTTGACCTTCGCTATTCGAATGCAATAAGAGCTCATTACACACATTAAAGACGTTTTTTTGTATTAACGTTTAGCATGTTGGGTAAACATTTCAGCAGACAACATTTTGAACTAACTTATTTTTCCCAGAAAATAGAATTCGCCATTTCAACATTTCATAAAAACTGTCTCCTCGATTGAATCCTATTTTCTGAGAAAAAAAAAAAAAAAAAAAAAAGAAATGTCACATCAATTTGTCGACTGCTGAATCTGTCCATAGCGTGGCAGCATAATAATTTTCACATCACAGTGACTTAGATGAAAAAAGAAAGGAAAAATAATAAATAAATAAAAAAAAAAAATGCACAGAGATATATTATGTGTAAAAACAAAAAAAAAAGAAAGACTGTTACTAGGATCAAACTTCCGACCGTCGATTTAGTATTTGACTTTATGGATAATGAACTTACCACTGGTGCCATGATCAAAAACACTTGCAAGAAACCGCTATCAATGTACAACTTACTCAATCTAATGGAGTCGGCAAACTGGAAAGTACCGAGTGGCATTATTTATACCCGTAACAACCTGCTTCACCTTGACCCTGGATTATTCCGATATTAAAAGTACACTTGACACGACAGTAAACATACATTGAATAATAGTAGTTAGTTTCATAGGTAATGACAGGATATATATGTTACATACGTTTATAGTTATGAAAATGGACAAACAAAGACAGCCATTTTAACCCATTTTAGATTGAACAGACTCCAACACACTATATATTGAAAGAGTCCAATTTCAATTTTAGTTATGTCAGGCTATGTGTTTTAGATATTCCTGGAGAAAAATGGCTGAACTATTTGCAAACAGTGGAGACCCTGATCAGATGCCACATTCCATGCTAATTACCCTTTTGGGGTCTCCAGACTTAAATGGTATAGCCCTTATGTTTTATGTCCCTTTCCTATTACCATATACCCCAAATATACAGACACACAAACACCTTACCATACTTAATCTAAAATACAGTAAAATTCCGCAATCAAGACCACTCAAAATTAGGACTACTTCGTTATTAAGAGCAGATTTTTTCCTGTCCAAAATGGTTTACTTTCTTATAATTGCATATTCAATATTAACCCTAGTCCTGCTGAACCTGGATATACCCTGCCTTTGCAAACAGTGTAGCTCCAGATCAGTTGGCTTCTTCAGAAGCCAACTGATCCGGACCTGCATTGTTTGCCATTTAGTATGTGAATTTATAGTAACAATATGGATCAAGTATTCTGATTGGCTAAAAATTAGGTGGGCACGACATCTTAATTTATTCAGCAGGACAAGGGTTAAGACCCTCTCACTAATAAGACTACTTTTTGTGCAGTCCCAAAGATGGTCTTGATAGTGGAATTTTACTGTACATCTATTTGCCAAATTGGTAATGCATCTGAAAAAAGCTGACTTACTAACAAACAATGCAGACCCTGATCAAACTGCTCCTTTTTCTCCTTTAGAGTACATGTAGTTTGATCTGAGTATTAACATTGTTTGTTTATGTGAGTATGATTGACTATACATTTAGGGTAAAGATTGTAAATAAATAGATTCTTACCTGCTTCAAAACTGTCAACACTGGACTGGCACACTGAAAAAAAAGCAAACCTTATTAACCTTTACCACTCTCTGGGCATTTTCAGCAGACGACAAAATGATGTTATTTTTCTTATTTTTCCCAGAATACAGGATTTGACATTTCATGCAAATTGTCTCCTAAGGAGACAATTTGCATGAAATGTCAAATCCTGTTTTCTGGGAAAAATAAGAAAAATATTTCAAAATGACGTCAACTGAAAATTTTACCCAGAGTGCTAAGCGTTAACTGTAATTTCTGGAGAAAAAAAACAAATCTTATTTGCTTCTGCAAGAAAATTCCTTATTCTAGATTATGTCTTCTGATAGGAAAAAACCCAAAACATCCTGATTCTAAATTCTACTGCAATTTATGGCTGAATGGTCCCAGTTCTAAAACTGCTTGTAATTCCTGGCAGAAAAGTTCCCTATTCTAGATTCACTTAAGATATCTGGTGGTAGAATTCTATAGTCTGTATTCTTTTGAAAATCTGTATTCTGGAGTCTTCCAGTTTCTGGTAGTAGGAAAATCCATTACGATAAATATCCTAAAATTACACTTTATTCCATACCATTTAATCCTAAATTTTGCTTTTTATGCTGTTGATTTTTTGAAATACTTAATGTAATGACAAACAGTGTAGTCCCTGATCAGACTGCTCCTTGGCACTGTTCGTATATGCTATTTTGTCAGGGCCCAGTTGTTCAAAGCGTCGTTAGCTTAACGAGCTCGTTAAGGGTCATTTCGTTAACTGTTTTAGCAGATTCAATATACAATATTCTGATATTTTTTGCTGAAAAAATGTGAGTAGCTTTTGCACTGCAAAAGCTACTCACATTTTTTCAGCAAAAAATTTCAGCATATTTGCGTATCACACGATGTAAATTTTAACGAATCGTTAACTAACGACGTCGTTAGCTTTGAACAACTGGGCCCTGAAGTTTTGGTGTACAAAAATTTAGGACATTTACCATAGATTCATGTATGTAAATACCAAATTACTGATATAAATTTGTATAAATAGATTCTCCAAGAGCTCTCTTCCAATAATTTCATATCTGAGCCATGCCAACTGAAAATGTGTCTGCTAAGCATATGTGGACAGTGAAGGCCCAGATTAGCATGTGCATCCACACTCTGATCAGGACCTTCACTGCATAGCTCTTGATAAGATGCTTTTTTTAATCAAAAAGTATTGATATTTTTCTTATTTCTCCCACGAAAACATATGTTGTGGGTACTCATTAGATGCACCTTTATGGTTCCTTGGAGGTATGCAAGCTTAGGAATCGGTAACTCTACCAATAAAAAGCATACTGTATTGGATCTAATTACTGCACTATGCCCATAGGTTTTCCAAAATTACTGGGAAAATTTATGGTAAAATTTGTATCTGCCTACTAAGGGTACACTTTTAAAAAAGATAAGCCAAGGACTTCTTTGATAATGTTTATAATCAAAGACAAAATATGCTTTTATAAAGAAGTAGACAAAAAGTACATTGGCCGTAATCTGAAGAGTACGGAATTGCTTGACTGTGCACTTTTGGGGTATGTGCAGTAATGAGATCGGATACGGTAGGTCTTGAGCTAACTTCTTAAATAGTTCAAGGCCCAGTTGTTCAAAGCGTCGTTAGCTTAACGAGCTAGTTAAGGGTCATTTCCTTAAATGTTTTAGCAGATTCAATACACAATATTCTGATATTTATTGCTGAAAAAATGTGAGTAGCTTTTGCATTGCAAAAGCTACTCACATTTTTTAAGCAAAAAATTTCAGCATATTTGCGTATCACTCGATATAAATTTTAACCTTAACTAACGACGTCGTTAGCTTTGAACAACTGGGCCCTGCTGTTTTAGGACTTTGCTGTTGGCACATGCACTAAAGGCCTTTTTCAAGTGTCAGAACTGATATTATATGAGTAGCAATGCAAAAAAATGTATCTTGTGACACATGTGACATCCCTGCAAAGACTAAGATCAGCAGAGCACCTGCACAGTCTTCCTAGAACCTCTGCTAGACATTCTGTGTAATTTAAAGATCAAAGACTTCTAACGGTGGACAGCAACACTTCTGATCAGGCTGCATGAGTGCACAAACTGATCTGAATCTTTGCTAGGCACATGTCATGAATTATATTTTCTCCAGTTAAAACATAAATCTTTAAATTCTATTGCAGAAAATGGATTGAGAAGACAACTTTAATTTCTCAAATAATGATTTGCAAATCCATTAACTCAAGTCCATGATCAAAGCAAGGCCCTACAGTTTTTGTCCAGTGAAATGGCACAGGAGCCATGTCTATTACTTTACTTCTGATAATTATAGATTTGAGAGCCATGTTGGGCAAAATTAGTGCTTACGGGGAATGGATACATTCCAAGTGAGGTGACATGCAAACTGACATCCAAATATTTGCCTCCTTTCTCCATGGGGGATACTCTTAACTCTGGTCCTGCTGAACCGGGATGTGCCCTGCCTTTACAAGCAGTGTAGATCAAAATCAGTTGGCTTCTTCTTCAGAAGCCAACTGATCTGGATCTGCACAGTGTGTTTATATAAAAATATCTGTGTTAAGTGATCTGATTGGCTGACAGTTAGAGGTGGGTGTGGCATCTCTATTTTATTATTCAGCATGACAAGGGTTAAAGGAGAGAATTTAAAAGCTTTTCTTTAAGAGCTGATTCCATTTTTTGAAGCACTTCAAATATTACTGAGGCAAATCACTTCTGCAAAAATTGTCTCTCTTTGCAAAGTGGTATCAGATGTGTCTAGTCACTTTAACCCTTATACTGCTGATCCCGGATATACCCTGCCTTTGCAAACAGTGTAGATCCAGATCAGTTGGCTTCTGAAGAATCTGCACTGTTTGCCATAGAGTATGTGAATTTATAGAAACAATCCTGATCAATTTACAGAATTTATAGAAACATTCTGCCCAGATTATCAGATTCAGTAATGGACAAGTCAGTACATTATTTTCCTAAATGTTAATGTAATAATAGCCATTTCAAAAAAACACTTGTACTTAAAAATACATATGTTAGCTCAGATCAGCCTGCATGTTCACAAAGAATGATCAGCTTTTTAATGGTTAATGGTAACTGTTAATGGGTTAAAAAACACAAATAAATAATTTTAAATCTTTGTTTAGCAGATAACAAATGTACAATACCCTAACTATTCGTACACCTTGTCATAACCCTTGTCTTGCTGAACCAGGATATACCCTGCCTTTGCAAACAGTGTAGATCCAGATCAGTTGGCTTCCGAAGAAGCCAACTGATCTGGATCTGCACTGTTTGTCATTCAGTATGTGAATTTGTATACGCAATCTTGATCAAGTAATCTGATTGGCTGAAAATTAGGAGTGGGTGTGGCATCATAATTTATTCAGCATGACAAGGGTTAAACTGAAAAAAAGGCTACCTGATGATGTGTCTAAAAACTGCTGGATGAGTAGTAAACAGTACAGACCCTGATCAGATGTCATATTTTGCAGAATCTGATCTAGGTCTGCACTGTTTGTGCAGACCTGTCTGTTCAAATAATTAGGGAAAATAAAATTTGATGTTTCATGTGAATTGCCTCCTTCAGAAACAATTCACTCAAAATACCAAGCCCCACTTTCTGGGGAAAATACAGAAAACATCAAAATGCTGTTTGCTGGTATCTTCATGTAATAACAGCATGCCAAGAGTTAACCCTAGTCCTGCTGAACCCAGATATACACTGCCTTTGCAAACAGGGTAGATCCAGATCAGTTGGCTTCTGCTGAAAATTTTGTTGAGTATCCACAACATGTTATGGAGAAATAAAAAAAATTATCTGGATATTCCTTATACCTGCAGCTTTTGGTTCAGATAAGGGGATTATTCAGATGATAATATTCTACTTTTGCACTAAAACATGTCTTGTTGGCAATCACTGGAACTGCTTTGGTAAGGCAATTCAAAAAGAGTACCCATAAAATATATTTTTGCGCAAAAATAAAATACCTTATCCAAATTTATGGTCATTATCTCCTCAGCTGAAGGTATTATTATTTTACAAAAAGGAAACCTACAACTGCTTTATCCCATACCATGCATTCAGCAAATGGAAAAGGAATTATATATTTCTCATTTTTCCAGCAAAAAAGGGGCTTTTTTTTTTTCCAGACATCTGGCTTTATATTTCACGCATATCCTTATAAAGAAAAAGAAGAAAAAAATCACTATTTAATTATATTGTAAGTTGTAACAGCACTTCCTGTACTTTCATATAGGTAAGCTCAAAAGTCAAACAATATTACCATATTTACCATTACCATATTTACTAGGTTTTTGGATGCCTTAACTTCTTACCATATTTGTTCAAAAATTTTAATACATCAATTTGACTATTGATGTGACTTAAAAACTGCTGAGTGAGTGGCAAACCCTGATCAGAAGCCACATTCTGCAGCATCTGATCTGGGTCTTCAACTTTTGCTCAGGCCTGTCTGTCCAAATACTTATGGTCAGTATGGTATACAACAAATCACAATTAACCCTAGTCATGCTGAATAAATTAAGATGCCATGCCCACTTCTAATTTCAGCCAATAAGATTACTTGATGCAGAATTTTGATACAAATTCACATACTTAATTACAAACAGTGTAGATCCAGATCAGTAAGCCAATTGATCTGGATCTTCAATGTTTGCAAAGGCAAGGAATATCCAGGCTCAGCAGGACCAGGGTTAACAATGCATCAATACATAATAAAACATAAACAGAATTTTATGTAAAACTTTCAAACAAAACAGTCTGATAAAAAAAAGTATAATTGAAGTGAAAATACTTACAAGCCAGTCCAAATGCTAACGAGATAACCAGCAATGTATTCATTGCAGGCTATGAGTCTGAAATAGTTATCCTGGGAAGTGGTCCTGGCTTTTATACTGCATCTGTGGGACATCATCTGACCCTGCACTTGCTGTTACAGCAGCAATGTTGTGTACAAATTGCATGCCAAACTTTGAAAATAGTAACTGAAGGCAGACATGAGAAAACTGCCCATATCATAAATACAAACACTGCTTGCTCACTTAATGAGCACATCTTAAAGTCTGCTCAAGGTCTGTGCTGCCTGGTATCTTCTAGAGTGTCTACCAGCTATCAGCAAAAGTCTAAGTCAGATTGCACATATGTGCAGGCTGGTTTGTCTGGATTTCTGCTATTTTTTATATAGGATAGGGTGATTTTACCCATGTGAACCTCAATGCATGTGGGTTGTTGTATGACAATTTGAAAATGTTACAGAATAAGTCTTCAAAGCGCTTGAGAGCACAGAAGCAAACATTAACCCTTGTCCTGCTGAATAAATGAAGGTGCCATGACCATTTCTAATTTTCAGATTACTTGATACAGATTGTTGATATAAATTCACATACTTAATGGCAAACAGTGCAGATGCAGATCAGTTGGTTTCTTCAGAAGTCAACTGATCTGGATCTACATTGTTTGCAAAGAGAGGACATATCAGGGTTCAGCAGGACTAGGATTAAAAAATACTGCAACTGAAATTCTTTGTTTACAATTCTTGCTTTTTCACAAAGTTTAGAGCAGTCACAGATTTGTGCACTCATGGTATTATTTTTTCAGGCTTCCGCACTTAAAATAATGCCAAATACCTCAAGATGTAACAATGTAAGAAAATTTTCTGAATAACCTGACATGAATAATAATGTATGGAATAGTGATAATAATGAAATCATCTTACTGTGTAAAACAGTTTCTTCCCTTTGTTTCAACATCAAATGTGAAATTTACATGTAGTATATAAGATTTTATTTATTTATTGTGCATTTTTGTATATTTATTTATTATTTGTTTTCACTCTCAGAATTTACAGTAGATCTTTCCCTCTCCTATTTGAATTTATATTTGCTGTAATATCAGACAATGTAAAACACACCAATATGAAAACTTGCAAAGAAGCACAGAAAATGGGGAGAATAAAGCAGCAAGTGGAGCCCCTGTTTCTCCAAGCATTTCTACAAACTGATAACAAGATTGCTTTCAACACAGATTTGTTACATTTATTAAAATGTTTCCTATAAGAATACAACCCCAAACAAGTTGTACATGTCCTAGGGTGTCAAGAGAAGCACTTGTCTCTTCAATATTCATGTAAAGTGCCAACAAAATTGTTCAAACTCAAACTATAGTATGTTCTCTGGGGCTTAAGGTGAATGGACACACCTGAGAGGTTTTCTGCCATTCTGTACAAGGGAGACAACTTTTGGGACTTTTGGGACTTCCTGTTTGCAGAGAGAGAGAGAGAGACGGAGAGATAGAGAGATAGAGATAGGACTTCCTGTTTGCAGAGAGAGGGAGAGATGGAGAGATAGAGATACATGACTTCCTGTTTGCAGAGAGAGAGAGAGAGAGAGAGAGATACAAGTACATAAGATTAATACTAATCTCCTAAGGAGTTGATTTTGAAATAAAGTTAATAGCAATCTGTTTTGGACATTGTCTGTATCCAACAGCAAGTTAAAGTACACTCATACTTTTTCACTTCTAAAGGTAATATAAGGTAAAAGTATGACTTTTCATAGTGTTTTGTTTTGATGTCTCTTATCATAATATTAGCTGCTTGAAAATATCACATTCTGATGGGAAATTTCTGGTCAGTGCTATTTCTTCAACTACTGTACTTGGGAATATTTCATCACAGTACTTTAACTACCCGGAGCATTTCATATCTCCAGAAAAGGCACTTTTTTCAGCCATTGATTTTTTTTTTATTTCTCCACAAAAATATATGCTGTGGTGCTCAGTAGAAGTGTCTCATTGAGGCACTTCTAATGAGTACCCACAATGTATGTTTATGTGGAGGAATAGTAAAAATATTTACCTGATACCTTTCTTATCTCGAGTTATGGTATTTTGATAGACATGCCTGAGCAAACAGAGTATACCCAGATCAGATGCTGCAGAATGCAGCATCTGATCTGGGTATACACAGTTTGCCAGTCATCCAGCAATATTTAGGTACATCAGCTGGTAGTAAAATGAACTGTCATGAAAACATGCCTATATAATTTTGACCCCCTTAAACCCCACTTTTATGTAGTAAAACTGGGGTTTACAGGGGTATACATTATTTGTCTTATTTCCGCTGAAAACATAGATTGTGGATACTTGTTAGAACCGCCTCATTAAGGCGGTTCTAACAAGTACCCTCAATCTATGTTTTGAGCAGAACTATGAAAAATATCAGAGTTTTTTATCTGAAAATTTTCATTTTTTGGTGGTGAACTTTTCAGTATATTTAAATAGGCATGTTTTCGTAATGCATTTTTTCTTATTTCTGCTGAAAACATAGATTGTGGGTACTTGTTACTGCTGAAAACATAGATTGTGGGTACTTGTGGGTACTTGTTACGAGTACCCACAATCTATGTTCTGAGCAAAAATATGAAAATAATCAGAACTTTTTATCTGAAATTTTTCAGTTTTTGGTGGTGAAATTTTCTATATATTCGAATAGGCCTGTATTCATAATGTCATATGGTTAAGAGATAAGGTGTCTGAATTCTGAGGGTAAATATTGTAAATATTACACCTACGCACCGATCATATGGGCCTTATCAAATGAAAAAGTGTTTGTGAAAGCAAAAGGCATAGTTTCAGATCATCCTGCATATGGGAAGTCCCACCCGGGCCTTTGCTATCTAATAATACATTCTGTAGTATCCAATGATTCTGTTAGAGGACATTGAAGGCCCTGATCAGCACAGCCTGATCTTGGCCATCACTGTCCACCTGACTCTATGGCACATTTTCACTTAATGCACATTTTCACTAAATGGGCCTTCGCTGTCCATGTATGACTCTATGGCGCATTTTCACTTAGTGGGGCTCATATCCTGCATATGAACAGTCTGATCAGAGTCTTCAGTTGACAGGCAGGTATCCCGGCTTCTTCCAGGTTGAGTAGTAAAGGCCATGATCATGCTGTAAAGACATGTAAGTCATAGCCCCAGATAAGAGGGGATATGCACATATCTTTGTATCCACCAGCTATTTTGTTTCTGCATGAAAACGTACATTGTGGGTACTAACTAGAAGTGCTTCTAATGAGTACCACTTCTAATGAGTACCCACAATTTTCATGGAAAAATTCAAAAATATCATTAACTTTCTAATGAAAAAAGCATCTTGTCTGGAGGTCTTGTAGGGAGTTGGCTAGGCCTCAGTTGCCATATCTATTTACCCTTGCCATGCTGAATAAATTTACAAGCCACACCCACTTCTTATTTTCAGCCAATCTGATTACTTGACCCAGGTTGTTAATACAAATTCACATACTTAATGACAAATAGTGTTGATCCAGATCAGTTGGCTTCTTCAGAAGCCAACTGATCTGGATCTGCACTGTTTGCAAAGGCAGGGTATACCCAGGTTCAGCAGGACTAGGATTAAGGTCCTTTTTGCATGAAACACAAGGAAGCCCGGGAAAGATACATACTAGCTGCATTATGTCACATTTTGGGGAAACAAGCTGCAGCTGGAAACAATGAGAACATTAATGGTCTGATCAGGAGCTGCACAGTTCATTTTATAAAATTTCAAATGTTCAAAGATTGTCTAAGTGAAATAATCAAACCCTGACCGGACTGCATATATGCAAGATATACTCTCGACATGCACAATTCTCATATGAGGGTGGAAGGGTTGGGCAAAGGTAGCATATAGCTTTCGGCATTAGTGTTCTACTGATCTCGCTGAATCTTTACAAGTCTCTGGGCAAAAGCAGACAACAAAAAATAAGAAAAAAAAAGAAAAACAAACAAAATGTCACTGCTGAAAATTTTACCCAGCATGCTAAGCTTTAAAGTAGGGTAAAGGTTTAAAAATTTAAAGGTCCATTTTATTACCCACTGATGTGTTAGATCTAAAAGTTGCTAAATGGGTAGCAAACAGTGTAGATCCTATCAGACAACACATTATGTGGTATCTGATCTGGGTTTACACTGTTTGCTCTGGCCCATCTATTGGAACACTTAGGACAAAATATGACAGCATGTCAGCTGCACTGCATATTAAATCTATACTTCACATATCATATTTAAACTAAGTATTCAGACAGACAGGCCTGAGCAAACAGTGTAAACCCAGATCAAATGCTGTAGAATGAGGCATCTGATCTGGGTCTGCACTGTTTGTCACTCATCAAGCAGTTTTTGGACTTATTAACAGGTTGCAAAATGTTCAAATTTAACAGCATGTTGGGGAAAAAATTCAGCAGATGAAATTTTGAAATATTTCCCCCTGAAAATAGGCTTTGACATTTCATGCAAACTGTCTCATGACAATCTGCATGAAATGTTAGAGCCTATTTTATGGGAAAAATAAGAAAAACATCACCAATTTGTCATCTGCTGAATTTGCCCAGAGCTGTAAAGGTTAAGGACAGGATATGGTAATGAGTTGAGGTGTTTGAGTGAATAGGGTACTTCAGTACTCACACAGAGCCCTTCTGGAAAGTTTTCAAACATGGAAATTTTCATTTCTCAGGTCAAACATTATCTTTAATACTGAAGTGCAAGAGTTTATGCAACATTTGAAACATTTATTATTTAATCAACTGAAAGATCAACTCTCAAAATATAAAACAAGACATTTCAACTGGTATTTGAAAACAAAAACAATAATTATCTGATAACAACAAAAACAATGATTTCATATTTAAGTAGCTGCCTCATAAATGAAAGGACTTTTCTTTTTCTTTTATTTACTCAGTACCATCTCTAGATAAGAATAGCAACCTAATTCAATGTGTGCTGTTGGTTCTCATTACATATTGCCTCACGGTCTGATTTTATGAGTAGCTGTGTACCACAACATATTATGTTTTGAGGAAATAAAAATACTAAACCTTAAACCGATGAGCAAATTTCTAGCAGACAACATTCTTTTTTATTTTTCATTCATTTTTCAGGGAAAATAAGACTTGGCACTCCATTTGAATCATCTGCTAGGCAGATGATTCACATGAAATGTCAAGCCTTATCTTCTCTGAAAAATATTTCAAAGTCTTTTTTTTTTTTTTTTTTGATGCAGTTGTGATTAGTGCACAATGCTACAAGAGGAAGAATACTAGTGCAACAATTAAGACAGATCTGCCTTCCAACAACATATCCCCATGTCTCCACCACCCCCCACCCCACCCCCCTCCCTCCCATACCGCATCCTTGTAACCAGAGTAGAAAGAGAATATGATGTAGCAGGACTACAGCACCTGGGAAAGTGTTCAGTGGACATTTGGAGACAATGTGATTGAGAATTATGATTACAATATCTCCATTATTTTTGCCAAAAAGCATACAGATGATATATCAGTCATACTATTTGTATCTGCTCAAAATCTAAATGTAGATGAAATAGCAATGAACAGATTTTGAAAAGAGAAATGCTCTGCAAGGGAGAAAATCTCCAAAAGAAACACAAATAGCTAGTGGACTCAGTTTTACTGAGTCTGTTCACAAGCAGTCATGCGCAGTACTGCTCACACCCTCTACTGCTCTCACACCCTCTACTGCTAACTTTAGCTGACCCTACTTTTAAAATTACACATCACGAAAATATGCCTATATAATGTTGACCCTCTTGAACCCCTTTTATATAGTAAAACTGGGGTTTACAGGGGTATGCATTATTTTTCATATTTCTGCTCAAAAACATACATTGTGGGTGCCCGTTAGAACTGCTTCACTGAGGGGGTTCTAATGGGTACTCACAATCTATGTTTTGAGCAGAAATATGAAAAAATTATCAGAATTTTTTATCTGAAATTTTTCATTTTTTCGTGGTAAAATTTTCAGTATATTTGAATAGGCTTGTTTTCGTAATGAAATGAACTCCAAGATCCAAAAAAAAACAAGAAAACATAAACTTCACTATAGTGAAGTATGGAGTCACTTTTTACAACCACTACACAGCACCTAACACCAGATGAAATCAAATTTTTACAATAGCTGAAACAGGAGCAGGCGAAATGAGAAAACAATAAAAGACCGGGCCATCAAAGTATTAGCTAAAAATATTTCCTTCTCAATTTATGTACAGAATTTGAAGTGAAAGATATGGCTTTGGTTGTAAAGGTTTGAAAAATGTTGTATATTTGCTCTAAATATGTGAGAAGCTGTGTATACAGTTGACTCTTGTTATCTCGACTTCACTCATCTCGATTAACTGCTTATCTCGAAGTAAAAATCTGGTCCCTGTTTAAACATGAAAATCTAACAACAGGTAACAAAATATTGTGGAAAAGACGAGAAATTGCTCCTATGGAGCAATTTTTTCTCTTTTTTTTTTCTCTTTTACAAAATTTTTTAATATATTTCTAACTTCAGAGGTTAAAATTGCATATTTATTTGTGAACTGTGGTTGTTCAATTTATTTTTTCCTCAACTCTGCAAATCTGATATATTGAGGTACGGATATCGAAGTATTTCAGAGAATCCCTTGGACTTTGAGATAATGAGAGTTGACTGTATAACTATTACATGAGCTACATCATGGAAAAAGAGCCATTACAGAATATGCAAACAGCAGAAGTTCAGGGCCCAGTTGTTCAAAGTGTCGTTAGCTTAACGAGCTCGTTAAGGGTCATTTTGTTAACTGTTTTAGCGAATTCAATACACAATATTCTGATCTTTTTTGCTGAAAGCTACTCACATTTTTTCAGCAAAGAATTCAGCATATTTGCGTATCACTTGATGTAAATTTTAACGAATCGTTAACTAACAACATCGTTAGCTTTGAACAACTGGGCCCAGGTGAGTATGCGCATCAGTGCAGTCTCACCAGAACCTAAGCTGTTTGTTCACATAAGTGGTAGATCAAGAGGAAACTTCAGCCAATGAATTAGACATGTTGCTGTGCTAATGGGACGGGCATGAACACTGGAAGACTATTTCGAAGGAAGTCCGTAGAGCCTTTTTCTCATGGACCGGCTCACATAAATTCTATTACAATTTATTCATATTGCAGACATTAGCACATTTATATCAGAACTGGAGTTTCGTTGGCAGATGTGCTGGCTGATCTGGTCTTTTGGCAAGTTTGCCGTTCACATATGACATAATGAAACATTTCTCACGCTGAATCTCATTTACTTTGTTCTGTGTTACAAAGAATGTCTGTCCTAATACAGTATTTTAAAACATGCCCACTGATTATATCATATACCATATTTACCATAAATATTCCCACATGTATTAACTCCACAGCTCCAGATAAGAGAAGTATCGAGATAAATATTTTTCATATCTCTCCACCAAAACCTATATTGTGGGTACTCATTAGAAGTGCCTCATTGAGGAACTTCTAATGAGAACCCAAAATACATGTTTTGATGAAAAAATAAGAAAATATCAATAATTTATGGTAGAAAAAAGTGCCTTATCTGGAGCTATTGTTAACTCCTTACATAAATGTCCTAAAATTTGATGTGTCAGACTGTTGCTCAAAATTATTGTTCTACAATTTGACCAACTCCATTTGACTACCTTGTCAATTGTCTAAAAACTGTTGGATGGTTGGCTAACAGTGTAAACCCTGATACTGTTTGCTCAAGCCTATCTGTCGAACTACTTGGGGTAAACATGGTCTTTACTGTCCGATTTAATAATCTCAAATCATGGGAAGTACCTCTAACATTCATCTAAACTCAAAGTCATAATATGCAACACATCGAAAAGCATAACAAAATGCACCATACTGAAAACACAAACCACATACCCGCCTGCACACCAATCAAAGCCTTCCCTGTCTGCTTAAAACCCTTGTCCTGCTGAATAAATTAAGCTACAACACCCACTTCTAATTTTCAGCCAATCAGATTACTTGATTCAGGCTATTGATACTAATTTGACTACTTAATGACAAACAGTGTAGATCCAGATCCGTTGGCTTCTTAGAAGCCAACTGATCTGGATCTACACTATTTGCAAAGGCAGTGTACATGTATATCCTGGTTCAGCAGGACAAGGTTTAATCCTTGAAGCACCATATAAAATTGCAGCAGATAGCATTCTAAAATATTTTTTATTACTTGATAAAGAGGTCTCAAGAAAGTAAAGACTGGGCATTTCATATGAATCATCTGCTAGACAGACAATTCACACGACATATAGAATAAAATATATGTATACATTTTTAATATTGTCTGTTGCTGTTGTGACTGACTCTTTAGAGATTTATTTGATTTTGAAGCATGCTTTAGCATGAGGTGAATGTACTCATGAGATTGTACAGATACACAGTCCAACTGGAGCCTTTAGTATTTATATGCCAGTAAGTACCTTAGAAGAGCCCCCACTATATCAGCAACCATGGGCACATTTAGATTTTAAAATAAACATAGCTACAGATAAAAGGGGGTATCCACATAATATTTTTCTTATTCCTCCACGAAAACTTATGTTGTGGGTACTCATTAGAAGCACCTCGGCGAGGCGCTTCTAATGAGTACCCATAACATATATTTTCATGGAGAAATAAGAAAGATATCAGCATTTTTCGGATGAAAAAAAAAAACGCCTTATCTGTTGCTATGAATAAATGTGCAGGTTTTTATGGTTGCTGGCTCATTTCTTTGCTAAGTTTTTACTTAACCCTTCTCTTTCTGAACATGACATGCCCTGCCTTAACAAACAGTGTAGATCCAGTCTGGACCAGATCAGTTGGCCTCTGAAGAAGCCAAATGACCTGGATCTGCACTGTTTGTCATTAAATATATGACTTTCTATCAAAAACCCAGATCAAGTAATCTGACTGGCTAGAAATTAGAAGTGGGCGTGGCATCTTAATTTATTCATGATGACAAGGGTTAAATTTAAGTACCATACTTAAACTAAACATTCAGACACCTCAACTTCTTAACAAACATCCTAAAATTTGTACAGATTATGTTCGCTACCTAGTCATGTATCTAAAAGTGCTGACTAAATGGCAAACCACAAACAAACCATTCCTTTTGAACCTGACTGATCTGTGTCTGCATTGTTTGCCTTGATGTGTGTCTGTATATTAAGAGTAAATGCAGTACATTTTTGCAATTTAAGCTACTGTCAGCTATTTTAGGTAAAAGTAATTTTAACCCTAAGGATTCCAACAGAAAGGCCTGAACATACAGTGTTGACCCAGATCAGATGCCATCTGCTCATGGTTTATATTGTTTGCTACTCGCCTAGCAGTTTTAGACACATGTATCAGTAAGCAGGAAAAACTGACTCATTCAAATTTTAAAGTATATAATAAGGAGTAAAGATGTCTGAATATTTAGGATAAACATATTGTTTTTGCTAAGAAATAATGGTGGAACAGGTACTATTTAGCTTAAGCATTTTGACATCTTAATTCCTTATCCTAAAAATTTGATGATGATTTGGTATTACATCCTTTTCAATATTATTTAAGTCATATTAAGAAGATATGCCATGGAATTTGATTTTGATTTTGTGTTGAGGTTTTACGGCCAAGTCAACCCAATGAGGTCATGTCAAGCTCAAGTCAGTTTACCTGGGACCTTGAAGTCAGGAGTGCTAACCACTCAGCCACCTAGACACTTTGTCCTAATGATGTAACAAGCCCACTGGACTACCTGATATTGCATCTAAAAGGCAAACAATATAATCCCAGATCAAACAAAGGAGCAGTTTGATCAGGGTCTACACGTTTACTCATACCTTTCTGGCCAAATACTTAGGATAAATACAGAGGGAACTGGCTAGAATTCTGTCATTCAATAGTTTGCATTTCTTCATACAACATGTTTAAAGATTGTTTAAAATTGTCTAGCTCTGTCTCAGCAACAGCCACTCTGTCGAGACAGGTAAACAGCTCCTGTAATTTGGCTTCAATCACAGCCCGTTGTGTCTCATACATCTGGAACATGTGCTGTTCTAATGTGCTTATTGATTTCTGGACCTGTGGGATAGGATATAAGAGAGGCAATATAATAAAATGTATCTTATAAGTTATGACATATTTGCCCAGTAAAGACTCAGATCAGTCTCCTCGTGGTTGCACAGCTCCAGATGAGAGCAATGTCCAGAAAATTATTTTTAATATTTCTATACAAAAATATATGTTGTGGGTACTCATCAAGGCATCCCTCACGCACTTCTAATGAGTACCCAAAATATTTTTTTTTGGAGATGGTTGCAGCATGGAAGCACAGGATGACTGGAATCTTCACCAGGCACACAGAGCTTAACGTACATTTTCTCAAAGTATGGCCTATAAGTTTTCAAGCAATCTACAAACTTTTTATATCAAAAATGAAAATCTATCATAGCAAGATTCAAATGCAAAATGGGTTCAGTATATAACATGTGTAACAAACAAGTATCAGACAGAAGAAGAAATGCATGCAAATCCTAGAAGACTACAACAAAAGGAAATTCTATTACTGGCTTTCTTCTCTATTATTGACTGACAGAAATAGAAATGCATGCAAATTCCCAAAAGACTACAACAAAAGGAAATTCTATTACTGGCTTTATTCTCTGAATCCCTAAGAAAACTGTTTTATTGTGCAAGTCTCAAACTGTTGTCTTGAAAACTGTGGATGGAGTTGCAGAGACACTAAGAGTACTATAAAGTGTAACAGACATACGTAGACAAACAAGTGCAAATTAAAACTATATACCCCTTCCCACTTCATTCATTTGAGCTAATTACACCACAACCTCTTTATAACACTATTGTTGGGGTCCATAGCATAAACTATGTTAGTTAAGTAACCCTGTTATATTCAAACAAAAATGTATAGATTATATTGAAAAATGACCATTTATGGTCATTTTTCAATATAATCTATACATTTTTGGGATCCATCTTTGAACCGTGTTATATCCAATACTGTGTTATAACAAACCATGTTATAAAGAGGTTGTGTATATGAATTTTTATTTAGTTGATACAAAATGAAAAGATTATATTGAAAAATGACCATTTATGGTCATTTTTCAATATAATCTATACATTTTTGGGATCCATATTTGAACCGTGTTATATCCAATACTGTGTTATAACAAACCGTGTTATAAAGAGGTTGTAGTGTATATGAATTTTTATTTAGTTGATACACTTCAATTTGATTTTGTCCTCCAGTCTTAATAATATTTTATTCTACATCAGTTTTAAATTCCTTTGCCACAGCCTCACTTAGGGGTTTTAAAAAAGAGAAAAGATAAAAGCTACCCTTGGACACCTTAACTCCTTACCATATTTGTCAAAAAAGTATTCATGTGTCTAAAAGATTGCTGGATATGTGATAAATTGTGTAGACCCAGATCCCGCCAGATGCTACATTCTGATGTGGCTCTATACTTTTGCTCATGCCTATTGGTCCAAATACCTATGGTAAAAGGTTACCATGGAGATGAAAGTGTATGTCAAAATCTGTCTGGAAGCTTAAGAGTAGTAATAACATGAGGGTCAACTTGACTATGATTTTCTTTCACTTTAAATGTGGCCTTCTACATTTGTATAGTGAACCCTCGTTATAACGACAACATTTGTTCCCAAAGATGTTGCCATTAAAATGAAGTTGTTGTTGTAAAGAATCCTTAATGGACAGAATGATATAAGAAAGGCCTTGTTTTATTTTATTTACTCATAGAACATGTGTTTTGGATATTTGTTAGAATTGCCTCACTGAGGCAAATCTAACAAATATCCAAAACACATGTTGCTTGAAGTTTTAATGCAATATTCTTGCATAATTTCTCATTAACTGTCACTTCCTAAGCAAAGGTTTCGTGATATTCAAATTGTCATTATAACGAATTTATTCGTTGTATCTAGCGTCGGTATAAAGATGGTTGACTGCATATACTATACTGAATGTCTGCAAAAAACTAGGTGGAAAGCAATGCCACTGTCAGGCTCAATATCACAGCTCTTCCTTTACTTTATCAAAAAAGAATGGTTTATTTAGTCTCTATATTTTGTCATAAATGCAAGTAACATCAAAAGCAGCAGACAACAAAACAGATTTTCATTTTCCCCACAAAATAGGGTCTAACATCTCATGTAATTTGTCTCCTTATAAGACCATTTGCAAGAAATGTTAAATTCTATTATCTGGGAAAATTAAGAAAACTACTTCAAAATGCAATTTGCTGATGTTTTTACCCAGCATGCAAATTCCTGCAGCCCCTGATTAGATGCAGTCCAAATATTGGGTCAAGGTCAAATGCTGTATAGTTTCTACAAATTTCAAATACACCACAACCCCTTTATAACACTATTGTTGGGGTCTGTAACATAAACCGTGTTAGTTAAGCAACTGTGTTATATCCAAACAAAAATGTATAGATTATATTGAAAAATGACCATTTATGGTCATTTTTCAATATAATCTATTCATTTTGGGGATCCATCTTTGGGGTTATATCCAAAATTGTGTTATAAAGAGGTTGTAGTGTATTTTGTATGCAAAATAAACATGCTGTTTGCAAATTGTGCAGCTACCCTGCGTTTATGCATTTTAGATAGGCTCAAAGAGCTTTCCCACTTGCCATATATGACTTGTATCCTGTTAGAAAATCTGTAGTTACCCTAAATATTTAAACACTGCAACTTCTTACAAATTTTACTATTCCCACATTTTTTGCAGAAACTGTGGGGATATTGTAATCACCTCTGTCCATCCATCAGTATGTTACTCCATCTTCTCCTATACCAACAGAGAGATATCAACCAAATTTGCTGTATACCTTCCTTTCATATGTACTTGGGTCATTCAGTACCACAATGATCGATCAAAAAGGTCAAATCTCAGTACTGACTTTTGTCCATTATCCTGTTTCCTCTACACCAAAGGAAGGATTTCAACCAATTTGCTGTATACCTTCATCATGTCCCTGGGTCATGCAACAGGACAACAACTTTGTCTCTGATCCCTAGTCATGCAACACTTCAGTAATTTTTGTCCTGACCTCTGGGACCAGGGCAGCCATGCAGTCAAAAGCAATAAAAGTGATGGGATTCCATTCAGACTGTTCATTTAATAGTAGTTTGATCTAGGTCTATTGCTCATACACGTCTGTCAGAATGTTTAGGATACAGTTTGTAGTTATAATTATACATTTATTTGATTGGTTAACATACTAAAGCTGCTAGCATGTCTATAAGGTGACATAACTATAGATCAGTCAGGGTTCAAATTTATTCTTTTTTGACAGCTTGCTAAAATTAGCAAGTGGCATTATTTTTTACTTGCTAAACCTTTCAGTCAACTTGCTTTTTCACACTTGTAAACACTGTTAAATGTGGCTTCAAACCTCAGCACTCTGGGTAAAAATTTCAGCAGACATTTTAAAATATTTTTCTTATTTTTTCCCAAAAAACAGGTTTTGACATAACATGCAAATTGTCTCCTATGGAGACAATTTGCATGTAATGTCAAAACCTGTTTTCTGGAAAAAATAAGAAAAATACTGTCACTGCTTTTGAAAAAGAAATTGCAGAACTTCAGCAACAATGCCTCAGGTTCCACCAATTAAAGAGAATCTTTCCAACTTGCTAGAATTAGTTTGTGTTGGAAATTGTGCAGCTTGCTTTTTGAGGAAATTAACTAGCATTTAGCAAGTTAGCAAGTGCTAAAATTGATCCCTGATCAGTGGCTTACATGTGCTTCCAGAGCTTGTCTGTATTCCTCAATCAGGTGTGTATCATGTTTACGTTTAGCATTTAGATTATCTATCAACTGCTGCGCTCTGTCTGTAATATCTTTAGCCATCAGTTTCTCTGGCAATGGCTCTTTCACTGAACTAAACAGAGATGACAGGGTAACGGCAGTATTCTCATAATCTGCAACAGTTCTATTTTCCTTGGCCTCATCTGAACTGAAAAATCAAAATTAGCATTATGACCAGTGATCTCCAACCTAGTACACATATACATATACTATCTCATTTAAAAACTAGCTACCAGAAGAGATGGTATACTGTCAGATCAGATGTTTGTCATCTGTTAGAAGATCATTACACATCGAACTCTAACAAATGTTGTTTTGATATCCCTAAGCAGAAGGGCGAAGGCCCATTCACTAGACATTACATTGGCGATGAGGATGGGAGCTGTTTGGACATTTCAATGGCCATGAGTATGAAAAAGACAAGACATGAACTAGGAAGGAAAAGGCGAATTTGAGCAGGGAAAAGAAAAGAATACAAGGAAATAGGATTTTAATCAAAAAGCTTACATTTGATAGAAAAGATAGGTATGATATTGGTCTCCCTTTCTTAGTTCCCCAGTTACTTTCCTTTGGTTATTTTTTTTTCAGACTATCCTTGTGCGCACCATAACTCTGTAACAGTTTGGAATATCTAAACAAAGCTTCATAGCAATGTATATGAGATCAAGACCATGTGTCACATGTGAAATTGATCACTATCCCTTTCTTACTTTCTGAGTTACTTCCCTTTGATTAAAGTTTTGACTGAACTTTGCCTACCATAAGTAGGTTACCGTTTGGAATATCTTGATGAAACTTTATAGCAATATGTACTAGGTGTTTTGCATACAAAAAAAAAACTGCTCTTCCTTTCTCAATTTCTGAGTAAATTCCCTTTGATGAAATTTTTGACTGACCTTGTGCTTACTATTTAATAAGTAGGTAATTGTATGGAATAGCTTGATGAAATTTTACAGCAATGTGGGCTAATTCTGTAGACAACAAATTGATGGTATTTTTCTTATTGTTCCCAGAAAGTAGGCTTTGACATGTATAAAGATTACAAGATTTTACAAGGGCAGATGACCCAGGAGCAAGGGCAGATGACCCCAGGGGACAAAATTTTGTTGTAACTTTTAATTTGCTACTTTGATCACACATTGTAAGTTTCTGCCATTAGTCTTTGACACATTTTGAGAAACTGAATTTTCAATATTTTTCACATACAAATGCACAGGAACGCAAATTTGATCCTGCCGTAAAAAGGTCAAATGTCAACCTAAGGTCATCATTTGAACAAATTTGGTAGACCTTAAGTCCCCAATACTACATAACAAGATTCAGCCTTGAATCTTTCTTGGTTCTGGAGAAGAAGATTTTTAAGTGCTTTTTACCACATACAGGCATGGCGGCAATCTTGTTTAATGATGTTGAACCATTTGAACAAATTGATATAATGCCTTTGACAGAAAGCCCAATGTGGAATCTGGTGAAAATTGGTCAGACTGTTTCAGAGAAGAACAAGTTTAAAGAATACGGTAGATTTTCTATTAGTTCGAACAGGTAAAAAATAAATATTGACCCACGATGTTTGAATTATTAGAAAATAAGTTTCAGAAAAAAAAAGCACAGTTCGAACAGTTGAAATTTCGGAAAATCTCAGATAAGGACCCTCTAAATGAGACATGATCCTTCCTATATGCTGTCTGTTGTAATTTCACTCAGAGTGCTAAATATTAAATGCTTTCTTTCGTCTTATTTCCTTGCCAGTTTTACCTAATGGACCAGTCCAAAAAGTCTGTTTAATTAGTTTCGAAATTCTGGTGTACATTGTAAGGAAAAAACATCTTTTCAATAAAATTTATGTTTTAGTGTTGAATCTTAGGGGATCGATAACATTTTGGAATCTATTATGATTTTATTAGTATGTATTAGTAATTTCTGTCAAGGGAACGGGGTAAGTTTCTGAGGTAAACATCATTTTAGCTTTCTCCCGGTTCGATGATCGGCATTTTCCGTGACTATGTGGCACCACTGGACTTTGCCAAAAATACCGATATGGCCCGACTTTGTTTATAAGACGGGTCTGAATTTTCTGAGACATTTTTTGTGTAAAAAAATCCCTGTCTTAGTAGCAGATTTTAACGATATACATGTACAGTTCACGAACCATAAGAAAGACAGAGGGTGAACCAATTTATTAAATATATTAATGGATTAATTAACATTAAATTTTCACGTGTTCGAACTATTTAAAAATCAGTTTTAAAAAACTAAGGGACTGTTCGAACTAATAGAGCAATTTTCGAGAGGTGCTTTCAGAACAATAAGGGTTGTTCGAATTATTAGAGTGTTCGAACTAATAGAAAATCTACCGTACAAGATTTTATACATTTATACAGCCAAGGAGCAAGGGCAGATAACCCCGGGGGAAAATATTTTGATTGTAACTAAAAGTGTTTGCTACTTTGATCATACAGTGGTCTTTAATACATTTTGAGAAACTGAATTTTCAATATTTTCCCCAAACAAATACATAGGGATGCAAATTACCTTGCTGTAAAAAGGTCAAATGTCAACCTAGGGTCATCATTTGATCAAACTTGGTAGACCTAGAGTCCTTGTTGCTATATAACAAGATTCAGTCTTGAAGCTTTCTTGGTTCTGGAGAAGAAGATATTTATGTGTTTTTACCATATATGGGCATGGTGGCCATCTTGATTAACAGACCATGACCATTTGTACAAATTTTCAATTCCCCATTAGCAAAAGGCTCCAGGTGAAATCTGAAGAAAATTGGCCCAGGGGTTTCAGAGAAGTTGTTTAAAGATGTGGATGGACAGACGACGGATGGATGGGGAGTGATCACAATAGCTCATCCTGAGCCTTTGGCTCAGGTGAGCTAAAAAATCAGTGAAGGACTTACTTGATGATGTTTATGTGATTTTTGTGATTTTTTCTTTTTTTTTTTGATTTTCCTTATAAAAGCGTATGTTGTGGCTACTCATTTGAATTGCATTGACAAGTCCATGCAATTCAAAAGGGTACCCACAACATATGCTTTTATAAAGAAGTAGAAAACAACATATGTTTACATGAAGAAATAAGAAAAAATATCATTGGTGGAAATATTTGGTGGTAAAAAGCACCTTATCTGGTGCTACCTGTCATATGATAGATCTCTCTATCAATTTTCTTTGTCTGAGAGGTTTCCACAATGTGAAAATAAAGACTGATGTAGTTTACTTAAGTTATATTTACTCTGATACTGGAATGTTGTTTGACGCATCTCTATCTTCAGTCTGCTTTATACCAGTGTCTGTGCCTGAACCAGCTTCCATACCTGATAAAATAAGAATACCATATTTGCCTGAATGACATATGAGGGGAGTTCAATAAGTTCGTAAAACTCGGGGTTTAACTCACAGATTGGAAGATGGTTTCAGCATTATTTTTCAATATAATCCCCCTTTACTTCAATGCATTTGGCCCACTTTTCTTTTAAGCAGTCTATGCCTTTGAAATAAAAGTCTTCTATTTGGTCCTCAAACCAAGCCTCTGTAGCAGCCTTGAGCTCATCATCCTCCCGAAATCTCGTTCCACGCAAGTGGGACTTCAAATTTCGAAATAGATAATAATCTTTTGGGGCCAGGTCTGGACTGTATGGCGGGTGATTTAACTGCTCGAACTTGCACTCACGAATAGCCGCTTGTGCAACTCTGGACTTGTGCACAGGGGCATTATCATGCAAAAGAACGACACCAGCAGCTAGCTAAAATTCCCCTTCGTTTTTCTTTAATAGCAACCCTTAATTGTTTAATGACATTGACATATTATTCTCCTGTAACTGAAGTACCAGCAGGCTTGTAATCTATCAATATAATCCCTTTGGAATCCCAAAACACCGTGGCCATTACCTTGCTGGCTGATGGTTGAGTACGAAATTTCTTAGGTGGGGGTGAGCCAGGGCGCTTCCATAGCATGGACTCTTGTTTAGTATATGGGTCCCAGTGGTGAAGCCAAGTTTCATCTCCTGTTACAAGACGAGTGTGAAAGTCTTCTGGATTGGCATTGTACACTTCCAGAAGTTCTTGACTTGACTCCACCCTTTGCTGACGAAATTGCATGTTCAGGTTTCTGGGTACCCACCTGGCAGATACTTTTGACATGCCTAAATGTTCATGGATTATAGTGTAAACACTTCCATTAGAAATACCACAGTCTGAAGCAAGTTCGGCAACTTTGATTCGGTTATTGTTTAGCACAAGTCTCTCAACATGGTCGATCATCTCCTGGCTACATCTTCTAAGGAGTCTCGCCCAAGTTTAAATTCTGCTGACCACTTTGCCACTGTGGAATACTTTGGGCTACTATCACCATACACATCAGCCATGGGCCGAGGATTTCTTTGGCCTTTGCACCCTCCTTAGTGAGGAACTTTATGACTGCCCTGAACTCAATATTCTGACTTTCCATTTTTGTCTATGGGTATAGGTTTTCAAACAAAAAGTAAGAGCAAAAAATGTACGTGTTGACTGAACGGCTGTTATCATTCAACTGACAAAGGTTTACACTGCACAAAAATGAAAAAAGAAATCTTGAATTGTATAGAAAAATACCGAGTTCTACGAACTTATTGAACTACCCTCGTATGTTAGTGTTATTCTAATGATCAATTATCATCCATCATGCAACACCTTTGCCTCTTGTATTTGATAATAGGAAAGAATTTATATACAATGTAGTTGACTAATAGCTAAGAAAATTCTATTTTAGGAACATGAAGCTGTCTGGGTAAATATAGGTGAAGAAATTTGATAAAAATAGCCTGAAATAAGCACAGCTCTGGATAATGCAATTCTTACAAGAGAAACGATACCATTTTTCTTATTTCTCCATGAAAACATGTGTTGTGAACTTGTGGGTATTCATAAAAAGGCACATCTAATGAGTATGTACTATGCACAACACATTTTGATGGAGAAAAAAAGATAGATATTAAATGTGGATTTCCTCTTATTTGGAGCTAGGATTAAGTACCTGGAAGAGGGCTTTAATTAGAATGAATATATTTTTCTACTAGTTGACTATTAGTTGATGATCAGTTGGTTTAACAACTTTATCCGATGATTGACTATGAAATTCTGGCAGATTTCTTTCACTAACATATGCTTTAGAAATACTTGATACACTGGAAGTTGTTTACCGGATGATTATATGTATTCAGTTTCACACACTGGCTCACAAATGTTGAAATAAAAACATATCACCATACTTAAGCTTAAGTTATCAGACCTGCAAAGAACTATCAAACTGTTCTCCTGAAAATATCAGCATCCAAACTGGTCAGTATACATACAGCTCCAGATCAGGCACTTTTTTCAACTGAAAAGTACTGATGTTTATTTTTACTTCTCTATAAAATCATATGAATGCCCACAACATATCACAGTTACCCAACGCAACCGTGGCCAGGCATCAGGTTTTTCAAATCCTAAAGCATTCCTGCTGGACTGAACAAATTTTTTACATATCCAACCGCCCTATAGGAATTCCCATAGATTCCTAGGCCTAGTAGTAAAACAGATAGAGGTTATCATTATGAAAGATTTAATGTACTTTAAACATTGGATCAACAAAGGCATCATTGGATCAACAAAGGGAACGGAAGATTAAAACCATATCGTAACATTTTATGGAGTGACAGAAAACTGACTGATAATTCCGAGAAAATTCTATGATCTTCTGTAGAGAGCATGTTGGAATTATAAATGTCAATTTTACATAAAAATATATTTCATTTTTAAAAAATTGCAGATCAAATTAAAATTTGTCAATGGTATTTTTAGTGTTCTAGTGTGGATAAATCAGACCTGATTAACTTCTTGTTTTCTTTTCTTTGTTTTCCAAAAAAATGTGGAGCACTGTTGTGCAGTGGTAATTAAAGCATCAGATTCAAGATCAAGAGTGCAGTCTGGCCCCAGCGAGCACCAAGTGTTGTGTCTTTGAGTAAGATACTTTATCCACATTGCTTAGTACTTGCTTCTACCCTGCTAAAAATTCACTCAAGGGCTTTGGCAGTATTCAAAGATAATAAGAAAAAAGATATATGACGGCAGCCTAGACTCATGGGTTTTGATGCACTTAAGCATTAAATTTGACATGTCATTAATTTCACAGACAACTCTCAGTACATTTGTTTTGTGTAAGACAATCTTGGACTTCTAGAACATTATAGAATATCAAAAAAAAAAAAAAAAAAAAAAAAAAAATTGAATCAACTGCCTTCATAAAAATTCCAAGTAAAATAGGACCACCATGGTGATTGTCATTTTGGTTTACACTCATATGAAATGACGCATCTAATAGGCTGCTTTTTTTCTTGCAAGATAGTAATTTAAGTTTTACAATAATACCAGGACCAAGTTCAGGCAGCAGCATTTTTCTGTTAAAACAAAATAAAATAGCAAGAATCACTGTTGAATGACACCTGTATATATTTTAAAAATCTGACCCCATTTTGTGAATTGCCACCATTTTTATGTCTCAGTTTTAAGGGGTAGGGCAGTTGAAGTGCTTGTTTCACCTGCTTGCATATGTACAAATTTGCCACATGTCTTAATAAAATTTGTTCTAAATAGATTATTTTGTCAGCAGAAGTATTTTTCTTCAAGTAATTTTTGCTTGGCATCAAAGAAATACACAGAAAATTACTTTATGAATTTCTCTTCTTCCAGTTGCTAAATATTTTCATATAAGACATATATACTTTATATTTATTTGAAAAATAATATTGTGTATGCAATAGCATTTAAACCATATAACATACTTGTGAATAAATGCATCAGATGACACTGTAAAAGAGAAGCACGTTTGATTCAGATGTAGCTGATGCATCTTTAATGTTTTGAGCTTCAATTCAAAGGAAAAAAAAAAAAAATGCTTTAAGCATTTCTTTCAAAATGTTGACCATTCACGGTTGCATGGTTGTAATATTCCAAGAAGATCCTAGAATTTCTACTTAAACACCTGGATGTGACCCTCTTATGTTGCTCTACCTAATAACGATGAGGCATTACAAAATAGTTTCTGCAAGTCCAAGAATAGGAAGAAATATTTAAGCAGGTCAAATTTGATGTGCATCAAAATACATGACAGGAAATGGGCAGAAAAGTGCTGACAGACACATTTAATGTATTTTGTCAGTCTAAGGCTTACCTTTGAGACCAAACTTGGAAGTCAAGAAATATTGTTAGGATCTGAATTCAGCAAACGCTTTTTCTGGAAGCTCATGGAAACCGTAATATTATGAACCGGACTTTTTACTGCGCACAATTTTTCTCATCACCGGTTTCTGGAAAAAGCAGATCAAAAGAAATGGTTGGGAAAGCAACGCTATTATATCATCTGCTGATTTGTGTTTGTTCGTGCACTATTGTAAGATGTCTTATTGTTTACCTCAGTTCTTGACTGATTTTAAATTAAAATTGTTGCTGTTTTTAAACTTTTCTTTTTTCTTCTGTGCCTTCCAACGTTGTGGACAGGTTCATTTCAAGCGAGGTAGGGGCTATGATATGAGATACATTTAAATTTAGCGATCATTCGAATTTTGATTGCAAGCGTATGTAATATAATCATACATTTTGTGTGCACTTATTTATTTCATTGTTTAGTACATCACAATTACGGTTGTATTTCCTTACTTCAAAACTCGCACTCTTTTAAATATTCCCATGGACGAAATGGACGTATCCAAATAAAACCGGAACCGGTGTTCAGGCAGTTTCTACCCTGCAGACGACAAAAAGATGACACTTGGCGGGAACTTATATTTTTTTTTTCAAATCCTGCGGTTTTGTCGGACGAAACTTAACCACAAAAATATGAGATATTTACTATTTAAACATTCAAATTCTGTTCATCCGCAGTACTAAAATTAATCTGTAATTTTTGTTTGGCCGAACTTTGCTTGATATTGTGAGGGTGTGATGCACAATGTCAATGGTTCAGTGATTTTGAAAGAAAAAAAAATGGTCAGATATTTGGGAATCAGCTATCTGGAACAAGTACGTATATGTCAGTGGCATGGGATGACCAAGGTTTTGCATATAGTATTTTTACTTGGCACTGCTTGAGGTTGCTTTGGAGTATGGTAAGAAATAGTGCTGGGTACTGGGTACTTTTTGATAGGGGCAGCGCTTTTTCAGCTCTGCCAGGTATATGATTGACCCCTTTTTTTCAGCAAAAAGTATATGAATAACCCGATTTTTCTGGATTGTTATGTGAAAGGCCCCACTTTTCTAAATAGCAGCAATAAATGGGTACAAAAAATCAAATGGCAGTATATGAATAGGTCAGCATTTCGGATGATCAAGTATATGACTGGGTCCTTTTTTTTCAAAGGCTGTATATGAATGGGGTAGGTTTTGAAATACTGGCTCACACACCCATACCCCCCCACCACCTCACCCCAAGGCTGGGTACTGCGAAAAATAAAGTACCACTGTATACTGCGGTATTTAACAGAATACCACGGTATGTACCACAGTATACAGCAGCAGTATGAAATTTTGCAGGGGCCATTGTGAAATTGCCAGCAGTAGTAGCCATTTGGTTGATCTGTCAATATCTGATGGTCTATAAACTTAAACTGCCTCAATCATCTGTGCTGAGTTTTATTTTCAATGAAATATTGATGTACATTTTATATTGTAATAGAAATTTATATTTTAAATTAAAAATCAGCAGTGGAGACTGGAGATACATGTAGGACCATTAGTCAGCAGTTTCCAGTACTTAATGCCTTTAGTAACTAACATATCTTCCTGCTTATTATCAATTATATAATTGCATACTTTTTTACATCCCTGTTTTATTTCCATAACGTATCAACATGTATTGTTAAATATACGTGTATTTACAACAAGTAATGTTGCAGGTATAATTATTTCCTAAGACATTAAGGCTTATCGTTTGCAATTGAAATTCAATGGTTTGTAACTGAAGCACACAATTTCAAGCTGAAATAACTTCAACTGTTTCAATATTTTGGAGATTTCTAAATGGTTTTCTACAATAGAATGTTGCTAAAAATAGAATCATCAGAATATCGCGGTACAGGCAAATGTACTGCGGCACGTACCACACCAAAGAAATACCGGGTATACCGGTGTATCAGTATTTCTGCACACCCCTAGTAAGAAACCTTGACAAACTGTCTGGTTTGGAGCTGGATTGGGACCTGAGATTGGGACATGTAGTTCAGTTCCTCAAAGTCAGGTGGTGCAGGTGACACGATCCAAGAAACCAGTTAATGTAAACTACAGGCTCCATGGGCAGATCTTGGAAACTTACCTAGGCCAAGTATTTGGGGGTTGATAATCTCCAGTGGCCTGTCCTGGAGCTTCATGTAGACAGGATTACTGCAATTTTACCAGCAGTGCTAACAAAACTTTGGGCATCTGCAGAAACATAAAAAACTAAAAATGCAGGCATGAGAGATAGTGTTGTGCCTATTAATCAAAATAATTGAAAACTAATCAGATGATCTGACTATCGGCAACTATCGATAATTTTTTTTCACTATCGATTATTTGAAATTCTATTTTTAGAAATGTGGGCCAAGGTCACATAATGAGACCTACAAATTAAGAGTATTATGAAAGACTCATTGACATGAAACATGACTGCAAAATCTGCTTTGTCTTGAAACAACCGATATCTTAAATTACCCTAGTTATGCTTTTATATATTATATGCTGTTGCATTTTAAGTAATATAGAAATAATACGTGCATATGCTATAATAATTTATTATTTGACGCCAGTTATGGGATATCCGATTGTATAATTGATAATCAATTGGCTTTACTTTCTCGATAATCGATTGTGATTTTCCTCTCCGAGTCCCAACACTAATGAGAGAGATGGCGTACAATACACTTGTCAGGCCGCAGCTGGAATATGCTGTGGCTGTATGGGATCCCCATGCGAAAGACAAGTTCAGGAGGTAGAAAATTGCAGCAAAGAGCTTTGAGATGGGTTTCATGTAACTATGAAATGTTGGTAAGTACATCGGACATGATTGCAACTTTAAGGTGGGGTAGTTTAGAGCAGAGGTGAGCTGATGCAAGCCTCTGTCTATTCTACAGAATAGTGTTTCAACTGTATTTGGCATGTACCCAGTCCCTCTTCCTCAATACACTCCCCGTGTCTCTAGATATTGTCATTCAATGATCCTTCAACAACTGCAGACCACCAGATATTATTACAAGTACTCATTTTTCCACTTGCAGTGTCCAGTGGAACAACCTGTCAGAGGCTGTTGTGCTGCTGTTAGCATGCTGCAGCACTTCAGACCCTAGACCATGTGCGGCTTATTTTTAACCTGATTTTAGTTTCATCTTAACTCTTTTAACCTAGCATCTTTCATCCACTCTGCTAACATTCTTAAGTCTCAACTATCACCTTTGCTTTTATCTTTTATATTAATTTTCTTGTAGTTCAGGCTACCACACCTGCCTAGAATGTCCGTATTGGCCTAAAATAAAAAAGCATGTTTCAGGTTACGGTTATCTGACTGTTCCTAATTTTTCACCACCGACCCTGAAGTTTTTAAGAATTTTGTGGGGATATCCCAACTTGGCCGTATTGTTTTTCCTATTAACCCCATATAAAAACTTTAAACAAATTGAAAATATTTTCCAACCTACTGTCCTTATTTTAAAATTCCATGTAACCTGAAACACATATATTGTTTTTTTTATCTGGCCTAAGGGCATGTGGCAGTATCTAGAGAAAAGAAAGAGTCCTCAAAATGGAAGATCTAGAACCAACCAATAACACAACAGCTTTGTAATCTGACCATAACTTTGTAATGTGACCATATCCCTGTATCATTGGGAGATTGGCTGTGCCAGATGAATCACTTCTCGTACAGACACAGTGCAGGGAGGACTCTCTGCCACATTCTAACACCTTTTTTTGGGAGCTTGCAACTGCTCTCCTGTTTACATCTTTCTGAAAGTCGGTTTTTTCCAGGCGCTTTACACAGAAGTACATTTGCAAACTTTTGCCATGATTTAATGTTAAATCATTTGTCATAACTGTCTATGCACAACAAGTTTTATTCTAGTCATTATTTTTTAAGAAATCAAATATCATTTTTTTCCCATGGTTGAAATTGCTGAAAATGGCGTTGAAATCTGTACGGTAGGTACATTGAATGCAGGTTTTCAACAAGTTCCACATACAATTTTTCTGAAATTTTCACATTATTGTCATGAAATCAGTAATTAAAAATCAGCAAAGAAAAGTAGAAAATATTTCCTTTGATAAAATTTAAAAAAAGTAAAACACTTTAATCCTTCAGCTGCTAAATTAAAAATTGACTGGCAGCCATTGCTGAATAAAAAAAATTTTTTTTTTTTTTTTTTTTTTTTTTTTTTGAATTTTACGGTACCATATTTCAATTGCTCATATCTTTGTTATTATTCATGTTAGAATAAAAAAGTATAATGAAAATTAATCAGAGTTGTCTTGACTTTTTAGCTCACCTGAGCGAAAGGCTCAGGATGAGCTATTGTGATCACTCTCCGTCCATCGTCTGTCCGTTCACACCTTTGAATGTCTTCTCCTCTGAAACCCCTGGGCCAAATTTCTCCAAATTATGTGGAGCCTTGTGTTAAAGGGGGATTGAAAATTTGTAAAAAATGGTCACAGTCTGTAAATCAAGATGGCAATGCCGCGATACAGCTCCCATAGACTTATAATGGGAAAAACTTAAAATTTCTTCTCTGAAACCATGAGGCCCACAACTTATATATTTTGTATGTAGCAATGTTTAGTGGTCCCCTACATAAATCTTGCCAGTCAAGCCCCTGGGGTCCAAACTGGCAACGCACCAGGGGATCGTGAACTCCCATAAACTTATAATGGGAAAAACTTAAAAAAAAAATGAAAATCTTCTTCTCTGAAACCTTGAGGTCCAGAGCTTATATATTTAGTATGTAGCAATGTTTAGTGGTCCCCTACATATATCCTGCCAATCAAGCCCCTGGGGTCTAACCTGGCCATGCCCCGGGGGGTCATTAGCTCCCATAGACTTATAATGGAAAAAAATTAAAAAATCTTCTCCTCTGAAACCATGAGGCCCACAGCTTACATATTTAGTATGTAGCAATGTTTAGTGGTCCCCTACATAAATCCTGCCAGTCAAGCCTCTGGGGCCCAAACTGGCCATGCCCCTGGGGTCATTAGCTCCCATAGACTTATAATGGGAAAAAATTAAAAAAATCTTCTTCTCTGAAACCATGAGGCCCACAGCTTACATATTTAGTATGTAGCAATGTTTAGTGGTCCCCTACATAAATCCTGCCAGTCAAGCCCTTGGGGCCCAAACTGGCCACGTCCCGGGGGGTCATTAGCTCCCATAGACTTATATTGGGAAAAAATTTTAAAAAAATCTTCTCTGAAACCATGAGGCCCAAAGCTTATATATTTAGTATGTAGCAATGTTTAGTGGTCCCCTACATAAATCCTGCCAATCAAGCCCCTGGGGTCCAGACTGGCCACGCCCCAGGGGTAATTAGCTCTCATAGACTTATAATGGGAAAAACTTAAATAATCTTATTCTCAGAAACCATGAGGCCCACAGCTTACATATTTAGTATGTGGCAATGTTTAGTGGTCCCCTACATAAATCCTGCCAATCAAGCTCCAGGGGCCAAAACTGGCCATGCCCCGGGGGTCATTAGTTCCCATAGACTTATAATGGGAAAAACTTGAAAAGTTTTCTTCTCTGAAACCATGAGGCCCACAGCTTATATATTTAGTATGTAGCAATGTTTAGTGGTCCCCTACATAAATCCTGCCAATCAAGCCCCTGGGGTCCAAACTGGGCACACACCTGGGGTCATTAGCTCCCACAGACTTTTAATTGAAAAAACTTAAAAAAATCTTCTTCTCTGAAACCATCAAGCCCACAGCTTATATATTTAGTATGTAGCAATATTTAGTGGTCCCCTACATAAATCCTGCCCATCAAGCCCCTGGGGCTCAAACTGGCCAAGCCCCGGGGGTCATTAGCTCCCATAGACTTATAATGCGAAAAAATTAAAAAATCCTCTTCTCTGAAACCATGAGACCCGGAGCTTATATATTTAGTATGTAGCATGTGTAGTGGTCCCCTGCATAAATTTTGCCAATCAAGCCCCTTGGGTCTAAATTGGCCACGCCCCAGGGGTCATATGCTTATATAGAGCTATATAGCTAAAGAACGTACAAAAATCTTCATTGAGGCCTAGAGCTAATAGATTAAGTATGAAGCGATGTAGAGTGGTCCCTTACATAAATCCTGCCAACCATGCCCCTGGGGTCCAAATTGGCCACACCCCAGGGGTCATTAGCTCCCATAGACTTATAATGGGAAAAACTTTAAAAAACTTCTTTACTGAAACCATGAAGCCCAGAGCTTGTATATTTAGTATGTAGCAATGTTTAGTGGTCCCCTACATAAATCCTGCCAATCAAGCCCCTGGGGTCCAAACTGGCCATGCCCCGGGGGTCATTAGCTCCCATAGACTTATAATGCAAAAAACTTAAAAAGTCTTTCTTTGAAACCATGAGGCCCACAGCTTATATATTAAGTATGTAGCAATGTTTAGTGGTCCCCTACATAAATCCTGCCAATCAAGCCCCTGAGCTATCTATACTCATTCTGTCCTATAATTTTAGCATTTTTCCGTTTTTGTTTGTTGCAATGATGGTTTGCATTGTTATGATTGTAATACATATGCCAAAATTATGATGGTGTCTGTCCAATTCAAGTCATTACACAAGATGCAGATATGGCTGAATTTAAATGGGCAAATCATCCAAAATGGCACCGAATTCGGAGCGATTGTCTCCAGAATGAAACAAATTCCAGGAACTGTAGCTTTATTTTGACGTAAATTTTGGTGCTGGGCTGTATGGAATTTAATTCCGCGCAGTATAGCATTCTCAGATTTTTAAAATAACACCCTCCTAGATGACAAAAGCCCAAGATTGTCATCAGCCCATCTGAAACAGCCACCTTTTTAGCTCGCGCTACTCATGTCTGGATATTCACGTCACATTTCTTTGCATCACAACTGGCCATGAGTGACGAGATTACTGCCCGTGAATTAGCTTTCAGGTTCCCTTGTTGTATTAACAGAGTGGACAATCACATGATTCGCAGATGGTAATCACACACTTTTGTGGATATTTTCTGGTCAATTCGAGGTATGTTTTTCAACATTTTTCTTCCTTTAGGCTGGTTTTAGTCACAGCAGCTAGTGCAGCGTACCCAGGCTTTGAAAACATTTTTTCGGTCGTGTTCCTTTTTTAACAAAAACATACGGTTTGCTTAAAATGTCTCTCAGAAATTTTTGTCATGGCACAATAGGAACCACACTTTTGTCAGAGGATGCTGTTTTGAATGATGTTTTTGCCAAAGCACACAATCTGCAACAAATTTATGCAAATAGGCTATTAGCATTATTATATGTTAGATTGTTGAAAACTGTTTCTTGTTTAATTTTATTGTTATTTGTGAGGAAGAATGGAAAACACTTCTTGATAGGAGTCACTATGTGTGATAGGAATCACATTACTTATTTGTAGGAGGATAGGAATCACACAAGTCAATTTTGCATCCAGACGAAACTGAACTTGCATACACTTTGCCCGCTTTTCAAATGTTTGTAGTCGTGAAACAAACTTATTTTGGAATTTGCGCTTTGATCAGTTTGTGGGATATGTGCTTAACACATATAAATTGTTATGAATTGGATAATAGCCAAATTTGCCCACTTTAACACAGATTTCCTTTCAAAAGCCTTTTACAAATGAAAATTGAATGTCACAGGTGGTACATGAACAGGCTCTGGTATAGTATCATCTGAATTCTACTATTATTTGCAGCTAGGGCAGAGAATTCAGCCATTTTATCCCGTTACACACCAATTTCAGGTTCTTATTCATAGAACACATGTTCCTCTTCTGTGGTCTCTATTTGGTAGCCGCGATGCTGTAAAAGTATGTCTGAGGAGCTGAATGAAATTTCGATAATTTCGTATGGCTGCTAGAGGGTGACCAGCCTTAAAGACCTGAAAACACCTAATGGTGTGATAACACAGGTGTTTTCTAGTCTTTCTTTGACTCATTTTTGTTTACACTATCTACAGAATGTAACGTCACTTTGACACTGTAAGTATATACTAGTAATTGTTCAGACTGAGTTTTATGTTTCAGTGTTGTTATTTTTCAGAGAATGAGTTATATGTGTGGCATATGTGGAGCAACATTAACAAAAACAAAAGCTAGGCAACATGAACAGTGTGTCACAAGAATGTGGGAAAATATAAATGTTCAGAGTGTGGAAAAGATGCAGGTTCAGATTGGTTTTTCATTTGCCCATTAAACTATTAACCATTGAAGTCACACACATCTACATCTACATCAATGGTATACGCGCTGTCCATCAGCTTTGACTACTAACACACACACACACACACACACACACACACACACACTTCTACACTTCTATTGCCAAACATAGGTAAGGCTTAATTTTAGGTAGTAGAAAAAAAAAAAAATACAAAAATGCATTTGATCTTGGGTGGAGGTGGGGGTGGCAGGGTGGGGGAGCGGGGACTGGGTTTTTTTCCTAAAAAAAAAAATTAAAACAAATTACAGTTCTGATTATACTAGAAAAAAAATAATCTGGCTTCAGCTTTGTGGGAAAAAAATAAAATGGTCCTTGGTTATTATATATGCTAAAAAAAGAATCAAGAATCTGTGCATGCAAAACTTTGTTACAAGTCTTTACAGTGTCAAAAATTCTTTGGCTTCTGAAGGACAAAGCCCACTAGACCCCCGCCCTCATTATTAGGTAACAAATGTATTTAAGTGAATTTTTATCTTAGATGCCTATTATTTAGTTGCATATGCATTTGATTACATAAGTCTTAAATACCCCTGCTTGCGGGAGTGCAGGGATGAGTGATGTCTCTTAATTTCTTGATTTGAAGTCTACACCATTGGAAAAATGGAACTTGCTTTGGTCTTTGTGGGGCTTCAGGTGGGCTATGCTACCAAGTTCCTCGATAACCACACTACCTCAATAACTACATGTAGTTGAAAGCATCTCTTACTCGCTTCTGTGCAGTTGTAGTATTTCTCGGTCAATTACTGCTACTGTGCTTGGTATATGAAAGCCAGATGCAGGATATACTTTGTGTGCAAAACATTTCTAAATTCATACCTGATTGTATCCCTTGAAAATAACCATGACTGTTGTTTGATTTTTAATAGACTTAGATCTGATTTTTTTTTTTTTTTTTTTGCAAATTGGGCTTGAAAGCCTGCTCATTTGACCTAATAGTTGTTTGAAACTTCAAAAAAAAAAAATAATGTCTTTGATTTTGTGAAAAAAGTGTGTCTCTTGCATGTGAAAAAAAAAAAAATGTTTTTCTTAGTCAGTGAAACATCAGGCCGAAAAAAAAAATAGGCCCCCTCCCCTTCCCCACCCCCCTTCCCCCCCCCCCCCCCCCCACGTGCATGCCCCCACCTCACCCACAGAAAATCAAATTAGTAGTGGTGGAGTGTGACTCCTATCCATTTTCTTCCTGTTGTAATATTCGGAGTGACACTTATCACACAGTGTGACTCCTATCATTATGTTTTTCTCTTGATTTCTTGGCTAATAATCATTGTACTGAGCTGAAACAGGTACGGACTATCATCTATTTGCAAATAATATGTACCAATACTTACCAAACCATTGCAAAATGTGTCATTTGGGAAATAAACAGTCAAAATTGGCATTGTTTGTCAAAATTGTGATGCCTACCAGTAGTATCAGCACATTTCTGTCGAGATTTGCAAGAAAACCGCAGCGTTTTTGTACAAAGTTGGCATGGTGGAAAGAAGCGCTGATAATTCAAAGGTATGGTGCAGTAGGTGCGATCTCTGAAAACTATCACATAGTGTAAAAATGGTGCAATACTTACTGCGAAACGGAGAGAAAAAACAACAAAAAAAGTGAGGTTATCAATTGTGAATCACGTAATTGTCTGCCTTGTAACTGGCTCAAAATCATCCATTTGGGCATTGACTTTCATGTCTTTCCTAAAGGGGGCAAGAGTGGGTGGGGTATTTGTTTTGCTCCATAGACTGGCGATATTGGCCTTCATCTCACGATCATTCTCATTGGATCACACACAACGCTTTGTATCTCGTCTGATCCAATAATATCAGCTGACATCTACTCAATGTGATACCGTCCACCAGATCAAGTTACTACAGTAATAACATGTATATACCAGTGTACTTGCACCCAGAATGAATAGTGACAACCAACCATCCACTCCACCACTGGAATAGTTACCATGTGGACTGGAACCAAGCAGAGTTCAAGCATTTCTATTGAAGTACCACTGATCCCATTCTGCTATGTATTTGGGCATCCTGAGATTGGAGAATTTCACATTCTCCATTCACCAAGACATCTGATGAAATGTTCTTAATGTACAACTCTCTGTATAGCCAAGACTTTGCAGTGTGGAAAGAGGAACCAAGCTCAGGAGCTTTGCTCTCCAGGATATCATGATCAATTGAACAGGGCTCGGTTTCTTAGACTAGAACTGCAAGAAGCATAGAAATAGCTTAACGGAAAGGTTTCAAACACTGGAAGGTGTTATTTTCTAGAGGGTCCCTGGGCATCACTGAGAAGCTGCTAGCCAGGGATAGTTGCTTTCATCACCACATGGAAGCTAGGGTGCACTTCAAACCAAAGATGTCACACTATATAAGAACATGGATACCATATCTAGTATTTGCAATTGTCTCCAGTGGAAGGAGTTGAGGTAATGATGTCTAGTGGCCCATTAACCAGAATCAAGGGGATTGTGATGTCTAGTGACCTATTAATCATATATGGCAAACGGAATTCAGAGCACATCCAGAGCAAATCAGGTGTAAACCAAACAAACCAAAAGAAAATGATATTCGTCTTCGATAATGTTGGTGTTACAAAACTGACTTACCTTTCAATTTCTGTCAGTTTTCCTGTATCTCACTTCCTCTATCATTAGCCTATAAATGTGCCAAACACCTGAATTGCTTAAAGCAATACAATGATTTTATTTGAAATCATCTTATATATTTTTCAGGCTAAATATTTTGTCCAATAATTTATATGTATCTGATTTCCTTGAATAATTCCACATGCCATTGTTGCATGAAGCTGCCATTAACTTTCTGAATTACCATACTGAGTTACATCTGAGTAACTAATTAGTTATTCCATAGGTATGCAAATCTTAACTCATTTAATATACCCCGGTAAGCAGCCCATTTGTTTCATTAAAAATTATTTGCATCAAGTGATTTTGTGCAGTTATGTGTTTGGAGGCAGCAAGATCATACAACAGTATTTTAATCCATTGTATACTGAATAGAATCTCCCAAACTATATATTCGAAGAGTCCAATTTCAATTTTAGGTACGTCTGGCGATGAAATTTAGATCTTCCTATAGAAAAAAGGCTAAACTATTTGCAAACAGTGTGGGACCCTGATCAGACACTGCATTTTGCGGTGTCTGATCTGGGTCTGCACTGTTTGTCATTACCCGTTTAGGGGTCTCCTGACTACAGTGGGTTAAAGTTCTTTCTTTACATAATTAATATAAAGGCATGCATCCAAATTCACCATGTATTGCCATGTTGCTTGCTTGACATCTCACCCCTAATATTTATTCAAGAAATTTAAGATGAACTTTTCCACATCTTGGCTTTTATGGAGCCCCATAGGATCATGAGAATATCCTGATAGTGAGACTAAAATGTATAGAAATCATAGGCAAATGGACTTTATTTGGGAGCTACAGCTAAGCAGCATTAATTCCTAACTTAGAATGAATAGCATATATAATATATTTTTGATACCTTCCACTATTATCACAGTTCAATTAAATTCTATGAGGTGTGGAATGCATAAAGAAATTCCACTATTCAATTCAATTCTATGAGGTGTGGAATGCATAAAAAAATATTGTGCTTAGTATAATGTACTACCCAAACAGATGTACCATATTTATCCCAAATATTCAGATACACAAACTCCAAACCACACTTGTCCCAAAATTTGAACGTCCACTTTACCACCTGTTGATGTACCTAAAAAAGTGCTAGATGAGTGGCAAATATTGTGGACCCAGTTTGCTCATGCCTGTCTTATGGTAAATACAGAATACAGGTTTTACTTTATTTTGACAGGCAGTTGCAGACAGAAGAAACCTGCTATCAAGATGTCTGCTAACAGTACCAACTCCAAACCAGCTTGAAGTTTACCTTCATTCTGGAAAACTGACAGATGACAGATTCAGGTTGCCATGGACTAAGGGTAAGTCAAAATTTAAGAAACTTGTATCTCTGGAGCACGTCCCTGCTTTATTTAATGGCCTTCTCAAGGTACCAGACTATGAAAGTACAAGGCATAATCAGATAAAATCTGCATCTTAACCCTTGTCATGCTGAATATATTAAGATGCCACTCCCACATAATTTTCAGCCAGTCAGGTTACTTGATTCAGACTGTTGATACAAATTCACGTACTTAATGGCAAACAGTGCAGATCCAGATCCGTTGGCTTCTTCAACTGATTAGGATCTACATTGTTTGCAAAAGCAGGGCATACCCGGGTTCAGCAGGACCAGGGTTAAAATAAATATGAGAATACCCAAGAAAGGCCTGTCAAGGAATACAACACTTCAAAGGTGTTAGATAAAAATAACAAGAAATATGTCAAAGTAATACTACAGGCCACATTGTGCAGACACCAATCCTGGATGACAGACTTCCCTCTGCTAGAGCTACAGTCGACTCTCATTATCTCGAACTCCAAGGGACTCCCTGAAATACTTCGAGGTATCCGTACCTCGACATATCAGATTTGCAGAATTGAGGAAAAAATAATTCAATTAACCACATTTAACAAATATATATGTAATTGGACTCTTGAAGTTAGAGTTATATGGAAAATATTGTGGAAAAGAGGAGAAATTGCACCTTAGGTATTTTGATATCTATTGTTAGATTTCCATTTTAGAACAGGGACCAGATTTTCACTTCGAGATAAGCGGTTATTTGAGATAAGCGAGGTCGAGATAACGAGAGTTGACTGCAGTTTTTATAGTGCCAAGCCTGTCTGAGCTATTGAAGTTCTACTTTCTACTAAACAGGCTGAGGAATGGGCTCTTGTAGGTTTAAGAGTCCCAACAATTTTACTGCTGAGCATAAACCCTTGTCCTGCTGAATAAATTAAGATGCCACACCCACTTCTAATTTTCAGCCAATTAGACTACTTAATCCAGATTGTTGCTACAAATTCACATACTTAATGGCAAACAGTGCAGATTCAGAGAAGCCAACTGATCTGTATCTACACTGTTTAGTAAGGCAGAGTATATCCGGGTTCAGCAGGACAAGGGTTAATAGGTGATATTCCTGGTGCATTTTCTCTTTGTAGTGTTTTCGTTAGAGGCACGGACATTATTTCGTCTAGTTAGTCCTGGTTTCCAGCCATTAAGTTCCTCTGAAACTTAGAAAGGCAACATTCATCAGCCTTTTCACTAGGAGGCAGGAGGCTAAATTACCTTCTCTTCCATCATGACCATCTACTTTTATGACTACACGTGGTTGATTTTCTGCTATTTGTACAAGGAAGGCAACTTTTGTATCCTTCTGTTTGCTTTCCTTTTAGAATAGACCCCCTTTTAGAAGGGAGACAAAACCATGCATTTGAAAGAGTGGTCTCCCATAAATTGTATCCATTCCTTGCCCTTCTTAATATATCTTTTGTAAATCTCTAGCACAGTAGCACCTGCCCTCTACTTTCAAATTAATGAAAAGGCTCATTGATAGATCATGCATTTGCAACTTACCAAACACAACTTATCTTACCAGATTAACCTATCGGTTATTTGCTTTGGCACATGAAGTGATCCAGTCCCTGGGATGTACAGTTTTCATCATTTCATCTGTTCATGCATTTGTCCATCCATATTATATTTTTTTTAATTTCAGAATTTTGCCTTTTAAAAATATTTTAATTTTTCATATTTTAGCATCCACAAATACAATTATTCCGCTGTTTTGATTCATAGTACTTGTGTGGCAATGCCTTTTGTATAAAATACAGTCAAACCTCAATAATTCGAAGTGCAAGGGACTGCAGGAATTCCTTCGAATTATCGCTAGTCGAATTTCTGAAATTGGTAGTTTTCGGATTTGTTCGGATTTTTTTTTTTTTTTTTTTTCAATATCGTTAAAGTAATGGGAACATCTGCATTAAAGATAATGAACTGCTTGAAGGTTGAGCTAATCATCTTTTACGCTTGACAGGCCTATTGAACCAGAAAATAATAAGAAAACATGAACTTACATTTTTTATTTACACCATCAACAATAACGAAAATGAAGGTTAAATATAAAGTAACGAACCAATTTACTGATGAAATATTTAACCTTGCACCACGTTTCTAGCCAATTTTGTTTCGCCTTTTTGTCCCTACTTTCACTTTAAAAAACGTCCACAAATATCCAGGAAATTCATCTCAGAATTGTTATTTTTGCTGTAACCGTACTATTACAGATCCTTCATATTTACACGTTATTTGAATCACTGATCTTTAACGTCCATTAAAGTTCATTAATGACACATAATTAAAACACTTAAAAACACATGTATCAAATAAGACAATTATTGCTAACGATCTTAATTAAAGACACACTTTATTCAATCAAGGATCATCGCTTAATAGTGTGACCGTTATTCCGGGGTCAATTATCCATAGCGAATAAACCCGTGAAGTCACTTGGGTGTGTAACAATCGAACACGCTGCACAAAGAAATCATGATCATCGTACGTGACCTTGATTGGCAGTTTGGAATTTCAAATTTAGCAAGGAATTTTAATAGGAATTTCTTTGATTGGGTCCGACAAATATGTTCTGAATAATTCACTGATAATCCGGTGTCACTTACCTGAGCCGAGCAATCCCTTTTAGTCACTCGGGTGTGTAACAATCGAACTCGCCGCACAAAGAAATCATAATCACCATGCGTGACCTTGACTGGCAGTTTGGAATTTCGAATTTAGCAGGGGATTTTAGTAGGAATTTCTTTGATTGGGACCAACAAATCTGTTCGAAAAGTTGATTTTTTCGAAAAATTGAAATTCGAAAAATCGGTGATATTTTTGCAATAGATTATAGTGAAAAATGTCCGGACCATCAGTCGTCTTCGAAATATACGGTAGTTTCGATGGCGTTCGAATTACTGAGGTTCCACTGTATTGAAACTTTTGAGCCAGGTTCCAAGGGGTGACTTGGAGTCACAATGAATATAACAAGTTCTAGAGAGGTTGGGGGATGGCGGTGGGGATGGTGGGATGGGGGCAGAGGAAAGGGGTGGATTGAAACCTTGAAAAGTTAAAATATAGTAATTACCCTAAATAGTCAAACATGTCTGAGCAAACAGTGTAGACCTGGTGTAGATACCATAGAATGGGGCATCCTTCGTCCGTTTTTTGTTTCCGGATGAAACTTGAGTAAACATCAATGGATTTTCACCAAACTTGGTATGTGCATTGATATTGTAGAGATCTGGTTTGGGATTGCTAATGGGCAAATTTCGTCAAATTTTTACGGAGTTACCTGCCCGTGACACGCCCATATTTTCGTTTCAGGACGATAACTTGAGTAAATAACAAGGCATTTTAACCAAACATGCTATATGCATTGAATTAAAGAGATCTGGTTTGGGATTGCTAATGGGCAAATTTTGTCAAATTTTTACAGAGTTATCTGCTCGAGACACGCCCATATTTTCGTTTCCAGATGATAACTTGAGTAAATAACAAGGGATTTTAACCAAACTTGCTATATGCATTGACCTTAAGGAGGTCTGTTTTGGAATTGCTGATGGGCAAATTTCATTAAATTTTTACGGAGTAATCTGCCCGAGACATGCCCATATTTTCGTTTCTGGATGATAACTTGAGTGAATAACAAGGCCTTTTAACCAAACTTGCTATATGCATTGATATTATCAAGATCTGGTTTAGGATTGTTATCTGTCCATTGATATTATCAAGATCTGGTTTAAGATTATCTGTCCCTCCATCATTTTCTTTCCAGACATTTTCTCAAATATAACTTTAATACATAAACAAATAATTGCTATGGCGGGGTATTATGCTTGCCGTGCTTTTATGTATAGATGACACCATCTACATGTATGCTGAAATTTGCTCTCTGTACCATTCTAATTACATGTCTCTTTTTCTTTCAACAGCTAAACTTGAAAAAGAGTTTCTCTCAGCTGAAGCTGCTGAGGCTTCCATTGCCACGTGTGTATTGGTACACCTCAATGAGATTTCCACTTCTAAATTGGAAGAATATAGGTAATAATGCCATAGCTTTGAAGTTTAACCCATACAGTGCTTATCACAACTGCAGCAAACAAACATTTTTTTTTTTCTGAGAAAATAAGTTTGATATTTCATGTGAATCATCAGCATAGCAGACAATTCATATGAGATACCAATTATGTCTTATCTTCTGTGAAAAATGATCAAAAAATGTTTAGAGACCAACATATTTAGGATTATAGTTTTATTTAGAAATTTAGGATCAACAGGGCCAGTACCATGGTGTGTGTGTGTGTGGGGTGGGGTGGGGGGGGGGGGGGGGGTGAAATCAATAACTCATGCAACAAAAACAACACACACGCACACACACACACACACACACACACACACACACACACACTGTAGAGATAAAGAAATAGGCTAAAGTCCTTTTTCTATGTTTGATGACTAGAAATTATAATCTATTTGTGATATTTATGATATAAATTCAATATTTAATATTTACCGCCATCTGGGAAAATTCAGTAGATGACAATTTGCATATTTGCATGAAATATCAAAGCTTAATTTCTAGGAAAAATAAAAAATATTTTAAGATATCGCCTGCTGAATTTTTTACTCAATAAGCTACATGTTAATTAAGATATATGTTTTTGGTCTGGTTTGAACTGTGCCTGTATTGATTCAAATATTTTATTGATTTTTCAATGACAGCCCTACAAGGAAGGGACATTAATGTGTATGCAAATAGCTGGACATTAATCAGACTTGCATGGATGCCTTGGCTGATCTGCACCTATCTTCTGTACTTATCATATTTACCCAAAATACTTGGACAGACAGGCCTCAGCAAACAATGTAGACTGATGAAACTGCTCCTAAGCAGTCTGATCAGCAACTGCACTGTTTACCATTCTGTCACAACATTTTAACAGTATGGGGAATCCACGTGACCAAATGGCTAGGTGAACAGAGTTTGTTACTATTTTTAACTCGGCATCAGGTAGGATATTTTAGAATATTCCGATTTATATCTGATGGAATTTATTCAAATAAACCACAGAGAATGCGGAAAATCGAGCTCTTTCTGGCGGTGTAAGCGCTATTCTGCAGTCTGGTCTGATTCTCGAGAACATTTGGAGAATGTTTTTTGTCAAAATTCATGTACATTGTCCCGGTAGCCCAGATTAACAGCATAAACATTCTTTGAATGTTCTCGAGAATTAGACCAGATCGCAGAATAATGCTTACACCACCAGAATGAGGTTTTTTTTGACATACTCTGCGCTTTATTTGAACCAATTCCATTTGGTATGAATAGAGATATTCTAAAAAAAATCCTGCCGTATGCAGAGCTAAAAATAGTAAAAACTCCGTATACCTAGTCATTTGGTCAGGTGGATTCCCCACACAGTTTAAACCATCACAGGATAGTTAAATGATTTGTACAAATTTTTAGATAATTAAGATAGATTGTTCAAATATTTCGTTTCAGTATGATTTCATATAATGCCGCTTTCTATGATGCAGCTCATATCTTCTAAAAACTTAAGTGTTTTTTTGTTTGTTTTGTTTTATATATTTATTTATTTATATTTGTTTCTAAGCATTTACATTGGTAATGCTGATGAGATTGATGTGGTACCAAGTTCCAATCCCAGTTCTCCAGACACCTACATCACAGATCAGAAGATGTCATGGACAGCAACACGAAATATTTTTTTGGAGAATTACAATAAAGTGGATCTTAAACAATACTGCACAGTAAATGGTATTTACAATAAAAGTTCTGAAAATTTGAACAGTAGAATTTTATGTTGGAAAGAAAATCCCAAGATTTTTTCCAAGGGAAGTAACTCATTTTGCAAATTGCCTCTCTTTGCAAAATCAGTCATTTCCATTTTCTTATTTGATGGATTGTGGAGAGATTCTACAGCTAAGCCTCTTTACTGTATTTGTATGTTCAGATTTTAAGAACATTAACATATTTAGGAAATGATGGAATTCATTAAAAATAATTTGCAGCTGCAAAAATGGGGATATTTTTATGATAATTCTGTGTAGTGTTTGCTATATTTGCACCAAAATGAATGTTGTGTGTGTGTTGATGCAGTTCTAATGAGTACCCACAATATATGATTTTGTACAAAGGTGACAAAAATGTTCTGAATACCACCTCTATCTGGAGTTATCTCTTACATATTTATTACTCTAAATATTGGGACACCTTAAAAAATTAACTTTTTTTCCGTAAATGAACAACTCAGTTTGACTTCCAGCTATTGTGTCAAAAGCTGCTGGACAAGTGGAATAAAGTGTAGCCCCTCATCAAATGCCACATTCTGTAGCAGTTGATCTGAGTTTACACTGTTTGCTCAGGCTTGTCTGTCCCCAGGACTTAACAAGGTAACCAGAAAAGCTTATAGCTAATGCTTTACAGAAATGTTCATAATACAGTAGAACCTCAATAATTCAAACTCCGATAATTCAAAATTCTCAATAATTCAAAATCATTTTGAAGACCTGATTTAAATATATGTATGCATTTTAACCAAAGTCTCAATAATTCAAACAAAACTTTGGTCCCTTGGACTTTGAATTATTGAGGTTCCACTCACTGTTTTGCATTGCCATTGCTCCTGTGCTTTCATTGCTATGGCAACTTACAGTTTCCATGGGAAAAGTGAAAGTAGGCCATTTTTAGCTCACCTGAGCTCAAAGTGCTTGAGTGGGGTGAGCTATTGTGATTGCCCTGTGTCCGTCGTCAGTCGTCTGTCATGTGTCATCCACAGTTTGCTTCAAATGGCATCTCCTTTGTAACTACTGGGCGGATTTCAACTAAAGTTGATAGGATTGTTCCTTTGGAGGTCCTCTACCAAAATTGCTCAAATTGTTCCACTCCACTGCACACAATGGCCACCAGAGCTAAAAATAGAAAAAACCTTTAAATGACATCTCCTCCTAGGCCTAAGGTCGGATTTCAAAATAATTTCGCAGAAATGTTCCTTGGGTGACCCTCTACCAAAATTGCTAAGATGGTTCTGCTCCACTGAAAAAAAATGGACACTAGAGCTAAAAATAGAAAAAGCTTAAAATGACATCTCCTCCTAGGCTAATAGCTGGATTTCAAAATAATTTCTCAGAAATGTTCCTTGGGTGACCCTCTACCAAAATTGCTAAAATGGTTTCACTCTGCTGAACAGAGCTAAAAACCAGAGCTCTGCCACCAGAGCTAAAAATAGAAACACCTTTAAATGACCCTCTACCAAAATTGTTAAAATGGTTAAAATGGCTGTCAGAGCTAAAACTAGAAAACAAAAACTTTAAACAACATCTCCTAGGCCAATGGCCTGATTTTTTTTATTTATACACCGCCTTAAATCCCTCCCCTACCATTTTCCTCCAAAAGGCACCATTGGTTCCTCCCAAAGGAACTATCAAAGCATATTTCCTCTGAAAGGCACCGTTATGGTTACCAACCATGATTCTGCTCTGCTGAACAAAATGGCCATCAGTGCTAAAAATAGAAAAAAATTTCAAACAATTTCTCTGTAACTGATAGGGACCCGGCATACTGTGTACTTGTGTAAAATCACCAGAGCAATGGAAAAACCTTTAATTAATAACTGGGCCAATTTCAAACAAACTTCACTGGATTGTTCCTTGGATGTCCAGTAATGTCTTGAGATCTACATTGCATTGGATAAATCATTATGTGCCAAGACTACAGCATTTAATTTTAAATATCAAGTCTTGCACTTAAAGCAGATGTTCTCAGGCGAGGGATTTAAGAGGTCATGGCCTCTTGTTTCATATCTTACTGCGGATATGTTGACAGAAGTTTACAGAAATTTTCCATAACTAGTCTTCTACCAAAAAATGAATTCTGTCCAAGCAGTTGTTGGTTGCCATGGCAACCAAAAATTGTGAAAAATATGAGGGTAAAGCTGAAACTTTGCAGAATAGTACAAAATATAAGTTTTTACAGCAGTTCACTCTAGTGAGCATCATAGCCCATGGGCCTCTGGTTATTTGGAAAATCCTATATGGGACTGTCAATAGACGAACAAAATTTACAAAATTTGTTTCCATGTAATAATGCATTAAAAAACAGTGGTTTCTGTTTTGTAATATTTTAAAAATTGGTTTCTTTGTGATAATTTGAATTTATTTTTAGCCCTTGATTCAAATGAAATTCTATAGTGACTAAAAGGCAACTGCAAACAGATTAATTCTGAAACACAATTATCCTGCACAGCTTTTATTTTTCATTAGACAGCTTTAGTATTGAGGTGGTCTCGGAAGAAAATCATTTGAAGGAGCTGGTTAAGAAACTACCTTCTGTCTCTACATTGAAGAAAAGGCTAAGACCTGTGCAAGTGAGAGACCCACTGGCTCAATGTACGGAACATTATGCAAATTATGACAAAGAAGATCTGAGACTTAGGTAAAAATAACCCTTTACTAGTAAAAGTGAAACATGATATATGTGAAAAGCATTTATCCAGCTACATTTATTAGCCTGAAGAGTCTGTTCAGGCTCTAATTCTCATTGTGCCTTTAGGACACATGCTAGCATATATTGTAGACTTGATCAGTCTGTACAGATGAGTAGATGTCTGGATTTATGCTGATTTAATCATGGCATCATGGCTCTGTTTATGATTATGATTAAGAGGTTGGATACTCTTTCAGAGGAGGCACTGTCAGAATAATTTTTTGCTTTTTTTTTTCTGAAAAGGATCGCTTCTAAAAGGAAAGAATTTGCCCCTCCCCCCCCCCCCCCCCCCCCCCCCCCAAAGGGACAACTCGCAAAATTTATTCACTGTGAAAGGGTGGTAGGGAAAGGGGGAATCTGGAAGCACTTTCTGAAAAAAAAAAAAAAAAAGCAGCATGTGACACAAAATATTGTGCATAGCCCCACCACCCATATATGAATAATGAGAGCACCTAATCCTCTCACCATTGCTTCGATTAGTTCTGCCCCAACAACAATTTTCCATTGAAAAATATGGTTAAAAATACAAATTTTTGTTCTAACATATACCACTCCATTACCTTCACCTCAAATACCTGCTCAACTTGTTCACCAAATTAATAACTAGAGTTTGGATAACCTCATTGATATCTTCATAGTTACATATCAGGATTATTTTAATTAACCTCAGAGTATTTATGTCCCCCTGCCACTAGAGGTGGAGGAAATATATTGTTTTTGCCCCAGATCCCATTGCCTCAGTGGCTGCATTAGCTTTGGTATCATCATGACAGTTTCTTGTCAGCATAATATGTTTTGAAATTGTTGGCAGATTTTATTCTTTCTTGCAGGGATACATCATATTAGGACAAGCTGAGTAAAACTTGTTGACCTTGACCTCATTTTCAAGGTCAGCACAAGACAAATATTGTCAAAATTTGGTGACGGGGACATCAGTTGTTTATTTTTCTTATAAACATTTCTAGTTGCTGTAGGTTGGAGTCACCTATAGGGTCTGAATTTATATCATTGTAAATCTCTGAAAGAATTAACCTTGAGGAAAACTTTCCTAAAAAATATTACTCTGGACTAATTCTAGCAAGCAGATCAGATCAGTGGCAAAATAAGCAGCTACCTATCAGTGCAGACTTCAAGCACATCACCACAAATTAAAAAAAAAAAAAAAAAAAAGTATAAAAATTGAGAAACATTCAGATGTTAGAATATGAATAATGACAAGATTAGTGTCCAGTATCTTTTCTCTTTCTGCTTTTAGTAGATTTGTTTGTAATTTACAGCAAGGAGGAAGATGGCATTCCAGTGCTCCAGGGACAGTACAGTGATGAGATCTTCCTGGAGAAGTTTGAAACCCTAATCTTACCATGTCAGAAAATGGTAAATCTGTTTTCATCTTGTAGAAAATAATATTGCTGTAAATAACAGTTTAGTAATTGTCATTAAATTGAGTTACCAACTTTTCTGACAAAACAGCATAGGAAACTTGTCAGTATCATTATGAAGTGTTGAATACAAAACATGATGGAAGTCATTCAGACTCCTATTATGAGAAATAAATTAGTATAGCAGAGTTACTGTTGTCTGAGGTTGAGCGGGTTCCATCCAAGTCCTATTTGTGAAACATTCAGTAGTGTTGCTGCCATTATAGATAAAATATGTGATCAGTTTTCTCATTTGACAGACTTAGGTGCAGTAGATACATTATAGATCATCAAAGTCATAATTGAAATTGCATATGGGCACTCCACTGTTTGCCCTAGCAACTGAGTAGACCACAAGTCTTACAATGGTAAAAGGGTTGAATGACATTTTCTTCATACCCTTGCAGTGAACCAGTTTTGGCATTGATGGTCTTCATTTGATCAGTTGCCGTAGCAACCAAAAGGTCCCGTAGACTTTGGGAAAATGGATAAATCGTAAAAGGATTGAATGACATTTTCTCAATAACCTAGCAGTGAACCAGTTAAGTTGGCATTGATGGTTCTCATTTGATCAGTTGCCATGGCAACCAAAAGGTCCCACAGACTTACTTTGGGAAAAACGGTAATACGATACCTTTCCTATAACGGATGAAGCAATTTGTATGAAAATAAGCACCAATGTTCATGGTGTAATCCCTACCAAAGAGTTTTATTTGGTTGCCAAAGCAACAGCTAACTATAAAAATACAAAATCTTCAAAGATGTATAAGATCCCATTGTCAGAAGTAGTTTGAGCCAAACCTGGCCCTAATGGTGCCTCAAGTTTATGTGTTTTTGTGTCAGTTTACCAATTTGATATCTTGCTTGTTAGGCCATTTTATGCTCAAATTTAAACCTTAATTCATTTCGTCATGAAGATTTTTTAACTCGGCACTGTAGTGCACATGAAGAAAAAACATTGCTTGTTTTTTGTTTGCACCTGTAGGCTTAAATGTGCCTTCACAAACAAAGGGCTATATATGAAAACTTCTAACTTATTCAGGCCATATCGACCTTTTGTATTTCTTGCTATTCAAACTATTCATATTTCATCTTGAAGCCAAAGTAAATGATCATTTTTGGATTTCCTAACATTTGTCGGGAAGTTATTTGCACCCGGGTTGACCAAAACAAATACTCATGCAAACAGTGTAGATCTAGATGTGAGACTCATAACAAGCCATCTCATCAGATTCTACACAGTTTGCCACTGGTTCTAGATTTATGACTGCTATCTCTATTTGCAACAATGGACATGTCCAAATTCAAAGATGGGGAGGTCCATTGCAGAAACTCTAGGATGAAAGGGATTATGTGAGTTGTTCATTGCCATCAGAAAACAAGAAACTGTTCTTTATAATTAGGAAAGATAATTCTTATTTCAAATTAACAAAATCATGCTAAGTTATTTTATGGTTTAAGGGGACTGAATACATTTGGAACATTTTTGGTCATCTGTTACCAAGTGACAGCTTTTATGACTTTCGGTTTACTTTACTTTCCTTTACATCTAGCCTCTTTTGAAAAGCCGTCAACTCTAAAAGGTGAGAATTTGTTTCCTTTTATAGCAGAATCCTTTTCAGAAGGGACACAAAACAGTTTTAACAAAGTTGTCTCCCTTGAAAGTGTATCCATTCCCCTTAAGTTTCAACTCTGTGTGACGTTCACGATACAGTTAAAAAAACTCCTTATTATTTGTAGACTGAATTTGAGATAGAGAACGTTTTCACACCACCGTGTTCCCAAACTAAAGCATCTAGCAGTGCTGAAACAATGGAACTTTCAAGTGCAGTTGTTGGACCTCAAGAGAAGCTTCCATTAGAAATGGGTAAATATTATAATTGATCCTATCAGTTAATAAATAGGTTTTAACATGGGAATAAATTTGGCCAAAACTAATCTGGGCAGTTGGGGAATAAACTGACCGTTTTGCACAAGTAGATTCTGCAATATCCATTTTTTTCCACAGATACCTTACTTACCTTGAATAGTTAGGTGCAGTATTTACCCTAAGTATTGGGACACAATAAACTACTTACCATACTTGTCCTAAAACTTGAAAGAATCCATTCTACTACTTGTTGATGTTGTCTTAAAACTTGAACTGATCCCTTCTGCTACCACTTGAAGTGTCTAAAATACTGCTGGATGAGTGTCAGACAGTATAGACCCAGATTACATGCCACATTCTCTGTGGCATCTGATCTGGGTCTATACTGTTTGCACAGGCCTACCTGTCCCAATACTTAAGGTTATCATGGTAGGTTAGATAGGCCTGAAGAAATGGTGTACATCAGATAAAACTGCTCCTAAGTGGGGTATGCACTGTTTATCATTCCATCCCAGCATTTTAGACATCTCATAAGATCGTCAGATGAACTTGTTCAAAAATTTAGAATAAGTAATGTAAGGACTTAAGATGTCCTAATATTTAGATAAGCGTGACATCCCTTATATGACTGTAGATACACAGACCTTTTATTCTAGATTTTTTCTTGAACTGCCTGTTTTGCTTAACATAGATTGATTTACGAGGACAAGTCGATAAAAAACCAGCCTAACTTATTTCTGGGTGAGATCGATCTCTTCTTTTTCGATGTAATTGCCCTCTAGAATGATGCACTTGGACCAACTGTGTTCCAGTGCCATCAGCCCAGAACTGAAGAAGCCAGGGTCCTTGGCTCTGACCCACTCCTCAACTGCCGCCACAACTTCTTCGTTGGACCGGAAATGACGTCCACGGATATCCTTTTTCAAGTTGGGAATAGGAAATAGTCACTAGGAGCTAAGTCCGGAGAATAGGCGGGGTGGGGTATTAGCTCGTACCCATTCTGCTCAATAGCATCCATTGCAATTTTGCAAGTGTGAAATCTCACATTGTCCTGTTGAAGCAGTATCCCTTTTGAGAGTTTACCTCGGCGTTTTTCACGGATCACAATTCTTAGTTAGTAGAGCAAATTTGCATAGTACGCACCTGTTATTGTACTTTTCTTTGCTAGAAAGTCCAACATAATAATGCCTTGTGCATTCCAAAATACAGTTGCCATCACCTTGCCTTGCCATCACCTTGCCAGCAGAGGGTTGCGTTTTGAACTTCTTTGGCCTCGGAGTCCCCGGCCCTACACTCTGGCGACTTTGAGCTTTATTCTCTGGCTCATAATAATGGACCCAGGTCTCATCTACAGTCACCAGACGTGAAAGGAAATCATCTTCCTTTGACCTAAACCGCTTCAACAATGTGGTGTATACTGATGCTCTGGTTGCCATTTGCTCGTCGCTAAGAGATTTTGGGACCCAACGGGCTGTTAGCTTGTGCATACCCAAGCGATCATGTAAAGTTGTTGAAACACTACCTTGTGAAATGTTTCATGCATTCGCTTTTCTTCCACCGTAATTCACCTATCAGAGTACACCAGATTCCGTACTTTCCTTCATCGGTGGCATCTGATGGGCGTCCAGACCTGGTTTCGTCTTCTAAAGACGTCCTACTGCGTTTGAATTCCCCAACCCAGAATTTAACTTGTGCATAAGATGGTGCAGAAGACCCATAAACATTGGTCAATTCACAATTCATTTCCTGACATGTTTTCCCTTTTAAATACAAGTACCGAATAACAGCACGGTACTCAACTTCTGACGAAAAGCTTACTTTTGCGTCGCTAGCCATGTTTGACATTCAATATCTTATGAGTGAATAAAACGATAAGGTTGCAATTTTGCCCTCAGGCCTAAAACGTGTATTGAAACAAGGCATGAAAATCTTGGGTGTCTTGGTCAGTTGGAAATGGGATAGGCTGGTTACTTATTGACTTGCCCTCGTATGTTCAGCTTTGTTCTGTTTAGCTCACTTTTTTCATACATTATAGGGTTCAATCTAGGATACATTTTTTGTGCCAGTGGACAGTTTTGACAGATATGGGGCAATATAATCTTGCTCAAAGATAATATTACTTATGTATGCAAAATTATAAACCATTGTCTTCTTTGTACATTTGCTTTCTCTTTATGACAGAGGATGATGTGGCAGATGTTATTCAAAATTACCTGCACCCACCACAGAATTGCCTGAATCCTGAATGGATTTGTTTCTCCCCAATATGTACAGAAAATTCTTCATTTCTACATGTCAATGAAATAAGTAAGACTTTATTTATAATTTGTATATCTTTGTAACTGCAACTCCTGGTAATCAGAGGCAAATTACTTACAGATAGGGTTTAAAAACTGATAAATCAGTTATCATTTTAATGTTTCAGAGAAGCTAGTAGTAGACTCTTAGCTCACCACCATGAAATGTAACTCACTTGTGTTGTAGTATTAAAATAAATTATTCAATTGTTCCTCTTTTTATACCCTACCTCACAACAGTGGTGGTATATTATGGTTTCATGTTGGTAGTCTGTGTGTGATATGTCTGCCTATCCATGTTTCTGCACGGTAACTAAATTAATAAAGTAATTATTATTGGAATCTCACCAAACTTGGTATGTGCATTGATATACTGATCCTGTTTTGGATTGCTAATGGGCAAACCATCAAATTTTAACATTTATCTGCTCGTCACATGATAGAGGCTTGGTATAATCATTTCATGTTTTTATTGTTTTTATTTTGTTTTTGTTTTATACCTTTATTATATATGTTGGATAAATAAAACTATTAAAATACTATTTTGTTCTATTTCTGACTTTCTGCACTCTAAGATTCAGGCATTCAAAAGACTGTACAGAATGACTTACATACTGTCCACCTTAAGGAACTGCCAGCCTCAGAGTCTGAGTTGAATGAGTGTCCGACTGGTGAATCAACAACATTCTTAGAGATTGATTATGAAATATTTTCTATGGTCATTCTCTCCCTTCTACTGATTCAAGAAGGGTGGTTGTCTTTCTGACAAAAGAATATGCACAATACTGGTTAACCGCTTAGAGGACTATGCCCGCCCAGTAAAAATGTGCTTAGGCAAACTGACCGCGGCACTCCACATGACCCAATTGGATTGACTGGGCTATAAAACCTCAACACAGACAAAAACCCTTATCAAACTGCCTAGCTGGTATTGGTATCATTAACAGTGCCTGCCTATTTATGGCACATTTAATTGCCTATTATTTTTCCATACTTTATTTTCAGACAGAATTCATCAAGTTAGATCAACTGCTTTTATTTGTTCATATTGTTCACATATAAGAATGTTGGTCTAAAACATGCTTATTTCACCAAATATTTTAGCATAATTTTAAATGCCCATTCTTACATCATGTTTCAAATGGTGTTTGATATAAAAACAGAAACAAAAAGCCAATACTGTATAAAGGAAATAATATAAAATTGTTCTAAAACTACTAATGTATGTATTGAATCTAGCAATCATTCTTATCACAAAGCCATTTAAATTCTACCTTTTTTGTAAAAGTAATCACTGAGGAGGACAAATTCTGTGACAAAGCCACCTTGGATATACCAGTTGATGATACTGTTGAGAGAGGTCTAAGAATTCCCAAACTTCAGCTGCCACTAGTGGACAAGTTACAAGCCACAGATTCTCCAAGTATAGGGTCTGTTAATCAGTTTTATACAACATTTTAAGTGTTAAGCTTACTGCATAAATGAATTCTGTGTTGCATCAGAATGGTAATAGAGGTGATCTAGATTACTCTGGTTTTTATGATTTCTGAATTCATCTTCTAACATAGCTGTCGTAAAATTTCAAACTTTCATATTTTTTTCACAAAAATTTTATATTTTATGTGTTTGTTTAACAAACTACTTGGTGGAATGTATAACTCTGTGGCAGTAGTTTGTGCCTGGCTCATAACTTTGGCTTATGACTCTGTCTGGTATAAAGGGATTTTAAATTAATTTGACACAAATATGCCCCAGGAATTTGACACAGATGTATGCCAGGAATAGATCATGCATCACATGTAAATCCAGCATCATACTATGAAGGCCACACTTTGTACAAATTCCCTGTATAACTCTGTAGCTTGAAAACCAGTGGATAGCCTTTCATAGCAGCAGTGTTCAGACAAATAAGTTTGCTGGTAGCTATAGGTACAAACCAGCTAAATTATCTATAGAAGTTTCTTGGATATATATTAAGACTGCATTCTAGGTAAAAATTTCAGCAGATGACATTCTAAAATACTTTTTATTTTTCTTGGAGACAATTTGCTTGAAATGTTTAAGCCTGTTTTCTGGGGAAAACAAGAAAAATATTATCAGTTTTTCGTTTGATGAATTAGTCATTTGATTTGCAGTTTCTTAAATGAGAAAGAGAAGCAATTACTAACTCAGAAGACATTAAGTGGTGAGAGATTCTGTGATGAAATACAAGCTTCAAGGTTACCAGGTACAAAAAAAAATACGAGCAATCTTTCAAAGGAAGTGGCTTGAGAGAGACACACACACACAAACAATGTGAGATCATGTACATGTATCTTTACAATATCTCACAGGTTAGATTGATCAGATTGCCCAGATTCACAACTTCCAGTTTTGAAAGTTTTTTCACAGGTCTTGGGAGGCAACTTTCTGACTGCACAAGATAACTTGTAAAAAGAATAGGGAAACATTCTTTCAGGTTATCCATTTCTCCATAACCCTTAAAGTACTAATCAAAACTGTAGACAACACTATTTTTTTATTATTTTTCAGTGAAAATAAGACTTGGCATTTCATGTGAATCATCTGCTAGGCAGTGATATAAAAAAGATGATGAAGGTGCAAAAGCATGTTACTTCACATCATATCATTTGCATTATGTCATGTTGACAATGTCTTCATGAGCATTCTGAGTGATAACCTTTGTCCATTTGAAGTTCATTGTTTCTTCCTATCAGACTGAGTTACGGGGAATGCGTTATCAAATTTATAAAAGGAAGGTTATCGTGCCAGATATTGTGATGAAAAAGAGTTTATTTTACTGAAGTACTCAATCTTGTGTACTGGTCAGCAGTCAAATTTGTAAACTGCACATTGTTATGAACAGTGTTATAAGGGTTAACAATGTCACTGTCACTATCCTATTGATAACATCTCCTTTAGCCGGTTTAGTTTGTCACTTTAGTGAAAGTTTAAATGCTTGAACATGAAACAGATTATAAAATCACTCTGGCACCATGAAATAATTCAGAATTGTGAATAACAGAAAATAATAGACCTTTCTATACGTCACTGTTAAGTACAATATTTGCAGTAGGTCTTTGGTCAGACAGACCTGAACAATCTGTGAAGTCCCAGATCAAAAAGTGCAGAATCAGTTTCATATCAGGGTCTATACTGTTTGCCACTTATTCACCAATTGTTGACATATCAACAGGCAGTAAAATACACAGCTCCAGAAAAGTCACCTTTTTCTACCAAAAAGTGTTGATACTTTTTTTATTTCACCAAAAAAAAAAAAAAAAAAAAAAAAAAAAATTGGGGGTGGTTAGGTGAGGCAAAGGTGTCGTGTATCTTATGTCATTGGTGCATCCAACTGATATTGGCTTCCAGTTGGGCAAGGCCTGCTATCCTTGCATTAGATAAGGGTAGAGGGGGGATGTTTTTATTTTTTCTGTTTCTTCACTTTCATTCATTTTTCTTTCTCCCCTGTCCCTCTCTTTCATCTCCTGTCTTCTCCCTTTCTCTGAGAGATGATGCAAAATGACCCACAAGGGTTGATGTGTCGTTAAACCCCCATAAACAAAACTAGGAAAAATGAGTTATAGATACTCATTTGAAGCACCTTGCTGAGGCACTTCGTATGAGCACCCACAACATATTTTTGTGGGGCAATAAGAAAAATCTGTCTCAATACTCCTCCTGTCTGGATCTAAGAAAAGGGAAGTGTTCAGTTTTCTTCAGAAACATAATTATGGCAGGGTATTAACCCTTTTCCTGCTGAACCCGGATATACCCTGCATTTGCAAACAGTCTAGATCCAGATCAGTGGAAGCCAACTGATCTGGATCTGCACTGTTTGCCCTTAAGTATGTGAATTTATAGCAACAATCTGGATCAAGTAATCTGATTGGCTAAAAACTATAAGTGGGCGTAGCATCTTAATTTATTCAGCAGGACAAGGGTTAAGATGTCTGAATACTTAAGGTACCATATTTATCCTAAGTAGTCAGACACATTAACCCTACTCCCATACCTGTCTTAATTTGTATGTGCCTTTTTATTTTCCTATTGATATATGTTTGAAAATTGCTGGATGTGTGGTAAACAGTTAGACCCTAATCAGATCCTGCATCCTGAACTGGGTCTACACTGTTTGCTTAGTCCTGTTTGTCAGTAAAATAGGATGAGCACGATAGAAATTGTGTATAATAAACGTCTATGCATGTTTTCTAAATCTGGCATATATAATCAGGGAAAGCTTGATCAGATTCTTGTGTTGTAGAGCTGCCTGTAAATTCTGTGGAAGAGGCTTTCTCCAAGGATGAGACTTTCTGTAATGATGGTCCTGTAGACAAAGCTAGAGATGTACTAGATATGATTCCATATACAGATCTAGGACAGACAGAACTTTCATTACCCTGGGACATTGTCAAGATTGGCAGTAAAATTACAGACACCAGCAAGGTATTTGCAGAACTGACTGTTGACAAAGACTGTGAAATTGCTGTGAAAGATGTGGAAAACATTGAGAAGTATTCTGGTGCTGATCTCTATGGTATGTTTCTCTTGTACTTTCAGTTTGGTCAATTATTATTAAAAGCAAAACATACTTGAGAGCCAGAACAATCTACACATCTGCATTGTGAATTTGAAGATCCTAGCCAGACTTCAGTTGTTAACCAGGTTGCATTTATTATACAGTCACTATCCTGCACATATTACTTGGCACTAGTGAGTGTCTTCACTGATTATGTATGGAAAGGTGCAAGATTTTCTGGAGATGGCTTCAGTTTTATACAGATAAACAAGTATGCAGAAAGTTCTTTTATACTTTCAGGAAAGTTTACAAGTTAATTTTATGAATTTGCTAAGATAAATGTAATAATTTGTAAGTAAATGAATTAGGAACTTAATTGACTGTAAAAGGACTTAATTTCTCTGACTTTCGTTTTTCTGTGTGTTCTAATCTAGTTTCCAAGGGCAGTCTTTATAGAGTTTTAAAACTTGTTTAAATATAGATGTTAACAAAGATGTTTAGCCTCTTCATAAAGATTTTGCTCCTTCTTGTGTTAAATGTTTAGATTGGAAGGATCCCATGATATCTCTGGAGCTAGATGCACCATCTTGTTACAGGAAAGTCAGCTGTGAGACAGGAGGTAAGATAAAATTCTATATAAAAAGATCAGTTGAAACTGATTGATGTATATGGCATCATAATTTATTTCCGTTAAACCATATTTTGCTAGATACTGCTGCTGCCATAATTACCCTAAATTTTTGGATATCTGAACTCCTTACCAAACTTATCTTAAAATTTGAACAAGTCCATTTGGCTACCAAAATTTGTGATGGAATGAAAAAACAGTGTAGACCTCAATGTCTCGGTGTTTGATCTTGGTGTAGGCTGTTTACTCGGACATAACTTCCAAATATTTAGAGTAATTAAGGTGTCAAAGTAGTTCTTAATTCTGGAGACATTACTGTGGGATTTGAAAAGCCTGATCATTTATGTTAGACCTTCAGGTATAGAATTTGATATTGTTTGAACCATAGCTCCAGATAAGAGGAGGTATCCACACAATATTTTTTTTTCATTTCTCCACAAAAACATAGGCACTTCTAATAAGCACCACAACATACATTTTTATGAAGAAATAAGAAAAATGACAACTTATCTGTTGAAAAAAATGCTTTATCTGGTGCTATGTTGAACAGATAAGAAACACAAGCAAGAGATCTGAGAACAGTGATTTTACTGAATTTGATAACATCAAAATGCTTTATTATGTTAGATGCATGTGTAAAGTTTGACTTCATAGTCAGACTTCACGGGAGTGCCCATACATCTTGAAAATGGAAGTAACTGTTTACTGACAGTTTCAAAGCAAAATTGGTAATACCTAAATACTTCTTGCTGGGAAGAATGTTCAAAATTAGTGGGCATGCAGCTCACATACAAACCAAACATTTTTTCATATTGCTTTATTAACCCTTGTCCTGCTGAACCAGGATATACCCTGCTTTTGCAAACAGTGTAGATCCAGATCAGTTGGCTTCTGAAGAAGCCATCTGATCTGATGTGATCTGCACTGTTTCATTTAATATGTGAACTTGTATCAAAAACCTGGATTAAGTGATCTGATTGGCTGAAAATTAGAAGTGGGCGTGGCATCTTAATTTATTCAGCATGACAAGGATTAAACTTAAGTAGCAATAATCTGTATTAAAAATGTTGTGTTAATCATTATTAGGAGAAGATATATATAAAAGTTATGCTTATTTTGTTATCATTCTGTGTATTTGTGTGGTGCCCCTTATTTTATATGTGATTATATGAATGAATAAACTTTAAATTATTGTCATTATGTTTATTGTTTCAGCTAATCATATATTGGAAGACAATAAAAAGCCAGATAAGCAAATTCAGTCTGATGAAATAGAAGGTGGGTAGAAGTATTTTAAAATTTCTTGGCTCTTGTAGTGAACAGTACTAGTAGTTTTTAGTATCATGGTGCGAAAGTTCTAATTTGAATGAATACAGGCTGATATACAAGAAAAAAAAATTTCCAAAGTCTGACTGTTCACTTTTTGCATGGACAGATACTAAGTATAGAGGATGATTAGAGACAATATAATAAATCATCTTGTAGAAAATCCAGCTGTCTGCCAAAGGCAAACATAGGAAGTCGATACCAGTATGCACTTGTCTGTTCAAGTTTTATACATTCTTAGTTCATTGGAAGTTCAGACAATGAAAAAGGCTGGTCTGAGTTTTTCTTGCCAATAAATGGCATAGATTTCTCTTAAAATGATGTGGTCGATATAAATTTTGGTTTTGTAGAAAATAAATCAAAAAAGTTGACGTGACCAGACTGTTTGTGATTATATTTGTTTTACTATAATGTTTCATTTATAAGGCGGAGGACCCCTATTCAGGTCATTGTTTATTCCTGGTCTCTTCTTTCCATGCCTTGGGAAAATTTTAATTCCTATAGTGGTCTTTTTGTCAATAACTTTGTTTATATTTTTAGATTCACACTACAGCTCAAAATGTACCTTCCTTTTTCATACATAATATAATAATGATACATACCTACTAAAATTAAAGACTATTATTATTGCTTTCTGTTTCAGCTCCAAAATGTCAAGCTGCTCTTCCAGTAGTTGGAAATGACCCTCTGAATGACTTTATGGCCCTCAGAATGAACATGTTCTCATCTGCTGCTAGTCAACCAGGTAAAGCATTGCCACCATTACAATGTACTATGTTGGTTCAAGACTAAGTTAGGACTTCCATTTTGCACATTTAATTGTTGCAAGATGAGTGCACTATGTCTTTTGAAAAAAAAAAAAGCATGAGAATTACCATGACTTTTTCACTAGATATGTGAATACTTACTACCTGGAAGCATAACAAGCCGAAATCTTTTACATGCAGCCACAAAAGTGGTGAGAAGGATATGGTGGAATTGAATTAAAGCTTTCTATCTACTTCTTATACTTCTACTATAAGAAGACTGCTGTAAAGAGACAAATTTAATATGAGTTTGATAGATGCTACCAATATCTATGCATCCAAATTCATTTGCTTTATATGTAGGGGTAGCCAATTTCAGTCACAAACAAAAATTCTTTTTTTTTTTTACACCAACCAAAATCTATTTTAACCAGATCAAAGTAATGATATTTTATTGCCTCTTCTCAATCTCCAGAAGAATGTTGCCATTCTGAGCTTTGTATCAGAATGACAACAAAGTTCAAATGATTTGTGAAACTAAAGATATTCTAAAAATTTGGGCCCAGTTGTTCAAAGCTAACGACATCGTTAGTTAACAATTCGTTAAAATTTACATTGAGTGATATGCAAATATGCTGAAATGTTTTGCTGAAAAAATGTGAGTAGCTTTTGCAGTGCAAAAGCTTCTCACAGTTTTTCAGCAAAAAATATCAGAATATTGTATATTGAATCCGCTAAAACAGTTAACGAAATGACCCTTAACGAGCTCGTTAAGCTAACGACGCTTTGAACAACTGGGCCCAGTTGTTTGATACACATACAATATTAGTGTGCAAGGAAGAAAGAATAATTTGCTTGCATTGTCTTAGAAAATTTTTGACTAAAAAAGGACCCACATTTTAAATGCCCTGACTTTCTATTTGAAATTCCCGGCCACTGTATCTCTTCTTATTGGCCTGGCCACCATGTCAATAGCCTCTTGCAAATAACAGAAAGGCATGCATTACGGCAATAGCACTGACACATAGCATTTATGTAACCTTCACATTTATATTACACCTATCACTAGTGTGCGTTAAGCACGCTGTTCCCATTGGATGCACATGTTATTTGATGCATAATGCACAAAACGGGCCCTTATGTAATTTGCAGACAATATTGGCTCTGATCAGCCTGCGCATATATATGCGCAGGCTGATCTGGGCCTTTGCTGTCCACTGAAAGAATCAGTGGATGCTGCTGTATATGTCGATGAACAGAGAATGCCCAGATTAGGCGGCACAGATGTGCATGCTGATCTGGGCCTACATTGTCCGAAAATTGCATAAAGACTCTTTTTGTGCATTGGGCATCATTTGGATGTTTGGTGTGGTGAAAGGAAAGGAATGAAACAGAATTTAAATGTTTTGTTTACTTCATGTATATACACTTAGAATTTGGGCAGACAGATCTAGGTAACTACTCTAGATGTATATAGGATGCCAATTTATGTGGCATCTGATCAGGTTTTACACAGTTTGCCTTTCAAATACACAATTTAGATACACCACCTGTTAGAGAAATGGACTTGTTGAAAGATAAGGAGTATGGTTGAGAGTTGAGATGTTTGAATATTTAGATAATTTAGGGTAAAAACAGTAAATGTTATTCTATACATCTGTAAGAAATTTAACTGCTCAGTAAAGTCAATATGTATGTGTTCTGATTAATGGCTCCTCTTGTTGTTGTTTCTTTTTTTTTTTTTTTTTTTTTGGATAAAATGGTGTTTTGTGGTGTCTTTTTATGTCATATAACCCTTATCTGGTGAATTTTGCAGGCTGTGCTCCGTGTCTGTGGCCTTTCCTGAGTGTCTCCTTAGTTACTTTTTCTTAGACTTCATACACCAGAAAATATACTTGTAAAAACAGTATAGATTCAGATTAGATGAGCTGTCTCATCAGATCTACACAGTTTGGAGTTATACTAATGCCTAATTTGGAATAATGGATTTGTTCAAATTCAAAATCCATGTTTGATACATTGTTTAAGGATAAAATACAACCACTTACCACTAAAATTATGAGTTATGACATGTAAGATATTTCATTCTACAGCTAGGATTGAGAAACAGAACACAAAAACACTTTTGGAGACCAAAGTTGCCACCATACCATCTTTGAAAGATACAAGACCAGTTTCACAAGGAAGAAAGAAGACAAAGCATCATGTTGTCTCAGTGAAATTGTCTGGTAAAGTACAGAAATAACTTAGGAAGATATGGACATATTTATGAACATGACCACATTTTTTTTTTCAGTACTTCCGGACTTTACCTTTTAATACCTTTTTTGCCAAACATTTATAATTAAAACAAGACTTTTATCTTTGATTTTAGACAGATCTGTTTTATTGATAGAGATATTTGATGAAAATTACAAACAGAATGGCAAACAATGCAGATGTAATAATCAATAATGGCTTTTGGATGTGCACTGTTAACAAAAGTCCATATTTTGATCTAAAGCATGGTGTTAATGTGGAAATTTTTCTTGTACATTGTTCATGTATAGGCGAGATTTCATTAATTGTTGCTATATTTTATATATAGGTTATATATAGATATAAGTTGTCAATGCTGACAGTCAGTACAGTTTATAGACAAAAGGGAAATTTTAATGGATGCCAAAATCAACAAAAGAAAACAAAAGCTTTAAAACATAATTATCTTAAGAATTGAGCCTATAGTATTTACCCTAAATATTTGGACACAGATCTAAGCAAACAGTGTAGACCCAGATCAGATGAAGCAAATGTGATATCTGATTTGCACTGTTGGCCACTCATCCAGCAAGTTTTACACAGATCAACAGGTACTGAAATGGACTTATTTAAATTTTAAGACGAGTATTGTAAGTAGTTTTGGTGTCCAAATACACAGGGTAATTTCTGTTCATACATTGAAACCGTCAGAATTCCATTTGTACACAATAAAGGTAAGATATCTGCTTGTGCATGTGGGACACCCAGTCCTGAAAGCTATTGAGGGGAATGTATATTTTTTTAGGGAAGACCGCTCTGTCAAAATTGTTTACCTCCCATCTGGTGCTAATAGAACATTATGACAATTCCAGATAATTAAGATTGTTTTTATTGCAAAAAAATACCTGGGCCCAGTTGTTCAAAACTAACAATGTCATTAGTTAATGAATCTTTAAAATTTTGATCAATAAATATGGCATATAAGCTAATATTTTTGCTGAAAAAATGTGAGTAGCTTTTGCATTTGCATTGTAAAAGCTACTCACATTTTTTTCAGCAAAAATACCTGTGAATTAGACATTGTACTTACTATAACAGTTAACATTTTTACCACTAACGAGCTTGTTAAGCTAACGACGCTTTGAACAACTGGGCCCTGGATATTATTTCACCACTAAAACATACACCTAGGCACACATTAGAATCACCCACAGCTACATTTTCATGGAAAAAAAAATGTTTGTGGATACCTCACTTACCTAGTGCTGTGATGACCCCTAGATTTTTCAGCCAAAAATTATTAATATTTTTCTTATTTCTCTAAAAAGATATTTTGTGGGTACTCATTATTAGTGCCTCAATAGGTGGCTTACAATGAGTACACACAACCTCTGTTTAGCGGCAAAGTAAGAAAACTGCCTTTTCTGGATACCCTTATCTAGAGCTATGGTAACAGATCCTGACCAGCATGCAGAGAAGTAGTTGTTAGCTCACCTGTCACATAGTGACAAGGTGAGCTTTTGTGATCACATTTTGTCTGTCGTCCGTCATGCGTGCGTGTGTGTGTCCATCCATGAACAATTTCTTCAAACAACATCTCCTCCTACACCACTGATTGAATTTTGACCAAACTTCACAGTAATGATCCTTGGTTGGTCCTCTTTCAAAGTTGGTCAGATGGTTCCACATTTTGTCTGTCATCCGTCCTGCGTGCATGTGTGTGTCCATCCGTGAACAATTGCTTCAAACAACATCTCCTCCTAAACCACTGATTGGATTTTGACCAAACTTCACAGTAATGATCCTTGGTTGGTCCTGTTTCAAAGTTGGTCAAATGGTTCCAGTCCATCTAGATCAATAGCTAAAATAGATTTTTTTAACTCAAACTTTAAAAAATCTTCTTGTCTGAAATCAGAAGGCCCAGGTCTTTGATACTTGGTATGTAGCTTCATCTAGTGAACATCTACCAAAGTTGTTCAAATTATAGCCCTTGGGTCAAAAATGCCCCCGCACCGGGGGTCACTTATTTTACATAGACCCATATAGGGAAAAAACTTTAACTTTGTCTAAAAGCAGAAAGCCCAGGCCTTTTATATTTCCTAGTGAACCTCTACTAAGATTGTTCAAGTTATTGCCAAAAATGGCCCTGCCCCAGGGCCAGCATGTTTTATGTATAGACTTATATAGAGAAAACCTTCAAATATCTTCTAATCTGAAACCAGAAGGCCCGGGCCTTTGGTATTTGGTACATAGCTTCACTTAAAGGACTTCTGCCAAGATTGTTCAAATTGTAGCCCATGGGGCCAAAAATGGCCCCACCCTGGAGCCGACATGTTTTACATAGACTTATATAGGAAAAACTTAAAAAATCTTCTTGTCTGAAAGTGCAAAGCCTAAGCCTTTGATACTTGGTATGTAGCATTGCCTAGAAGTCTTCTGACAAAAGTGTTCAAATTATGCTCCTGGGGTGAAAAGAATCCCCACCCAGAGGTGGGGTGGGGTCACTTGTTTTACATAGCCATTGGCAATAAATAGACATAGGACTATCAAACTAATAGGGAGTATCACCTTTAAGTCAAAGGTCAAGGTGACCGTAACCATTAGTACCAAAAAACCCTTATAACTCTGCAATGCTTACAGTTAGGACCCTCAAACTTAGGAGAGATGTTGGTCATCACCAGTAGATGATCCTGAGGGCAAAGGTCAAGGTCACCAGGACCTTAAGTACTAAAACGCTTGATAACTTGGCAGTGCTTGGGGCTAGGACCATCAAATTCAGGAGAGATGTTCGTCCTCACAAGTAGATGACACTGAGGGCAAAGGACATAGTCAAGGTCACCATGACCTTTAGTACTAAAGAGCTTATAATTTGGCAGTGCTTGAGGCTAGAACCCTTGAACTTAGCTGTGATATTGGTCTTGACCAGTAGATGACCCTAATGGCAAAGGTCAAGGTCACAGTGACCTCTAGTACAAAACAAACATAACTCAGCAATGCTTGGTACTAGGACCCTAAAAACATAGTAGGGAAGTTTCGTCTGACCAGAAGATGACCCTGAGAGCAAAAATCATGGTCAAGGTTACCGTGACCTTTAGAACCCCATCTCTGTTAGCAATGCTATGTATAACATCATACATGATTCAGATGAGCGATATAGAGCCATCATGGCCCTCTGTTTTTCTATATACTTACAGATGATTTCCAGCAAGTCATAGACCTACTGGCAGAAAAAGCCAGCTATATGATCCATGCACTGAAGTTGTCAGGGGATTTATCACAATCCTGTAGCTTTGAGATTCTTACACCAGACATGACTAGGTTTCTCTTGAAACAAAAAGAAAAACAGATTCAAGATGAAAACCTTGATAGTATGTAGATAAAAGTATTCAGATAATAAAAGAATAAGCATTGATAGTGAAACAGCTCTAGCAAGATTGCAAGATATTTGGAAATAACAAGATGGCAAAATAAAAATAATTCCAATATATTTTGTTAGAAAATGTAGACCTCTTCACAAGAAATGTACCATGATAATCCTAAGTGTTGGGACAGACAGGCCTGAACAAACCGTGAAGACCTAGAACAGATGCCACAGAATACAGGGTCTAGACTTTTGTATCATAAGGGACATTTATAAGATTATGGCCTGGAGTGTTCAGTCGCATTGCAACTATATATTTTCTAGTGCCCTAGCAGTTCTTATACTTTCCATGCAAGTGGAAGTCCGTTGATTCAAACCCTTCTTAAACTGGGAGATATTTTTCCCGTATTATGAACTTGTTTACAATTTGGTCAGCATAACTCAGGTTGTGTACAAATATCACACAGTGCTGTTCGATGATAGTTAACAACTTGTGCTTTCATACCTTTTGATGTTTTTTCTTTTTTCCTCATGATCACTTTTTTTCAAAATCTATTGTGTTTTGCTGTATTATTTGCCTTCATATGTCATCCCCACAAAGGAGTTAAATACAGTTGACTCTCGCTATCTCGAACTCGCTTATCTCAAATAACCGCTTATCTTGAAGTGAAAATCTGGTCCCTGCCTTAAAATGAAAATCTAACAACAGGTAAAAAATATTGTGGAAAAGAGGAGAAATTGCTCCTCTTTTCCACAATATTTTCAATATATCTCTAACTTCAAGGGTCCAATAGCATAATTATATATTTGTTAAATGTGGTTGTTTGAATTGTTTTTTCCTCAAATCTGCAAATCTGATATGTCGAGGTACGGATATCTCGACGTATTTCAGAGAGTCCCTTGGAATTCGAGATCACGAGAGTCGACTGTATAATATATGCCTACCATCACACTTCACAAACCCAGCTACATGGTTACGACATAACTAGAACATCTGTTCGGATACCAGTCCACAATATTTTGCTAACATTATATTTCGGGCAGCGCTAATTGTTGATATTTATAGTTTCAGCGGATGACACCTACAGAAACATTGTAGGGTTGCATGCCTTGTCAGGAGCTACTGATATAACAGCCAACTGTTGTCTGGAGTCTGGGATAGCCTATATCAGTGCTATACAGGAGAAATACAGCAGCACACTAACAGGTATTTAAGGTGTTTGGATATACATGTACAACACAACCTCTTTATAACACTATTGTTGGGGTCCAAAGCATAAACCGTGTTAGTTAAACAACCATTTATGGTCATTTTTCAATATAATCTATACATTTTTATGCCCCGCCACCAAAAAAGTGGCGGGGTATTATGTTATACCCTCTGAAATTTTGAGTGTCTGTCTGCCCGTCCGTCAGCGCCCCCACCATTCTTCTGCCCGCAACTCCTCCTACAGTTTTAGGCCGATCCTTTTCAAACTTTACAGGCGCTTTTGTTTTTTCAGAATCTTGAAATTATTTTTTTATTACATTTTTTTTCATTTTTAACTTAGACTTTTTTCAAGCCCTTATACTACAGAAATGTATAGGCAGTATGTACCTTCTGCCCGCAACTCCTCCTACAGTTTTAGGCTAATCCTTTTCAAACTTTACAGGCGCTTTTAGGATGGTCTGAAGATATGCATATTGTTTTTTTAGAATCTTGAAGTTATTTTTTATCATATTTTTTTCATTTTTAACTTAGACTTTTTTCGAGCCCAAATACTACAGAAATGTATAGGGAGTATGTACCTTGTACGCGCAACTCCTACAGTTTTAGGCTAATCCTTTTGAAACTTTACAGGCTCTTTAAGAATGGTCCAAAGATATGCATATTGTTTTTTCAGAATCCTGAAATGATTTTTTATTACATTTTTTGCATTTTTAACTTAGACTTTTTTCGAGCCCTAATACTACAGAAATGTATAGGGAGTATGTACCTTGTACGCGCAATTCCTCCTACATTTTCAGGCCGACTCTTTTGAAACCTTACACACGCTTTTAGGATGGTCTGAAGATATGCATATTGTTTTTTTTTTTTCAGAATCCTGAAATTATTTTTTATCTCTTTTTATTGCATTTTTAACTTAGACTTCTTGGTGTTTTTTCTTTTGGAGTTATGAAATAACTGTTTATTGCTTCTCTTCATGTTTAACTTAGATTGTTTTCAGCCCTTTTACTACAGAAGTGCATAGGGAATATGTCCCTGTGTGGTGGGGCATGGTGCATGGCTTGCAGTTTTATTGGGATCCATCTTTGAATCATGTTATATCCAAAACCGTGTTATAAAGAGATTGTAGTGTACTTGGAAGATTTTGCCACATTTTTTGCAAAGAGAGAAACCTTGTGCAGACCAGTCTGCAGAAGTTGTCTCCCTTGTATTTGAAAAACAACTTCCAAAACTGAGAGCTAATCTTGAAGGAAAGAATACACCCTCAGAGGGTGCAAATGCTTTTCTTTAAGATTAGCCCCATTGAGTAGGGAGGCAAATATTTCCATGTCAGAATGGTTTCCCTTGAAGGTGTACGAGGGGTGCTCAAATATGAATGCACCTGGGTTAATTTTCAGAAGCGCTTAACAAACAATGCCAAAATCTTTATCTCAATCCTTCAAAATACTCGCCACCATGTGATACACAAAGTTTCAGTCTTTTAATCCAGTTTTCAAATCCTTTTTCATAATCTTTTCGAGGTACACTGTTCAGACACTGAAAAATAGCCAAACCGATATTTTTGCACGTTTGATATTTCGAGGTGTTTTTTTAGCCTCGGAGGCGTCCAGCTGATATTGGCTTACAGTTGGGCAAGGCCTGCTATCCTTGTAGCAGGTAAGGGTAGATGGGGAACATTTTTATTTCTTCTGTTTCTTCACTTTCATTCCTGTTCCTTTCTTCCCTGTCCCTCTCTTTAATCTCTTCTACTATCTCTTCTAGCACTTTTCTCCCTTTCTCTGGGAGACGACACAAAATGACACACAAGGGTTGACGTGTCGTTAAAACCCAACACAATCAATCAATTGAGCTTCGGGAGTAGGAAAAAGTCACAAGGGGCAAGATCTAGTGAATAAGGAGGGTACAGAAGCTCGACAACATTTTCCTGTTTCAGATATTCGCGTACAATGACAGCTTTGTGTGATGAAGCATTGTCGTGCAACAACCTGACACCACGGAGATCAGCTGCTGGTCGACGGTTTAAGAAATATTTCTTTAATCTTTTCCCAGCCATTTAAGCTTTAGTGTACACAAGTAGACAGTGTTAATCGAGCAATTGTCAAAGCTAGACTGAATGGATTTACACATGTATTGTATCAAGGGAGAGCTTACACAACCATCTATACGATACATGTACCTATTTCATGCAAATCTTGGTTAAAAGCGAGATATTGGCCTAGTTGCATTCATATTTGAACACCCCTCGTATCCATTATAATATATATAATTTTGTTTTCTGTCTTGTCAAAGAAAATAAAGCATTCAAAACGGAGGCCAAGCATGGCAAAGTCAATATTTTTTCCAGTATTTTTATTTCAGCACTGGATGAGCCTGTACCAATTGGTCAGATCTTGCTACCACGGTATAGGGACTTGTTAGAATTTGCAAGGCAGACAGCAAATCATCTGCTAGACTTTATGGACTTTATTTCCAAATTTCATACTTAATACTGGCAGACTTCTACACAAAGTTGTTTGTTTTTTTTATGGGGTATACTATATCACTTTAACTGCCCTTTTCATATCATGTCCTGTCCTGAGGCATTTCCTCATGTAGCTTTTGCTATTCACAAAGGATTTCTTTTTGAAACATAAACAACAAAATTACTATCTCAATAGGAGTTTGAAGGACAAATTATCTTGCCTTTTGCATGACTTACGGTGCCTTTAGGTTGATGCACTTTGTAGCTTCTGTTGTCTTGAAGGAATATTTTGGAACTTTGTTATCAGTCCGAATTTGTGATATGATTGTCTCTCAGGTATTAACAAGATTGTAAATGAAATAACCCAGGAAAAGCTGCAATCATGAAGCATAGCCCTCCCAAGGCACCAAAAGGAGAAGAGATGAGGAACAAACAATGACAAGACACAAGTTGCAATAAATGACATATAAACAAAGAAAAGAACTGCAACAGAGGAACCATCTTGGAAGGGTCAGCAAAATAATTAGTTAGGGGCTTAAACTAGTTTTACTCTGACACTGAAAACTTTGTCCTTAATTCAGATTCAGCTCCAAAGTACAAATACAGTATAACCTCAATGGCTCGAACACGGATGGTTCATTTACTGTGGATGATTCAAACTTTGATTTTCAGTCCCTACAAAATTTTTCCAATAGCTTAAGAAAAATAGTTAAAGATTTTTTCTTATTTTATCATGAAATTTTATGTTGTGTGTACTCTTTAGAATCACCTCATCAAGGTGATTCTAATGAGTGCACTCAACATACAATCATTATGTAGAAAATCGAAAAGATTTCCCTTAATTGTCGCTATTTGCTTCCTGAACTGGTGCCATGATTATCCTCAGTGGCTCGAACTACCCATGTCTCAAACGAATTTCCATGGTCCTGAAGCTGTTCGAGCCATTGAGGTTCAACTGTATGTGTTTGGTCCACATAGGGATTCTCAGTTACATCAGTGAAACATCACAGTAAAACACATATAATCATAAGCACTATGATGAAGCAATGAAAAAAGTACAGCCTGCACTAGGGATCTAAAGCTAGAGCAAAAGGAAACCACAAGTAGGACCATGATAGGCCCAACCTCAGATATTGATATTCAGACGCCCATCTGGTATAACAGATTGAGAAAGGAGCCATTTGTCAGTTGGTGACCTAACTAACTGTTGTGAAGTTAAAGAGAGAAGCAAAGTTACCAATACTTAACAACCATGCATATAGTTCGCAGCAGAATGTTATTGTTGTAGCCTATCATGTTTGTAGCAAGTGAAAAATATTTTCGTTTTGTTCCAAAAAAAAAAAAAAAAAAAATTAGATTTTTGCTAGAGAGTTCTTGAAGGTTTTATCTAAACAAGGTCAGGTTGGATATTTTTCATTTTCCCTGAGTCTCCTTCTTAGCTCACTTGGATGAAGTCCAAGAAAAGCTATTGCACTACCACCAGCAGTGGCGATGGTGGAGTCGGTGTCCACACAATATTTAAGTTATTTGTTAAAATTTTTAAGACCTCATATTTTCTGAACCACAAGATTGATTTGGTTTATATTTGGTATGATGTTAGATATACAGTTTGTAGCAGACTGTTCCAAGTTTTATTCAGCAATACCCTCCTCTCTTCCAGTGACATTCAACAATACCCTCCTCTCTTCCAATGACCTTAAGACACCTGTCCAGGCGAGCTGTGCTATCTGATGACAGCTCTTGTTGTTTAATATAAGCCACAGTATTAACAAATGTTCCTTAAGGTGTGTGTGTTTGTGAAGACTCAAACCAGCTTGCACATCTATGCAGTCAGGGTCCAGTTGTTCAAAACACAATGTCATTAGCTAACGTATTGTTAAAACTGATCATTAAATATGGCATATAAGCTAATATTTTTGCTGAAAAAATGTGTGTAGCTTTTACATTTGCAAATGCAAAAGCTAATCACATTTTTTCAGCCAAAATACCTGTGAATTAGATATTGTACTTACTAGAACAGTTAACATTTTGACCATTAACAAGTTTGTTAAGCTAACAATGCTTTGAACAAATAGGCCCTGACCGTAGTCTTCACTGGATGCTTTGTGGTGCCAAGGCTTCTTCAGGCAGAGAGTGGCGACTGATTAGATTGCACATTTGGACATACTGGTCTGAGTCTCGATTGGACGTGTCATGAGGCATTTTGTCTCGGATCACAGTTTATGTACTAGTTCTTCCCTAACCCTTTAATAGGTCTTCTGACTGATGTGCGACAGAAATTATTTGAAGTTAAAGCAGTGTTCATGAAGAGACAAATACACCATCCAAAAGTTGTTACTCTCTGTAAAGAGATAGAAGTCTGGCTGAAAAAGAAGAGAGCTAAATCTGGTGATACTGAACAGAAGGTAAAGTTTTAAATAGCATGGTGGTATATTTCATTTGTTCACTTCTGTTCTAATGACAAATTCTTAGAGAACAGAAATTTGATTCATGGAGAACAGTAATGAATCTATTCACTAATGATGACTTTTGTCTTAGAATTATGACAGGTTTTTATGAATGAGCCATGTCTAGACAATATCCCATATTCAGATAAACTAGATTACTCAGTTGATTAAGCATGTTTAATTTTTTTAAATGTACATGGTCTGAAGAGCAGAGGATATTTTAGCTACTGATAAGGCTCTTTTTTCAACTGAAAAGCATTCATATTGTTTTATTTCTCCAGGAAAACCTGTTGTGGGTACTGAGAAAAAGTGCCTCACTTAGGTGCTTTTAATGAGTACCCATAAAATATGTTTTTATGGAGAAAGAAGTAAAATATTCAGGATATGGCTTCTTATCTGGAGCTGATGTACATTAATAATATAAATGCAGTGTTGTTTATTTTCTTTTAAGCTCACCGGAACTGTGTCCCAGGACAACTTATGTTGTCACTCAGTTGTTGGTGTCTGTGTCTGTCCACGTCCACGTCAGTGTCCACATTAACACAACGTTTAAGTTTTCAAAGGTGTGCATAGTTTTTTTTTTTATCGCACCTGCGTTAGCACGCAGATGCGATAAAGGCGTGCCGTGACCTGTCCATTCCTCAAGAATTGACTTGTGAGCGCAACTCCTCCTACAGTTTTTGGCCAATCATTTTGAAACTTCACAGATGTTTTGGCCATGGTGTGTAGATGTGCATATTGTTTGCTCATAATTCTCAGATTTTTTTTTTTTAACTTTTTCCGCTTTGTTAACTTAATCAGTTTTTACCTAAAACCCTCATAATCAGTGGGTGTCTCGTGAGCGCAACTCCTCCTACAGTTTTTGGCCAATCATTTTGAAACTTCACAGATGTTTTGGCCATGGTGTGTAGATGTGCATATTGTTTGCTCATAATTCTCAGATTTTTTTTTTTTTCAACTTTTTTTGCTTTGTTAACTTAGTCAGTTTTTACCTAAAACCCTTACAGTCAGTGGGTGTCTCGTGAGTGCAACTCCTCCTACAGTTTTTGGCCAATCATTTTGAAACCTCACAGATGTTTTGGCCATGGTGTGTAGATGTGCATATTGTTTGCTCATAATTCTCAGATTTTTTTTTTTCAACTTTTTTGCTTTGTTAACTTAGTCAGTTTTTACCTAAAACCCTTATAGTCAGTGGGTGTCTCGTAAGCGCAACTCCTCCTACAGTTTTTGGCAAATCATTTTGAAACTTCACAGATGTTTTGGCCATGGTGTGTAGATGTGCATATTGTTTGCTCATAATTCTCAAATTTTTTTTTTTAACTTTTTCTGCTTTGTTAACTTAGTCAGTTTTTACCTAAAACTCTTATAGTCAGTGGGTGTCTCATGAGCGCAACTCCTCCTGCAGTTTTAGGCCAATAGTTTTGAAACTTCACCAATGATTAGGTCAGGGTCTGAAGATTTGCATATTGTTTGCACATTAATCTCAGATTTTGTTTTCAACTTTTTCTGCTTTGTTAACTTAGTCAGTTTTTACCTAAAACCCTTATAGTCAGTGGGTGTTTCGTGGGCGCAACTCCTCCTGCAGTTTTAGGCCAATAGTTTTGAAATTTCACTGATGATTAGGTCATGGTCTGAAGATGTGTATATTGTTTGCACATAAATCTCAGGTTCATTTCAGCAGAGTTAGGGCCCTTGATTTATGCCCAAAATTGGTTTCCGCTCAATATCTTGAGAAAGAATTGATGGATTAGGATCATATTTTGCATACATATTGTTGTTAACAATACCTAGCTTGGGATTGTCACATGACATTTTTCGTCAATTTTCAGCTGAGTTACTGGCCTTGATTAATGGACAAAAATGATATCCACTCAATATCAGTATCTTGTGAAATAATGGACAGGTTTAGATCAAATTTTGCAAGCCAATATTCCAAATTTTCTACTTTGTCCATTTTTCTTACAAACTAACCCATCAATTTCTTGAATACTGCAAAATAGATTTTTTTCAATATAAATAGGAACTTGTATGACTTAATCCCTGCAGGTGTGACACCGTTTTCTGTGGATTTCTTGTTAATTATTTAAGGTACTGCTTTCATATTTGGCCTACACTACCTTAGGGTAAGACCTTTTGATAACATACACTCCATCCCCGTTAGACCCTTTATATAGGTCAAGGTCAGTTCTTACTTTGCCATTTACACCCATGTTTAAGTTTTGTGTTTAAGTTTTGAAAAGTGTACATAACTGCTTAAGTATTCAAGATACCACTTTAATATTTGGGCCACACCAACAGGGTAAGACCTTTCAATAGCATGCACCCCTTCCTCAGTTTGACCTGCCTAGGTCAAGGTCAGGTCATACTTTATCGTTTAAACCAATGTTCGAGTTCGGCGTTTAAGTTTTGAAAAGTGTTTATAACTGCTGAAGTATTCAAGATACCACTTTAATATTTGGTCTATACCAACCTTAGGGTAAGACATTTCAATAGCACACACCCCTACCTCAGTTTAAACTTTTGCCTAGGTCAAGGTGAGGTCATACTTTGTCATTTAAACCCATGTTTGAGTTCTGCGTTTTAGTTTTGAAAAGTGTTCGTAACTGCTGAAGTATTCAAGATACTGCTTTAATATTTGGCCCACACCTACCTTAGGGTAAGACCTTTCAATAGCGCACACTCCTTCCTCAGTTTGACCTTCTGCCTAGGTCAAGGTCAGGTCTTACTTTGTTATTTACAGCTGTGTTTAAGTTTTGAAAAGTGTACATGACTGCTGAAGTATATGTAAGATATAGCTTTCATAATTCATCCACACCAACCTAAGGGATTCAGCATGTAAGATATAGCTTTCATATTTCGTCCACTCCAGCCTAAGGGAAGACGTTTCAATGGCATATACCCCTTCCCTCAGTTTGACATTCTCCTGACATCAGTCAGGTCATACTCTGTCATTTACAGCTATGTTTAAGTTTAAGTTCTGTATTTCTTCTTTAATATTTAAAGATTGATTTCATATCCAATCAGCACTTTCCGGTGAGCTATGTTGTCTTCTGACAACTCTTGTTTGTTTTGGGTTGTTTTTTTTTTTTAGTTTCAGGCTTCTCTTTGATTCTACCAAATAAGTTTCTTGCTGTTTTTATTATATAAGAGAAAAAGATCTTTGGTATATTCTACAGAATTAAATTACTATACCACTACTTTGAAAAAGGAGGATTAATACTTGATTTCCTGTTCCTAATTCCAAAACTGAAACCATGAGGTGGGGATAGAATTAGATTCTCCAACAGTTCTAGTAATATGGCTTCAAAAACAGACAGGCTGATTTAGGTGTTTTATTTTCACATACGTCCTAAAGACCATCATAATATTGTTCAAATCTATTATGACAACTTTACGCACAGATTTTCAGATTTTCCAGCAGTTCTAGTTTTACAAAGATTCTGATAAGACCACTTAGACATATAGGCTGATTTGGACATTTGCTTCCCACAAACCTGAGGACCCTTTATATAGCTTACAGCTCAAACATGTTAAAGCTTCTTTTCTTACAGGGCCCAGTTGTTCAAATCTTATTGTTGTTAGCTAACATGACATTAAAATGTCTATCTTGAAACATGGCAAATACATTGATATTTTTTGCTGAAAAAATGTGTGCAAAAAGCTATTCACTTTTTTTGCTGATGAAATGTGAGTAGCTTTTGCATAAATACAATAGCTACTCACATTTTTGCAGGAAAAATATCAATGTATTTGAAAATGCCTTAGCTACAACAGTTAATGAGTGTCATTTATTAGTTCGTTAAGCTAACAATGCTTTGAACAACTGGGCCCAGATCTTCAAATTCTTTAACAATTCTAGTGATAAGACCACATGAACATATAGGCTGATTTGGACATTTGCTTCCCTCATGTCTACAACATGGAGACCCTTTATATGACTCACACCTGTTACTTATCTTACAGATCTTGGTTCTAGTAAGAAGAGATCTTCCTAGCCTATTGACCTGTCTGAAGAATGTTCTTGGCCTGGGTCAACTTCTGATTCCAGAGATACTTATTTCATCCTGCTCAGAAACCATCATTAAGAGGTAGTGCTCATATAACAGATTCAAAGAACTTCATGGTTTGCTATTGTTGATTATTAACTATGTCATATAATCAGTTATACAAACAGAGAGAAACTTCTGCATGTCATTTAGAAGTGTCTGTCGTATTTGCAAGTATTTAAAGAGACAGGTCGGAGTAAACAATGTAGACCCAACAGCATCATTTGATCAGTGCCTGCACTGATTGCCACTCTGACCCATTCTTGAGGAATATGGAGCCTTTAATATGTCTGAATATTTAGAGAAATAATGTAATACCAGAATAGATCTGCATAGGTATGAGAAATAGATTAGTTGTTCTGACTATAAAGCACATCTTCCATACACATAGTATCTGCTAGGATGATTTGCTACCCATAGAGGAAGCATGTACATTACCATTTCATAAGCTTTACTACAGTCGACTCTCGTTATCTCGAACTCGCTTATCTCGAATAACCGCTTATCTCGAAGTGATAATCTGGTCCCTGTTTTAACACAGAGGTCTACCAACAGTCAATAAAATATTGTGAAAAAGTGGAGAAATTGCTCCTTAGGAGCAATTTCTCCTCTTTTCCACAATATTTTCAATATATCTTTAACTTAGGAGTCAAATTACGTATTCATTCTGTTAAAGGTGGTTGTTCGATTGTTTTTTCCTCAGTTCCGTAAATCTGATATGTCGAACTACGGATATCTCGAAGTGTTTCATAGAGTCCCTTGGAGTTCGAGATAACGAGAGTCGACTGTATATAAAGTAAAGAAAGCATGGGATACATTTTGCATGGAGATAAAAAGAAGTACGTCTATTCAAGTTTGCAGGCAGTAATCTGGGTAACCGGCCCTAACCATTTGCCAGTGCGTTTAACAATGGCAGCAATGATATTGTTATATAAATTGATTATTTTAGCATGTTCTTCATGAGTGATAACTGCAAACATGGACATTAGAATGAGTTGGTAGTGGTATGAAAACAAAACTTGAATAAATAAAAGTGGTTTTATGTTAAGTTAATTTGCTCTAACATCGGTTTGATCTTTGGTGATTCAATTTAACAAGTTTGAAATCCTTAGTCATGCTACAAGATTTACTGGATTTGGAATGAGTAAAATATGTATACATATATTCAAAGATACTTTGAATTTGAAAGAAAAGATACTTTGAATTTGAAGATTTGAATTTGAAGATATACGTTAGTGTTTATATTTATAAAATATTTATATATGCAAAATAGCAATGTGCTCATGCTTTTTTCAACATACACTGTAGATCCAATATATCGCGGTGCTTGGGGTCCAAGTTCCGCTACCGCGATATATCCGGATCGCGATATAAGCTGGGGTGGTAGTTTGCTGAGACGCCGCTAATCAATCAACACCAAACGGCTGTCAGTAAAGCTATCGGCCACATTACATCAGTATAGTAGGTTTAGAATTACTCAATGGCAGTATTTACACTGGGAGATTATGTCTACCAATTAACTTTAATCGAGACTAGCTGATAAACGACGTTTAAAATCATTTGTTCGCGGAAATGTCAAGCGAGGACGCCATTTTGGATGAAGGGGGGCAACTCGCATATCCTAAGGATAGAATAGAATAGAATATCACGGACTTTTGCTGAGGCAATTCGGGTTGCTTCCCTTCGCTTCTTTCGTCTGCTGCGGGCCCAAAAACTATTCTATTTATCTTTTGATCTTTTTAATTCTTTCATGCTTTATTTATTTTTATTGTTAAATTATTACTTGCTGGGAAAGTGTAAAGTGGGAGGGCTACGAACTGGGTGTTTAGGACAGATAGGCAACATCATAAGGCTACTCTTTTCTTATTATTTGTTGGTCCTGAAAAGGACCGTTTTCGTCTGCGGGGGCAGAATTAGGGCCTAATTTCTAAAGAAAAAATCTGTCAGCATTGTCTGGACATCGTTAATTGATTGAGCACTGAGAACATGTACTCAATTATGACACTGATTATGACAAGTGCGGCGATTAATATTAATTGATTGCCAATTATTATCAATCTGTGTACTGATTGACACTAATTGGATTGTTTGGTCATAATGCGTGACGCGATTTCGCGTTTGGATATGCGCGAAAAATCAATACCGCAACGAATTACAGTCAGTTTTTTTTTGTTTTTTTTTTTTCAAATTAAGTAAAAAAAACATTTACTTATTTTTTTTTTTTTTTATGGTCATGGTAAATTTGGGGTCCACGGACGATTCGCGATATACTGGATATCGCGAAATAACGGACCGCGATGTATTGGATCTCCAGTGTATTACTATAAACTACAATTTGAATGAAAAAAAAAAAATTAAACCCACAAGCAGCTCCTTAGTAAAATTCATCTCTGTATTACAGACTAGGTTTTCTGATAGTGTCAGATTCAATAAGTCTAAAGTCTCATATTCACTATTCTTAATGTTCTTAAATGAGACACATAGATGCAATGTTGAATGCCCACCAAACAAGGTTGACATTCCGTTCTTTCTTATTCAGTTTGGATGAACATAACTGCCTTATAGCATACAGTGGACTGGTTGATGACAATTTTCCTTGGGCCCAGTTTTGTCTGGTGGTAGAATATGAGTACCAGTCTGATTCAGTTTGGAAAGACCATTGTGAGAGGCAGAACATCAGACATATTGCAGTGAAACTTAACACAGGAGATAGACCAGGTAATATGACTGCGCTTGGGCTCAGTATTACAATACATTGTGGCATATATGAGTATTTGGACATAGCAAGTCTTGAGCAAAAACCTAGATTCTGATCAGATGCCACAGAATAGGGTATAATTTTGTGACGACATTGTTATGGCATACATATAATTATAGCCCCGCTTTGAAAAAGTGAGGCTATACTGGATTTGCCTTGTCCTTCTGTCATTCCTTCCATCATTCCATCTGCCATTCCTTCCATCCATCCAATTATCAGATAAACTTACCTCGCACTTTTCTCAAGAACTTTAAGGATTACAAAGTTGAAACTTGGTACCTACATACCCAGTAGGTTGATGTATCGTGTATACCTGAATCAGGGGCAAGTGCTTATAACTTGGAGTTAAATCCAGTGATAAGTTTTACAATTTGCCATAAATGAAAAATGTTAGGTGTTACAATTTTCGTTATAGTGTCTATAAGAGAATAATTTCTTTTTCATTGAAGGGTCAAACCACTTGTGGGTACACATCAGAATCACCATACTGAGCTGTCAAAGCCAGTTCCAATGATTATTGACTAACAACTTGTGTTTTCAAGCATCTCAGATTTAGTTTTCACACTACATTGTATTTGGAACAATGCAGAAGCAAGTGAGAGATATGGTAGCCTTGTAGGCAGTTTTGTAGTAGTTACAGCAATGAATAAATTTAATATGTAAGTTTTTCTTAACAACTGTTTCAGAGCCATCCACTGACCTTGACTGGAGAAGTCATGACATTGAGAAACAGATCACTCTTATAGCCTCTCAGAATATCACCAAGAACATAGAACTGCTCCAGATGCTTGAGGCCAGGTAATAATGTATTCATCCTAAGTATTCAAACAGTTTTACTCGTTGCCATACTTTTTTTTGAATTTTGACAAAGTAAATAAGTGAACTCAGGAAATGTTACATTCAGATCCACATCAAGTTCTCAACATCAAAGGGAAAGACAGACAAATACAGTTAAACAATCTCAAAAAGAATAGATGTCAAGCGGAGTTGGCAGTCCTTTCCCAGAAAAGTGGCAACTGTATTACACATGCTTAACTGAATATATCTAATTTACATAATTATTAAAAGAAAAACATTTGTAAGTGAAACACTACAGAATGTTTAACAAAAAGGACCACATTGGAATGGTCCCTAGTCCATTTTAACCCTTGTCCTGCTGAACCCAGATAAACCCTGCTTTTGCAAACAGTGTAGATCCAGATCAGTTGGCTTCTGAAGAAGCCAACTGATCTGGATCTGCACTGTTTGTCATGAGGTATGTGAATTTATATCAACAATCCAGATTAAGTAATCTGATTGGCTGACAATTAGAAATGGGAGTGGCATCTTAATTTATTCAGCATGACAAGGGTTAAAAGTCCATTTTACTACCTGCTGGATGAGTAGCAAACAGTGTAGACCCTGATCAAATATTGCATTCAGGTTATCCCTCAATGATCAGACACCTAAATTCCTTACCATACTAATGCTAAAATTTTAACAATTCTGTTTTACCACTTGTTGATGTTTGTAATAAAACTGCAGCATGACTAGCAAACAGTGCAGATGCTGATCAGATGCAGCATTCTGTTGTGTCTGATCTGGGTCTGCTGTCTTGCTCAGGCCTATATGTCCAAATATGTAGGACATCACAAAAACATACCTATGTAATTTTGACCCCCTTAAACCCCACTCTTATATAGTAAAACTGGGGTTTACAGGGTATACATTATTTTTCTTATTTCTGCTCAAAAACATAGATTGTGTGTACTCATTAGAACTGCCTCGGTGAAGCAGTTTTAATGATTTCCCACAATCTATGTTTTGAGCAGAAATACGAAAAATATCAGAATTTTTATCTGAAAATTTTTAGTTTTTGATGGTGAATTTTTCAGTATATTTGAATAGGTGTGTTTTCGTAATGATAAGTACGGTATGAAAAATAAAACAACAAACCACTGGTATTTGAATTGATAGTAAACTATTTAAATTTGATATCCCCTCCACAAAGATTTGTTTTACCTTCATTTCACTCAAAAAATTGATGTTGTTGTGGAAATAAACGTGAAAATGTTTCTTTTCCTGCTGTTAAATGTGTGAAAGGGATCTCGTGAGAAATTTTTGTTTTGAAATGAAAGTTTTAACCCTAGTTCTGCTGAACCCAGATATATCCTGCCTTTGCAAACAGTGTAGATCCAGATCAATTGGCTTCTTCAATCAGTTGGCTTCTGAAGAAGCCAGCTGATCTGGATCTGCAGTGTTTGCCATTAAGTTTATGAATTTATATCAACAATCTGGATCATGTAATTTGATTGGCTGAAAATTAGAAGTGGGCATGGCATCTTAATTTAATCAGCATGACAAGGGTTAAGGTGCCTAGGTTCATTTGGTAGCTCTAATGCCAGTTTTAAAAAGGGATGCAACTTGTTGGTTTCCTGTTTGCAGTCCTGCACACCAAGTCCCTTCTGAAAAGGGGTCTACTCTAAAAGGAAAGAAATTTAGGGTGTATCCCTTTTCCTAGGGGAGGCAAAACCATTTTGACAGCTATTTCTCCTGAAGTTATATTCATTCCTTTTAATCTTTCTTTTTGTTTCAGGCATAACATTGTGCTTATAGAAAGAGACTATAGTCTTATTGATGGTTGTGAACAGCTCTGTTTTCCAGACATTGATGTTGATGAGGGCTGTGGCATAGTTCTGTCCCTGCTTACAGATTTGAAAGATGACTGTATGGTGCAGGCTATAGTCACGAAGATCATAGCATTAAGCCTTAAAGTGACATCTTGTTGGATTTTGTTATACTCAGACAAACCAAACTGGTAAGAATTTTTGTTTCATATGAAATAAGCTGACTAGGATTAAATTAGATTCAAGTTTTTGGTTGCTTATTATAATATTATGATTTCTTGACCAGAGAAAACAGATTTGTTTTCTAGATATATTATTAAAGGGACTTCATACACCTGGTAAATTTTCCTCTATTTTTTGAAAGGGAGAGGACTTTTGAGTCCCTGTTTGCCATCCTGTGCACACTAAGGTTCTTCTAATGAGGTATTTATTATAAAGGGAAAGAATTTGCTCCCATGGTGTGTGTGTGTTTTTTTAAATAGTGTAGAAAATGTCCATGAATAGCCAGGACAGAGAACTTGGCCTTCCAGTGACACCAGGAGGAAGATCAAACAAACCATGACAGACAGTACACAAGCCACAAAGCAAAACAACCAGTCCCCACTTCACCAAGGTGATTACTGTAGAGACGTTTTAGCCAGAAGTTTCTTTGTTTGGCTTGTATTTCTATAAATTCACTTGAAGTTGTTCATGACAGTGTTTTTAATATTAGTACTGGATGGATACAGGTCAACTGGCATCATTTTGCTGCTGTTGCAGACCAAAGGTCAAGGTCACAGATTTAGAAATTTTGTTAACATTTATTTCAAAGTTTTGTGCTAAATTTTTTGCATTGCTTATGTTTCTGAAAGTCTTTGCTTAGAATTAAGTTGTTTAAATGTGGTTAGTATTACTACTGGATGAATACAGGTCATTTGATATTATGCTGCTGCTGCTACAGAACAAAGGTCAAGGTCATAGATTTAGAATCAAAGTATTAAGTTTTTGCAACCATCACTGTCAGCTAGACAGAACATAGTGTTTAGCTTTGCTGATACTTCTGTATTTAGACACTTGAAGTTGTTGTTAGTTGGTTAGCATTACTGCTGAATGGATACAGATCAGTTGATCTATCAGGCCTCCATTAATGGCATACTTTAGTCCTCCAAACTGTCGTAGCGTATTCCCCGTAGTGGTTCCTTCAGTTTTGGGTACAACAAAAAAAAAAAAAAAAAAAAAAGAACTGTATGCAAGTGGAGATTCTGAACCAACTTCTTTGAGTGCTTTCTGAATTTCTGTTGCACTTTTACCCCATCTTGCTTCAGTCTTAATATATACTATTTGTTCATTGTGCATCAGTGTGAATGCACCATCTGCCATTACATGATTGTAAATGACATCATATCTTGCTGCTTCTGCAGACCAAAGGTAAAGATCACAAACTTCAAAATTGTTAACATTTGCATCAAAGTATTGCATAAAGTTGTTTTGCCTTGCTTCCATTTCTGGAAGTCTTCATTTGAAATTGTTAATACACCACAACCTCTTTATGACACTATTGTTGGGATCCATAGCATAAACCATGTTAATTAAACATCCGTGTTATATCCAAACAAAAATGTATAAATTATATTGAAAAATGACCATTTATGGGTTTTTTTCAATATAATCTATACATTTTTGGGATCCATCTTTGAACCGTGTTATATCCAAAACCGTGTTATAACGAACCGTGTTATAGAGATTGTAGTGTATGTGGTTAGAGTTAGTATTGATGCTGCTGCTGACAAGGATCAAGGTCAGTGGCACCTGCTGCAGGGTATATTTCACCTCCTGGTCACGGAGATTGATCATGAAATATTTTCTATGGTCATTCTCTCCCTTCCACTGATTCAAGAAGGGCAGTTGTCAGTTTCTGGGGAAAGAATGTGCACAATACTGGTTAACTGCTTAGAGGACTAAGCCTGCCCAGTAAACGTGTGGTTAGGTAAGCTGACCGTGCTTGACATGACCCCATTGGGTTGACTGGGCCGTAAAACCTCAACACAAACAAAACCTCCTGGTCACTTCCTTTAATTTTTGTCAATTCTACTTAGTTCTAATGAGCCACAAGATGACAAAAGGTTCATATACAAACAGCAGTGACTTAGATCAGCCTGTGCAGCCCAGGATTATTGTGGCATTTACTGTTTGTCAGTTTATTCTACTGTAAGCAGACTGATGAACCTGGTTAGACTGCACAGAGGGGCATATATATGACAAATAGCCTTTTCTCATGACATGGTTCAGATATGTTTTTTCTTTGTGTATAGACTTACTGTTCATATCTTATATTTCAGTTACCAGTTCCCTGGTATTATTGTTAGTAACCTGACTAAGCTGGAGGCTGCTATTGCCAACATCTCTAGCAAGAAAGATCAGATTGAAGTTCAGGTAAAAATGCTGTCATGTATCAGTTACAGGACAGGGCAGAAAAACTTATTGACTTGAACCCCAGGCCACATTGTAGCAATATATAAGAACATAACAACATAAGCTATTCAAATAATGTAGAGGAGCTTGTTACATGTATTCTACAATATTCAGTAAACCAGGGCCCAGTTGTTCAAAGCGTCGTTAGCTTATTGAGCTCGTTAAGGGTCATTTCGTTAACTGTTTTAGCAGATTCAATACACAATATTCTGATATTTTTTGCTGAAAAAATGTGAGTAGCTACTCACATTTTTTCAGCAAAAAATTTCAGCATATTTGCATATCACTTGATGTAAATTTTAACAAATCGTTAACAAACGACACCGTTAGCTTTGAACAACTGGGCACAGATGGCTAGGACCTAATCAGACTGCATTGATAAACAGGCTTATCCAGGCCCTCACTGTTCAAAGATGAGCAGATAGGAACGGTACAGCTAGATGCTGCAAAAATATTGGTTGATAAAATGGAAATCTAATACTCTTAAATTCTAAATTGAAATACAAAACAGAAATGTGATTATGCAAACAGTACATTTATACAAAAGATTACAGTACATATATGTAAACTATTAGATTATAAAGCTGTGCTCATCCAAGTAGGAAAAAGACTTGAATACAATAGATATTTAAGGTACTGGCCTTTGCTGATTAACATGTCATAAAGCATCTTTCCTTCTGATGGGTCTGCTTCGGAAGTTAATCAACAAAATTTATAGCTCAAAACATGTTTTAAAGCATACACCAAAAACTTAAATTCCAAGTAAGATCAAATGTGGTACTGATTCCCTTAGTTCATTCTTCAGATTAGAGAAAAAGGGACAAATCAGTTGCAAAAACTGGCTCATTGAATTAAAACCTGTTGAATTTTAATCTTTTGTAAATATACCCTCCTTGTATTCCAAGCTACAAAATGATAGTGATACTATGTGTTAATCATAAAAACAGATACTGTAAAGTTCTGCTATTAAGACCACTTGAAAATAAGATCACTCCACTATTTAGACCAGCTTTTGCCAGTCCCAGATGTTTTCTTGTCATTCCACATAGCTTCAGATAAGAGAGGGTATCCGCATATTTTTTTTTATTATTTCTCCACAAAATATATGTTGTGGGTACTCATTAGAAGTGCCTCAGTGAGGCACTTCTGATGAGTACCCACAGCATATATTTTTGTGGAGAAATAAGAAAAATGTCAGTACATTTTGTTTGAAAAAAAAAAGCACCTTATGTGGAGCTATGTTCTATATTCAATATCAAGACCGCCCCGCTAATAAGACCACTTTTAGGCAGTACCAAAGGTGGTCGGGATTTTACTAGACAGAGATCCGCTTTAAAAATGATGACGGTAGTGTGGTGGTAAAGGCCTGCTATATTTGACAGCAGTTAGGGGTAGGGGACATGTTCATATTTCTTCTGCTTCTCCACTGTCATAATTTTACCTCATCTTACTCTATTTCTCTGTTTCCTCTCATCAACAAAGTCTTCTGTCCAATTTCTCCATTTCTTGACAGAATGACGTACAAGGGTTGATATGTCATTAAACAAAAACTCAATCAAGTTAAAGATAGCTGTGTAAAAGAAAAACAACAAAAAAAAAATTGTATTTATTTGTTGATGGAATAATTTACTTTGCTAGTACCTGTAATGTCAAGTGATGCAAAATGACATTTATCTTAACCCTTGTCATGCTGAATAAATTAAGATGCTCCGCCTGCATCTAATTTTCAGCCAATCAGATTCCTTGATCCAGATTATTGACATAAATTCAGATACTGAATGGCAAACAGTGTAGATCCAGATCAGTTGGCTTCTTCAGAAACCAACTGATCTGGATCTACACTGTTTGCAAAGGCAGAGTATATCCGGGTTCAGCAGGACAAGGGTTAACATCAAGGGGGCTTTATTTAAGATTTTATTTATTCGGCGAGTATTTGGACCTATCAAGGAGGCTTGATACACTTGGTATTTTCTGCTATTTGTCACAAGGCAGACAACTGCTGCAATTTCTTTTTTACTTTTCTGCATATCAAACCCCTTCTGGAATGATGACTACACAAAAGTCTTTGGAGCAAAGTCTTCCCTTTTAGAGGAGACCGCATTACAGAAAGGAGACAAAAAACCCCAAAAAAACATTTTGACAGAGTTGTCTCCCCTGAAAGTATCCATTCTCCTTAAACAGTACAGTACTTTGAAAACAATGTAATTATAGTTTGTCGAAATTTTCATATCATTAGTGATCAAAGTATTACTGCCCATTTATTGTAGATCAGTAATTCACTACATGGTACTACAGGATGCATGGTAATACTATATCCCGGCAAATATTTCACCTAAAAGTAGCGATATTTTTCTTATTTCTCCATATTATGAGTACCCACAATATAAGAAAAAAAAAAACAAAAAAAATCTGGATACCCCTTCTAGTCTGGAGCTATGAATATACTGGATAGATGTTTTAACCCTTGTCATGCTGAATAAAGATGTCACACCCACTTCTAATTTCCAGCCAATCAGATTACTTGATCCGGGTTTTTGATAGAAATTCACATATTTAATGACAAACAGTGCAGAGTCAGTTCAGAAGCCAACTGATCTGGATCTGTACTGTTTGCTAAGACAGGGCAAGACGTGTTCAGCAAGAGAAGAGTTAAAATAGTAATGGAAAACAATTAGGAACATGTACATATTGGTACATTCTAAAGTATCAGCACTGCAACTGCTCAAACCACATGGGTGGGTATGCTTCACTGTCAACATATGTATCAAAGATACCTGTTCTTCTTGGCTAAATGCATATGACTAAGGCCTGCCTCGGTGGCTAAGTTGGATGCGCGTCCAACTGGTGATCAGAAGGTCACGGGTTTGGCCCCCACCAAGGTCGGCAACATTCTTTCGTGGAGATTGATCATGAAATAATTTCTATGGTCATTCTCTTCCTTTCACTGATTCAAGACGGGCAGTTGTCAGTTTCTGGCAAAAGAATGTGCACAATACAGGTTAACCCCTTAGAGGACTAAGTCTGCCCAGTAAACGTGTGTTTAGGTAAATTGACAGCTCTCAACATGACCCCATTGGGTTGACTGGGCCGTAAAACCTCAACTTAAGCATATGACTAAATGATTGTTGGAAGTGACATGAATCCATTCGCTCATTTTTAGCCTGCTGAAGGCGAATATTTTGAGTGACATAGTAAACTCTTAAAATTGAGACCCTTTAACACGTTGCTAACAGTTGGCCTACATGTATAATCTGAACCATACATTGTACTGTTTATTGTGCATAAATATTGCATGCTGTATTAGTAGCAAACAATGTAGACCCTGATCAGGTGCAGTCTGATCTGGGTGTACACTCTTTAGGGTCAGAAAAAGAACTGGTATTTGATTTGAATAATTTGAAACTCTTAAGGCCTGTGTTTGGGAGAAAATTTAGGAAATATTACTCATTATGGTCTGCAAGACATTTACAGACAGTGGTCAATAAGATTTATACTTCTTGAGTTTCTTCAAACTTAATTAAAGCGGCAAACTTTGATTTCAGGTCTTGATGTGTTCTGACCTTGCCGAGGTAGCAGGCAACATACGTGGTATAAGTGAACATTGTATGACATCCTACATGGACAGATCATCTGTTGATTGGTTGTCAAGGACCTGGCTTACTGAAGAAATTTCACAGGTAGCATATAAAAGTATAGGAATAGCTCCTTGCATATAGTGTTTCTGGACATAAGAAAATGTGCATTCTGCTAATGATATTTGTGGTTTACTCTTGAAATCTACAAGATCAGAAAAAATGTCACACAGTCGGTGCAATTGATAGAACAGTCATATAAAACAGGTTTTGACAGTTATGTCCCTTGACCTATGGGGAGGAGGACATTGGTCTGGATCCTGTTGGTGTTGGCACTGACATGACACTTTCTTATCTGCATAATAGCTTGTAAACCAGTGGTTGGATTCTTACCAGATTTTCATGGATATATAATTGGAACATAAAGAACTGATTAGATTTTGGTTATCTTGACCTAAGTTTCAAGGTTACAGCAGGAGAAAAACAAATTCATGGTGGGAGGACATCTGTTTTCTCTGAAAACACTATTACTATTTTAATATTAATGTCAGTATTTAGAAACATGGTATAGAAATAGAAAAACATAAATGATTTCTGATCAGATCAGTTACTTTCAGAGTAAACCTCAAGCAAAAATGAGTCTTTCTATTTGATGTTCATTAATTAGCTCTACTGAACACAATCTCTTTCTATATGATTTTCATTAATTAGCTCTACTAAACACTGTCCAGAGTCCCATAAGTGGGGATCTCCAGCACCTGTACTAGTTTGTTAATTAATGTCATTCCTCTTAGGCTACTGGGGAGACTTTCAGGGATGTTCCCCTAAAGTTGTGTCTAAACAATAATGTTTCTGCTCCATCAACCACTGTTGCCAGCAGCAGTCACCTTTGACTTCTCTCTTTATTATATCTCTGGAACTGTTGGGGGAATTTTATCAAAACCCTGCATATGGTCATATTCCTTTCATATGGTCTAGTTATGTGGCATCAGATCAGGGTCTACACTATTTGCCACTCAGCCAGCATTTTTTTTCAACACATGGACATTAGTAGACTTATTCAAAGTCTAGAAGTATGGAAAGGAGTGAAGGCGTCCCAATATTTAGGGTATATACAGTATTTCTTGGCCCAGTTGTTCAAAGCGTCGTTAGCTTAACGAGCTTGTTAAGGGTCATTTCATTAACTGTTTTAGAGTATTCAATATACAATATTCTGATATGTTTTGCTGAAAAAATGTGAGTAGCTTTTGCACTGCAAAAGCTACTCACATTTTTTCAGCAAAAACTTTTAGCATATTTGCGTATCACCCAATGTAAATTTTAATGAATCGTTAACTAATGACATCGTTAGTTTTGAACAACTGGGCCCTGATGTTTAATCTTGTTTGTGCATTGTATTATGGTAGCTAAAGAAAGTGAAAACAACAATGTATGTGTATATATCAGTGTGAATGTTGGCATTTCAGTTGTATCATGTTTTTTTTATGTTAACAGGCTGAGAAATTCTTAATGATGATGCCACCTATTACATCTTTTAAGTAAGTATGTTCTGACTAACTTAAAATTGAATCAGTACAGTCAACTCTCATTATCTCAAAGTCCAAGGGACTCTCTGAAATACTTCGAGATATTCGTACATGGACACATCAGATTTTGCAGAATTGAAGAAAAAATAAATTGAACAACCACATTTCACAAATGAATATGTAATTTGACTCCTGAAGTTAAAGAAATATTAAAAATATTGTGGAAAAGTAAAGAAACTGCTCCTAAGAAGCAATTTCTCCTCTTTTCCACAATATTTTGTTACTCTTGTTAGATTTCCATGTTAAAACTGACCAGAATTTCTCTTTGAGATAAGGGGTTACCTGAAGTAACGAGAGTCGACTGTATATATGTATATGTAATAAAAGAGTAATGTACACATAATATGTCATATCAAGCACTTATTCCACCTTTGCTTTTCATAATATGGCAATCAACTCCTCTGAAATAGATTGTGGTTAACACATTGTAGTCTAGAGATCCCTAAAGGGTAATTGGCAAACGGTGCAGACCCAGATCCAGACACTGCAGAATGCAGCATCTGATCTGGGTCTCCACTGTTTGCGAATAGTTGAGGTACTTCTAATGGATCCACAACATATCGTTTGTGGAGAAATAAGTAAGCTACTTATCTGGATAGCTACTTCTTATCTGAAACTATGTAAATATAACTATACCAATTTTTATACCTCGGCACACGAAGTGGGTATATAGTGTTCGTTGGTTCCGTTCATCTGTCCAGGCCAACATCCAAGGTTTGGGGGCTATTTTGGACGCAATTATGAGGTATTTTGAGGTTTATTCCTTATAAAATACATTAGACTAGCCCCTAAACCTAAAAATAGCCCCTATGTCCTGACTGAAATTTAATATTGAGGTGCCGGCCTCGGTGGCTCAGTTGGATGTGCCGTCTGACTAGAGACCAGGAGGTCGTGGGTTTAACCCCCGCCGAGGTCGGCAGCATTCTTTCGTGGAGATTGATCATGAAATATTTTCTAATGTCATTCTCTCCCTTCTGCTGATTCAAGAAGGGCAGTTGTCAGTTTCTGGCGAAAGAATGTGCACAATACTGGTTAACCGCTTAGAGGACTAAGCCTGCCCAGTAAACATGTGGTTAGGTAAACTGACCGCACTCAACATGACCCCATTGGGTTGACTGGGCCGTAAAACCTCAACACAAACAAACAAATAATATTGAGATCCATCCATGATTCTGCTATAACCAAGTTTTACTTTGAAGTTTTTTTATTAAATATATCTCTGCAGCCACTTATCAGAAACTATTCATATTTGGTATGGGGGTACCTGAGAGGGTTCTCTTCCATTCTATGGACCCTAGAGTCATGCCCCTGAGTGGGACTAGAGGTTAAAATCTAGGATGCCTCAATAAAGTAGTATAGTGCAGTTTGTTTATACAAACTGGTTCTCATTAAAGAAGGATGGGCATCAGTTTATCACATCTACATTCAGTGTAATAAGGTCAAGGTCATTGTGATCTAATTTTTATGCTCCAGCAATTTTGCCGTATCTCTTGATGACTATTCCATGGATTAATGTGATACTTCGGATATTGGTTCTGTGTGACACCATAATTGACATGATAAATGAAGGTCACTGTGACCTATATTTCATGGTCCAGTGATCTTACCTTATATCTTGAATATTATTTGATGTATGATCGACAGTTGACCTGAAAGTAAATGTAGGTCACTGAACAATATTTCAAGATCCAGTGATTTCATGTTACATCTTGAAGACAACTTGATGTATGACTATCATAGTTTGGGATTATGGGTCAGTATGACACAACATTTAACCTCAAAATAAATGAAGGTCTTTGTGACCTATATTTCATGATCCAGTGATTTTGTTTTATATCTCCCACTATTTGATGCCTAAGTGTCATATTTACAGATAATGACACAGTGTGATCCAAAACTTTGACCTTGAAAGTAAATATAAATCAGCTTATATTTCATGGCCTAGTGATTTTGCTTAATAGCTTCTAGATTATTTAATGGATTAACATCATAGTTGGTATAATGGATCAGTGTGACACATCAGATTGACCTCTCAAGTATATGTAGGTCAGTGACCTATATTTTATGGTCCAGCAATTTTGCTTCATGTCTTGAAGAATATTGAGTCCAGAAAAGTTGTACTTTGGATGTTAGATCAGTGTCACTGAGAGATTGACCTTGTAAACTATATTTTGGTCAGTGACCTATATTTCATGATCCATTGAGTTTGCCTTGTATCATTGTCATTGACTTAAAATATTTTATGATTAAGAAAGGCACCTGTCTGGGGTATTTGTGGCCCTCTGGGCACTTGCTCTAGTTTCTGCTAGTTTTCAATAAAAGAAAAGGTATGTTTTAAAACAACCAATTTTTAAAGAATTACTTAATAATTTATACCCATGCATAACACAGTTTTTTTTCCTATATGTTGAAATCTTGGGGTGTAGATTATATATATTTGTTATATGTGCTACGTGTGATAGATTTCTGACTAGATGTGATAAGGGCAACTACTAAACTAAATAAGATTTGGCGTAAACATGGTATGATACTTTGCTTCTTTCAGTGCTCAGCTTATGCTTGAAAAATTCAGTTTGAAGGAGTTATTCAATTCAGACCTACAAGAATTGTCAACAAGACTGCCTTGGATTCCTGTAAAAATATTAAAGGTAGATTCAGTTATATTTAATACACTATCATGTTCATTTTCCCATGTTAATCCTCATGAAAGTGTAATTGTCTGCTCACCAGAGGTGGAGATGGACATATTTTTGGTCCAGATTCCATTAGGGTTAGTGTTGGCACAGGCATTGGCTTGACAATTTTTTCTTTTTTTTTTTTTTTTTTTTTGTGCCACTTGGCAGTTTTTCATCAAACTTGCAGGGATACACCACTGGGACAAGCTTTATAAGTGATTATATTTTGGATACTGTGGCCTCATTTTCAAGGTCAGCAGAGAACAAATAGTACCAACTTTACACTAAATTTTACATAGAGTTTCTTGAATGAATCATGATTTTTGAAGTTGGCAGATTTTCTTCAGACTTGCAGATATATATAGAAGAAGCTTCAGAGCTGATAGGATTGTGTGACCTTCGCCTTAGGTCTAGTTAGTTTGTATATTTTTTAAGAGGCATTTGTAATCAAGTTTATAACTTACTGAAGAATTAACCTATACCAGGAAAATAATCATATACACTGGAACCTCTTTATAACTCATTATAAGATGGTTTGGATATAAGTCTGTGTAAAAGTGGATCCCAAGGTGTTGTATCCAAACAAAAATGTGTAGATTATATAGAAAAATGACCATTTATGGTCATTTTTTCTATATTAGGCGTAAAAAAAAAAATAGCTGTGTTTCCACTAACATGCTGAAAAAAAATTGGTCTGCAGTAGGTAGGAGAAACTTTTTTTTTTTTTTTTCTATGTTTTCTCCAGAAAAGAACAGGGTCAGGCCTGTAATTTTATAAAAATACAGATATTTTGTTGAGGATCGGTGCTTTACTTTTTTATTTTGCATTTTTACTGATAAAAAATAGCACAGTCCAGGGTTTGAAACAGGGTCGGTTGGGTATTTTCTTTTTTATGCCTTATCTAGACATTTTTAGCTTTGCTGTTTTCGAAGAAAACGACGAGGTATTGTCATAGCTCTGGTGTCATCTGCGTCTGCATCGTTGTCGTGGTGTCATGCAAAAACTTGGACATTTTGTAATATCTCTGTCATTACTGAAAATATTTACTTAAAACTCGGACTAGTTGTTCATTATGAAAAGGGAACTCATACCAATAGGGGAGATAATCCTCAAAATAATTTTGGCACAGTTATGCCCCTTTTTTGACTTAGAATTTTTTGTTGAAAAATGGTTTCACTGCGATTTCTTAAGAACAGATGGATGAATTCTGATCATGTTTGGTATTACATAATTATGGCACTTCCAATTTAATGTATTTAAGTAGTTCTGTTGCTTATAATCAAACATGCCCTATATATTTCTAAAAGAAACTGCAGCCGAGCGTTGGCACCCGCATGCGGTGCTCTTGTTGTTTGGATACAACATTGTTGTTTAGCTAACACGGTTTTCACATTGGATCCCAGCAATCATGTTATAAAGAAGTTATGTTGTATTTATCATGAACTCAGAACAGTTAATTCATTCTTGCACTGTTACTTTTGTTTTGCCATTGTTCTGCATCTCTTCTTCTTTCTGTGCATCAAGATGGCTATGCTTGAAGATTGTGGTCTTTACTGTGTAACTTTATATATATCTTTTACATGTGTCTGCTGGTATTTCCGTTTATCTTACTGTCCATGATTGTGTAACTACTTGCTGAAGGAATTCTAACATATAAATATACCACTTAATCATGGGATTGCAAACTTATCTTTGCAGAGAGCTTCTGATAGTTCTAGTTAGTTTAATTTCTTTAATAAAATATAAGTTTTTAGGCTGGTTTAATTTTTGACATTTCAGATACTGTTAAAAGTAGCCAACAATATATATGGCCTCCATTTGCAAGATTACAAAGAAGAAAGTAGACAAGTATCAGGAACATCCACGAAAATTTCTTTACATGATGATAAAGAGCTTGAACTGGAAGAGTCTGATAAAGAAGAGAATAGTTCTAAAGAGCAATATCACAAGAAAGAAGAAATTATATATTTAAGTGATACTGAAGGAATACCTGATAAGATTATAGATATTGAAAAAGAAATTGATGAGCAGTCAAGACAGACCCAACAGCTACCTGTTTGTTATTCTGCTAATATCAGAAAGAGTACTTTGCCTGATGTAGAAAAGTCCAAGTATACATTTATGGAGAAGTTTTCCAACACTGCAGCAGAAAGGGAAAGTAATGGAATGAGTTGTAATAACGAGAACCAAAACTATGCTGATTTCTATTACAATAATGCTAAAACACTTCAAACAAGTAGAAAGTCCATGGTTGATTCAGTTTCCAGTTGTAAAACAAACAAAGAAGATTGGATACTTTTAGAAAATTTCATTCTGGCTGGAAAGAATGCATCGGCTGGCGAAGCTTCAAATAATTCACTTCAGAGATGCAGAGATGACTACCATGACAGTGGAGCAAAAATGCCAAGAGACAGCGTAAATGGAAATTGTTTTGATGAAATACAGGGTCAAAACAACGGAACTGAACAAAACTTTGAGAAAACTAGTTTACCAAGCAATGTTTTATCTTCAAGTGTAGATTCTTTGAACAGGGGTAAAAATAAACAGAATGTTTTTGACAATATTAAGAATATACAGCCGATGAAAGAAAGGTACAACATATGCACAGAGCAAGAAGAATTGTTGATAAATAAACCCAAGTTACATACTAGCATAAATTACCCAACTGCTCAAGCACCAGATTATGACAAGCTCCTGAATCAGACGAACAATACAAGAATGCCTTTCAATCAAAACCTGTGTGCTGATAATGAAAACATTACATTATTTCATCACAGAACTGTTACAGATAAAAACAGTAATCGGGATGGAAGACTGTTTCTGCCCAAGGCATCTATGTATGGTGGGAACAGTTTCAATGAAGAGGATTTTAAATATCCTAAAAGGGTAACAGGAAAGGACAATGAATGCAAGTCAGACATTCAGCATCAGTTTGGGCAGGAAACTACGTGGATTCCAGCTGAATATTTAAATGATACTGTCTTCAGACATCCCAAACAATTAAAAACCAGTTTTATGTCCAGTAACAGGAGTGATATTTTTCATAAGCAGAATATCCAGGCAATTTCAAGAATTGATTCTGATCCTGCAGATGACATCTTAAATGTGAATAATGGGTCTGGTCAAAGCATATGCCAGAACAGGGAGGTACTACTTTCAATGCAACAAATGATGCCACAAACAGGAACTGAAAGAGATACAGGATTTATTCTGAAGGATTATCCCTTGAGTGTGCTTTTGAATCATACATTAGACTCATTTGATAGTGTTGGAGAAAAGACAGTAAATAATAGAACATTAGGTGACCGAAATAAAAGGAAGCTAACTATATCTTCAGCTGATCTGAACAGTGGAGCAGAAAATTATAGGAAATCAAAATATTTTGCAGATGGTAACATTTTTATTGATAGAAGCAATGACGTTGGAACATTTGAAAATAGATGCTTCCTTCAAACATTCAGAGAGAATGATGACAAAGAATTCAGGGAACTAGAAAAGGAAAACATTAACCCAATGTCAGATTTTGATCAGATCAGTATGAGTAATTATCTACAAAACAGATTTATGTATGAAGACCATGATACATCTACTGGAAGTCATGATACAATGATTCAAAATACAGAACAAACAAGTTTGGGAAGATCAGATTGGAGTCAAGAGTTTTCAGCTAAACTCAAGGTTGCCCCATTAATAGAAAATTATTTTTCTGATGGTAGAGATGATATAACTGTACTACCAGATGCACCAAGCAGCAGAAATAAGACTGAACAGAATGAGACAATATGTTCAGTCTTTGGACATTTATCAGAAAATTTCCAAGACCCAAAAAACTACCACTCAGGGAATTTATATATCAATCCACATGCTGAGCGACTAAGCCAACGTCTGCAATTCTCAGATTTAGAGTTACACAAAACAGAAGAAAAAGTCAGAACCTTAGAAGATGATCTCAGGGAAACTACCAGAAAGCTCCTAGCTAATTCACAGCAATTTTCAAGGTAAGAAAAAAAATGTTTTTTTTGAGAAGTTCTGCTCTTTAATAATTACTGTATTGATGGAGCCAGACAAAATGATATCTTCATATTTCATTTCAGGTGTTGATATAGCTGTACATACCATATTTCATAGCTCCGGATAAGGCGCTTTTTTTTTTTTTTTTTTCAAGCAAAAATACTGATATTTTTATTATTTCACTAAAAAAAACCCCAAAAAACACACACACATTGTGGTACTTAGAAGAAGCCTCATTGAGGCACTTTTAATGAGTACCCAGAGCATATGTTTTCATGGAGAAATAAGAAAAATATTGTGGATACTCACCCTTTTCTGGAGCTATGAATTATTTACCCCAAATACTTAGAATGTCTGAACAAACAGTATAGACCAAGATCAAACCTCTTGAAAAAGAAGTATGGTCAAGTCCAACAATGTTTACAATTTCAGTGGTTTTAGACACATCATCCAGGGATTAATAAATTTGTACAAAAGGAGTTGAAATATCCAAATACTTGGGATAACTGCAGTATTACATGTACCTTAAAGACCAAAGATACCTGTTATGAGAAGTATTCTGCTTTTGACAAAATAAGTGAAACAAAGAATACTGCAGCACCAGACATACATAAAAAATACTAATTACTAAAAACTATAATTTTATTACAAACTCATTTTACTCATAATGTTTTTTTTTTTTTTTTTTTTTTTTTTTTTTTTTTTTCAGCCATTGCTGCATTATAAAGCAAAACATTTGGACAAAACTTGCAATATTCAGTACCATTCTGTATAGATTTTTATTTTGATATACTTTTATTTAAGGTCATTTTATTTTTGCAGCTATCTCACTTGTTTTACTTGTTTGAAAAAAAAAAATCAAAACTTTCATCTATTAAGTAATTTGTTTAGGTATTTCTTTTTTCCAGATTTAAAAGCTCTAATGACAGGCATCCCATGCAAAAGCTTAATATTGGACTTGCTACACCATTACACAGAGACAATTCTCTTGGCATGACATCAGGTAAGGCATTTTTATTATACTTTCAGTGTCCTAGAATAGTTTTTTTTGCACATAGCAAGATACTAGTTGACTTACCCACTGATCGATTTCCCTGTATCTGTCCTTTCATACACACAGCCGTACATCTTCAAATTGTTCATGTGATAATGTTAACAAATGAATTTAATTAGATGCTGTGACCATATATAGAAACACCTTTATATTATTTCACAACAACTGCAAGGCCACTGAACTTGAATTGCATTTAAAGCATTCATATGACAAGGTCTTTGGAGAAAGAACAGCATTCAGCTTGGTCATGTATGCTTAAAGAACTTCAATAAAAACACATGGCTGATTGAATCCTACTAAACACATGTTGCTCTTAGAAAAGTATCTTTTAAATTTTTGAAAACTGTTAGGAACAGAAATCTTGGAACATCTTTGAAAAAACAAGGACAATTTGATCCAAATTGCATTTTGATCCAAATTGCATGTTGAGTATTCTTTAATTACACTCTGTAAAATTTGCAGTATCTTTGAGAACTGTCTTATGAGATGGCTATGATGGCCATATGTATAATGCATAGAAAAAAAACATGCAAACAAATTTTTTGCTGCAACTAAATCAAGACTGATAGAATGGAGCATTGCTCCAACCCAAAGCAAACCACAAGTGGGCTTATTTAGCACAACAGACCAAGATCGATAATACCTGGGTTTTTATCTTAGCTGTGTTAGATTGCACAATATCAGTTAAGTATCATTTTCAGTTACTACTTTATTGTTAAATAATTTTTCATTCACAAATATTGACAGATTTTATCACAAGAAGGCACTGTAAAGTTTGAGTAGGAATTTGCAGCAGGTTGACATAACAGGTACAGTTGTCCCAGTAACCAAATACCCTTATCACTGGGCCGGCCTCGATGGCTCAGTTGGATGCATGTCTGGCTGGTGATCAGGAGGTTGCGTGTTTGACCCGGGTTGGCAACATTCTTTCATGGAGTTTGATCATGAAATATATTCTATGGTCATTCTGTCCTTTCCGCTGATTCAAGAAGGGCAGCTGTCAGTTTCTGGTGAAAGACTGTACACAATACTGATTAACTACTTAGAGGACTAAGCCTGTCCAGTAAAAGTGTGGTTAGGTAAACTGACCACGCTCAACATGACCCCATTTGGTTGACTGGGCTGTAAAACTGCAACACAAACAAACCTATCACTGTACCACCATGTATTCAATAAGCATGTTGCTTTCATTCCAATCCCATTAATGTGTCATTGTATGTAAATGTCATATGCATGTCAATTGATAGATTTGAAATAAATATGTTTAAACCAATACTGATTAACTGCTTAGAGGACTAAGCCTGTCCAGTAAAAGTTTGGTTAGGTAAACTGACCACTCTCAACATGACCCCATTTGGTTGACTGGGCTGTCAGTTTCTGGTGAAAGACTGTACACCATACTGATTAACTACTTAGAGGACTAAGCCTGTCCAGTAAAAGTGTGGTTAGGTAAACTGACCACGCTCAACATGACCCCAAAACTGCAACGCAAACAAACCTATCACTGTACCACCATGTATCTGCCAGAAAAAATAGGCATTTTACATATTTCAATTGATAGAATTTTCAAAATACCTTGTGATAAAAAAGAGTAATTTGGATTATTGCATTGCCAAAAAAACAAAAAACATTCAAAGCCATCAACCAAGATGGCTGCCATTGCCATGTATAAGCATTTAAATACTTTTAAAATCCAAGGGTAACTGTCAGAGCTCAAATTACATCCCTGCAGGCACATAATGTTAAAATAACATTGTCTCATCATTGACTCAATGCCATGGACATTGAGTCATGGGCATTGAATCAATATTGAAAAGACATTGTTTCAGCATTGAATGCCTGCTGGGATATGGAGCAACTTTGGTGCAAAATGTTCAGGTTTGCCAAACAGTTTGGAAACTGTCATTCAAGCAAGTCATATATGCTAAAACAAAACTTCAAAGAAGAGTTTCTTCAAAGTTGAAAAGCTTATTGAGTCCATAGGACAAAATCTGTGTAAAATTTATGGAGTTTGGTACATGTATTTAACATTGCTGCCATGACCAAGTATTTTTGTTTTACTCCTAAGGCTTCAGTAGCTTGGTTGCCATGGCAAACATTTCATGTTGAGTTATAATAAAAAAAATGGTGAAACCCAAATACTGAGGCATCCATGCAGCTCTTAGAACATAATTCAAGTTAGCGGTTAGCATAGCATCAGTTAGCAGTTTTGCCATTTGAGAACGGTTTTAGGTGTGTGTTAGGATGAGGTGTGTGTGTGTGTGCCATTTGAGAACGATTTTAGGTGTGTGTCAGGATGAGGTGTGTGTGTGGCGGGGGGTGGGGGGGGTGTAAAATAATTTGAAGAGGATAAAAAATGATACCAAAGATTACAAGATGCCTGGCAGGCCATTATCTGTAGCAACAGAGCAGACTATTGAGGCAGTAAATAAATTTTGATTACAGGTATCCTTTGAAAGCAAAAAGAAATCTAAAAGCCATATTTTGACCAACTATTTGAAATTACCTTGACTTAGTGCAAGATAAAAAATAAAAAAAAAAAGGTAAGAGAAAAGTCCAGGGAGTGCCACAATCACAAACCGCAGCCCTTTCCAGACACCAAGAGGAAGAGGAAACCAATAAAACCAAACAAGCACAAATCGAACACACGTATGAAAAGCACCAAGATTAGCTCTCTCTTCCCCAAGCTGAAATATATCAGAGATTTTTATCGAAAAAAATTCAGTTTTTTGGAGGTGAAATTTTCTATGTATTTGAATAGGTGTGTTTTCGTTATGTATAAGTCACTTCTTGGCTAATTCTGGAAAAATTAGGCCAACATTTGAAATATGCAAAATCTGTCAGTAAGAAATTAGAAAATTGTAATCCCGGAAAAAATCTGAGTTACTTTAGCTAGGACTGACCACTCACTTACTTACCTGACCTGAGTCCCTTTTCTTACTTACCTGACCTGAGTCCCTTTCCTGAAAAAAAAAAAATCTTCAGTGTCTCAGCAGTACACAAGATGGAGACAGACTTCTTTGTTATATTTACATCATGATAGCTCAGCTGTGAAAGTGTTTGTCTTTATCAATTAACTGTAGGGTAGTTGGGATACTTTAAAGAGTTATAACAGAAAACCATGAAGCATCCTTTTCCCATCACCTGTATCATCTGTCAGTTTTAACTGTAGTTTAGCACAACTCCAAGGCAGTCAAACTTACTATTAAAGAAACATTTAAATACTTGTTCTTACATTTTCTTGCTTGGATTTAAATAAATGTTCTTTGTTCTTATGCAAATTTTATCCAAACAGTCAAGTTTATTTCAAACTTATTTACTTTTATTTATATAATAATCCATATCAGTCCGGCACAGTGAGGAAAGTTCATCTGCTGAAAACAGGATTTTGGTAGAACCAGGACTTAGTGTGGACCCAGCACCTAGGCGAAGCACAGAAAGACCTATGGACTGTGGAGCTGTAGTTCGAGAAGACACTAGTATGAAAACTACCTTACAACAAGGAACAAGTTTACAACATAGAGAGCAACTGGAACCAACATTTGAACAAGAACAGAGAGTTCTTATGAAACAGTCACCTTGGACAACTGATGATTCACCACCAATGGACTTAGATTTTGTTGAGGACAGTCCACAGAGAAGTATGTAAAAACTATTATACTTAATTTCTCTTGTATAACATTTTCTTTAGACAGATGTTGCCCCTGCCAAAAGATGGTAACCATTTTGTTACAAAGGCTGGCTACCAGCCATACCAAATGTAATGAAACTTGTGAATTTATATTATTTTTTAGGAGGTTTTCTCTTTTTATCTTTAATATATCTTTTGCCATCTTGGAGACTTCTTCATATATATCCCAGCTATTCAAGAAAAGAAAATGTAGAATTTAATGAGCTTTCTTGTTACAAACTAAACCTTCTTAATTGTGTAGATAGTCACAGATGTCAGAAGGACAAATCAGTACTCATCCAGACTTCCAAGAAAATTTTATTAGATTTATATACTGAATTTCACCACAGTATAGCTATATACAAAGAGCAAAATAGTGCTGACAACCCCTCAATACAATGACAAGTACATTAAAATGACAATTTGACTGTCATGAAACCTTCGCTTAAGAGATAACAATTCGTCACAAATTATGCAAGAATTTGTATTTAATACTTTAAAGAAACATATGCTTTGGATATTTGTTAGAATTGCCTCAGTGAGGCAACAAGACCTTTCTTGCATATCAGTCTGCTCATTAAGTATTCTGTACAACAGCAAATTCATTTTAATGGCAAAGTCTTTGGGAACAAATGCTATCATTGTAAGAAGGGTTCATTGTTCTAATATCTTCTGTTTGTATGCAGTTCTCAGTTATTTGTGACCCAGTTCAGCAGTGCATATTTTGGCTCATTATTTTCAGCACACAGAAAAATCCCACATCAGACAATGACTCTGCTGGCTGATCTGAATCTTTACTCTGCACATACAGCCCCTAAACTCCTTTTCTTGTGTAATAAATGCAGTTACCCAGGAAAAGCCACGGTCACAAGGCACAGCCTTCCCACGGCACGAAAAGAAGAGATATGAGGAACAAACAATGACAAAGAAAGGTAAGAGAAAAGTCCAGGGAATGCCATAATCACAAACCACAGCCCTTCCCAGACACCAAGAGGAAGAGAAAACAGATAAAACCAAAGAAGCGCAAATCAAACAAACATACGAAAAGCACTAAGATTAGCTCTCTCTTCCCCAAGCAAGGCAATCGCAATGTTAAAAGGACCTGAAAAATACAAGAACAAAATAACGCAAGGTAAGATATAAAACAAATTGCCTCGTAGAGTAAACCACAAAGCAACAAAGAGTAAGACTAACACCGGGACCACCGCCTTAGAATGGTCAGTAGAATAAACCACTGTGGGGTTTAAAGCACTTTTGAAGCTAGCCAACTTCACCCTGGGTCCTGATGCTACTTTTAATACAAAAATACATAAAAATTTGGTTCGCATAAAGGCTCCCAACTCAATCAATGCATCAAAGCAAAAACATAAAAACCAAATTAATCACAATGATAAACAAAGACGAGTACTCATGGCTAATTCTACTGAATGCCAGAGTAAATGAAAACCAATAGTTGAACTACAGCGGGCCCAGCCAAAGACATATCATCAAGCCCGAACCCACTGGTCAAAGTTTTACGAAGAGGCCGTCATTGAGTCTGAGGCCTGAACCTCCGTCATGCAATTAAAGAGTGAAGCGTAGCCATCAACAATGATTGGGTTGACAACTAGGCATGCAGTCTGCATGCTATAGCCAGTTCTTTTATAAGGATTAATTAGTTTTCTGAATTGCTCTGAAAAGTTAGATTTTCCCACAATTTTTCTAAATCTATACACTAAGTCACTGTAAAATTCTGGTTCCAATATACCTTCTTGCAGAAGTGTTTTCAGACTGACGCTATATTTTTCTACCAAGGCACTGTGTCTGTGATAAAATTTCGAAAACGCCTTACGAAGTTTAAAATAATAGCCCTTGGTACCGTTGCAATAACTGCAAATGGAGAACTGCCTGAAAACAGTCTGCAGAAAAACTACTGTGGGGGTAGGGGGTGGGGGGGGTGTGTGCTGGGGTTAAACATGTATGAAATGTTTCTTCTGTTTCTGCATTGTCTTTCATATTTTCATCATCCTCATCGGTTTCTCTTCTCATCTACTAGCTTTTCCATCCCATTTCTCCCTTTCCCTTGTAGATGACACAAAACGACCCACAAGGGTTGATGTGTTGTAAAGAAGAACTCAAACATACAAAATTTGTGTTTTTGCTGATTTTCCTTAAGGTCTGTATATATAATATAAACAATATATTTCTGGTATTTAACATTGCTCAGTGATAATGATTGTAAAAATCATTAACATGAGAAATCATTTACACATTTGTGTAACACTGTACCTTACCCTTAAATATTAGCAGATGGCATTATAAATTAGTTTTCTTAGTTTTAATATTTTAACGTTTAACAGTCAAAGGAGACTATTCACTTGAAATGGTAAGTTTATTTTCTCCGAGAGAAAAACATCACATGATTTTGTCATCTGCTGATGTGCTGATAAATGTTCTAAGAATGAAACTATAGCATCAAGATATGTGTGAACTGCACAGACATTACTACATATGTGCTTGATCTGTCTGGTCTGGGTGTGCACAGTTAACCCAGACAATCTTTAGGCCTTGTAGAGTTGTAAAAATTTGATGTGCATGCTCTGGCCAGACAACATATTCATTCAGGTCTAGACGTGAATTTCATGTTTGAAGCCTTGCTTTGTTGATTTATGATGCAGATCATACTCTGATTGTTTCCCTCACTATGTTAATCACTGTTATGTTTATTTAATACCTGATAGAGCAAACATGCAATTTACAATATACATGAACTGGGAAGCAGAAGTACAGCAGATGACAGTCTATTTTTTTTTTTTTATTATTATTATTTTTCCAAAAAAAAATAAGACTGCCTTTTGTGTTAATTGTCTGCTTAGTGGATGATTCACATGAAATGTCAGCCTTATTTTCTCTGAAAAATAATAATAATAGCAATAAAAAACTCAAAATAACATAGTCTGCAGTTCTGATCAGCATTTTAAGAGTTAAATTTTTACTAAAATTATTAGGTATATTGGAAAAGAGGCTGCTGTTGTAGAGAGACCATTAGTGGAGGTTTCACTGTATTAGCAAAATCAGATTCACACAGTTTATAAGAATTTCCAGCCAACATGCATATTAAAATAGTATATGTCCACAATCACAGAACAAAGCCTACCAATGACACCAATTCTAATATTTTTTATTGTTTTAGCAGAGTCTACAAACAGAGCTGTTTTCACAAGGCAAACACCGCGGAAGAAGAGAAAATTAACATACCAGGTCGTACCAGGAAGGAAAGGACAGACTAGACTTGTATTCCAGTAAAAACACCACAGGAAATCCTAATCCCACATTTCCTGCCTTTTTAGATAGGAATTATATGTGAAATAGTGTACATATATACTGCACATGCATAGATCAGACTTCCCATGTATGTTGAGTGTACATGAGCTGACTGGTCAAATCATGCACACTTTGGTAAGAAAATGTTTGGAGCTTTGGATACACTCATCACAAAAACACGCCTATGTAATTTTGACCTCTTAAACCCCACTTTTATATAGTAAAATTGGGGTTTACAGGGGTATACATTATTTTTCTTATTTCTGCTCAAAAACATAGATTGTGGGTACTCGTTAGAACCGCCTCCCACAATCTATGTTTTGAGCAAAAATTTGAAAAATATCAGAGTTTTTTAATCTGAAAATTTTCAGTTTTTGGAGGTGAAATTTTCTATATATTTGAATAGGCGTGTTTTCGTAATGTGATGATAGATAATCTACCATGGTTCAGTGGAAATACCCCACACCCTCTCTGAAATGGGGTTTACTCTAAAGGGGAAGAATTTGCTCCCTACCTTTTAGAGCAGACCACTTTCAGAGAGGAGGCACAAAAAGTTGACTGTTGCCTCCCCTACATTTGTAGCCATAATCTATAATAAGCTCAGCTGCACAAGCTTTAACCAGACATGCCTGTGCCTATTCTGGTCAGTATACGCACAGTTTGCCTATGTCTCAAAGATAAGTTTTGTTGTGAGGTGGCCCAGTACTGTAAACAGTCAAGCATGCATGAGCAAACAATGCAGTCCCAGGTCATACTGCTCCTAAAAGAGTATTTTGATCAATGCCTGTCATAGTTCCAGATAAGACACTTTTTCAACCTAAAAGTATTGATATTTTTCTTATGTCTCCACAAAACAAATGTTGGGTACTGATTTAGAAGTGCCTTGCTGTGGCAGTTCTAATGAGCACCCACAACATACGTTTTCATGGAGAAATAAGGACAGTATTATCATGGTAACCCCTTTATCTGGAGCTATGGGTTTTACTGTTTGCCATGTAGCAGCACTTTTAGACACATAACCAGGTAGATAAATGGACTCAAATTTTAGATAGATGTTAAAAGATTTACAGTCAAACCTATGTTAAGCAAGCACCTATGGGAAAGCCAAAAACTGGTTGCTTAAGACATGTATTTGCTTTCAACTTCTTTGCCTTTAATGTGATCTGAAATAGTGGCCTTTAAAGACAGGTGATTGCTTAATACAGGTGGCCTTTAGGACAGGTTTGGCTGTACTGTGTCAAAATATTTAGGATTAAAAATAGTACTTGTACTTCTGTATTTGCCCTAAGTATTGGAACATAAAAGCCTGAACAAACAGTGGAGACCCAGATCAGATGCCACAGTTTTCAAATCATGGGATACATAAGATATGCCAAGTACTTTCTCTCTTACTTTGCCTTGTACAGTGCCAGAACTTGAGTTTGCTGAGGAGTCAGAAATATGTCCACCAGATACACCAAATTCCAGTAGAAAGGTGCAAATGGAATACATCCAGATGCCAGTTTAACATATTGCATGACCCATAGAAAAGTCGACCTATTGAAAGGTTGATTTTCAAAGAATGTCCTATAATCAGTCTGTCTGTGGTCAGTTAGCAAAATGGGCATAGCACTTAAATCAACAGTCTTCAACATATGGGATATTTTGATAAAATTTTGTATGCACATTAATATTTACAAGATCTAAACAAAAGAATTGCCAAATGCCTTTTTTCCTTGCAAGGCAATAGAGAGGCCAATATGTGACCGCAAAAAATATAACTCATGAAACCTTAGGACTACTTTGATAATATTTTGCACTTAGATTGATACCAACAAGATCTAGCCAGGGGTGGGGGGCTTGCCAATTTTCACTGCCTTTGGCTTGCGAAATGCAGGTTTTCACTGACGAAGCCAAAATATGGAAATAGATGTAGGTCTTCAACAATAGGGAATATTTTGATAAATTTGTATACCGTTCAAAACAGACAAGTTCCAGCCAAAGGAATTTCCATAATCCCGAGGCTAATTAGAGGCACAGGCAAGAATGAGGTGGGTCGTGCACCTTGGCGATAATTGATTTTAATTTATATTTCTTTTAATTTTGTCATGTATATTGACTGATAAAATTCTACCGCTTAGAAGCTACACTCACTTGGAGCATACTACCCTGAGGACTTCAACTCCTCTTCGCACCAAATATTTTTTTGTAGACGGAATAGAATGAGAACTAAGGGTCAAGGTTGAGTACTCATAAAACCAGGGTTTAAGCTTGAGGAAAATTTACAAAGGTATATGAGCCAGCTCATGACAAAATCAACGAAATGGTGTGTGCACCAAGTAAAGATCAGCCTGGGCATCCACCCAGTCTGATCAGTCTTCGCAGTGCACTCACTGGGTAGCTAAGGACCCAAGCTTTCTTCATGCTGACAGTGAAGACTGGGTGGATGCCCAGGCTGATCTGAGTCTTTGCTGGGCACACATGCCATTTTGTAGGTTTTGTCATGTGCTGGCTCATATTTGAATTCTCTCTGAATAGCAGTGAGCCTTTTGTGTGTGTATGTTGCATTCATGCTGTGCTTCCTGATTGTAGTCTTTCCTAGTAACTTTTTTTGGTGTGTGGATCTTCATTTATTTTTATTGTTTGTGTGTGTATCATTAGTAACATTTCTGCAGTTGATGTGGGATGAATATATCTGGTGGTCGGTGGAGACCAGCCTGTTGAAGCTCAGTCATTGTCATTTACTTATGTCCTGTCGGCTATGTCATTGGCCATTCACATTGGGCGGCATTTAGTATATGTCTGTTTTTTTGAGTTTAGGTTTTACTGTACAATCAACCCATTAAGGTCATGTCAAGCCGGTCAGTTTACCTAACCACTCTTTTTCTGAACAGGCTAGTCCTCTGAGCGGTTAACCAGTACTTGTGCACATTCTTTTGTCAGTTTCTGGACAAAAGGATTTTCTTCATGTGACATGAAACACAGCAGCTGTCACTAGAGGAATGTACTGGCAAGTTATATATAAATATATATATTGTATTGTATTTTGCATGACTTATGTCCCCTTTCTCACTGAGGAAAATATTTCACTCAAGAAATTAGAACAAGTAACATAACTCTTACACATATTTGTGTTATGCATGGCCCCTTTCTACCTTCAGAAAGTGTTCCTTCCAGATGCAATTACACTGATAACTTTGTTATCCTTGGAGGATTATTTTGAAATTTGCAACATTTCATATTATCTCAAGGAATTGTAGATCAACTGATATAACTTTGTTATGCATTTTAGCAAGGTTTGTGGTCCTTTTTAAACTTGGAAATATAGTTCCATCCACATGCAGTTTTTCAGTAATAATTTTTGTTACCCTTGAACGATTCTGTTTTTAAACGTGAAACTTCGCAAATAAGTTGTAGAATGAGTTACATAACCATTTCTATCTTGCAAAAATAATCAAAGATACCCAGGATATGCTACAATCATGAAGCACAGCAAGCCTTATCACCTCCTTTAAACAGAAGAAATTGTTGCACCCAAAAGATTAGTAGAACAAGTGATATAACTTTGTAGTGCAGTTTTGCATGATTTGTAACCCTTTCAAACTTAGGAAATTGTCTCTTCCACATGCATTTTCACTTCAGTTATCCTTGAAGAATCCTCTTGAAACTTCAGCACTTATCTTTTCGTGGTGAATCTGTGCAGTGGGCTCTAATCATTTATCTGTTCATTTAATCACCCTTTTAATCTTTAGTAAAGATTGCTATTTATAACGATAGCCTTGGATGTGAGCATTAATGTGTTTGTGATGTGATATATCAGTTAGTTATTAATTTATTGAAATAAAAAAAATCCAGATTTCTTCCCTGTTCTCCCATATATTTCCATTCAGAGTATGCACACTAAATGAGATATTTAATTGGATAAATGAGATATCTTCTTTAGTAAATAAGATAGCTTATATCCTATATAAGATACCTTATATAGCATATCAGATATCTTATACAGCATATTATATACCATATGTCAATTAAGATATCTTATATAGCATATAAGATATATAGCATATAAGATATATAGCATACAAGATATCTTAATTGGCATTATAAGATATCTTATTTATATAAGATATCTGATATAATATATCAGATATCTTATATATTATACAAGATATCTGATATCAGATTTAGAGAATAAATAGTAAAATGGCTTGCCATACTATAGTCCAGGCCCGGTTGTCATTACGAAAACACGCCTATTCAAATATACTGAAAATTTTACCACCAAAAACTGAAAAGTTTTAGATAAAAATTCTGATAGTTTTCAAGTTTCTGCTCAAAACATAGATTGTGGGTACTCGTTAGAACTGCCTTGGTGAGACAGTTCTAACGAGTACACACAATCTATGTTTTTGAGAAGAAATAAGAAAAATAATGTATACCCCTGTAAAACCCAGTTTTACTATATAAAAGTGGGATTTAAGGGAGTCAACATTATATAGACATATTTTCGTGATGTCAAAACCAACAATGTCGTTAGTTAACATATAGAACTTTTATCATTAAATATGGCGTATATACGCTAATATTTTGCTGAAAAAATTTGAGTAGCTACTCACATTTTTTAGCAAAAATACCTCTGAATTAAATATTGTACTTACTAGAACAATTACCATTTTGACCTCTTACGAGCTCCATAAGATAACGATACTTTGAACAACTGGGCCCAGGCATACATAGTTCACGTGCAAGACACAGCTGAGCTTGTGTACATTTTATACCCCACCACACCATAGTGGTGGGGTATTTTGTTTTCACGTTGGACGTCCGTGTGTCCGTCTGTCCGCCAGTCGTCCGTCCGTCCATCCGTTCTAACGAAATGATGGTTATGTGACTGTTTTTTTGCTGAAGGTGATTATATGTTTCTTTTTAAGTGACCATCACTTAAAAAGCTTTTTTGTTTATGTAGAAATACATATTATGTGACTACTCCACAAATGGAATAAGAGTCAGATAAATCATATGGGTATCTATGTCGTGTTATAAGGACATCTGTCAATAATTTATGTGACGCTTGTCTAAAAAGAAATATGTGACTTAAGGTTCTTATGTGACTCCTTTTCATGCATTTTTATGACTGTGATCCATTCAATAATTTAAGTGACCACTGATTTAAATAACAGTATCAATGCACTGGACTTGTTATGTCTTAATTTACAATCAAAGTATTAATGGGTCACTTTAAATTTGGACAATGTCACATAACTACCATTTCGTTAGAACATTTGAAAAGTCAGGTAAACACTTGGAGAAACGTCACTTAAAATAGCCATCACATAACACATTTCGTCAATGGATTTTCACCCAACTTGGTATGTGCATGATATTGTGGAGATCTGGTTTGGGATTGCTAATGGGCAAATTTTGTCAAAGTTTTATGGAGTTACCTGCCCGAGACACACCCATATTTTCGTTTCCGGGTGATAACTTGAGTAAACATCTATGGATTTTCACCAAACTTGGTATGTGCATTGATAATGTGGAGATCTGGTTTGGGATTGCTAATAGGCAAATTTCGTCAAAGTTTGACAGAGTTATCTGCCCAAGACACGCCCATATTTTCGTTTTCCGGACGATAACTTGAGTAAATGTCAAGAGATTTTAACTAAACTTGGTACATGCATTGATACGAAGGAGATCTAGTTTGGGATTGCTTATGGGCAAATTTCCTCAATGTTTGACAGTGTTATCTGCCCGCGACATGATAATGGCGGGGTATTATAGTTTAACATTTTTATTGTGGATTTTTTGGTATTGTAAAAGAAAAAAAAAACGAGTCTTGCATCTAAAATCCATTTAGATGCAGAGCATATACACAGGTCCAGATAAGATTTTTTTCTACCAAAATGTTTTGATATTTCATGAGGAAAACATAGTGAAAAAAAATGATTTTTCAACTGTTCCTCCATACAAATCTATACAGACGCAAATTTGACCTTGCCGTCAATTTGTTTAAATGGTTTTGTAGCGGTGGACAAGATGGCCGCCATGACATATATGGTAAAAACACTTAAAATCTTCTTCCCCAGATTCAAGAAAGCTTCAAGGCTGAATCTTGGTATATAGAATCGGGGACTCAATGTCTAGCAAGTTTGTTCAAATTATGTTTTCGCAGGATGATCTTTTTACAGCAAAGACAAATTTGTGTCTCCATACATTTGTATGGGGAAAATGTTGGAATGCATTTGCTCAAATGTGTCGAAGACTAATGCTGAAATTTACAATGTAAGATCAAAGAAGTAAAACGTTTTTGTAACAATCAAATTTTGTCCCCAGGAGTTACCCACCCTTGCCTCTGGGCTATATACGTGTTTAAAATTATGTTATTTTCTCTGAAACCGCTTAACCAATTTTTCACCAGATTTTACAGGGGCCTTCTGTCAGAGGAGTATTGACAATTTAATTTGTTCAGATGACACACAATCGAACAAGATTGCCACCATGCTTATATATGGTAAAAAAAAACAAAAAACAAAAACACAACACTCTTCTTTTCCAGCACCAAGAAAACTTTGAGGCAGAATCTTGGTATATAGCACTGGGGACTCAAAGTCTACCAAGTTTGTTCATGATTTCGTCTCTTTTATATAACCATCTGTCTACTCTATAAATATGCTTTGGCCATAAATGTTCACAATAGATATTGTATGTATTAGGAGATGAACTAAATAAGCAGTATGCTTTCGTTCAAATCCTAATGAGTATTGTGTGTATGTATGACTGTGTTGTGATTTCGATGAAATAAAATACATTTAAACCAAGGTCAAATGAGCCAGCGCACAATGAAACCTACAATAAGATCTGTGTTTCAGATGATGATCCTAGGATGACCTTTGATAATTTTACGACACGGGTCAAATTTGAATCCCCATACAAAATATTGAAAAAATCATTGTCTCAAAAATGTATTAAGATTAATGGTTGAAACTTGCAAAGGAGTAAATATTTTTAGTTACAATCAAAACTTTGACTCAGGGTCTACCAGATTTGTTCAAATGATGTTCCTAGGATGACCGTTGACCATTTACCGCAAGTGCACTTGGTAGTGTCTTCAGGCTATACCTAAAAAGTCCTACGCAGCAAGCAAAAAATATAGGACCCACATGGGCCCTAAATGGGTATTTATATGGGTCCTATATAGGCAACCCATAAGGGACTCATGAGGGATTTGCAACAGGGTTCCATGTTGGATCCACATGGGCAAAGTCATATGGGAACTATATGGGTCAAGTATGGGTAAAATCAACGCACATTTATCTTCAGAAAAAAGACTCTTACATATTTTTACACAAATGATTATAAATCCCCAGTCCCAGCGCATTTGATGGACTGGTAAGGTCCCAACCGATAGAGACCTGTGTACATGTGCAAGATATTGCATCAGCGTACAATCATATAGGCGTCTTTTTTAATAGATGGAAACAGGGGCCTCATGCGTATTTATATATACCTCTCCATTTTAAAAGTAATAGGGACATACGAATTAAAATAAAACTATGACCATGAATCGACGTCCATGTCAGGAAAAAAGTTAAGATAATTTAATAGATACTTTCATTTTGTAATGAACAAACTATTATTTTTATTTTACTATTATCATTATTATTTGCATTTATATCAGGAAATTTACTATTTTTTTATATTATATTTAAATAGTGGTACAGTTATTCCCCCTTAATATCCATATATTAAACCCATATGGGTCCCATACAGTAATGGGAGGTCAACATTGGAAACATGGAGGTCCAATATCTGTATCACATGGGAGCCATTTGGGCCCCAATTATGTATCTTGAAATTATCACTTTTCCAGGATTATTTCAGATTTATTTTTATAGTTATCGAATTTTACCAATATGGGACCTATAAGGGTCTTATACGGGCAAAAAAAGCCTATATGGGGCCTATGTAGGACCCAAATGGGATTAATGCCCAGAATCTCCCATATGGTTCCCATATATACATGTTTGCAGGTCGAATTTTACCAATATGGCACCTATATGGGTCTTATATGGGCAAAAAAAGCCTATATAGGGCCCATGTAGTACCCGAATGGCATAAATGCCCAGATTCTGCCCATGTGGGTCACATATATACATGTTTGCTGGGTACTTCTCTGCCTTTACAGAATGGATTTCGAGACATGAAAAGTGTGTTTCCGTCGAGGGAGAATACTTCGAAGGGTTGAAACGAAATGTGAATGGGATTAAAAACGCGCTCTGTATAACGCCAATGACAACATTAAATGAACGCCCCTCGTAATATTCGAAATATATTCTAAAAGAAAAAAGACACTTGAAAGCAATTAACGCACGCGAGAATAAAAAAAAAAGCTGAAATACCCTAGTTTTCTGGGTCAAACTAGCTGGTTTCGACAAATCAGGGTGCATCAGTGACCCTCGTATAAATTTTCAGAAATTCCGGAGTAGCTATCACCAGAAAATATATCAAACGGCTCAATAATGAAGTACGGGGAGACATTTTAGGGCCACCACAGGGCACTAACACCAGCTGTAGTATAGGTAGATTCTACTAGCTGTAATGGAGATATGACCCTTGTAATAGTGTTGCCACTGATTATCGATTATAATCGATCACCAGTCACTTGCCTCTTGTGACTGATGATCGGAAAGGTTGTTTATAGTCGACTAATCGGAAAATTCTATTTTTAGAAACATTTTTCTCACGTTTTATTTTTATAGACAAGTTGCAAAGAAATGAATTCAAAGCTGTCTATTTGGGTCGTTCTAGATTTGTGGTCAATAAGAATGAAAAAAAAAATGATAAAATAGCCTTAAATAAGTCAGCCCACAAGTAAATATTTTTTTATTTCTCCATGAAAACATATGGTAGTCATTAGAAGCGCTTCGCGGAGGCGCTTCTAATGAGTACCCACAACATATGTTTTTCATGGAGAAATAAGAAAAATATTATCTGGATACCCCTCTTATTGATCTGGAGCAATGAATAAGTACCTGAAGAGGGCTAAATTAAGAGTGAATCTATTTTCTACAAGTCGATTATTAATCGATGATCAGTCGGTTTTACAAAACCGATAATCGACTATGAAATTCTGGCCGATTCCCAACACTACCTTGTAAGCAAAGAATGCGCACAAGAATGAAAATAACTGAAATGCCCAAGCGTTCTGGGCCAGATCAATTAGTCGTCATCAGTCACCCTCATATAATATAACAAATTCTTAAGACCCGGATGCAACGGCCACAAAGGACCCGAAAATATAAACTACACATAAAGGTGAAGTAAGGGAGACGTTTTACGGCCGCCACACGTCACTAATACCAGCTGCAGCGAAGATACAATTCTAAAGATAATCTCGGACCTAATAATATATTGGGTCCAAGAGATAATGACCCGTGAGAGCAGTAGACACACGGGAGAAAATTATTGAAGTGTCGAGGTTTTCTGGACCATACTTATTTCGGTCAGTTAGGACTCATCCGTGACCATCGTACATATTTTCTAAATTTCCGGAATGGACTCCGTGATCACAAAGATCAGAAAATATAAACCAACTATATTGGAGTGCTGGGAGACATTCTAAAGCCACCACACGGCACTAACACCAGCTAATTAGGCATCATCAGTGACCCTCATATCAATATAAGTTACCTAGGATCCATCATATCTCATGACAGCTCCATCCAGAGGTTCTTTCCGGGATAACTCGGACAACTGCGGCGCTAACAAAACATTATCATACAGTAGCCAAATTTCCAACATTCAACATAAAATATCTCGCAATTTAGATCTACATGCATGAAAATGTGATAAATGAGTTATACCATAGTTCTGCGCATGTACGTGCGATAATGCACCCACGCTCGTGCATTATCGCACCATACATGCGCAAAAACCATGGTATAACTAAGACAAGTGATATGGAATAATAAGAACATCGTGGCTGCACCCTCATTACGAAAACACGCTTATTCAAATATATTGAAAATTTTACAACCAAAAAAGGAAAATTTTCAGATAAAAAATTCTGATATTTTTCATATTTCTGCTCAAAATTTAGATTGTGAGTACTTGTTAGAACCGCCTCGGCGAGGCGGTTCTAACGATTACCCACAATCTATGTTTTGCGCAGAAACAAAAAAAATAAAATAACGTATACCCCTGTGGCATGTTCTCATAATTCCGTTCACCCCCATAACTCCGTTCACCTTCTGCTTAGAAAAATATGAAAACAAATCTTTCTTAAATTTATGCCACATTAAAATTGATAAGAAATAACTAACATTACAGCTGATTTTGAAAAAAAAAATCAGTTTTCGCTTACAATTTTATGCATAAAAAAAATTTGTCACAAAATGCTAAATATTTAGGGGGTACCCCCAAAAAATCACTAACCAATGACAAGCATGTGAATGAATACAAATAGTATCAACAATTTAGAACAGTTATAGTCTAAATTAAATGCTCATTATATAAAATATGCATAAAATGAATCGGGTTGCCTTTGATAAACAAATAAATTTGAGTGAACGGAGTTATGAGATCATGCCCTAAACAACCCCCTCCATATTCTGAAGAGTGTAGAATTTAAAGATGTGATATTTATTTCCTTTAATCTTGGAATTCTTACAGGTATTTAGTCAAATATATAAAATAAATGCACATTAAACCATTTTTGCAATAAAAAATGATAGCGGGATTGCTCAACCTTAGGTGAACGGAGTTCTGGGTTTCCAGGCTAGGCATGTTTTCGTGATGTGGATCACTCTGCCTAATAACGGGCACCAACAGGAGCAGGGCAAAACGTGTCTTGCCCAGGCTCCATTCAAAATCTAGGATGATTCCTCCTTGTTTGCTGCTAACTTATGCGCATGTGACATTTGGATTCTGACTGCAGAACTCGGAGTGGGGCTAGGGGTGGGAGTTAGAATCCAGACCTTGGAAATGAGATGCTACCGCAAACTACTGAACAGCTCATACTTAGACCGCGTCACCCCTAATTGGCCTAAACTAGCTTGTTAGACAAGAAAAAAAAAGCAAAAGACATTTTAACAGAACTGACGTAAAGAGCTGATACGGATTTAATGGCGTCCATTTTATGTTTGCTAAATTATGTAAAATTTAGCCATTTAAGGTAATGACCCAGGGAGGGATCCAGAGGGGCTTCAAACGTGTGCGAGCAGCCGGGGCGAGCAGTTGGACCCCCTGTCACAGGCAAGAAATTGTAGGCAATGTTTGTAAGGCAGAGTAAAACTGTCAAAATAGACACATCCCTTTTCGAAATTTTGCATCCGGAGACCGAGAGATCTGAATTTGATTTGATTAAGGTGATGCATCAAATGACATTGTTTCACCAAGGGTGAGCAACAGGGAGGCTAATAGTTTCATCAACAGAAATCGCACCAATATGAATCTTGTGGACCAAAGTGGAAGAAGCGTTGGCCACTGCAATGCAGCCAACATTTCACTAATACGGCTAGCATTTCGCCAGCGACTACAAGTCCATCGGGTCGCAATATGAACACTCTCTTTATGATGAGAATGAGTTTTTAAATATTGATGGCACAGAGACGTCTCAATGTTTTGTATGCATTCAGTAGGCTGGTTTCTTTAGATATCAGAGCTTATTCAAACTGGGCTAAATCTTCTATGCAATATAGTATGTTGACATAGGAGTACATCTAGGTTATCCGGTTGTGATACCAAGGTAATTGGCGGACTGAACTGGCTCCAAAATTTGAGTTTGACTATGTGGTGTATGCATCTATTTTATATACAATACAAAGGTTTTCCGTATGGCGACAGTTATGTCTCCCCGTACTTTATTTTACATGCAGTGTAGTGTACACACACACACACACACAGGCGCGAGCGCGCGCAATGAAATGCCGAAATGTTCTGGATCAAACAAGCTAGTTTCGATTGAATAAACCTCATCAGTGACCTCATATAAAAGTTTCAAAATTCCTGGAATGGGTTCACTGATCACAAAGGATCAGAACGTATTCATATACTACTAAGTACGCTCGTACATCATAAAATTATAAAAAGAAAAATAAAAGGCATACATATTTTTACTGATCATATAAATGTTGCCAAAACGTCTAAAAATCTATAAAACTCGCCACACGATAGTAAAGGGGTATTGTGGTTTCACGTTGGACGTCCGGACCATGTGTCCGTACGTCCGTCCGTATTTCATTTCCGGACGATAACAAGTAAATATTGATCAGTCGATTTTCATCAAACGTGATATGTTCATTGATATTGTGGACATCTGGTTTGGGATTGCTTAAATTATGGGCAAATTTCGTCTGTTTTTGACATCTGCCCACCGTATGATAGTGGCGGCCGGGGTATTATCGCTTCACGTTTGTATTAATTGTACGAGTGAGGGTGGGGGAGGATGGCGACTAGGCTTGAAAAGGGATGGGGTGGTATTCTGATATTTTTCTGCTACATAGGCTCGACATAATATCTTAGTATTTATCTCTCTCTTCTTCTTTTTTTTTTTTTTTTTAGATGAAGGGTGTGGGGTGGTGAATCGGTGGTGCCAGGAGGGGGAGTCTGAATTATAGCTATATATTGCTCCCCCCCTCCCTGCCCCCATCCCGAACACACACGCACGCACGCGTGTGTGCGCGCATGAAAGCCTCATATGAGCCCCACCTGGATCTTTTTCCCTACCCTAGTGCTGTATAAGATCGCCCTGCTAACCCTTATAGTCACTATTCCAAGTCGAGACCCGAATTTTTCAAAGGACGAAAACGCCAAGTACGAACTGCAGCGAAATACGAAATAATAAAAAAACATGGCGACGTACATGAAAAACAACGTTTGGCCGTTTGGTCTTGCAAGAAATTGAATAGTTTACTGCTATAGAGACGCAATAAATACAGTAAATGTTATAGAATTAAGTGTGATAAGTTTCTGCATCGTTTTAAGAGTTGTTCCGTTTAGAAGAAAGCTACAGAAATGTGAAATAATTGTCTAGCGAAACTGGTGCTCGTGGCACAGAAAAGTTGAAATTTGAGTATCAAGGATTATAGAAGTGAGCTTAAGATTGCGATAAGACATCATACAAGTAGCAGAAGTGTCATTCTCACACATGCTTTCCCTGTAAAGTAAATCCGTATCTGAGAATAAAATTCTGTTATGTAAAAGTGTTGACTCATCAAAAAAAAAAAAAAAAAAAAAAATGAGTGTTGTTGCAGGAATAATTGCAGGAACTGGACAAGTTCCTCATGAAATTCCATTCAGTGGCCAGCAGATTAATCTTCCCAATGGCCCTTCAGTAGAACCTGAACAAAAACCTGAAGGTCAGGTTATACCAGTGGATGTGGTGATCAATAATGTTGTGTGCAGTTTTAGTACCAAATGCCACTTGAATCTGAAGAGGATAGCAATGGAAGGCACCAATGTAGAATACCATCGTCAGCATGGTGTAAGTATACCTACAGGACAATGGACTGATTGTATCTGCACTAATACAAAATTTTAAAACCAAAGTGATTTATTAGCAATTTTTTTCACCCACATAAGCTTGTGCTTTATATATAGATGATGACTTTCGCAGCAAGCAGTACAGATCAAAATTATAAATAGTTCATACAATATTTCAGTGCCAGGGTCCATTGCAGGGTGTACCACATTTCAGTTTTCCATTCCCAGACAAGTTGACGCTCTTCCTGTGATTGTGTGTAGTTTCCAATTTATCATGGTTTCCAAGTGTAAATAATCCATGTCTTCTTTCTTTCTTCAATGTTTTTGGTTTCCAAGCACCGTGGAACCAAGTTCGTTGCTCATTAATAATGATTATGATTGATAGAAAGTGCGGTAGCTCAGTGGTGAGCGTACTGGCCTCTAGAGGCACCAGAATCGATCCCAGGCTTAGGCACAGAAATTTTGGTGTCCGATCATGCTTTCATTTGTGTTATTTGCAGGTATGACATGAAAACAGTGCACCATCCTTCGGATTGGGACATTAACTGGAGGTCCCATATGCAGAGAAGGTTACCCCCTTTGCAGATTAAAGAACACTATGATATTTCAAAATGGTTATTTGTAGGGCTTCATCCTGCAACCCAGTGTACAAATGTACACCTGTCTAGAATATCCAAGGGAGCAAATGGCAATATATTATATAGACATTCCGGGTTGTTACGGCCCAGAGTCATTTCGGCCTGGGTCGTTTTGGCCCTGCGTACTTTTGGCCAGTTTTCATAGATCGTTTTGGCCTGGTTTGTTCGAAGTCCCTCTAGGTTAGGTATGATAGGTAAAACAGTAATGTGGTTGTTTGATGAAAGTCTAGTTCTGTCATAGGTCATGGTTGATAGGGTATAGCCTTTTTTTCTAATTTCTACCAAGCTTTTTCTAACTCCCGCTAAGATTTTTTTTAGCTGCAGTGATTTCTTTATAATACATGGTTAGCACTTACACCCTTAAAGCACACAGCAAAATTTGGAACAGATAACATTCAAAAAAATTTATTTACTGTACATGTATTTTGTTATTATTTACATGTATATTATTATTATTATTATTTTTTTTTTTAAATAAAACAAGTCTTGACATTTCATGTCACAAGAAATGAAAAGACTTATTTTCTTTGGAAAAAAAAACAAAAAACAATATATTTTAGAATGTTGTCGTTACAAACTTGCCTAGTGCTTTACAGATTAAAACAGTTAACTTTTATGTAAGTTAAGTTGGTTGGTTTGAAGTTTAACGGCCCACGCAACACTATTAAGGTCATGTCCTTCAGTTGTACCTTTTTAGGACTGTGACTGTCCGGCCACCATTCGCCAACAAAATCAAATGTAAAACAAACCATATTTAATTAACACGCACAAGTTTTGACACTTCAATTAATTGATTACTACCTAGATTATCACTAAGGATTAAAGACTAACAACAACTGACCCGAGTTTTCTCACCTTGATAAATCGATTACCAAGTATCAAACATGTACATGTACATCAGTAATGACTGCCACTTTAATCAAATAAATCAAGGATGAAAGACTATCTATCTGTCTCCAGCCACATGCCCATCCATCCATCCATCCATGCCTGTCTATCTATCTATCTACATGTATCTGTCTATCTATCTATCTACACATGTATCTATCTACACATGTATCTATCTGTCTAAATATTTACGTTAATAAAAAAAACAACTATCCATCGTACATATGTCCGCTCGTCCGTCTGTCTCTGTATAAACCCATTTACTGTATCTCCAAACAATGAAGTGGGAAAGATCTATTTATCAATCTGTCTGTCCTAGCATCATTCATCCGTGTGTCTCTCTGTCCATCGTATAAACCTATGTTTATACCCTACATATTGAAAGTGGGTCGAAACGACTCGGGACCGAAAGGGCCTTGGGCCGAAACAACCCACCTACCGAGGCCAAAACGACCCACCCTCCAAAATTGGGTGAACCTATATACAGATAGATAGAGAAGACCAATAGAGTTATCTATTTTCATAGTCATAATAGTCATGACTGACATATGGACTGTGGAATATTGCATACTGCTACGCAGGGCAGTTCACCTGGGTAGGACCAAGCTCAAAAATACAATGTATGTTTGCTGTTTATCAACCCAGAATTTTCATGCTGGGTTGGTAATTAGGAAAAAATTTCATTGCTCCCTGTATAAGAAAAAGACAATACTTTTAGGCAAAACTGTTACAAATAGATAAAAAAAATTTATTTTCTGAAACCTGTCAAAAATGGCCATAAAAATTATTGGGTAGATACCAAAATGGTGGATCGGTCGATAAACAGCAAACCAACATTTTTTTAGGTTGGCCTCTAAGCTTTAGATTTGTTTGTGGTTATGTTTTCCAAACCACCTGCACACAAAATTCTAGATTTGTTAACAATGTGTTGTTTTAACTTGCATGAGATTGAATAAATGCAGAATGTCACATGTCCATAATTAACACGTAATGACTGCTCGGCATACAATAGCCCACTTATCACAATTTATGCAAATATTTCAAACACAGACCAGTATTTTGTCATGCAGTCCAATCAGGGTCTATATTTATATTCAGTTTACAGAGATACTGCAAGGCACAGACATAATGTATAAATGTGATAATTGTAAACACTGAAAAACATGTTGCTGATCTTGTCTTATATAATTCAGAGGGTATGAAGGACTATATAGTGCAGATGAAACTTAAAAAATGTATAATGCTAATTCTGTCAGTAGCCGTGGATTTTGAATATTTTGGGAGGTGGGGGCCACAAAATTATTTAACAGGCTCATACATATACCTGACAGTTTGATACCATTTTGACCAAAACCAAATGTATATTGATTCAAGTACAAGTACAAGCGAGCCGGCCCAAGTGGCTCAGTTGGATACGCATCTGACTAGTGACAGGAGGTTGCAGGTTTGACCCCTGCCGGGTCGACACCATTCTTTTGTGGAGAGATTCTCTCCTTTCAGCTGATTCAATAAGGGCAGTTGTCAGTTTCTGGCAAAAGAATATGCACAATACTGGTTAACCTCTTAAAGAACTATGCCTGTCCAGTAAAAGCGTGTTTAGGTAACAGTGCTTGCACTATCTAAATCAGGAAATCCCAGGACTTCCAAGGTCCATGATCTGAAAGTCCAGCTTATTAAACTTTTTAACTTACTTCCATATTCTTATATTCCATTTAGGAAGTAAAACTCCATTCTGAAGCTAAATTTAGCAAAAATTCATTCTAAATCCTTTTATATAAATGGTGAGGTATGTTTAAAAGTTGGAGTCCATGACTTCCTGGCATTGATTTTTGGAAATCTCAGAGCAATTTTTGGGAATCTCTAACTCCCAGACTGCCCTTAATGCAAGCACTGTAGGTACATGTAAACTGACTACACTCAACATGACCCCATTGGGTTGACTTGGCTGTAAAACCTCATTAATTATATTAATTAAATTTTTGTTATAAATGACTAAATATCTTTAAAAGTTGGGAGTCCCAGACTTCCTGGCATTGACTTTTGGAAGTCCCAGGGCAATTTTTGGGAGTCTCTGACTCCCAGACTTCCCTTAATACAAGCACTGCCTCACCACAAACAAACAAGTGAAATAAATTGTCTTTATTCATTTACCGCATGCACAAAGCTGTGATATCATCCAGCAAAAGTAAAAAATGGATTTTTGTCGAACAGAGGTGGTGGGGTGGGTGCTGTGACATCAGCACAAGTAAAAAATGGGCATTTGTCGGGGGTGGGGTGGGGAGAAGTGGGCAGGATATAGAGAGAGGTACAAATACAAAAATAAGTTGACTGAATCATTCAGGTTAATGCATTACTGAAGGATAATAACCAGCCTTTGTCTTCAGAAAACAAAGGTAGTTGACAATTAGCATGCTGGCTAAAAAATTCAGCAGACAACATTTTGATATGTTTTTCTTTTCACCCCAAGAAAATAGGCTTTGAGCTTTCATGAACATGATGAAACGAGGAGACAATTTTCATGAAAGGTCAAAACGTATTTTCTGGGAAAAATAAGAAAAATATCATGAGTTTGACATCTGCTGAATTTGCCCCGAGTGGAAAAGGTTAAAAACAAATTCTGAATAAACTGCCTGTAGTGTCAGTACATCATCAGCAATTCACATATATCGTACGTAAGAATGAGTACATCCACAACTACATGTACGACCAGTTTAAGCTTGAAATCAGGGGAGAGCTTTAGGTCATGAAAGCTCTTTTTTTCTAGGAAAAACAGATACATGTACTATACCTGCATATCGTTACATACGTGTATAATTGTCTTTCAAACTATCTTTCATAATTTAGAGCTGAGGCTAAAGGTGAAGGCAACTAGTGAAATAAAAATTAAAAACCATACCATACATGTACACAGTTTTTAACCCTTAACACACAGATCCCGCATAAACCAGATGTATATTTCTGTCAAACCATAGTGATGTACTCCTGTTTACATTGGTAGGATAAAGCTGTGAAAAGTGGGTTTGGGGACAGAAACTGGACCCCTTTTCAGAAGGAAGACAAAAACAATTTTGACAGTTGCCTCCCCTGAAAGTGTATCAGTTTCCCTTAAATTGATTGTGCTTAAATTGAATTAACTCTTGACTGTTCCACTAAAACTATTCATTTTATCATATTCATTTATAAATTAATTTTATTGATTTATTTTTTGCACAATAGATGTTGAATATGAGGATAAGAAAACCACAGACAACAGCCAGTATCTGGTCATCAGGAAAAATAACTTGTACTGGAGCAGGAAGGTAAGATGTGTGCATATGATATAGGTAAGAGGTGTAATCCAGATAAATATTTTCCTTTTCTATGAAAATACATGTTGTAGATACTGATTTGAAGTATCTCAGGGAAGCACTGCTGCACACACGTTTTTGTTGAGAAATAATAACTATAACTTGTCCTTATTTTTTTTTTTTTTTTTTTTTGTTAAAACAGCACCTTATCTAGAAGTATGGAATTTTCATATTTTAATAGGCACTTTTTATGCGTACCTGCAAGATATATCTTATGGAGAAATCGGAACTAAATCTAGTCTTTCTGTTGAAGAAAGCACCTCATCTACAATGTACAACTACAGCTATGTACATGTACATTGTACATGTATGTTGCATATGGTTTCAGGGTGAGATTTTTGGTGATCACCAAAATTATCATCTTGTCTGGAGTTCTCCTGGTGTGAGAAAAGCCATATGGATCCTACTAGAGCACCTAGTGGTTGTCTCTGCTGCTTAAAAAGCATGTACCATATTTTCCCCTAAATATTCAGATACCTTTTTTGCCATAAATGCTGTGAAATTTGAACAAGTCCATTTTACTATCTGCTAATGTGTCTAAATATTGCTGGATGAGTGGCAAACAGAGTAGACCCATGTCAGTTGCTGCAGAATGAGGCATCTCATCTGGGTCTATACTCTTTGCTCAGGTCTGTCTGTCCGAATACTTGGGCTGAATATGGTAGAAAAACGCATCAGTCACCATTTCACTATTACCAGGATCTATAAAAGGGCATCATTTACCATAATCAGATCCAGGGCCCAGTTGTTCAAAGCATCGTTAGCTTAACAAGCTCGTTAAGGGTCATTTCATTAACTGTTTTAGCGGATTCAATATACAATATTCTGATATTTTTTGCTGAAAAAATGTGAGTAGCTTTTGCACTGCAAAAGCTACTCAATTTTTTTAGCAAAAAATTTCAGCATATTTGCGTATCACTCGATGTAAATTTTAACGAATCATTAACTAACGATATCATTAGCTTTGAACAACTGGGCCCAGATACATTTGTACTGTCACAGTACTGTATTACTAAAAATTTGTTGACAGTGATGATAAACCTCAACAAACACTTGGCAGCAGTCACAAATATACATTTCTTGGTAGTTGTGTGGTTTGCCCTTCTCAGTGTGTTACATGTAGATAAGATTTTGAGCAATTGGGTATTTTGGTCTATTTTTACCCACCCATTATTTCTTATTGAATTGGATATCAGGATTTTTCTTTTGGGTACCTGGTAATATTAATGAGAGCAATCTTTACTGATAATTAGATATTTGCCCCATAGATTTAATTTTAATTGCTTTTTTCGAAATTTTAATTGGGTACATGTAAATACCCCAAAAAGCAGCTTATCTAAGTTGCTGCCCTTCTGCTAAAGCTTTCAAGGGCTTGGTCCTGCCATCATTGGCATTTAGCAGGAAGGGTCTTTACTCACTTGAAGCAAATTCAGAGTTTGGGACCTTTATCTTATCTATCCCATTCTTTTCTTCCATCTTTCGCTGGGAAAAAGCTTGACATGACTGAAATATTTTGACATGGCCGTTTACCTCGACTCAAACAAGAAAAACAGATTTCATATCTCAAGACCGAGTTGTTCAAAGCTAACAACATCATTAGTTAACCATTTGTTTAAATTTACGTAGAGTGATACGCAAATATGCTGAAATTTTTTGCTGAAAAAAATGTGAGTAGCTACTCACATTTTTTTTCAGCAAAAAATTTCAGAATATTGATTATTGAATCTGCTGAAACAGTTAACGAAATGACCCTTAACAAGCTCTTTTTCTAACTGGGCCCTGGATAAGAGGAGTATCCAGATAAATATTTTAAGCTCACCTGAGCTATGCTCAGGATGAGCTATAGTGATCACTTTTTATCTGTCGTCCATCTGTTAACACTTTAAAAAACTCTTTCAAAGCCACTGAAGCCATTTGTTCCTAATTAGGTAGGAGTATTGCTTGGGTAGAAGATTTAAAAATACATGTAGCTAAAATGATGGTGATCTGCCTCTTTGTTTTGTTGCTATGAGAACTGAAAGGTCCCATAGACTTAAATGTATAATGGGAAAATGGTTAAATTGTATTTACCCCATAACACTTAAAGTGATGCAAACCATATTTGGCAGTTATGATCGTTTGATGATTATCTACCCAGTTTATATGTTTTATGACCAGTGGCTATTTTGTTTGGTTGCAGTGGCAAGATTTTTAAGTAGGAGATTTGTGAAACTCAAGCAGGGAAAGAAGACCCTAGAAAATGGTTAAATTGCATTTTCTCCATAACACTGTTAACACATTAAATGGTGTGAACCATACTTGGCTGTTATGGTCGTTTGATGATTGTCTACCCAGAGACATAGGACATGTAGCATAGGTGGGAGTGGCCACATGCTATTGAAATACCCCTTCTCCAATGATTTCTTTACTTATTCAATCAAGATTTGCAAGCTTTGCAAGTCCCTGCATTCTGCAAAGATAAGGGGGTGTTCGGGTGGTGCGAAGGTGTCGTGTATCTTTTGTCATCAGGGGCGCCCAACTGATATTGGCTTACATTTGGGCAAGGCCTGCTATCCTTGTAGTAGGTAATTTAAGGTAGAGGGGGGATGTTTTTATTTCTTCTGTTTCTTCCCTTTCATTCCTGTTCCTCTTTCTTCCCTGTTCCTCTCTTTCATCTCTTCTACTATCTCATGTCACATTTCTCCCTTTCTCTGGGAGACGGGGGGTGGTCGGGAGTGGCAATGGCGTCGTGTATCTTACGTCACCGGGGCGTCCAACTGAAATTGGCTTACAGTTGGGCAAGGCCTGCTATCCTTGTAGCAGGTAAGGGTAGAGGGGGAATGTTTTTATTTCTTCTGTTTCTTCACTTTCATTCCTGTTCCTGTTTCTTCCCTAATCATCTCTTTCATCTCCTCTACTATCTCTTCTATCTCTTTTCTCCCTTTCTCTGGGAGACGACACAAAATGACCCACAAGGGTTGACGTGTCGTTAAACCCCAACACAATTCTCTGGGAGACGACACAAAATGACCCACAAGGGTTGACATGTCGTTAAACCCCAACACAATCAATCAATCAATCTGGCGAAGATAAATAGATTGTAAAAAGAATGACAAATAGATTGTAAAAAGAATGACCCTTGGGAGCCTTGAACATGCACACAAAAACAATTGAAGTGTCTAAAACTTACAATATACATGTATGATTGAATTCGAAGTACATGTACATTGTAGCAAAAGGTTTACGTTACATGTACAATTGAAATTTTATTCTTCCAAGGATTATCTTCCCCTGCCTTTGCCAATTTCCACCAAACTTCATGTCAATCCTACTGTTGAAACCAGATTGAGAGTTAGTTCTAATGGTCACGCTTCATTGACTATCATGTCCATATGTGGTAAAAAATAATAACAAGAAACACATTCTTCGTCTTCAAAACCAAGAACTGCTCAAATGATGACCCTTTCATTAGTTGCAATGACAGGATTGGAAAAATGTTGCATAACATCTACATGTCATTTCACTCAGGTGAGCGAGCCATAGCCCTTGGCCCTCTTGTCTTATTTCTCCATAAATACATATATTATGGGTATGCATTAAAAGTGCCTCAGTGAGGCAACATACATTTATGTTGAGCAGTAAGCCTGGTAAGAAAACTGTCAGTACATCTTGGTTGAAAAAAGTGCTTTTTAGCTCACCTGTACGAAGTACAAGGAGAGCTATTGTAGTCACCCCGGTCGTCCACGTTTGCGTTTGCGTTTGCGTTTGCGTTTGCGTTCCCGTTCCCGTCACACTGTGTTAAAGTTTTTCAAATGCTTATATCTCAACAGTCACTCCTCACAGAGGCATCAAATTTGGAACTTAGGTACCTTGGAGGGTCTTCTGAGATTCCAAGAGAATAAACCCCTGGGTTCATGCCCCTGGGTGGGGCTAGGGGTCAGAATCTAGGACACCTTTGTAATACTGTGTTAAAGTTTTTCAAATTCTTATATCTTGACTTTCACTCCTCATAGAGCATTCATATTTAGAATTTGGGTACCTGGACGAGTCTTCTGAGATTCCAAAAGAACATACCCCTGGGTTCATACCTCAGGGTGGGCCTTGGGGTGGGGCTAGGGGTCAAAATCTAGGACACATTTGTAAAATCTTATATGCCTACAGGTTATAGACACAACTGGTTATACATCAGCTAACTATGTGACATCAGTTTAAGTGTAAGAGAGTGAAGGTCATGGTGACCTACATTTTACGGTCAAGGTCACCTAGATTTCACGGTCCAGTGATTTTGCCTTATATCTTGAATACTATTTGTTGGATAAATGTCACACCTGGGATATTACTTCCATGTGACCCATTGAATGACCACTTACTATATCTAGGTCATTGTGACCTATATTTCATGGTTCAGTGATTTTGCCTTATATCTTGAATACTTTTTGTTGGTTAAATGTCACACCTGGGATATTAGTTCCATGTGACCCAATGAATGACCACTTACTATATCTAGGTCATTGTGACCTATATTTCATGGTTCAGTGATTTTGCTTTATATCTTGAATACTATTCATTGGATAAATGTCACACCTGGGATATTACTTCCATGTGACCCAATGAATGACCACTTACTATATCTAGGTCATTGTGACCTATATTTCATGGTTCAGTGATTTTGCCTTATATCTTGAATACTATTTGTTGGATAAATGTCACACCTGGGATATTAGTTCCATGTGACCCAATGAATGACCACTTACTATATCTAGGTCATTGTGACCTATATTTCATGGTTCAGTGATTTTGCCTTATAGCTTGCATACTATTTGTTGGATAAATGTCACACCTGGGATATTAGTTCCTTGTGACCCGATTATTGACGTCAAAATATATCTCTGTTGGTGTGACCTATATTTCATGGTTCAGTGATTTTGCCTTATATCTTGAATACTATTTGTTGGATAAATGTCACACCTGGGATATTACTTCCATGTGACCCAATGAATGACCACTTACTATATCTAGGTCATTGTGACCTATATTTCATGGTTCAGTGATTTTGCTTTATATCTTGAATACTATTTGTTGGATAAATGTCACACCTGGGATATTAGTTCCATGTGACCCAATGAATGACCACTTACTATATCTAGGTCATTGTGACCTATATTTCATGGTTCAGTGATTTTGCCTTATATCTTGAATACTATTTGTTGGATAAATGTCACACCTGGGATATTAGTTCCTTGTGACCCGATTATTGACGTCAAAATATATCTCTGTTGGTGTGACCTATATTTCATGGTTCAGTGATTTTGCCTTATATCTTGAATACTATTTGTTGGATAAATGTCACACCTGGGATATTAGTTCCTTGTGACCCAATTATTGACGTCAAAATATATCTCTGTTGGTGTGACCTATATTTCATGGTTCAGTGATTTTGCCTTATATCTTGAATACTATTTGTTGGATAAATGTCACACCTGGGATATTACTTCCATGTGACCCAATGAATGACCACTTACTATATCTAGGTCATTGTGACCTATATTTCATGGTTCAGTGATTTTGCCTTATATCTTGAATACTATTTGTTGGATAAATGTCACACCTGGGATATTAGTTCCTTGTGACCCGATTATTGACGTCAAAATATATCTCTGTTGGTGTGACCTATATTTCATGGTTCAGTGATTTTGCTTTATAGCTTGAATATTTGTTGGATAAATGTCACAACTAGGATATTAGTTCCATGTGACCCAATGAATGACCACTAACTGTATCTAGGTCATTGTGACCTATATTTCATGCTTCAGTGATTTTGCCTTTTATTTATATTACTATTTCATGGAGAATTGTCATACCTGGATTATTATATCTAAGTGACAAAATGATTTACATACAAATACATCTAGGTCAGTGTGACCTATATTATATGGCTTAATGATAAAAATGTTACAATATAAAATGTACCCAGCAGGCGAGCTCGCTGTCCTCCGACAGCTCTTGTTATCTAATGTTTTGCAAAGAGAGTACATGTACATTTAGCAGTGTATGTTTGCAATGGCTATTGTTTAAAGGCTCCATATTCCACAACAATAGACATTTTATTATCAAAAAAAGGTTTAATAAATTGAAAATTTCAGTTTGGTATGGATCACAAAGATGCTGATATTATTCTTTTTTCTGCCAGATAGCATACAATGTATGTTATTGGTACTCTTAGGAAACCAACAGCATAATGTATGTTTTCTTGCAGACATAAGAAGAAAAGACATTTAGGGGATAGTTGCATTCAAATTTGGCATTTGGGGAGGTAAATCGGCGGTTTTACGGTCGGAAATTTCGTTTTACGGCGACGCGTCAGCGGAGCCGTAAAACGTAATTTGCGACCGTAAAACCGCCGATTTACCTCCCCAAATGACAAATTTGATGCAGTTATCCCCATTCTAATGCATTTATTCATTTTTTTCTATTGAAAAAGTGTACTATTTGCACAAAACGGCAAGTGCTGTGAGCTGCAGTAAAACCAAACGCCAGCCAATGAGATGCGACGTTACGTGATGACGTCGGATTTGCGACAGTATATCGCAGAATATACCGTCGCAAATTTTTGACGTTATCCAATCAGACGTCGCGTTACAGACGCGAGTGCATTAGAATTATCTCTATATACCTCTTATCTAGAACTATGGCATCAGTTTTATTTAGAACCTTGAAGTTGTTCTAGGATACTGTACATGTATTTTATCTGACTTAGTCTTTTTGATTCATAGTATTATTGCCAGTTTACATGTAAATGTAGCACTTGTGATGATTCTTGAATATAGCTGAACTGTTAGTGGAGATGTAAATATGCCAATCACTTCCACATGGTATTATTATCAGCATTCAATGGCATTTTAACTGCCATATGCTAGAACTGACATTTACAAGTACAGTTTCTTCCCAGGCACCTTTAGGGATTGGAATGCACTCCCTGCATGTATATCCTCTGCTGAAAGTTCTGAGGACCCTGTTGCTAGATTCACATCACTTGTGAGATCTAGAGACTAGTCGTTGAAATCGTTGGCCCTGGTGAATGAATGTCTTACTGATGTATCACCAGTAAAATATTCTGATTATACTATACTATTACTATTATGAATGCTTTCAAAACATGCCAATATAATGATGCTAGGAAATACCATATCTCCAGATAAGGCATTTTTTACAGCCAAAAATTACTCCTCAGTGTGCTTCTAATGAGTACCCTGAACATGTTATCATGAAGAAATAAGAAAAATACTATGTGAATACCCTCTGTTATCTAGAGCTACATGTATGAATACTTCAGTCTGTTTTATCTTCTTCAAAAAGCAGCAGTATGGTGGTAAGAGCCTGCTGTACTTCAAGTCTTGCAGCAGATGGGGGATAGGGCATGTCGGTTATTGTTTCTGCACTGTTATATTTGCTTTAACACCCACCCTCCTAGGTTTTTCTCTTTCCTCCAGTCTACTCGCTCTTCTGTCCCTTTACTCTCTTTCTCTTGGAGACAGCATAAAATGACACAAAAGGGTTAATGTTTTGTTAAACCTAGTCCTGCTGAACCCGGGTATACCTTTCCTTTCCAAACAGTATAGATCCAGATTAGTTGGCTTCTGAAGAAGTCATCTGATCTGGAACTGCACTGTTTGCCATTAAGTAATTTGAATTTATATCAACAGTTTGGATCAAGTAATTTGATTGGCTGAAAATTATACGTGGGCTTGGCATCTTAACCCTTCTCATGCTGAATAAATTAAGAAGTCATGCCCGCTTCTAATTTCCAGCCAATCAGATTACTTGATTCAGGTTTTTGATAGAAATTCACATATTTAATGACAAACAGTGCAGATCCAGATCAGTTGGCTTCTTCAGGATCTACACTCTTTGCTAAGACAGGGCATGTCGTGCTCAGCAAGAGAAGGGTTTATTCAGCATGGCAAGGGTTAAAATCAAACTCAAACCAAATAATAATGATAATAATAATGAAAGGCATAGAGATCAGACGAAGACAATTTCTGAAGTCAGTTTTCTTATTTCAGTGAAGATGATGCTAAAATCGCTGCCAGAAGATTTGCTCGTCAGCTCCAGAAGCTTGGGAACAAAGTGAAATTTAGTAACTTTAGAGTGGTGAATGTTCTTGGTACATGTTCTCTGCCATTTTCCATAAATATTGTAGAGTTCTCAAGGGAGAGAAAAGAAGCAAGGTAGATTTATATGTTGAACTAAAGTAATGTAAATGCCCTAAAATTTTGAACACTTTATTCCATACTATTTCATCCTAAATTTTGCTTTATATGCAACTGTTTCCTAAAATACTTAGTGGAATGGCAAGCAGTGTAGACCCTTTAGGAGCAGTCTGATTTGGGTCTGCCCTGTTTGCATATGTCTTTTTGTCAGACACTTTAGTGTTTCAAAATTTTAGGACATTTACTGTATGACAAATGTACGGTAGATTTCCCTTTAGTTCGAACAAGTAAAAAATAAATATTGATCCGGGTGTTCGAATTATACGAAAATCAGTTTCAGAAAAAAAAAACACTGTTCGAACTATTTCAAATTGCCGAAAATCTCCGATAAAAACTGAACGAGCATGATAAAAAAATCAATAACCATCAGTCCCTGTGTGATGTGTCGACGATTTGAGCTATTTTCCCACTGTTGATTGAACTAGAACGTAACTCGCGGTATTTAGCAATAATTGCTCATGGTTGTGCGAATTCCCTAACAATGGACCATTTTCAATAACAAAAACATTCTATGTCACTTTCTTCTTATCCTCAGAAAACAGTAGCCTGGTCATAATCATAAACAATTGACGTCACTCTAAACTTTCTTCAATTATAGAGTAACATTATCATTTTGATGCGGATAATTGTCTTTATTTGTAATAAGTCATCCGTATACTATGCATTTCAACATTCCTTAGACTTTGGTGCGGACGTGACACACGACAGTTGTCTAAGGCGATCATCAAAAACCGTCTATAAAAACATCAAACTAATCGCTTGCATAACGGAAAGCGGTCATTGAAGAAAGGTACCTTACCAACTAAAACAAAACAAACAAAAAAAAAAACAAAAAAAAAAACAAAAAAAAAACAAACAAAACTATGATAGGGCAGCAGTTGTCGCATCCGTTTATTCCGATCAGGACCAACAGTTTACTTGACAGCGTAAACAGGACTTAGAAATGTTTTTATGCGCAGCCTGATTTAGGCCATCGTTTCTTGCCTAAGAAGTAACCATTTTGCGTTCACGAGTCTACCGGAAAATCCCAGTGTTCTGACTAGTAAAAAGCGCACCTTATTGCAAATGCGAAAATTGCTGATCCAGACAAGTCGGCGCAGTACGATAAAGGTCTAGTTGATTTATAGTGCATACTTACAAGGACAGGTGTTCTTTATGCAAGATGTTAGCAGTTTTATTATTTTGAAAAGCCTGCGCAGCCGATCGGGTTGTGAGTAATTCTTGTAAGGTCCCTTTTTCTTTTGCAGAACACCATATTTTTGCTCACGGGTAATCTCTGTGAAACATACTTATTGACCTTGTTAACCTTTACCGATTTAGCAGACAACGAACTGATAACATTTTTCTTATATTATTTTTTTTCAGTGTACATAATTTGACATTTCAAGCAATTCGTCTCCCGAGGAGACTAATTGCAAGAACAGTCGTATGCTATTTTCTAGGACAAAAATAGAAAACTGTCATCAGTTTGTCGTTTGCTAAATTTGCCCATAGCATGGTAAGAACTAACATGCTTAAAATAGCACCTGCAGTCAGCTGGAGAAACCGTGTTAACACAGATTGACCCCTTAAAGCGCCATTCACAACTGAAGCAAAAAAAAAAAAAAAAACTTTTTTAATTTATTTCTATTTATTTATTTATTTATTTATTTTCAGAGAATAAAGTCTTGACATTTCAGGTGAATCATCTCCTAAGCAGATGCTTCATATGAAATTTCAAGACTTATTTTCTCTGAAAAATAAATAATAATAAACAACAACAAAAAAATTGCTTGGCGCTTTATGGGTTTATATACAATCTAGCGCTGCCATCTGTACAGTTTTAATTAATCCAAATAGCGCCAATCACAACTGCAGCAAAACAAAACAAAAAAAAAACTTAACTTATATTTATTTTTTTTTTTTTTCGGAGATTTTAAGCCTTGACATTTCAGGTGAATCGTCTGCAGCAGATGACATTTTGAGTTTTTCTTATTTTTCAGATAAACAAGTTGACATTTCATGTGAAATGTCCGCTCAGCAGATGCTTCACATGAAGTGTCAAGAAAAATAATAATAAAGAATAAAAAATTCAAAATGTTGTCTGCTACAAATTTTGCTTGGCGCTTTAAAGATTATTTTCCATTCTACCGCATGCCTTCTGTACAGTTTAAACTAAGTCTTAGAGTGCCAATCACAACTGCAGCAGAAAAAATTCTATTTATTTTTTTTTATTTATTTGTTTATTTTACTTTTTTCAGACAATAAAGTCTTGACATTTCATGTGAATCATCTGCGAACGAAATGTCATCACACATTTCTCTTATTTCACTTTTTTTTTTGAATAAATAAAAAAAAAATCAAAACGTCGTCTGCTAAAATATTTGCTTAGCGCTTCAAGGGTTAGTTTAAACTGGCTGTCAATCAGCTATAACTGTAAAGGCCCTCGTGTCATGTATGAATGAAATCTGAGCCGAAAACGCTTTGATGTTAACATAGGTTGTGAAGACATTAACCTTTTAAGTGCCAAGCAAAATTTGTGGTGTTTATTTTTTCTGTTTTCAGAGAAAACAAGTCTCGTCATATCATGTGAATTGTCTACCAATATTGTCTACCAAGTAGACAATTCACATGAAATGTCAGGGCTTAATTTCTCTGACAAATAAGAAAAAGTAAAAAATGTTGTTTGCTGCAGTTGTGACTGGCGGTTTAAGGGTTAACGGAGATACAGATAAGTTGCTGAATTAGAAATGCAAGAGCGTGTAAAGGGTATTACTTCATTTAACCCTTAATGCGCCAATCACAACTGCAGCAGAAAACAGTTTTACTTTTAAGTTTTTCAGAGAACTAAGCCTTGAGATTTCTTGTGAATCATCAGTCAAGCAGATGCTTCACATGAAATGTCAAAACTTTTTTCTCTGATAAAAAAATAATAATGGCTAAAAAATCAAAATTTTGTCAGCTACAAATTTTGCTTGGCTCCTAAAGGGTTAAGCGATAATTATAAAGCGCTAATACACCGATGCTAAAACACTGATTACCGGCTTTTTAGTGCATTTTGGTCTCCCGCTCTTCTCTGCGGGTCTTTTCATTTCAGCGGACAGAAATTTATTTACTCTAAAACGAATTGGGCTTCTTGGGTGTAAAAGAAGAACTAAGGCCATCCTTAAACTTTTGTAAGTTTGCTGTGCTCAGACCGACACGCAAAAATCGCCGCGACTCATTTTTTTTTTTTTTTTTTTTTTCCCGCAGTTTCCGATTCATTTTTTTTCCTCGGGGATCAACCTGGTTCTATCCATTGCGGTTACTGTATTAATCCACCTATAAGACTGTGATTTTTCCACAAAAAAAAAAAAAAAAAAAAAAAATGCCCCCCCAAAACCAGACCCGTCTATATTATCAAGATCTTCGGCCATATCGGTATTTTCGGCAAGTCCGGTGGTGCCACGTGGTCACAGAAAGTGCCGATCATCGAAGCCGGGTTTACCTTTGTCCACTGACAGAAATTTACTAATCCAGACTAATTAAATCACATAATGTTCCAAAATGTTATCCATCCTAGAGGAACACTAAAACCAATTCGTTTTTTCCTTACAATGAACACGGGAAATTATTGCACAGACTTTTCGGATTGGTCCATTAGGTAAAACGGGTAAGGAAATTAGATGTAAAAAAAAAAAAAGACTGAACTCTTAGCACTCTGGGCAAAATTACTTCAGAAATATTTTTTCTGATGCATATATGTCCCAAAAACAGGTTTGACATTTCAGGCAAGTTACCTCCAATGAAGACATTTTGCATGAAATGTCAAATTCAGTTTTCTTGGAAAAATGTGATCAATTTGTCGTCTGCTGAATTAGCCCACAGAGCTGTAAAGGTTAATCATATACATTTCAATGACACATTCACCAACTAGCCACATGATTGACGGGCGAACAAACCTATTGCCATCAAAGGAATCGGTCACTTTTATAATCCCTTTGATGTTACTAAAAATTTGAACTGTGATAAACAGACCTTATTTTGTTCATACAAATTAATCGCAACCAGATCGGCTGCGCAGGCTACTCAGAATAATAAAACCGCTAATATTATACATAAAGAATGTCAGGCCTTGTAAGTATGCACAATAAATAAAATAGACTTAAAATTATCGGACTGCGCATATGAGCACATTAATCTGGATCTTCCTTTTTCATATTTGCGATAAGGTACTTTTTTTGACTTGTCGGAACACCTGTCAGTAGGACGCTGCATGGGATTCATGCAGCGGTAGACTCATGGTCCGCAAAATAGTAACTTACTTTTTGGGCAAGATACAATGACCTGGACCAGCCTGCGCATTGACTGTTTGAAACGACACTGTTTCTAGGCCCTGCAAACTCTGTCAAGCTAACAGAGTAGGTCCTGATCGGAATAAGCCGATGTGACACCCTGCCCTATTTTTTTTTTTTTTTTTTACAATCGGTAAGATACCTTTTTTGGTTTCAGTATTTAATGACCACCTGCAGAATAGCAACGAGGAAAATTGTACCTTATAACCATTGCAAAATACCCAGATGAGTCTGCGCTTTAAAAAAATGAATTCTGATTTGTTTTTAGGCTCTTCAGAATCAGCTTTACAAATTACATAAATTTTCAACTGCCTGCGAGAATGCGTTGACCCGAGTGCTTCGGTCGCTATTTTGATCAGTCACATAAGCGGCGAGGTACTTTTGTTGGTGACTGCTTTCTTTGTTAAATTAAGTTGTTGTTTTTTTGTGTAACAATTCATGTGTATCATTTTTTTTCATCGGATTGCACACGGAAATTCGAGGTACGTAATGTTCATCAACGAACTATACATATACATTTTGTGAATCGCACTTCACGTGTTCGAACTATTTAAAAATGAGTTTGACAAAAATACGTGACTGTTCGGACTAAAAGAGCAATTTTCGGGAGACGATTTCAAAACAGTAAGGGGTGTTCGAATTATTCGTGTGTTCGAACTAATAGGAAATCTACCGTACATGTAGTTATATCTTTTAACTTGTATTATCTGAAGTGTATTGGAAAGTTATGCTGTGTTCTGGCAGTAAACATATACATGTAATCATTGTAATGTACCCACCAAACTCTTAAAAATGTCAAAATAGAAATCGAGAGTATCCTTTAAGGGTTCACTTCAGGAAAGGCAGTTCCATCAAAACTGTTCAGCCTCCTTTCCAACAAGAGATCCACTCTGAAAGGGAAGAATTTGCTCCCATTCAGACCCAGATCAGATGCCATACAACACAACATCTGACAGTTTGCCACTCACTCAGTAGTATTTTAGATTGTAAATTAAAGTTTTGGGATGTATGGTGGGAAGTTAATCCTTGTCATGTTGAATAAATTAAGATGCCAAGCCCACTTCTAAATGTTAGCCAGATTTTTTTTATATAACTTCACATACTGAATGGCAAACAGTGCAGATCCAGATCAGTTGGCTTCTTCAAAGGCAGGGTATATCTGGGCTCAGCAGAACAAGGGTAAATAAAAATCTAAAAGGTTGCATTTGGAAACAAAGAACACATAAAAGAAAGCAAATCGGAGACTGTTTTATTATGGTTAGTCTCTTCACATACAGCACTTTAGTTTGCTTAACCCATTGAAGACTGGCAAACAGTGCAGACCCAGATGAGATGCAGCAGAACACAGCATCTGATCAGGGTCTCCACTTTTTGCATATAGTTCAATCATTTTTCTTTAGGAATATCTACTTCATATACATGTAGCCTGACATATCTAAAATCGAAAATGGACTCTTTCAATATACATGTATAGTGTGGGAGAGTTTATTCAGTCTTTAATGGGTTAAGTTAAACTAAACACAGCATCTGATCAGAGTCTAAACTCTTTGCCATTCATCCAGCAGTTTTTGGGCACACCAGCAAGTAGCAGAATGGATGGTGCCGGTTCAGAACAAATATGGGAAAGTGCTATGGAAGTTAGGACCGTTTGCAGCAGGGCTCGGGAAAACCGGAAAAATAGCCGGTCTGGACCGAAATTAAGAATTCTGGACCGATTTCAAACACCCCAAAACGCTAATAAATTGGTCCAACATTTCCCAAACCAACCAATTTTCACAAATCAATGATGTCTAAAAAATCACAAACGGTCTAGTCTTTCCAAACTGACAACGTCCGCGCACCTTTTAAATGCGATATTATGGTAGTTAAAAGGCTCTAAACGGTCATTTGACATGTATATTGGAGAGACAGCTGAATAACTGCAACCTACCCGCAGCACAAATTAATTACGTCTTTATCCAAACATTGTCAACAAGAATATCGGTGAAACCGATGGATGCTCCCCGAACATGCAATAGTCGGAACAGGAAACATTATCCTAGATAAAGAGCGGTATACTGTGTATACTCACTGTACTTCAAAATGGAGTATCACAAAACCTGTTGGTGGACAGATAAGCTTGCCTGAAGGCACTGTCATACAAACATCAGCAACATAAAAGTTGGAATAAATGAAAGGAAGTGTCTTCAGGTACGATTCCATACCCCAAGATTCTAGGTGGTAGTTTAGCTATATTTATTGGGTAAAAAGGTTTAATACAATTTATTGAAGACTTACTCTCATAGACAGAGGCAATCCTCATAGATCTATCACCAGGTATGGTTCCGAATTGGGTGCCGCATATAAAATGTCAGACAGATTGAAAAATGGATCTGATCCTACCCCCTCGACTGTTAAAGAGGTCATTTGACCATCCGACAAGACTAACCTCTTTCACTTTGATTTAAAATCCATCAATAAATCAAGGCACTAGAGCAAAAACAAAGTTTTTCTAAAAATAGCCACAGTGACCTTGACCTTGAGCCCAGGACCCTGAATGTCGAACATGCTCAAGATATTTAAAAGCTGCAGTGACCTTGACATTGAGCCCAGGACACTGGAAATTGAAATTGCTTGAGATGTTATCATACTCAACATTTTTGTGAAATTATATTAAAATCCATCAATAAATCTAGGCACTAGAGCAAAAACAAAGTTTTTCTAAAAATAGCCACAGTGACCTTGACCTTGAGCCCAGGACCCTGAATGTCAAACATGCTCAAGATATTATCATACCCAACATTTGTTTGAAGTTATATCAAAATCCATCAATAAATGTAGGCACTAGAGTGTTGACAAATTCTTTTCTAAAAATAGCCAGTGACCTTACACTGCAGCTTTAAACAAAGTAGCATGACTCTGTGACAAATCATCTAACCAGAAAGATTGAACAATATGCGCATCCCCTATTGCTGCTTAAGATTCCATTAAAATTTCGTTGAATTTCTGCCAGTATTTGCTAAGAATTTGCGTGGACACGAACAGTACCCTATATATTCATGCAGAACTCATCAAAGGGCAATAACTCTTGGAAAAATCATCGAACCAGAACACGCAGGTGATATGCACATCCACCTTCCATACTTAATATTCCCATGAAGTTTCAATGAAATCCGACTAGTAGTTTCCGAGAATTCGCGTGGACACGAACAGTACCCTATATATTCATGCAGAACTCATCAAAGGGCAATAACTCTTGGAAAAATCATCGAACCAGAACACGCAGGTGATATGCGCATCCACCTTTGATACTTAATATTCCCATGAAGTTTCATTGAAATCCGACAAGCAGTTTCCGAGAATTTGCGTGGACAAGAGCGGGACGGACGCACGGACGAAGCGGCGACTATATGCTCCCCCGAAATTCTTCGGGGAGCATAAAAAATCAACACTTCACTGACCTTTGTGCGGTAAACAAGCGATTAACACGAATCATCAGTAACGGTAGTCTGATAATTAATCCGTTTGTGTGACACATGTGAATTCACTGAGACTGCAAAACATCCAGGTGCAGTCGGCGTGTCCAAAAGATCAAAGGTCGCTTTACTGAGAGTGATGAAAGAATGCACCGCTTGAACGCACCCGTTTTCTTCCTCTTCTTTTTTGTTTTGATCAACACGGTTTGTCGGTCCCAGATTCGATAAAGAAATTCCCAAACCATCTACGTCCTGATCAGATGTCGCATACAACGGCGTCTGATCTGGGCATAATTGATTTTTTTTTTGTTGTTGTTGATTGCCGTAACACGCGAGTATAATTCACAGATTTCACAGTAAAAATAAGTAATGCACCACTTGCGCTAGGCAAGATTGGTCAGTGCCTAAAATTTAAGCAGTCTGATTAAATCTTGAAACACTGAAAACTGCAAAACCGCCCGTGGCGCAGGCCTAATTAGGTCCATGAAAGTCGTTTCGTTCCGTCTCTCCTGTTTCCCGCCGTCTTCGCGCTTATACAAGACGGGAATCAGCTGTTTATAAATAGTTTAGGAAAACCCTGCGGAGGTGGAAATAACAACAAAACCGTTTATTCTTTTTTTTTTTTTTTTTTTTTCTTTCTTTTTACATACCTGACTGTATTTATTGATGACGCCAGCTTTGATCATGCTCGTTGTACCCGGACTTCCGTCATATAACGGAGTTGAGGTGTATTATTTAAAAGGAGTTATAGGACTGCCAATTGTCATTAGTTTTCGTGACAGGTGATATACACGTATTTTTTTTTGGAAATGGGCTCATTGATGACGTCATCGTCATCGGCTGGACCGATTCAGATTTCAAAATTTCCAGAGCCTGCTTTGCAGGATATAGCTCACTTGCTTTAAATATCTTATCTTTCAGTTATGAACCAGAATTACATCCAGGTGTGACATACAAGATAACAGAACCGAAAGCCACCTTAAAAATATTTTCCACTGGTAGTATTACAGTGACAGGTAAATCAAAAGCTACTGATTAATACCAGTTACTAAAGTAAAAACGAAAAAAAAAAAAAAAAAAAAACCAGCAACAACAACACATTTATTTTGAACACACTTAAATTTCAGACACCGACCTAAAAATATTGCCATAAACAAGTTCTTCTGTGATCCTACAAATCTATAATAGTGACATTCTTTTTATGCCCCCGCCATTTTCAATGGGGGGCATATAGTATCACCGCTTTCCCTACGTCCGTCCGTATGTCCCGTACGAAAAATGTTTCTGTTATCTTCTGAAAAGATTAGTGTATTGGATTCATATTTTTATACACAGATATTTAATCATAAATCAGATGCCATGTTCTGTGGCGTCTGATCTGGGTATGCTCTCTTTGCCAGTTACCCTTTTAGGGGTCTCCAGGCTACAATGGGTTAAGGGGACTGTATATACTTGGTACATTTTCTGCCTTCATTCACAAGGGAGACAACTTTTGTGGTTTCCTGTTTGTTTTCCAGCACATTAAATCCCTTCTGAAAAGGGATCTGCTCTAAAAAGGAAAGGGGTGCAATTCTTTCCTTTTGGAGTAGGTCCCTTTTCAGAATAAAGGCAGAGCAATTTTCACAATTACCTCCCCTGAAAGTGTATCATTTTTCCCTTTAAGTCCCATATTTGATGGACTGGGCCCTTCTGCAGATTTGTGAGTGGAAATTGGTGGAGTTGAATTCATAGACCATTATTGTGTTCATCTGTTGTAAAGAATGAGTGATTACATTACATCTGAGCTGTTACAAGTACTGTACTTAACCCTTAAAGCGCCAGTCACAACAATTGTCGTCTGCTTTGTCTTCTGCTTGTGATTTTAAAAGTCATTTCTGCTAACAGTGTAGGTCAAGTTCGATTTAGGGTAATATCCACCAATTATTTTTGGAGTTACGGCCCTTTTTCAACTTTGAAAAAATGGTTTCTTTTCGTTATCTTTTGAAAAGATTAGTGTTTTGGATTCATGTTTTATACACAGATATATAATTATAAAATATAAGTCGAGTTTGATTTAGGGTAAAATGCACCAATTAGTTTGGGAGTTACGGCCCTTTTTCAATGTTGAAAAAATAGTTTCCGTTTGATATCTTCTGAAAACATTAGTGTATTGGATTCATATTTAATACAAAGTATATAATCATAAAATAGAGGTCAAGTTCAATTTAGGATAAAATCCTCCCCTTATTATGGGAGTTATGGCCCTTTTTCATCTTCAAAAAATGTTTTCCTTTCGATATTTTTTTAAAAAGATTAGTGTATTGGATTCATATTTTATGCACAGGTTTATAATCATAAAATATAGGTCAAGTTCGATTTAGGGTAAAATTGGCCAATAATTACGAGAGTTAAGGCCCTTTTTCAACTTCATTTCTTGCCTGATTCCTGCGTGTGGGTGAGATGGCCCCGACACATTTCCAGTTAAACCAAACAGAGGACTTGATAAGGAGGAGTATTTGGTGATAAAACCAGGATAATTTTCTCAAGTTCTCCATAAAATCAGTGTTGTGGGTACTTATTAGAAGCCCCTTGAAGAGGCACTTCTGTTGAGTATGCACAAAATGTATTTATTGAAAAACAAGAAATAAGAAATATTATCCCAGAATCATCATCAAATGCTCATACCTATATGAGTGGTTACTTTAAAAAATTTTGTTCATTAGTATTACATATCGCTTTCCCCATGTCACAACATTTTTTTTGTGGAGATATGAAGATATCAGCCTTTTCAAAGTGGAATCATCCATTATTGAATCTGGACTTCTAAATCATAGCAAATAGAGGCATCAGTCATTAATCAAGCGCGATACTCATTAGAAATGCCTGGCCTATACATTTCTTACGAGTTCCCACAACAAATGTTTTCATAGAGAAATAAGAAAAATTTCTTATCTGGAGGTGCAATTTTTATTTTTGTGAATTTTGATGAGTACTAGCAAGAATGATACTCTGAATATACTTTCTTTATTTGATATCCTAAATTTTCTAATTGTTTTGTTTTATGCTTTCAGCTCCAAGAGTAGCCAATGTGTTGTCAGCAATAGATTACATTTATCCACTTGTGGAAAAATTCAAAGCTGGACCACCTAGATTAAGTGCTAATAATGCAGTGAAATCTGTTAAAAGACATCGTACTACACATTCAGATATACATGAACATCAGTTCAATTTTGATGATGAGGAGGAGGATTCTTTAAACTCAGGAGATGATGATGATTTTGATAGTGATGAAAGCCAAAACTGATCCATAAACACCATCTGAGCTGTGTGGATTTTGATAGTGACAAAAGTCAAAACTGATCCATAAACATCATCATAGCTGAATGTGATGAAAGGTCAATGAACTATGTGACAGGTTTCACAGTCACAGAATCTGTTCCGGGCCTGTTCCTTCTACAGAATGATTTGATTCTGTAGAGTGCCTTTTTTGCTTGCTTAATCCATTATAGACTGAATGAACCCTCCCATAGTATATATTGGGAGATTCTAATTTTGATTTTAGGTATGTAAGGCTATGTGATTTAGATATTCCTAGAGAAAAATGGTTGAACTATATGCAAACATTGGAGACCCTGATCAGATGCCATGTTCTGTGGCGTCTGATCTGGGTATGCTCTCTTTGCCAGTTACCCTTTTAGGGGTCTCCAGGCTACAATGGATTAAGGGGACTGTATATACTTGGTACATTTTCTGCCTTCATTCACAAGGGAGACAACTTTTGTGGTTTCCTGTTTGTTTTCCAGCACACTAAATCCCTTCTGAAAAGGGATCTGCTCTAAAAAGGAAAGGGGAGCAATTCTTTCCTTTTGGAGTAGGTCCCTTTTCAGAATAAAGGCAGAGCAATTTTCACAATTACCTCCCCTGAAAGTGTATCATTTTTCCCTTTAAGTCCCATATTTGATGGACCGGGCCCTTCTGCAGATTTGTGAGTGGAAATTGGTGGAGTTGAATTCATAGACCATTATTGTGTTCATCTGTTGTAAAGAATGAGTGATTACATTACATCTGAGCTGTTACAAGTACTGTACTAAACCCTTAAAGCGCCAGTCACGACAATTGTCGTCTGCTTTGTCTTCTGCTTGTGATTTTAAAAGTCATTTCTGCAAACAGTGTGGACCGCAGTCTGATCTGGGTCCACACTGTTTGCCGGTATGCAAAAAATAGCTTTGAGAAGTTTGCAAGAATATTCAGCAGACGACATAAACAGACGGCATTTTCAGATGCAGTTTTTCTTGGCGCTTTAAGGGTTAAGGTGATTGGATGCACTTGTTAGATTTTTCAACCATTTTTGACAACTTTTGTGGCTTCCTATTTGCTTTTCAGTGCATTATCCTCCATCTGAAAAGCGATTTACTTTAAAAGCAAAGGATTTGCTCCCAAAGGGAGCAAATTATTTCCTTTTAAAGTAGACTTTTTTTTAAAAGGGAGACAAAAACTATAGACAGAATTGCCACTAGTGAAAGTGTATCAATTCCTCTGAAACTTTTTTTTTTTCAATCAAATTCTGTTGATAATATATGTTCCTTATTTCTTGACAAAAATATGTGTTGTGGGTACTGTTGGAATTGGTTCATCTAGGCAATTCCCGGGGTGGTCGGGTGGTGCGAAGGTGCTGTGTATCTTACATCACCGGGGCGTCCAACTGATATTGACTTACAGTTGGGCAAGGCCTGCTATCCTTGTAGTGGGTAAGGGTAGAGGGGGAATGTTTTTATTTCTTCTGTTTCTTCACTTTCATTCCTGTTCCTCTTTCTTCCCTGTCCCTCTCTTTCATCTCCTCTACTCTCTCTTCTATCTCTTTTCTCCCTTTCTCTGGGAGACGACACAAAATGACCCTCAAGGGTTGACGTGTCGTTAAACCCCAACACAATCAAAATCTAGGCAATTCCAGTGAGTACCCGTAACGTGCTGTCATGGAAATAATATAACAAACATGTCTGTCCTTTTTACTTGATTGAACACACACACACACACACACACACACACACACACACACACACACACACACACACACAATAAAACAAAAAACAGCAGCATCTTTCCTATTTACCATTTAAAGTTTTTGGACAGACTGGGCTGAGCAGCTGGTTTAGACCAGATCAGATACCACAGATTGTGGTCAGAAGTTTAAATGTCACAAGGGTATCACAGCTCTTGATAAGATGCTTTTTTTCAATCAAAAAACTATTGATATTTTTATTATTTCTCCATAAAAACATACATGTGTACATTGTGGGTACTCATTAGAAGTGCCTCACCAAGGCACTTCTAATAAGTACCCACAACATACATTTTCGTGGAGAAATAAGAAAAATATTTACCTGATACTCACTCTTATCTATATCTATGTACCCACTTTTATCTAGATCTATGGTTATATACAGTATCTAGAACTCTCACTGGTCAGACTGAGCTGATGAGCCTGACTAGATCATTGCTGTTTACGCATAGCTTCAGATAAGGCACTTTTTTCAACCAGAAAGTATTAACCCTTGTCCTGCTGAATAAATTAAGATGCCACGCCCACTTCTAATTTTCAGCCAATCAGGTTACTTGATCCAGATTGTTGCTATAAATTTGCATAATGGCAAACAGTGCAGATCCAGATCAGTTGGCTTCTTCAGAAGCCAACTGATCTGGATCTACACTGTTTGCAAAACAGGATATATCCGGGTTCAACAGGACAAGGGTTAATAGTTTTCTGATTTCTCTAGAAAACTTATTTCGTGGATAGCCATAAGAAGCACCTCAGTGAACATATGTTGTGAATATTCATTAGAAGTGCCTCACCAAGGTGCTTCTAATGAGTACCCACAAGATAGGTTTTCATTGAGAAATAAGAAAATCTGTGGATACCCTCTTTTACCTTGAGCTATAGATACTGCCTATTAATTTTGTAAGTTAAATAATTGTGGGATATTGAAAAGCATAATAAATACACTTGTGATAGTAGTCTTCCAAACCAAAGCTAAAGATGGATATCAAGTATGTTTTTGCAGTATTATTTGTCCTAAAAATGTGTGTTTATTGAATTAGAATATGCACAAACGTGTATTCTAGAAATCTTTTATAATGCACAATGGTCTTACATCATGCACACCTAAGCTACTGTGCAGATGATGAGTTCAGTACATACCAAAAAAAAAAAAAAAAAAAAAAAAAAAGCATTGTAGGGACACTTTAGGGTCTTGCCAATGTAGAGCCAGTTGAACTTTATCTCTGGTTCATATTTGTTGTCATTGTAGACCATCAAAGGTTGCTGCCATTATGTATTTGAGACATTAAAATTTTAGGCTAATTCTGTGGACCTGGAGAAAATCCCTTCCTGATTTTATAATAATACTTTGATCCGATTCTTCAAGTACAGGTGTGAGTAGACCAGGGCAGTTGGGCCCCCGTAGCTTAGTGGATAAGAGAGTTGACTCTTAATCCATTAGGTTTCTCACCGCTGTGGTTCGAGCCTCGCTCGGGTCATATGTGGGAAAGCCAAGTTCTGCTTACGGATGGTCAGGTGGTTTTTCTCCGGGTTCTCCAGTTTTCGCCCACCTTCGATGAACGATCGGCTCGATATAAGTGAAATATTCTTGAAAGGGCCGTAAAACCCAAATCAAAAAAAAAAAAAAAATAAAGACCAGGGCAGTTGATGAAATGTGAATAATAGACTTCATATTGTCTTGCGAGTCGCGACAGTCTTGTTGAAAATTACAGTGTTTTATTTTTCACATAAACAGGTTTTTTTCATAATCATTGAAGACATATATTGACTTTGCCATTTGAAAATTATTTCTATATTTCCATATCAAAATGATGTACCAAAATGAAAGGGTTTTAATGTTTGTTCAAAACAATTTGAACAGGGTGGCCACACACTCTGGAAAACAGGGAAAACAGGGAAAATGGTGAAAAAAAATTCCCTGCAGGGAAAAATCAGGGAATTTGAAATTTTGCTGAAAATCAGGGAAAAATCAGGGAATTTCAAAAAATCTTATCTTTGTAAGGTCAAAATATTCAAATTTTATAGCTGTTCAGATGTGGCTACTGGTGGTTTCTTTCTGCCATATGCACTTGTTTTCTTAGTAAAGTGTTATTTAGAGAATATAGCATCACTGCTTCAGTGTTCTGCATATTAGCATGTTACATGAGGAACCCATTTGGTCATTTTAATTTTTTCAATGGGTCAGCACACACGAAGCTTGTAGACAAAATGACAAAACTTATAAGCCTACAATAAAAAATTGTTTGTTTGCAATTGCCAACCTACCCACACATTTTGCTCCTACTCAAATTATTATTTTGCTTTTCCAGAACAAGTTTTCTTTCTTCATGACTGTTCCATTAAAAAGCTAATATAAAGAAAAATTTGCTTTAAACTGACATATGAGTATGTGTATTGCTAATTACTGTTGCATAATCAATTGATATCAAGACTTGTTCCCAATTTGAAAATTCTAGTCTTCATACCCATCCCTTGAACACATGAAAAAAGAAAATCCCAACCTGTCTATTCATTCCTTGAACACCTGAATAGGTAATTGCAAACAAGCAATTTTTAAGAATGGCCTTAGACAGTCTACCATGTAACCAAAAAAAAAAAAAAAAAGAACAAAAACCCCTACTGTTTTAATAAATTGGAGGTGAAGGTGTGGCAACAAGGGGAGGTTGGAGACCATATATTTTACCAGTTTTGGTTTTGACTACCATGAAAGTAAATTAGCACATAAATTTTCATTTAATTAAGAATATTGTGGCAGCATTGTGTATAAACATGTCACTTGACAGCATTTGAATCAGTATATGACTTCTAAAAGTAGGGGCCATTGCAATAATATTAAGGTTTTTAATCAGGGAAAATCAAATCAGATCAGGGAAAAATCAGGGAATTTGATTGCTAAAAATGTGTGGCCACCCTGTTGAATCATTTCTAAAACAAGCCTATTCAAATATATTGAAATTTTACCACCAAAAACTGAAAATTTTCAGATAAAAATTCTGATATTTTTAGCTCATCTGAGCAAAAGCTCAGGATGAGCTATTGTCATCACCCTATGTCCGTCGTCCGTCGTTGTACGTCGTCCGTCGTCAACAATTAGTTTGTTAACACTCTAGAGGTCACAGTTTTGACCCAATCTTGATGAAACTTGGTCAGAATGTTTGCCTCTATGAAATCTAAGTCAAGTTCGATACTGGGTTACTTGGGGTTAAAAAACTAGGTCACCAGGTCAAATCAAAGGAAAAACTTGTTAACACTCTACAGGTCATAGTTTTGATCCAATCTTGATGAAACTTGCTCAAAATGTTTGCCTCTATTAAATCTAGGTCAAGTTCGAAACTGGGTCACCTGGGACCAAAAACTAGGTCACCGGGCCAGATCAGCAGAAAACCTTGTTAACACTCTAGCGGTCACATTTTTTAAGCAATCATCATGAATCTTGCTCAATATATTTGTCTTGATGATTTCTAGGTCAAGTTCGAAACTGGGTCACCTGGGGTCAAAAACTAGGTCACTGGGCCAGATCAGCAGAAAACCTTGTTAACACTCTAGCAGTCACATTTTTGAAGCAATCATCATAAATCTTGCTCAATATGTTTGTCTTGATGATTTCTAGGTCAAGTTCGAAACTGGGGCACTTGGAGTCAAAAACTAGGTCACCGGGCCAGATCAGCAGAAAACCTTGTTAACACTCTAGCAGTCACATTTTTGAAGCAATCATCATGAATCTTGCTCATTATGTTTGTCTTGATGAATTCTAGGTCAAGTTCGAAACTGGGTCACCTAGGGTCAAAAACTAGGTCACCTGGCCAGATCAGCAGAAACCCTTGTTAACACTCTAGCGGTCACATTTTTGAAGCAATCATCATGAATCTTGCTCAAAATGTTTGTCTTGATGATTTCTAGGTCAGGATCGAAACTGGGTCACGTGGTGTTAAAAACTAGGTCACCAGGCCAAACCAGCAGAAAACCTTGTTAACACTCTAGCAGTCACATTTTTGAAGCAATCATCATGAATCTTGCTCAAAATGTTTGTCTTGATGAGTTCTAGGATATGTTTGAAACTGGGTCACTTGGGGTCAAAAACTAGGTCACCGGGCCAAATCTTGCTCAAAATGTTTGTCTTGATGAGTTCTAGGATATGTTCGAAACTGGGTCACTTGGTATAAAAAACTAGGTCACCGGGCCAAATCAGCAGAAAACTTTGTTATAATCATTTTGAACTTTGATCACAATGTTTGCCTTGATCAGTTCTAGATAAGGCTCTCAAAGTGCTATGTTGCTCAGGTGAGCGATACAGGGCCATCATGGCCCTCTTGTTTTTATATTTCTGCTCAAAACATAGATTGTGGGTACTCGTTAGAACTGCCTCAGTGAGGCGGTTCTAACGAGTACCCACAATCTATGTTTTTGAGCAGAAATTAGAAAATAATGTATACCCCTGTAAACGCCAGTTTTACTATATAAAAGTGGGGTTCAAGGGGGTCAACATTATATAGGTATGTTTTCGTGATGATGAGCAAGATCAGCCTCTGCACAAAATTAGCCTACATGGCTGTATATTCTAGGCAAATATAAATTTTCAGTTCAGACTGGATACACTTTGTACATTACAAAAATATGTCTATTCAAATATACTGAAAATTTTATCACCCAAAAAAGTTAAAATTTTCAGATAAAAAATTCAGATATTTTTCTTGTTTCTGCTCAAAACATAGATTGTGGGTACTCATTAGAACCGCCTCAACGAGGCAGTTCTAACGAGTACCCACAATCTATGTTTTGAGCAGAAATATGAAAAATAATGTATATACCCTGTAAACCCCAGTTTTACTATATAAAAGTGGGGTTTAAGGGGGTCAAAATTATATAGGCATGTTTTCGTGATGAGATTTTCTGCCATTTTGTACAAAAGAGAAAACTTTTGTGACTTCCTGTTTGCTTTTCTGCACATCAAGTCCTTTCTTAAAAGGGGAATAAATTCTTTTCTTTTAGAAAAAAACCCTTTTCAAAAGTATGGCAAAAAGTATTTTTCCAGACTGTCTCATCTTAATATGTATTCAAATCCCTTTAGTTTGGCTTGTCCCAGGCTACTAGATATAGGATTTGCAGATCTGGACTGCTATTTTGTATTTTCCAGAAATTTCTGGATGCAAAACCTGCTACAGGTATACAATGGTCAATTTTAATATATAATATTACTATAGTTGTCTTTCTAATGCAAATATTAAAATATTAAGTCCTCTGTAGGCTATTGTGAAATCAACAAATAACAAGCTAGGTATATTTTTACTATTTTTTATAGAAGAAAGAATGTAGGGTGAGTCAAAAGCTGCTGGGGAAAACCATTTTTGTTATTTTTCTTTTGTGAAAGATACACTTGAAGGTTATATTGCAAATGGAAGACAACTGTGCAGCAAGGAATTTGCTTCCTAAGAACTTGAATCTTTTCAAAAAGGGAGCTGCTCATTTAAGGGAGCAAATTCTTTCTTTTTAGAGTAGCCCCCATTGGGAAAGGAGGTAATTACAGGTATTTCCATGTAAAGTTATTTCACTTGACGATGGATCCTTTCCCCATAATTTCAGCCCTTGTAACCTCTCATATCAGATTTTATGGTTGTTAATGCTTTTTTTTTTAAAACTGTCTCTAAACAAGCTGTCTTATTATTTTTCTAAATATCATTGTTCTGCTATGAGACTAGAGGTTTAATTACCCAGATTATTGGAATTTTTATAATAACACAAGAATTCCCAGGAAGGCAGTGTCACACCTGCTTGATGCACACCTGTTAGACATTCCATTAACATCGAAAGTCAAGTTTTGTATACTATGAAGAATACAAAAAAATTCAGGGCCCAGTTGTTCAAAACTAACAATGTCTTTAGTTAACATATCGTTAAAACTTTGACCAATAAATATGGCATTGCTAATATTTTTACTGAAAAAATGTGAGTAGCTTTTGCATTTGCAAAAGCTACTCGCATTTTTCAGCAAAAATAACTGTGAATTAGATATTGTACTTACTAGAACAGTTAACATTTTGACCATTAACGAGCTTGTTAAGCTAACAATGCTTTGAACAACTGGGCCCCGAATGTCATCTACTGCAGTTGTAATTGAGGCTTTATGGGTTAATCTTCCCATAAGATCAGCAGTGGATCAAATGAGCCTAAATATGGTATAAGATCTGCGGATCTCATCTACTGAATGCAGAATACTGAAATATCCAATACCACCTGTTATAGAATTACTTGTTTATGTATTTTTGTGTAACTTAGCCTTCTTTAGATATTGAACAAAATGTTTGAGAAGATATTTTTTGTATGTACATGTACCTGGCATGTTTTCTTGTAGTATTATTGATGTCATAGAAAAACTTCTAGTCATGTGATATCCTGTATAAATGGCAACAACATTGAAAAATTGGATAGACCTAAAACAGTTTGCTTCCATTTTGCAAAAGGCAACAAATGTTTTGACAGAAAGCTGCCTGCCTGGTTGTTGAAACAGGGAGGGAGCAAATTCTTTCCTATAAGAGTATGGTAAATGTCCTAAAATTTCAAACACTTTATTCCATATTTTTTTTACCTAAATTTTGCTTTTAATGCAGCTGTTTCTTAAAATACCTAGTGGAATGGCAAACAATGTAGACCCTGATCAGACTGCTCAGTCTGATCTTGGCCTGCTCTGTTTGCATATGTCATTTTTTCAGCCACTTTGTTACGAAATTTTAGAACATTTACCGTATCCCCTAATGAGAATGGATGCAAATATGTGATTGACAAGAGTTATTGAACTTGTAGGTGTATGATTTTCTCTTATTAGGTAGATGGATACATTTGGTAGGTCTGTTGCCATTTTTGACAAAGGAGACATTACATAGCTCCAGATAAGGCGTTTTTTCAGCAAAAATTATTGAAATTTTTCTTATTTCTGGATGAAAACAAATGTTGTGGGTACTCATTAGAAGTGCCTCCCAGAGGCACTTCTAATGAGTACCCACAACATATGTTTTCAACCAGAAATAAGAAAACTATTATGTGGATATCACCTCTTATCTGTAGCTATGAGACAACCTTTGTGATTTCATTAAAAGGAAAGAATTTGCTCTCTATAACGTATACCCCTTTTCAGGAAGAGATTAGTGCACAGGAAATCAAGCTTGAATTTACAAAAGTTGTCTATCTTTTATTAAATGGTGGAAAATAGAAACATATACACATTAAACCTCTTTATAACATGGTTCATTATAACATGGTTTTGGATACAACACAGTTCAAAGATGGATCCCAAAAATGTATAGATTATAGAAAAATGACCATATAACATGGTTGTATAACTAACATGTTTTTTTTTTGGACCCCAACAATAGTGTTATAAAGAGGTTGTGGTGTATTAATTCACCTTAAAAAGACAATGTGTCTTGTGAGAAAATCAGGTCATGTGATTCAATGCTATCAGAGTTAACCTTTACCACTCTCTGGGCAAATTCAGCAGACGACAAATTGATATTTTTCTTATTTTCCCCAGGAAACAGAATTTGACATTTCATGTCTTTATTAGAGACAATTTGCATGAAATGGCAAATCGTTTTTCCTGGGAAAAATTAGAAAAATATTTCGAAGTATCGTCTGCTGAAAATTTTACCCAGAGTGTTTTGCATGAAGGCCTTTGGTACAAAATATATGTGAGGGCCATATCTTCTAAACTCAACAATTTTGATGGGATTATACATTTTAGGATAACAGTGGGTTTCTTCACAAAAACATATATTATGGGTACTTATTGGAAAAATGTTTTATTATGAGTCATCATATCATCATAATCAGATTTTTTGATTAACATGCAGGTACAGGGGCAACATCCACATCAGTGGGCCCCCTTCCAGATAGCTGGCTTGCTGCTCTCTAGGTATGTCTATCATGAGGGTTGATAGCTGAGAGCTACCACTCTCTGCAATCTCTCTCTGTCAGCTGCGTCCATGTCATTTTGGGCCTCCCAGGCCCACGCTTCCCATCATCACTGGGGCGTCCAACTGATATTGGCTTGCAGTTGGGCAAGGCCTGCTATCCTTGTAGTGGGTAAGGGTAGAGGGGGAATGTTTTTATTTCTTCTGTTTCTTCACTTTCATTCCTGTTCCTCTTTCTTCCCTGTCCCTCTCTTTCATCTCCTCTACTCTCTCTTCTATCTCTTTTCTCCCTTTCTCTGGGAGACGACACAAAATGACCCTCAAGGGTTGACGTGTCGTTAAACCCCAACACAATCAAAGCTTCCCATCAACCTGTATGTCAAAGGCTGTCTTGACTGCACCATTGGAGCTTTCCACATGTCCATACCATCGGAGTCTTCTCTCCTTCAGAATGACGTCCAGATCCTCAGTGCCAAGCTGCACAAGTAGCTCATTGGACCTGGTGCTGACAATGTCTTGTGGACTGACATTGCAGATCTGTCTGATCATTGCCCTGTCATTTCGCTGCAGACGCTGGAGGTTCGGCTTTGTCAATGCCAAGTCTCGCTGGCATGGAGCATTGTGCTCCCCACACAAGAGTTGTACACACAGCCACGTGTTTTGAAAGAGAGGTAGTGTGAAGAGAGGACTGGTAGCAGATCCTTGAACTTCTTCCAGGCGGTTTTCACACGTGTTGTGGTTGAAAGTTCACAGCCACCTGCTGCTGAGAGCATGTCTCCTAGGTAGCAAAAGGATGTTACCACCTCAAGCTTGTCAGGTTCGACCTGGACTTCCTCCTGTGGTCTGCCATCCAAGGGGCGCGCAGTTCCCTGGCACCATGTACATCTATAGTCAGGGTCCTTTTTCAAGCGCTTGAGCCCACTGCATTTCTTGTGCACCCAGTGCTTGCAGCCATTGCAGAAGATGCTGTTGCTGCCCACTCCAGTGCAATAGACGGCGCATGGAAACTCACCTGAACTCTGCAGGAGGTCCAGTCCTGTACCGCAGATCATGATCTTTGTCTTTCCTGCATTTACTCTCAGTCCTTTCTTCTCCATTGCTTCTTTCCAAGACAAGAGCCTCCTGACACATTCCTTAAGCGATTCAGCGATGATAACAAGGTCATCGGCACATAGAGGTCCTCCTAGGGGACCCCAGAGTTGAACTCTCGTGATAAGGCTTCAAGCACAATGATGAAGAGCAGGGGGCTGAGTACTGATCCTTGGTGAACACCAACCTTCACTTCAAACTCTTCACTGTACCCCTCACCAACACGGACACGGCTCTGCGCATTTGCATACATCCCCTGCACCAGTCACACAATCCACTCCTCCACACCATGTTTTCTCAGCGCCCACCAGATGACCTTCCAAGGTACTCGATCAAACGCCTTCTCCAGGTCTACGAAAGCCATGTAGAGTCTCTTATTGGCAGCTAGATACTTCTCTTGCAGGTGCCTGACAACAAAGATTGCATCTGTAGTGCCTCTGCCTGGGACGAAGCCAAACTGGGAGTCGTCAGTTGACACCAACTGTCTGACGAGGCCGTCCACAATCCTCTCCAGGATATTCATAACCTGCTCTGTCAGCTTGAGACAGCGGTAGTTGCCCCTTTCCAATGCGTCCCCTTTTCCCTTGTAGAGGCAGACAATGAAACTCTGCTCCCAGTCAGAGGGTACCTTGCCATCACGAATGATTGCAACTGCGAGATCACGGATCATGGAGGCTCCCATGTCACCAGCGGCTTGTATCAACTCCACTACTATGCCTGATGGGCCAGGTGCTTTGCCAGCCTTCATCTGTGAGATAGCCTTCTTAACCATATCAATGGTGATTTGGATGGGCGGGCCTTCCACTGGTGGTTGATCTGACAGGTGGTCTGGTTCCCAGTCAAACTCAACGTTGAGAAGCCTTTGGTAGTGCTCTAGCCAGGCCTTCTGCTTTGAGTCCTCGCTCATTGACATCTCTCCTGCATCATTCTTCACAGGTTTGTCACCAACAACATCAGTGTTCACTCTTCTAAATTGGTTAGCAAGGCAGTAGACTTCTGAAGACTTGGGGTCAATATTCTCGTAGACCTTCTTGTCGGCTTCTTGACGAGCATGGTGCACTGCATGTCTGGCATTTCGTTTGGCTGCATCATATGATGCCCAAGTGCCTTTACCAGCCTTCCAGGCCTTGAAAGCTGTCCGCTTGGCAGCAATGGCCTTTTTCACATGTTCATTCCACCACTAGGTTTCACGACGCCAACGGTGTGGCCGAGTTGTGCCACATACCTCCTCAGTTGTCTTGAGCAGTCCAGTCTTGATGTTGTTCCAGATATCCTCAGTGGCCCCATCAGCTACACCATATGAGTACCACAGCATATGTTTTCATGGAGAAGTAGTGCATTTACCCCAAGTACATGTATTTGGACTGACAGGGCTGAGCAAACAGTGTAGACTCATATCAGACACCACAGAATGCAGCACCTGATCTGGGTCTACACTATTTGTTAACGCTACCAGCAGTATTTTAGGCATGTCAGTCAGTAGTTAAATGGACTTATTAAAACTTAAGTAATAAGAAGATTTGGTGTCCAGGGCCCAGTTGTTCAAAGCTAACGACGTCATTAGTTAACGATTCATTAAAATTTACATCAGGTGATATGCAAATAAGCTGAAATTTTTTGCTGAAAAAATGTGAGTAGCTTTTGCAATGCAAAAGCTACTCACATTTTTTCAGCAAAAAAAATATCAGAATATTGTATATCGAATCTGCTAAAACAGTTAACGAAATTACCCTTAACGAGCTCGTTAAGCTAACGACGCTTTGAACAACTGGGCCCAGATACTTAAAGTAAATATGGTAAGATGAATACTTATCTGTATATCCACTTCTTAGACCTCCTGTATAACATTATTGGAGTAGTAACCCAGTAAGCATTCTACATAAATCTACAGCAGGCCGTTATCGGCCCGTCAGGGTAGCTGACGGGCTAATAACGGCCCGCTGTAGATTTATGTAGAATGCCAGCTGGGAATATTTGTCAAGGTGATGTAAATACAGTCAGCAAGAGAAAACCTCAAGAGAAAGTGGTGTTAGACAGGAATTTTTGCAACAAAACCTGTCATAGGTTCTCAGAATTCTTAGAATTTAATTAAACATGCTTAATTTGTACATCCTTTATATACATAAATAGTTGTGTTAACACATTTGATATTAGCAGCCTCGGTGGTACAGTTGGATGCATGTCTGAATGGTGTTCAGCAGATTGCGAGTTTGATCCCCATCGGGTCAGGCAACATACTTTCATGGAGATTGATCTTGAAATATTTTGTATAGTCATTCTCTCTTCTGCTGATTCAAGAAGGGCATTCGTCAGTTTCTGGCGAAAGAATGTGCACAAGTACAGGTTAAAGGCTTAGAGGAATAAGCCTGCCCAGGAAAAAGTGTGGTTAGGTAAACTGAATGCACTCAACATGATCCTAATGGGTTGACTGGGCTGTAAAACCTCACCTTTAGATATTAATCCTTTCTAGCAAAAGGATGTATACAAGTACTGGTTAACCATTTTGTAGGACTAAGCCTGCCCAGTAAAAGCGTTGTTAGGTAAACTGACTGCCTTGACATGACCTTCATAGTGTTGACTGGGCTGTAAAACTCCCAACTCAAATCAAATCGATATCAACCCATTTTAGACTGAACAAACTCCTCTACACTAATATTGGAAGAGTCCAATTTTGATATTTATGTCAGGCTATGTGATTAAGATATTCCTGGAGAAAAATGTCTAAAATATTTGCAAACAAACAGTGGCGACCCTGATCGAACACCATGTTCTGCAGCATCTGATGTGGGTCTGCACTGTTTGTCAGTTACACTTTTTGAGACTTTCCGACTAAAATGGGCTAACAAAGGATGTTCAAAAGGGATTCAAGTAGCCATTTGTTTCCCATAAATACTTTGTAGTAGATCAAATGGATACCCACAACATATTTGACATTCTCAAAAATATCTATAATGTAGTTATGTTCTGCTGTAAATATAACAAAAATTGTCCTATCCCATAAGATATTACTATGATTGACTTCACATGAATATCAATCTTATGACATACAATTATATGTGAAGACAGTAAACCCAGATCAGCCTGTGCATATATGCAGTCTGATCATGGTTTACTTTGTTCACTAATGGAATGTTTGAGATCCGTACATTTTGTTAGCAACCAGGGCCCATTTGATCAAAGCATTGTTAGCTTAAGAAGCTCGTTAGTGGTCAAAATGTTAACTGTTCTAGTAAGTACAATATCAAATTCACAGGTATTTTTGCTGAAAAAATGTGAGTAGCTTTTGCAAATCCCTATTGAATGATCACAGTTTTATTAATGCATTAATTAACGACATCATTAGTTTTGAACATCTGGGCCCAGTAAAGACTGATCAGATTGTACAGATGCACAGGCTGGTCTGGGTCAAGAAATGTCCAGGTGGCTGAGTGGTTAGTGCTCCCGACTTCAGAACTTGAGGTCCCGGCTTCAAATTTTGCTGGAGGCAGAATTCAGTTCATGATTGCGGAGAGCCTTTCATCATCCTTTCGTTGTCATGATATGACTGAAATAATGTTGAAAGGGATGTAAAACACCAAATCATCATCATCATCATCATGGTCTGGGTCAGTGCTAGTCACATTTGTCATGACATCAGTTTCTGTTTTGTATTGCTCATATCATGAGTATGTCAGTATAAGAGTGCAGAAATGAATCACTCATCACCAGTGTATATCGAGGGTTGAGCGCAAGACTATTGTAACTCAAACATATTTTTGAAACCCTTGTTTAGGGGCAACTTGGACCCCTTTGTAAACAATGCAAATTTAGGTGCCATTGCTCATACGAGCAATGGCACCTAAATTTTCATTGTTTACAGAAAGAAATGTTGTAATCTTCATAACGCCTTCATGGTGAGGAGATTAGGTTTGGGGAAAAACAACCATCTGACTTACGCTAGTCTTGCGCTCAACCCTCGATATAAGTGCTGAGTATAAACTTATTGATGCATGTGAATATGTATTAATCCAGGATTGTATTTGGTCTGTGTGTTTGACAGAGAATTACAAAGCTGTGATAAACAATTTCATGCCAGTTAACATTAAATAATAACAGTGGGACTTTGAGAAAAGGTACAATATGACTCTTAGAAATATTGACCACCAAGAGCAGCCTGCATCTCCATGTGCTATGCAGCATGGGAAAAGGGCCCTTGTTTCGTGTGTAAGAAGTGAAGGCTTAGATCAACCTGCACATCTCTGCAGTCTCATCAAGGCTTTCCTTGCCAGCTTAAAGAATCAATAGATTCCGAAGGATTACTCATGGACAGATAAGGCCATGACCAGACTGCATGTATCTGTAGACTGATCAAGGCTAGGTTTCTTATGCATCCCGTATTCGTATCAGTATGTTCATTGTTCACGACACACCTTACCATATGTGACATGCTTTTATTAATTGAACCTAGCCATGTGAAAAAGGTAATGGTGGAATACACTTTATATGCAAACAGTACAGATCAGTCAGTAAAGCTGAACATTCTAATTAGGACCTTTTCTGTTCGTATATTCCACAGATTTTAGTGATTTTATAAGTGGACAAAACTAAATATCATATTATAGCCCCACTTTGAAAAAGTGGGGCTATATTGGATTTGCCATGTCCTTCCGTGATTCTGTGACTCCGTAATTACGTGACTGCAAAATTAAAATGCATTTTGCTTAATAACTTCCATGTTTGTGGTCCTACTTCAGCGAAACTTATACATGTACTACATTTGGGCTCTGAGGTAAGTAAGGTGTAGTCGCAGAATAGTGGCCAAGGGCCCATAACTCTTGGAGCTATGTCCCTTGTTAGGTTTTCAAAATTTAAAATACATTTTGCTTAATAACTTTTTATGTTTGTGGGCCTACTTCAATGAAACTAATACCACACTTGGTCTCTGAGGTCAGAAAGGTGTAGTGGCAGAATGCTGGCCAAGGGCCCATAACTCTTGGAGTTCTGTCCCTTGATAGGTTTTCAAATTTTGCCATTCTTGAAAATTTTCGTAACAGATTTCTTAGGAACTATGAAAGCTAGAAAGTTGAAAGTTCGTATAAACATGGACAATGACTGGATGTATAGTGTATACTGGAATAGGGGCCAAGGGTTCATAACTCTTAGAGTTATGTCCCCTGGTAGGTTTTCAAAAAATTAAAATGCATTTTGCTCAATAACTTTTATGTTTGTGGTCCTACTTCGTTGAAACTTATACCACACTTGGTCTCTAAGGTAAGGCAGGTGTAGTGGCAGAATGGTTAAGGGCCCATAACTCTTGGAGTTTGAAAGATTATATTAACATGGACAATGTCTAGATGTATCGTATATACAGGAATAGGGGCCAAGGTTCCATAACTCTTGAAGATGTCCCTTTGTATGTTTTCATGACTTATGTTTGTGGTCCTACTTTAATGAAACTTATACCACACTTGGTCTCTAAGGTAAGGAAGCTGTAGTGGCAGAATGGTGGCCAAGGGCCCTTAACTCTTGGAGTTATGTCCCTTCATAGGTTTTCAAATTCAGCCATTCTTGAAAATTTTCATAACAGATTTCTAAGGAACTGTAAAAGCTAGAAGGCTGAAAGCTCTTATCAACATGGACAATGTCTGGATATATTGTATATACAGGAATAAGGGCCAAGGGTACATAACTCTTGGAGTTATGTCCCTTGGTAGGTTTTCAGAAAATTAAAATGCATTTTGCTCAATAACTTTTATGTTTGGTCCTACTTCGATAGAACTTATACCACACTTGGGGGCTTTGAAAAAGTGGTACATGCATGGACAGTGGGTTGATGTATCATGTATTCAGGAATCAGGGCCAAGGGCCCATAACTCATGGATAAAATTCCCTTGATAGGTTTTAGGATGCCATGTTACCATGTCCTACAGTGGTGTTACCTGGTAAGGATGACTTCAAAATATTTCAAAATTATATGTATTTCTCCTCTGATAGAGCTGCAGCGGGGCTATAGTCAGATTCTCTGACAGCTCTAGTTTATTCTAAATATTGGGATGCTTTAATCCCATACCATACTTCTACTTTATTTTCTGTTGATGTGTCTAAAACCTGTTGAGTGGCAAACAATGTAGACAGTGATCAAGCAATATGTTCTGCATGTTCTGATCTTGGTCTGCATTGTTTGCTCAGGTATGTCTCTCCAAGTACCTAGAGTAAATATGGTAATTTACATGTGTCATATTGCAGCTTTTCTCATGATGGGCCCCATAATTTTGTGTGCTTATTGACATCAAACCTGCTGTGAAAGACAGATGAAAAGATGTCTTTGAGACATACTGAAAAAGGAAGTCAGGCCCCGAGGTTATAAAACTTTTTTCATGCTCAACTCAGCTGAGCATGAAATTTTCTCTGTTAATAAAAATGAAAATGCCAACAATAGTTGGCATTTTCACATTTATTAGAGAAATTTTCATGCTCAGCTATGTTTAGCAAGAAAAGAATTTGGCATTGTTAGTAATTTGAGATTTATTAGCATGAAAAATTTCATGCTTGGTTGAGTTGAGCATGAAAAAAGTTTTATAACCTCGGGCCCGGATGAAACTGCACATGCACTTAGGTCTTTGTTATCAGTATATTCCATCATATTCAGTGATTTTGTAAGTTGAAAGTGAAGACCTGATCAGACTGTTCATATGTGTGGCCTGATCAGGGCCTTCATTGTCTGCATGTCTCAGAGATACCTCAAATCATTTGTTGAATTAAAATGTTATGTGAGAAGGGATTTGTTGGCATTATTGAGTTAAGTAGAGTCCGCTTAACTTGTGTAAGAACACATTTAACATTGTGTATTATCCTTGTATTTGTATAAAAGTTCAGAATCACTTCTTATTATTGGCGATATTTTTCTTATTGTTTCCAGAAAATAGGCTTTTACATTTCATGCAAATTGCCTTAGGAGACAACTTCCATGAAATGTCAAAACCTAATTCTAGGAAACAAAACTATTTCAAAATGTTGTCAGCTGAAATTTTTACCCAGCATGCAGAGTGTTAAAGAAAAATCAGAAGTTTTCTGTTCCACCATATGTTGGTTTTCTAATTCCTTTTCTTTTATCGAAGCTCTTGAAAAACCCTAATGGTGATAAAATAAACTTAATATATGTCTGCCCTATATAGGTACATAAAGTTTGTCCACCCTTCTTTTAGTTTAAAAATAGTGATTACGGTAAATGTCCTAAAATTAGGAACACTTTATTCCATACTTTTTTTTTTGCATAAATTATGCTTTTTATCGCACCTGCTTGTAGCAGGGTGCGATATAGGCGTCCGATTTTCCGTCCGTCCGTCCGTCAGTCCGTCCGTCCGTCCGTCCGTCTGTCTGTCAACATTTATGTCGATGTTCGACATTTATGTCAAAGTTAGTATTCTAATCAACTGCAAGACTAAACAACCATCAAACCTTGCATGAAACATCTCCCTGACCTCCTGACTTTGCGACAAAGGCGTCCGTTTTTCCGTATGTCTGTCCATTCGTCCGTCCGTCTGTCAACATTTATGTCGAAGTTCGACATTTATGTCTAAGTTAGTATTTTAATCAACTACAAGACTAAACAACCATCAAACCTTGCATGAAACATCTCCCTGACCTCCTGACTTTGTGACGTAGGTGCCCACTTTTCCATTCGTCTGTCTGTTCATCCGTCCGTCTGTCCGTCTATTAACAGTTCTGTTATGTCGAAGTTCGACATTTATGTCAAAGTTCGTATTCTAATCAACTACAAGACTAAACAACCATCAAACCTTGTATGAAACATCTCCCTGACCTCCCGACTTCGCGACATAGGTGCCTGCTTTTCCATTCGTCTGTCCGTTCATCCGTCTGTCTGTCTGTTAACAGTTCTGTTATGTCGAAGTTCGACATTTACGTCGAAGTTAGTATTCTAATCAACTACAATTCTACAACAACCATCATACCTTGCATGACACATCTCCCTGACCTCCTGACTTGGCAGGTATGTTGACCCAGTGACCTTGACCTATATTTTGCGCTCCATTGACTTTGACACAGTTTACGTTGACGTTCCAGATCTTCTCAACTATAAGGCGTACAACTACCAAACCTTGCATAGTGCTTCTCCTAGATGTACTGACTTGGCAGGTTTCTTGACCCGGTGACCTTGACCTATATTTTGCGCTCCAGTGACTTTGACATATTTTGTGTCGACGTTCGATATCTCCTCGACTATAAGGCCTACAACCATCAAACCTTGCAAAGTGCTTCTTCTCAATGTACTGACTCGGCAGATACCTTGACCTGGTGACCTTGACCTATATTTTGGCTGCAGTGACTTTGACATAATTTACGTCAATGTTCCAGATCTCCTCAAGTATAAGACCTCTAGCCACCAAACCTTGCATTGTGCTTCTCCTAGATGTACTGACTCGGCAGGTATCTTGACCCGGTGACCTTGACCTATATTTTGCGCTCCAGTGCCTTTTACACATTTTACGCCAACGTTCAATATCTCCTTAACTGTAAGGCCTACAACCATCAAACCTTGCATAGTGCTTCTCCTCAATGTACAGACTCGGCAGGTACCTTCACTGGGTGACCTTGACCTATATTTCGCGCTCCATTGACTTTTACACCTTTTACGTCGCCCTTCCATATGTCCTCAATTGTAAGGCCTTCAACCACCAAACCTTATATAGCACTTCTTCTCGATGTACTGACTCGGCAGGTACCTTGACCTGGTGACCTTGACCTATATTGTGCACTCCAGTGACTTTGACACATTTTATGTTGATGTTCGGTATCTCCTCAAATATAAGACCTACAACCACTAAACTTTGCATAGTGCTTCACCTCATTGCACTGGCTTGGCAGGTACCTTGACCCGGTGACCTTGACCTATATTTGACACATTTTACGTTGATGTTTGATAACTCCTCAACTATAAGGCCTACAACGACCATACCTTGCATTATGCTTCTCCTTGATGTACTGAATTAGCAGGTACCTTGACCCGTGACCTTGACCTATATTTCATGCTCCAGTGACTTTTACACATTTTACACCCAATTATCATTGGGCTGTATGATACGAAAAGTCAGTGCTGAAGATATAGTCATTAGAGGGAATGGGACTGTCCTGGAATATATGTGTCCCACTAGGCACTTTGTCTACATTTTTTTCAATCCAGTTTTCCAAGTAAGCACTGCTGAGAATGAAATAAACTTATTTAATAACCACGTTCTGATTGTGGCTCCTGTGACTTTTGCCCCAGCAGGTGCGATGACGCCTTCCGCGGAATTCTTGTTAATATTACTTGTTTCTTGAAATACTTAGTGAAATGGCAAACAGGATAGACCCTGATCAGATTGTTCCTCTGGAGCAGTCTGATCAGGGTCTACACTGTTTGCATATGCCATTTTTTCAGAAACTTTGGTCTACGAAATTTTAGGACATTAACTGTACAGATATTTGTACCATCTAAATATTCATACAGGTACAGGGAGATCTACAGTGTGTAAAGTGACATTTAACATAAGGAGAATGGATACATTTTCAGGGGAGACAACTCTGTCAGAATTGTTTTGCATCCTTTTTGGGGCAAATTCTTCTTACCTTTTAGAGTAGACCAGAAGGGGACAGCAAACAGAATGTCTTGTATGTTATTCCCTTATAAAAATGGTCAAAAATCTAACGTGTATCTATTCTCCTTAAGGGATATGTGGATAGTTTAAATACAACTGAGTCTGAATTTGTGTTGTCTGGTCAGGGATTGTTCAATATAAAAATTCTTGATAGTGTCTTAGCAAAGAAAGAAACATTCTGACAAAATGGCACAATGCACCAGGAATGAATCAGAGGACTAGTTAAAGTGTATCTGATGATAATTCTATGATAATTTTCTCTGGTACTCCACTAAAAAGTGTACATTGTAGGCACTCATTAGAATTGCCACAGTGAGGCAATTCTAATGAGTACCAACAATGTTTGCTTTTTTAGTGGAGAAATAACAAAAAATATCCTAGAACTATCCCCAGATACTCCAAACAAGTTATCTGAATTAATTAAGTTCTAGATACCGGTAAGATACATTGTTAACCCAGGCATCTCTGGCCAACTATTTAGCATAGTATTATATAGGGTGTTGGCCTCGGTGGCTCAGTTGGATGTGCCGTCCGACTGGAGACCAGGAGGTCGCGGGTTCAACCCCATCGAGGCCGGCAACATTCTTTCGTGGAGATTGATCGTGAACTATTTTCTATGGTCATTCTCTCCCTTCCACTGATTCAAGATGGGCAGTTGTCAGTTTGTGGCGAAAGAATGTGCACAATACTGATTAACCGCTTAGAGGACTAAGCCTGCCCAGTAAACGTGTGGTTAGGTAAAACTGACCGCGCTCGACATGACCCCATTGGTTGACTGGGCCGTAAAACCTCAAGACAAATAATTACATAGGACAGGGTTGGAGGAGTCACAGGATTATTCTCCATGGAGTTCCCAACACATGGAGAATGAATACACTTTCAAGGGAGTTAACTCTGTCAAATTTGTTTTATCTCCCTGCTCAAATGGGGCCCATTTTTTTCCCCTTTTAGAATAGACCCTTTTTCAGAAGGGAAAGCAAACACGAAGTCACAAAAGTTGTCTCCCCTGTTAAAAATGGAGGAAAATCTACCAAGTGTATTCATTCCATTTAATTCTGGAAAGCACTGAAACTGTCTCCTGTTAAATGATTACTCTTGAAGATATTTTTTAGGTAAATGCTTAATCTTTTTCTTCTTTCTCCATAGAAATATATTATGGTATTTGACCTAATTACTGCACTGTGTGCTTACATTTTTCTTATTTACTGGAAAAAACTTGTAGTAGATTAGTCTAATCAGGGCAAATTTTAACACATCAGAGCAGATCATAAAGGGCATATTAAATGATGCTTATGTGGTATTTTTTTTTCTAATTTTCTTTATAAAATTTTATGTTGTTGGATAAGATAAGTTTAGGCAATTCAAATGAGTACCCACAAAATATGCTTCTATAAGGAAGTAGATAAAAGTACACAGAATCTGAATACCATGTAATTGCTTGACTGTGCTCTTACAGGGATATGTGCAGTAGTTAGGTAAAATATTATTTGTTATTCATCACATTAGAATCATTTCACTGAGACAGTTGAGATGTCTCTACATGTGTTATTGTTGTGAAATACGAAAATTCCATTTTCCTGTGCTTACAACTGGAACAGTGGTAGTTTAACACTTAACCCCATGTCAGTGTTTTAAGCCATGTCCTGCTGAATCAATAAAGATGCCACGCCCATTTCTGATTTTCAGCCAGTCAGATTACTTGATCCAGATTGTTGATACAAATAATAAAAACTTAATGGCAAACAGTGCAGATCCAGATCAGTTGGCATCTTCAGAAGCCAACTGATCTGGATCTGCACTGTGCAAAGGTAGGACACATCCCAGTTCAGCAGGTCTAGGGTTAAGTGGGAAAGCAGTGTTGGTGAAGAATGTATCAGATATAAAAGCAGTGTTGGTGAAGAATGTATCCGAGATATAAGATCTTGTTAAACCATACATTTTGATACAAATTTGATCAAAATGGAATGAAAAATAATTAAGTGAGCAGGGTTTGAAGCTATCCAAACTGCTTTTGTTGGTGTCACCATTTTGAATATTAAATGAGAATTTATGATGTCATAAAGCCTTGATTAAATATGCAAAGCCTGTAATACAGTCGACTCTCGTTATCTCGAATTCCAAGGGACTTTCTGAAATACTTCGAGATATCCATACTTCGGCATGTCAGATTTGCAGAATAGAGGAAAAACTAATTCAGTTAACCACATTGAACAAATATATGTATAATTGGACTCTTGAGGTTAGAGATATATTTTCACTTCGAGATAAGCGGTTATTCGACATAAGCGAGTTCGAGACATCGAGAGTCAACTGTATTTGCAGCAATATTCAATCTCTATGTTTGTGTATATAGTTTCTTCTCCAGGCATATATATTGATTTTGCTTGAAAACTGCATTGTTTTCTATCAAAAAGATTTACATAATAATTTGAAATGTTTCTTTAAATGTCTTCAATTTCCTTATTATTTTTTTTTCCAATTTTGATCAAATTTACATCAAAATTCATGATTTGTCAAGATCTTCCATTTTGGGTACATTCTGCACAAGCCTTGCATTCCCCTTTAAAATAATATTCTTGCATCAAAATGATTCACAAGTAAAAATACAGTTGACTCGCATTATGTCGAAGTTCAAGGGACTCTCTGAAATACTTTGAGATAGCCATACCTCGACTTATCAGATTTGCAGAAGTGAGGTAAAATAAATCAAACAACCAAGTTTCACAAAATAATATCTAATTTGACTCCTGAAATTAGAGATATATTTAAAATATTATGGAAAAGAGGTGAAATTGCCAATTTCTCCTCTTTTCCACAATATTTTACCTGTTGTTAGATTTCAATGTTAAAATAGGGGCCAGATTATCACTTAGAGATTCTCTAAGTGGTCATTCGAGGTAAATGAAGTCGAGATAACCAGGGTCGACTGTATGTTGTTTTTTTCGCCATATGTAGACTGTGCTATTTGTTCAGTCAGTATTCAGTAATTTTTTTTTTCTTTTTCTTCACCAAAATATATGTTGTTGGTACTCATTCTGTGAGGCAATACAAAATATGCTTCAGTGGAGAAACAGGAAAAGTATGTGTACTTTTTTGGCAGAAAAAGTTCCCAGCTTATAGACCATTTCTCAAATTGCATCACAGTCCACTGGACAGGCCCAGTTAAAACTTCTATATGATATTTGCCTTTAACAAAATTTTCCCCGATGTTTATATTCATAAAGGAATGTATGCCCACCCAGAATGCAAAACATAAATTTATACAATTAACATATTGCATGCTATGGGCAGTTTCAGTAGAGGACAAAATGATATTTTCTTATTTTTTCCAGAAAATAGGATTTGACATTTCATACAAATTCATGCAGAATGTATCTGAGATACAAGATCTTGTTAAACCATACATTTTGCATGATATGTCAAATCCTAATTTCTGAGAAAAATAAGAAAAAAATATTGTAAAATGTCATCTGTTGAAATTTTTACTCAGTATGCTAAGTGTTAAACTGTTTGTGATATTCCTTGCATAATACTCACGATTCATAAAACTAGATAAGGTGATAAACAGCATGTCTGTTAATTGCAAATCAGTGTGCACTCAAGTTGTACCAGTTTGCTCAGGGTCTGCACTGTTTGTGATGCAGCCTGCCCTTTTTAGACACCACCAAGTAAACCAAAGGTAAATAGCCTTGTTCAAATTTTAGGGTTCAGGGCCCAGTTGTTCAAAACTAACGATGTCATTAGTTAATGATTCGTTAAAATTTACATCAAGTGATATGCAAATATGCTGAAATTTTTTACTGAAAAAATGTGAGCTATTGCAGTGCAAAAGCTACTCACATTTTTTTCAGCAAATAATATCAGAATATTGTATATTGAATCTGCTAAAACAGTTAACGAAATGACCCATAATGAGCTTGTTAAGCTAACAACGCTTTAAACAACTGGGCCCAGGTAAGTATCAGAGGATATGTTAAGGAGAAATATTTGGTGATAATTCTGGGATAACTTGCTCCTGTTTACCTTAAAAATTTAGTTGTGGGTACTCATATTCATTAGAAGTGCCTCACAAAGGCACTTCTAATGAGTACCCACATGTTTTTATGAAGAAATAAGAAAAATTCTCAAAATTATCATCAAATACTCCTCCTTAATAAGTCCTATTAGTATGATAAGGATTTAAGGTCTCAAAATACACTTCAACCTCTTAATAACAGGGTTCGTTATAACACGGTTTTGGATATAACACGGTTCTAAGATGGATCCCAAAAATGTATAGATTATATTGAAAAATGACCATAAATGGTCATTTTTCAATATAATCTATACATTTTTGTTTGGATATAACATGGTTGTTTAACTAACATGGTTTATGCTATGGACCCCAACAAAAGTGTTATAAAGAAGTTGTGGTGTACAATTCTAGTAGCAAAATATGTTATTTGAATACCCCTTATCTAGAGCCTTGCAACTACATGTATGTAGCGGACCCCTTAGCCTAGTGGATAGGACAGTTGACTCTTAATCCGTTTAGCTTCTCCCTGCTGTGGTTCGAGCCTTGCTCAGGTCACATGTGGGAAAACCAAGTTCTGTTTATGGATGGTCGGGTGTTTTTTCCCCGGGTTCTCCGGTTTTGCCCACCTTTGATGAACGATTGGCTCGATATGTAAAATATACTTGAAAGGGCTGTAAAACTCAAATAAAAAAAAAAAAAATACATGTACGTATACTAGTAAAATTGAATTAAAGCTTTGCATGCTGGCTAAAAATTTCAGGTGACATTTTGAAATATTTTCTTCGTTTTTATTCAGATTAATTTTCACAGATTTGCAGGAATGTCAAATCTTTTTTTCTGCGGAAAAATACTAAGTTGTCATCTCTCAGTTTTGTCCCCAAAAGATGTTTGCAATAGATTGAGATAAATAGGTATCAGATTAATAGTTTTCATATTTCTCAAGAAAAAAATAATTTAAGGCTTTTCATTAGAAGCACCTTGCTGAGACACTTCTAATGAGTACCCACAACATATGTTTTTGTCGAGAAATATGAACAATATAGATTTTTTTTTTTGTTGTTGAAAAAAGCTTATTGAGAGCTATTTTTGCATAATTTACATTCTAACTGAAGTCTATAACTGTTGAGCCTTACAGGCATGAGACTGGAGGACTGATGAAAAAATCTGAATTCTAAGTAAAAAATCTGAAAACCCCTGTTACCCTTTCCAAAAATGTCATTTTTGCAACTTTCAGATAAAACCAAGTGATTCTGCAGAACATATTTTGAAACTAAAAATCAGGGCCCCGTTGTTCAAAGCGTTGTTAGCTTAACGAGCTCGTTAAGGGTCATTTTGTTAACTGTTTTAGCGGATTCAATATACAATTTTCTGATATTTTTTGCTGAAAAAATGTGAGTAGCTTTTGCACTGCAAAAGCTACTCACATTTTTTCGGCAGAAAATTTCAGCATATTTGCCTATCACTCGATGTAAATTTTTACGAATCGTTAACTAACGATGTCGTTAGCTTTGAACAACTGGGCCCTGAAATCTGCCAAAAATCTGAAAAGTCTCATGCCTGGCCTTACCAATAGGAAAGGTGTCTTCTGGGTATATACTAGAGATAATGGTCAAGATCTGCTGTAGTCTGATCAGGATTTGATATACAGTAATATTCCACTATTTAGACCACTCTGCTATTGCCAGTCCAAAATGGTTTCTTTCTACTTCATTATTCAATATAAAGACCACCCCACTAATAAGACCACTTTTAGGCAGTCCCAAAGATGGTCAACTCTTGTCATGCTGAATACCTTAAGATGCCACGCCCATTTCTAATTTTCAACCAATCAGGTTAATTGATCCAGATTGTTCATATATATTCACATACTTAACGGCAAACAGTGAAGAAGCCAACTGATCTAGATCTACACTGTTAGCAAAGGCAGGGTATATCCAGGTTCAAGGGACAAGGGTTAATAAGGGAGTTTTACTGTATTCTGCAGGATTCGATAATTTTTAAAATAAACAGCAAATACTGTGATGAGACTGGATATGCAGAATTATCTGGGCCTTTGCTGTCCACATACATCTCAGAAGACAATTTCATAGGGTGTGGCCATTTTAAATTCCGGTAAATTGTCCTAAAATTTTGAAGTCTTTATTCCTAACTTTTTGGCCTAAATCTTGCTTTAGTGGTTATTTCTTATAGTACTTAGTGGAATGGCAAACAGTGCAGATCCTGATTAGACTTCCTGCAGCTATGAGCTGATTCATCAGGATCTACACTGTTTGCCATTCTGTTTTTTTATACGCCCGAGGGTTTTTTATATCCCCTCGGCATCCGTCCGTCCATCTGTAAACTTTTCGTTTCCAGATAATTCCTCCTACAGTTTACATCCGATCAAGCTGAAACTTGATATATTAGTTAGACAATGATATGGAGCAGTGCATATTGTTTTGAGATTACAGTCCAACAATTATTAACAGAGTTATGCCCCTTTGAAAACTTTTGTAAACATTTCTTTTCAGCCGAACTCCTACAGTTTACATCTAATCAAGCTGAAACTTGATATATAGTTAGATCATGATGTGGAGCAGTGCATATTATTTCGAGGTTACAGTCCAGCAAATATCAACAGAGTTATGCCCCTTTGGAAATGTTTGTAAACATATCTTTTCAGCTAGCTCCTCCTATACGTTTCCACATAACTCCTACAGTTTACAGCCAATCAAGCTGAAACTTGATATATAGTTAGACCATAATGTGGAGCAGTGCATATTGTCTCAAGGTTACAGTTCACTAAATATTAACAGAGTTATGCCCCTTTGAAAAGTTTTGTAAACACTTAGTTTAAGGCTAACTCGTATAGTTTACATCCAATCAAGCTAAAACGATATATAGTTGGATCATGATGTAAAGCAGCACATATTGACTCGAGGTTATAGTCCACCTAATATTAATAGAGTTATGCTGCTTTGAAAATTTTTGTAAACATTTTGTTTCTGGCAAAAGATTACATTTGATCAAGCTGAAACTTGATTTATAGTTAGACTGATGTGGAGCAGCGCATGTTTTTTATCAGGTTGCAGTCCACCAAATGTTAATAGAGTAATGCCCCTTTGAAAACTGCTGTTAATTTTTCGTTTCAGGCCAACTCCTACATCAAATCGACCTGAAACTTGATTTAAAGTTAGCCATGATGTGGACTAGCGCATATTGTTTCAAGGTCTCAGTCCACCAAATATTAACAGAATTATGCCCCTTTGAAAATTTCTGTCAACATTTCATTTCCAGAAAAACTCCTCCTGTGGATTACATTATATTAAGCTGAAACTTTGTAAGTAGTTGCACCATGATGTGGAGCAGTACATATTATTTCAAGGTAACATTCCTCCAAATAGCAGCAGAGTTATGTCCCTTCGAAAATTTCTGTAAATGTTTTGTTTCTGGCTAACTCCTCCTGCAGTTTACTGAAACTTGATTTATAATAAGACAATGATATGGAGCAGCACATACTGTTTTGAGGTAACAGTCCATGAAATATTAACAGTAATGCCACTGAAAATTTCATAGCAAACTCCTCTTATAGGTTACATTAGATCAAGCTGAAACATTGTAAAAAGTTACACCATGATGTGGAGCAGTGCATACCATTTTGAGATTATAGTCCAAATATTCCTCCTACAGTTTACAGCCCATCAAGCTGAAAGGTGATTTATAGTTGGACTATGATGTGAAGAAGTGCATTTTGTTTTGAGGTTACAGTCCACCAAATATTAATAGAGTTATGTTTGTCTGCTGTCCGTATTAACTTTTCTTTTCTGGCTAACCCCTCCTACTTTATGTCAGTATAGGTGCTACATCTGATTACTTGCCAGGGGTGTTTGATGCCCTGCTTAGGGAGCTCTTGTTTTTTTTGTTTTTCTTTTGACTGATGCCCACATTTTAACAATAGATGTGTCCAATGACAAAGATGGAAGAGTTCACTTCAGAAATTCAGGGGGCAAGAGGGTGAAGTATTGTTGTAACAGTAAGCTGACGGTGCATGTTGAATGTTCTGTTGTATTGTTAGAATGCAAACACATCGAGGGTTGAGCGCAAGACTAGCGTAACTCAGATGGTTGTTTTTCCCCAAACCTAATCTCCTCACCATGAAGGCATTATGAAGATTACAACATTTCTTTCTGTAAACAATGAAAATTTAGGTGCCATTGCTCGTATGAGCAATGGCACCTAAATTTGCATTGTTTACAAAGGGGTCCAAGTTGCCCCTAAACAAGGGTTTCAAAAATATGTTTGAGTTACCATAGTCTTGCGCTCAACCCTCGATATATTATTATATTAATAAATAAGCCTCTTCAAATAGAAATCAACCTTATGCATATTTAAACTGTGTAGATCCAGCTCAGCCTCTGCATTCACCCAGTCTGATCAGGTGTGTTGTTTTATTTGGTATCACAGATTGACATTTACATAAAACAGTACAAAGTGTAGTTAAATATACACATATAAAATACAGTCGAACCTCAATGGCTCGAACATCTTTGGGACCATGGAAATTCGTTCGAGACATGGGTAGTTTGAGCCACTGAGGGTTAATCATGGCACCAGTTCAGGAAGCAAATAGCGATGATTTAGGGAAACCTTTTCGATTTTCTACACAGTGATTGTATGTTGAGTGTACTCATTAGAATTGCCTCGATGAGGCGATTCTAATGAGCACACACAACATAAATTTAACGCTAAAATAAGAAAATTATCTTAAATATTTGTTTTCTTGAGCTATCGGAAGAGTTCCTTAGGGACTCAAAAACGAGTTCGAATTAGCCATGGTAAACCAGCCATCGGTGTTCGTTCGACTGTATATATTAAAACATACACTAGCAATGTACTAGGACTTGTCAACGGATACCAAGGATACCACAAAAAAGAGAAAGTGATTTTTCTTATTTCCATTGTGGTCCTTATAGATACTGGTTGCAAGCCATATTGAGGCACAAGTAATGTCACTTGCAGCTGAAAAAAGATAAGATTCTGTCAGGGTCTATGCTGTTTGCTATTAGAATCTTTAAAGTCCATACATTAGACCAGAAAAAATTATTTGATTCTCATTCCCTCCCGCCCCTAAAAAATGTTTGACCAAATAAAAATTTTGAGGTGGAAAACTTTTTCAGAGACAGTTGGACTTATGCAGAAAACAGATTTTATAACACTTGAGTAGCAACTGAATTGTTACATGTATAGAAGTATTAAAACAAGATTTTTTTTCATTTTGCACATGATAGTTGGTGTCATTTATCTTGTTTTGCTATGATATACCTCTTCACTGAATGACCCAGGAATAAAAATTAAATCTACCCACCCACTCCATTTTTTTTTTCTCTAAAATCTGGATGAGTTTCTGATGGGCTGCACCATGCAAAACTGTGTTTTTGGGCATATGCGGACAGCAAAGGCCCAGGTCAGCTTGCGCATTAATACAGTCCGGTCAGGGCCTTCACTGTCCACTGACAGAGTCATTGGCTACTACAGAATGTATGAATGGCAAGCATGCACAGGATGATCTGAATATGCACATTTTGCACATGTTCAAAGGCATTTTTTCTCCTGATGCACCCCATATGGTAATTTTCTATTCAGAGAGACTGTTATGGCATTTTTGGGAAATCCATTTTCTTCCAATGCTCTTGATTTATAACCTAGTTGTGACAACAGAAAATGTATTTTTGAGCATCAACAAAACAGTCTGGGCCCAGTTGTTCAAAGCTAACGACATCGTTAGTTAACGATTTCTTTAAAATTTACATTGAGTGATACGCAAATATGCTGAAATTTTTTGCTGAAAAAAATGTGAGTAGCTACTCACGTTTTTTCAGCAAAAAATATCAGAATATTGTTTATGTTTGTTTGTTTGTGTTGTGGTTTTACGGCCCAGTCAACCCAATGGGGTCATGTCGAGCGCGGTCAGTTTACCTAACCACACATTTACTGGGCAGGCTTAGTCCTCTTAGCGGTTTACCAGTATTGTGCACATTCTTTTTTCTTGAATCTGCTAAAACAGTTAATGAAATGACCCTTAACGAGCTGGTTAAGCTAACAATGCTTTGAACAACTGGGCTCAGGTGATTTTTGTACAGCATAGCTGCCAGTTTATTTTTCTGTCCCTTTTCATGTTAAAAACTTACATTTTGCTTTTTTATTTGCATTTATGTGCTCTTTTGTTTGTATTATTGATAATAAAGCATTTCAATACAACATGTCTTATTTGTGATTAACCCTTGTAATGCTGAATAAATTTTAGATGCCACGCCCACTATTCATTTTCAGCAAATCACATTGCTCGATCCAGGTTGTTAATACAAATTCACATACTTGATGACAAACAGTACGGATCCAGATCAATTGACTTCTTTAGAAGCCAATTGATCTGGAGCTACACTGTTGCAAAGGCAAGCATATCTGAGTTCAGCAGGGTTAACCTCTTGAGAAAGATTTCTCTGACCAGGTGGATATTGCCTCCCTTCTGTGAGAGGGTCAAGCTTCAAGGAAAGAAAGAATTTACTACCCCCACCCCTTGAGCAAATTCTTTCCTTTAAGCAACTATCAAAATTGTTTTTGCCTCCTTTTTGAAAATGAGTTTACTCTTAAGGGAGAAATTCTTTATTTTAGAGTAAATCCTTTTTATCGCACCTGCTTGTAGCAGGGTGCGATATAGGCGTCCGATTTTCTGTCCATCAGTCCGTCCGTCAACATTTATGTCGACGTTCGACATTTATGTCAAAGTTAGTATTCTAATCAAGTACAAGACTAAACAACCATCAAACCTTGCATGAAACATCTCCTTGACCTCCTGACTTTGCGACATAGGCGTCCGCTTTTCCGTATGTCTGCCCATTCGTCCGTCCGTCTGTTAACATTTATGTCTAAGTTCGACATTTATGTCAAAGTTAGTATTTTAATCAACTACAAGACTAAACAACCATCAAACTTTGCATGAAAAATCTCCTTGACCTCCGGACTTTGCGACATAGGTGCCCACTTTTCCATTCGTCTGTCCGTCTGTTAACAGTTCTGTTATGTGGAAGTTCGACATTTATGTCAAAGTTAGTATTCTAATCAACTACAAGACTAAACAACCATCAAACCTTGTATGAAACATCTCCCTGACCTCCTGACTTTGCTACATAGGTGCCCGCTTTTCCATTCGTCTGTCCGTTCGTCCGTCCGTCTGTCTGTTAACAGTTCTGTTATGTCGAATTTCGACATTTACGTCAAAGTTAGTATTCTAATCAACTACAATTCTACAACAACCATCATACCTTGCATGAGACGTCTCCCTGACCTCCTGACTTGGCAGGTATGTTGACCCAGTGACCTTGACCTATATTTTGCGCTCCATTGACTTTGACACAATTTACGTTGACGTTCCAGATCTTCTCAACGATAAGACGTACAACTACCAAACCTTGCATAGTGCTTCTCCTAGATGTACTGACTTGGCAGGTACCTTGACCCGATGACCTTGACCTATATTTTGCGCTCCAGTGACTTTGACATATTTTGCGTCAACGTTCGATATCTCCTCAACTATAAGGCCTGCAACCATCAAACCTTGCAAAGTGCTTCTTCTCAATGTACCTACTTGGCAGATACCTTAACCTGGTGACCTTGACCTATATTTTGACTGCAGTGACTTTGACATAATTTACGTCAACATTCCAGATCTCCTCAAGTGTAAGACCTCTAGCCACCAAACCTTGCAAAGTGCTTCTCTTAGATGTATCGACTCGGCAGGTATCTTGACCCGGTGACCTTGACCTATATTTTGTGCTCCAGTGCCTTTTACACATTTTACGTCAATGTTCAATATCTCCTCAACTATAAGGCCTATAACCATCAAACCTTACGTAGTGCTTCTCCTCAATGTACGGACTCTGCAGGTACCTTGACCGGGTGACCTTGACCTATATTTCGCACTCCATTGACTTTTACACCTTTTACGTCACCCTTCCATATGTCCTCAACTGTAAGGCCTTCAACCACCAAACCTTGTATAGCACTTCTTCTCGATGTACTGACTCGGCAGGTACCTTGACCTGGTGACCTTGACCTATATTGTGCACTCCAGTGACTTTGACACATTTTATGTTGATGTTCGGTTTCTCCTCAAATATAAGACCTACAACCACTAAATCTTGCATAGTGCTTCACCTCATTGCACTAGCTTGGAAGGTACCTTGATCCGGTACCTTGACCTATATTTGGCACATTTTACGTTAATGTTTGATAACTCCTCAACTAAAAGGCCTACAACCACCATACCTTGCATTGTGCTTCTCCTTGATGTACTGAATTAGCAGGTACCTTGACCCGTGACTTTGACCTATATTTCATGCTCCAGTGACTTTTACACATTTTACGTCAAAGTTCCATTATCATTGGGCTGTATGATACGAAAAGTCAGTGCTGAAGATATAGCCATTAGAGGGAATGGGACTGGCCTGGAATATATGTGCCCCACTAGGCACTTTGTCTACATTTTTTTCAACCCAGTTTTCCAAGTAAGCACTGCTAAGAATGAAATAAACTATTTAATAACCACGTTCTGATTGTGGCTCCTGTGACTTTTGCCCCAGCAGGTACGATGACGCCTTCCGCGGAATTCTGGTTATACACCCATTTGAAAATCGGGATTATGTTATGCCCCTCAGTCTTTCAGTTTACATCCAATCAAGCTTAAACTTGATACTGTATGTAGTTAGACCATGATGTGGAGCAGTGCAAATTGTTCCGAGGTTACAGTCCACCAAATATTAACAGAGTACAGGCCTTTGAAAATTTTTGTAAACATTTCATTTCCGACTAACTCCTCCTACATATTACTTCTAATCAAGCTGAAACTTTATAGTTAGATCATAATGTGGAGCTGCGCATACTCCTTTGAAAATTTTTGTAAACATTTCTTTTCAGGCCAATTCCTCCTATAGATTACATTTGATCAAGCTGAAACTTGATTTATAGTTAGACCATGATGTGGAGCAGCGCATATTGTTTTGATGTTGCAGTCCACCGAATGTTAAGAGTTATGCCCCTTTTGAAAATTTCTATAAACTTTTCGTACAAGGCTAAATCCTCCTACAGTTTACATTAGATTGACCTGAAACTTGATTAAGTTACACCATATTTTTTCAAGGTCACAGTCCACCAACTATTAAGAGTTATGCCCCTTTGAAAATTTCTGTAAACATTTCGTTTCTGGCTAACACTGCCTGTGGAATACATTATAATAAGCTGAAACTTTGTAAATAGTTGCACCATGATGTGGAACAACAGTCCACCAGAGAAGCACAGTTAAGTCCCTTTGAAAATTTCTGTAAATGCTTGTTTCTGGTTAACACCTCCTGCAGTTTACATTTTATCAAGCTAAAAATTTATTTATAGTTAGACCATGATGTGGAGCAGCACATATTTTTTTGAGGTTACAGTCCACGAAATATTGGCAGTAATGCCACTTTGAAAACTTCATTACCTTCTATAGATTATATTAGATTAAGCTGAAACATTGTTATAAGTTACACAATGATGTGGAGCAGCATACCATTTTGAGGTTACAGTCTACCAATATTCCTCCTATAGTTTACATCCCATCAAGCTAAAAGGAGATTTATACTTAATCCAAGATGTGAAGCAGTGCGTTTTGTTTTGTTTGTTTGTGTTGAGGTTTTACGGCCCAGTCAACCCAATGGGGTCATGTCGAGTGTAGTCAGTTTACCTAACCACACGCTTACTGGGCAGGCTTAGTCCTCTAAGCGGTTAACCAGTACTGTGCACATTCTTTCGCCAGAAACTGACAACTGCCCTTCTTGAATCAGCGGAAGGGTGAGAATAACCATAGAAAATATTTCATGATCAATCTCCACGAAAGAATGCTGCCGACCTCGGTGGGGGTTGAACCCGCGACCTCCTGGTCTCCAGTCGGACGGCGCATCCAACTGAGCCACCGAGGCCGGCATGTTTTGATTTGAGGTTACAGTCCACCAAATATTTATAGTTAGTCTGTCCATCCATCTGTTTGGGCTAGCCCTCCTACTCTATGTCAGTATAGGTGCTACATCTGATTACTTGCCATGGGCGTATGATGCCCTGTTTGCGGAGCTCTTGTTCACAAGGGCTTTGGTGTGCAGGAAAGCAGCTGTCCCCCTTTTAAAAATGGCAGAATATCTTCCAAGTAAGTCCAGTATCCTTAAGAATACACCTTTTCAGAAAGGAAACAAATTTTTTTCTGGTGTAGTGGTTTCCCTTTGAAAATGGAGCCGAAAACTTTCTGCTTGGAACGTTTTTTTATGTGTACGTATTCATTCACCAAAGGTAAACTAACAGAGGTACTGTAGGACATAGCCTGCTAGGAAAGACCAAAATCTGTGTGCAGTGGCACATAAATCCTGGTCATCTCTATTCTCCTGGATAATGCCCTGGACTCTTTTTGTCTTGATGTAGTTGAACTGGAATTTGAGGTTCAACAGTCCAGTTAACAACATGTTAAGATATCTCCCAGAAAAAGAAAAAGACAGGATGATACACAAGAGGAAATGAATAACCCTTAAAGGTTAAACAATTTGCAGCAGACACTATTCATTTTGACTAGTTTTTAGAGAAAATGAAGCACATTCAACCATAACAGGCTGTTGGCCTACCTTAAGCCAAATCAGTAGGACACCCCAATGCTAAAAGCTACACAGCATCTTTACATCACCCAACCACAGCTACTTGGTTGGAGAGTACCCGTATTTACCCTAAGTATTCGGACACCTCAACTCCTTACCATATATGTTCTAAAATTTGAACCAGTACAAGTCACTACCCGATGTTGTGTCTAAAAATTGCTGGATGAGTGGCAAACAGTGTAGACCCAGATGAGACGCCACATATACTGTTTGCTCAGGCCTGTCTGTCCGAATACATATGGTAAATATGGTAAGTTTTAAAATAAGACAATGTATGATAAATTTGGTAAATAAATTACCAAGGAGCATGATTACAACCTCTGCAAACACCCTTTCTATAGGCATAGCGAACTTGATGGAAAAGGATGGTGACAAAACCATGACTCCTTACCTTACTTAACTCTTACATTACAAAAACATGCCTATTCAAATACACTGAAAATTTTACCATCAGAAAAATGAAAATTATCAGATAAAAAAATTCTGATATACTTCATATTTCTGCTCAAAACATAGATTGTGGGTACTCCTTAGAACCGAGGTGGTTCTAGCAAATAACTGCAATCTATGTTTTTGAGCAGAAATAAGAAAATAATGTGTACCCCTGTAAACCCCATTTTTACTATATAAAAGTAGGGTTAAAGGGGATCAAAATTATATATATGCAGAACAAGCCCATTCACCTACGTGGTAATGTGTCTGAATTTGATGACAATGTGAACAAGCCCATTCAACTACGTAGTAATGTGTCTAAATTTGATGACAATGTGAACAAGCCCATTCAACTACACGGTAAAGTGTCTAAATTGTACTGACTGAATGGCAAATATTACAGACTGATCAAATTGCAGTTTGGTCTGGGTCTTCCCTGTTTGCTTAGGTTCCTCTCTCCAAGCACTAACATGTAGAGAAAGAACATCTTATGCTGTGTACAACTGTAGAGATAAACACCAATGGATAATGGTCCATTATCCAGACCAGGGCCCAGTTGTTCAAAGCTAACGACATCGTTAGTTAACGATTCGTTAAAATTTACATTGAGTGATACGCGAATATGCTGAAATGTTTTGCTGAAAAAATGTGAGTAGCTTTTGCAGTGCAAAAGCTACTCACATTTTTTCAGCAAAAAATATCAGAATACTGTATATTGAATCCGCTAAAACAGTTAACGAAATGACCCTTAACGAGCTCGTTTAGCTGACAATGCTTTGAACAACTGGGCCCAGATTGGCAACTTCTACTGTGTTCACATAATACCGATAGATTTTGCAGTATGGCTAAAGAAAGAAAATGAGTAAAAAAGATGACATTTATTTACATTCATCAATGAACTGGTGGTTTATGTGAAATGATGACAAATATGTGACTCCGATTATGTCCATGTCCAATGGCCAGAATTTTCACTCTGAGATCAAAGGAGTTGAAATACACCTATTTAAATAAATAGCAAATTTATAGCTCCAGATAAGGGTATCTGGATAATATTTTTATTATTTCTCCATGTAAACAGGTTGTGGGTATTCATGGGTACTCATTAGAAGCCCCTCAGCAAGGCACTACTAATAGAGCCACAGCATATGCATTCGTGGAGAAATTAAAAAATAATCAACCCTTTTCAACTGAAAAAAAAGCCTTATCTATGGAGCTATGAGTAAAATTCAACATAACTTGCAACAAACTGTCTTTTGACATAACAAGTATTTTAAGAAATTAAAGAGAGATATTGAGTCAAGTGTAGGTTCATTTGCAGTCTGATTTAGAAGTAACTGCTTGCTCTAAAGTTCAAATAATGTTTGTACAAATTGCCCTATCAAATGGATGCACTGGCAGGTTACATAATCTGATAACATGAAGACACCTTTTGGCTTGATATGACCTGTTTAAGGGGAGTTAATACACTTTCATGAGAGTTTTTTTTGATTTGGGTTTTACGGCCCTTTCAAGAATATTTCACTTATATCGAGCCGATCGTTCATCGTAGGTGGGCGAAAACCGGAGAAAAACCACCTGACCATCCGTAAGCAGGACTTGGCTTTCCCACATATGACCCGAGCGAGGCTCGAACCACAGCGGTGAGAAACCTAATGGATTAAGAGTTAGATGTCTACTAGTACTTTAACCCTTGTCATGCTGAATAAAGATGCCACGCCCACTTCTAATTTCCAGCCAATCAGATTACTGGATCCGGGATTTTGATAGAAATTCACATCTTTAATGACAAACAGTGCAGATCAAGATCAGTTGCCTTCTTCAGAAGGTAAAGGTTAAATCATCATTAATCTTCGACTCTTTCTGGAGGGGGTCCACAAGGTTGTACCATTTTTTCAAGCATATTGAATTTCACTCTCGCTTTTGCCTCATTTTCGGCCAGCGCAAAGTAGTTGAGCATGTCAAAATGTCCAAGATATGAAGCACTACTGTCTCTATGTTGATTAGTCAGCCACTCCCACTTGTTTGTATCTGCATGGCCTGTTCCTGAAGAAAATAAAATAAACCAAATAAGCAGAGCTCCAGAAAAAAAAGGTTTCCACAGAAATACGTTTCTTACTTCTCCACAAATATTTGTTGCAGACAGTACCAGAAATACTCATTAGAAGTGCCTCGGCAAAGTGCATTTATTGCGTAATGTGGTTCAATCCAGGGCCGAGTTGCAGTGCAAAAGCTACTCACATTTTTTCAGCATAAAATATCAGAACACTGTATATTGAATCTGCTAAAACAGTTAACGAAATGACCCTTAATGAGCTCATTAAGCTAACGATGCTTTGAACAACTGGGCCCAGTATGCATAACATGATTTTATTAAGAAATAAGGAAAATACACTGCTTAGGCCCTTCTAATGAATACCCACAACATACATTTTTGTGGAGAAATAAGAAAAAATATCATGCCTAAGTGCTTCTAATGAGCACCCACATATGTTTTGTGGAGAAATAACATAACTATCAATCACTAGGTGCTTCTAATGAGTACCCAGAACATAACATTTTTTATGGAGAAATAAGGATAATATGCATAGGGACTTCTAATGAGTACCCACAACCCACAACATAACTGTTTATGAAGAAATAAGAAAGAAATATCCACACTTTCTGGTTGAAAAGAACACTTTCTCTTGAGCTGTGCATGTAAGGCAAAATATGGATTTAATGTTTTTGTTGATGTCTTATGGCCCAGTCAACCCAATGGGGTCATGTCCAGTGTGGTCAGTTTACCCTAACCACTTTAATCAGGGGAAGGGAGAGAATGACCAAAATATGGGTTTAAAGGAACTTGAATCACTTGTAGATTTTTTTGTTATTTCTGTCAAGGGAGATTACTTTTGTGGCATTCAATTTGCTTTACTCAATGCCAAGTCCCTTCTGAAATAGGCCTACTCTATTAGGAAAGGATTTGTAGGAGCAAATTCTTTCCTTTTAGAGCAGACCCCTTCAGAAGGGATCAAAAACAATTTTGATGGTAACCTCCCTTCCCTTGAAAGTGTATCAATTCCCTATAACACATACTTGAATAGGGAAGGTCCAGGTAAGTAAACATACCTGTGCAGTCAGACCAAGGCTTCTGCTACTTTAAATGCTGCAGAATCCACTGGTGAACAGCAATGGCCGGATTACTCTACAGAACTGGACATGATCATCCATAGCTGTACACAAACCATATTTTAACCAAAACTTATGTTGGTCTTGTCAAAGTACCATAAACTTCATTCTTCTAGCAAATCACATCAAGGATACATCAGGGCCAGCCCCACTCCTTTGCAATTTGACATATTCATACTTCATTTAACTTTTATAATGCTCATTCATTTAACAATTTTGTTACAGTCTGTGGATTTAACTTGTTTCAGTTAATTTTTAATTTGTGCCTAATTGTAGATTTACAAAAATTTTCATGGGCAAGTGGTTAAATTTGTATCTGTTATGTGTATTTATGAGCAAGCAACAAAATTTTGTACACAGCGCCTAGAAATGTGTAGGCAGGGCCTTTGAAGTTAATGAAAAAGTATACTTTTTAAATGAAAGCAGTTATGAGAAATAACCTAAATAAGTTAAAATCTTCAACCTAAGGAAAGTTAACTCTTAAACTTTGGAAGGGAGGTAACTTTACAGTTGAATTTTTACTATTTAACCAATTCACAAATCTCCTCAAAATTTTAACTCTTAAAAGTTATGCTGCTGACTGTAGATAGATGATAATATGACAAGTACCAGAAATTTCAAGTAACTATCAGTTCTTAAAAAGCTGGATTTTGACATCTGACTCCTTCGTTTGCCTCACTTTTGGTTTTTCAAACTTATTCCCCGTTTCAGCTGAAACTTGTCCTTGCAGGGATACATTAGGTATATGGCATTTTCTCTCAAATTATGGGACCCAACCTAAAATTTAGGGGCCATGGGCAACTGGGCTCCTATTAGTATTTATGCTTGCCCTGTTTTGGGAGGTCAGGGAAAAGCCTTGAATAGAATTTGAAAAAATAACAGACCTGTTCTGATAAATTTATACTCTCTCTCAATATTCACCAACAAAATGTTAATATGTTAATATGTTAATATGTTTGAAATTTATTTGACGTTATGCTTCGGTCCAGGATGTTAACTGGTGGCCACATACACAGATACTTGGGGTCAGTAGAGCTTGCTTGCAATTGGTAGAGCGGATGGTCCAAAACTGATCTCTTGGATTTTTTTCTTATTAATTTTTTTCTCTTTATTTTTGCATTTTATGATACTTGAACAACACCTTAAAGTCATACAAATGGTTATGTCACGTCTAGAAATCGTTTGAAAATAATGATATTTTATGGATAGGATATAATTACCACAAGATAAACAACTTCGACGAGATCAATTTTGACCCCGCTCCAGGTTAACAGCGCCGAGCCTTCCAAATCCAAAACAACAATGCAAATTATATACATCCCTCGATTCTGCAATCATTCACCTTTAGGCTGATATGGAGGTCCTTACAAAAGTCTCTTGATTTCTTCCAATTTCCGACGAAAACTTCCTCAAATGCAAGCAATCTATCGTCTTCCACACCATAGTGCGACCTGTTTCCCAGCTTATTTTACAAATGGCCGTGAAACCTGGGAAACCATTTTACTGTTTCCCAGGGTCCACTCTGTTTTGTAAATAAAGCGGGGAAACAGGTCGCACTTTGATGTGGAAGACGACAGATTCCTTACATCTGAGGAAGTTTTCATCGAAAATTGGAAGAACTCAAGAGACTTTTGTAAGGACATCCGTATCAGTGTAAAGATGAATGATTACTGAATCTAGGGATGTAAATAATTTGCATTGTTGTTTTGGATTTGGAAGGCTCAGCGCTGTTAATCTGGAGCGGGGTTAAAATTGATCTCGCCGAAGTTGTTTATCTTGTGGTAATTATATCCTATCCATAAAATATCATTATTTTCAAACGATTTCTAGATGTGGCGCAACCATTTGTATGACTTTAGGTGTTGTTCAAGTAAAATAAAATGCAAAAATTAAGATAAAAAAAAATAAAGAGAAAAAAATCCAAGGGTTCAATTTGGACCATCCGCTCTACCAACTGCAAGAAAGCTCTACTGACCCCAAGTATCTGTGGCCACATACTGTGCAGGGGAAAGTCGCTCCCTGTGTAGGTTAAGAAACCTTTTGTACATATTCAAATTTTAAATAAAGTATGGTAAGTTGAGGTGTTTGAATACTTGGGGTAAATACGCTAAAGTAACACACAGAAATGAAATGATCCATTATCAGCAAATCTGTAACGATAATCGTTTTTGTGGTGTTTATCGATCAATTAATTATTATGATTAATTGTACCAGCCTTAATACAAAGTAAATAAGTAACTAGAATCTGTCAAGATTATAAAAAATCTTTTGATATTTATTCTTTCGTTCAAAAACAGCTAGCAGGCTATTTCTCATCTAAGGGATGAAACCTAGACGGTAACAACCGCCCCCAAACAAGAAAGGGCGAAACTGGTGGCGAAAAATCCGAAAATGTGGTGAGTTTATGAAAAGCAAAAAAAAAAAAAGGTAGGTATGAAAACTAAATACCAATATATTTTGATTGCAGATGTTCCAGCTGACTGTGAATATTGTAACGATCCCCCATAATTCTTGAGGAATTAAAGTCTAATGATTACTTCCTTCGGATCGACGTTCCGCGTGTTGTTTTCTTTTCAATGGATTCAGTAGAATTCACGACACCAACGGTAGACCGTCAAGCCAGAATATAAAGAGCAAAAAAAAAAAAAAAAAAAAAAAAAAAAAAAATATATATATATATATATATATATATATATATATATATATATATATATATATATATATATATATATATATATATATATATATATATAATTTTTTTTTTTGATCAGGTCATCTACTCATGAAATTCATCTAGGCCTTAAATCTTGAGGGAAAAAAAAAAAAAAAAAACATATTTCGAAGGATATTTTTGATGTGAAATCAAAGTTTTGTATCGTTTGCCGGGTGTTGTCACATCCGCAAATGGCAGCGTCATGTTGTAAAATGTCAGCCCGTTTGAAAAACACAGGTATTTAAATGAAAAAAAAAAAAAAAAAAAACAACCCTAAATCATTTGAAATTCTTCGAATTACAACGTTTTATAAATATAAAATGGACATGTTATAAATACATGCTTAGCCTTATTAACTCCTCGGACCTAATAATACCCGGACTTGCCACTAACGGAACTGCCAAAATATGTTGTCGTGGCTTGATTTTAGCGCTATTTTACAGCACTATTGTCATTAAACATGACTTTGGATAATAACTGAAGTTTTAATAAATTGTTTTTAATAGGTTTGGCTGAAAAATGTTAAGTCACAATTAATGAAATTGAAGTTATAACATCATTTTGGGTGAATTTCTGATGGCTTTCTGCTAAAAGTGCCGAAAATAGCTAAAATGGGTACCTAGGTTTCTTGTTGATGTTTATAAAAACTGTTGGGGTTTCCTTAAATATAATGCTGCAGTCTTACAGGTAATATATTGAACTATTGCTTTTTGAAAACAAATCTCAGATATTTAGAGATATAATTGAAATATGAGCATTTAAACATCATCATACAAAATTATGAAAACTCAGCCACGACAACATATTTCCAATAAATACAATACATGTACCGTAGTTACTAGTCCAGTGTATATTGGTTCCAAGTTAACTCTGAGCTTATTAACAGATATTTAAACACTGATAAGTGTACGACGTACTGTTTAGAAAATAGCTCTATAACATCATTAAGTTAGACTTTCGCCGTTTAACTGGAAAACTTCCATGTGTAAATATTTGCTCCTTTTTTTTTTTTTTTTTTTTTTCTTCAATGATCTAAAAGATGTTGATGTTTGTTTGGTCTATGTTGTATAGGTAGTCAGCTATATCGTATCAAAGGTACCTAAACTGTGCATGACATATCCGTCAAAATGCATTTATCTACGTTATATTGTTCTATATGTAGGATCGCCTCAAAGGTTTCCGGATTAAATGTATTTTTACACACGTGATGAGCCGGGTACACAAGTACAAAATGTTCCAGCCAATTTCATCTCTACATATGTGGTAACGTACGTAACAAGAAAACAAAGACGTATAAAATTACTATTTATTTACGTCCTTGAAGAAAAGTAATACGCCATCCTATATTCTCCTTATGTTTTGTTTGACTATCCATATGTTGTGTAAACGTATATTGTACTTTGTTCTAATAGTCAGGCTTAAGCATTACTACAATTCCGCTGAAAAATATAACTTCATTGTCTGTCCATTTTAAACGAATGTCTTTTGACATATATAGATGGCCTACGGCCGTTCAAAATCATCATTTAGACGATATTTTCAAACGCTTTTTTAAGCTTTTAATCTCTGCTGAATCTCCCATGGCAAAAGCGATCAGAAAATGAACTGTAATTCAAATAGACTATGTGGAGATGAAGCTTGAAATTTAAAGCCCATGCCCATAAATTTCGCTTTTGCTAGCACAGATCTGTGTATTAGAAGGTCAGAGAGCAGGGGCGTGATCTACTAAAACGTTTTTAAGCACGAGATTCTGTTTTTCCACAAGATAGATAAATGTAGATAAGGACTACATTAATGCAAAATGGTTTACTGTATTTGCAGTATTTTTAATTGGATAACGCCATATCCAGTTTTCAATGATGTCATTTAGAAACATTAAATCATTTCTTTTGACATTCACCCTGACGAGAGTGCGCATTTGGGCAGGATGATCTGGGACTTTCTTGTTAGCATTTAATTTAAATTAAACTTCACAGTGACAGGCTTCAGGCATATTAAAAAGAAGCATATATATATGCCGCCATGTTTTTGTTTAAACACAGGCATGTGTTGGATCATCACTATAATTATGTCCTTTTATGGCAGATGTATCCTCTTATTTCACTTGTAGTTCTATACACATGATACATGCACAAAGGAAAGGCATGCAGGCGAGTCCAGTGGTGAAAATCCCTTTCTGTGGGAGACATCATGATCTGGTCAATCCCTACAATGTGGCAGTTTTCAGAATTGTTTCTGATGTTTTTGCCAGTTACGCGCCATAAGTAGACCCCAAATCCCGGACATACGCTTCTACCGATATTTCTTTCGTTCAGGCCTGTGGGCATGGTGGGCGAAGCTTGCTTACCAACTAATGCTTACTATCCGCGGACGCCTGATTACACCCTTTATTCTGGGGTCCATGTCTGTTGAACTGAACATTCTGATTCGTCATTCTTTTACGGATTTATGAGTTTGGATTATGGCTTAGGCACCATGACCGCAACTACTTTAATATACACAATGTATTTCAAATAGTTACAGAGGTATTAAGATTTTTAATTTTTGCTCGTTCGCATTTCATTAATATTCATGAGGAATGGCATCTTTACTATCTTCTGTATAATTTTAAAATGTTTTAAAGACTTAATTTGAAAATATTCGGGGTATTTGTGCAGATAGATATAGATCTTCTCCATACTTATATGCAGGGTTGCAGTGTTTAAAATAAATTTAAGTACAATTTTAAAATTAATATTAATTCCATTTTTCATGTTTTATGCTATAACCTTTCGGTATTTAATTTATCACAATTTATTTGTTCTTGCTAAGCTGTTGTCCAACATATTGATCTGCATCATGCATTCTTAATATTTCTAAAAAAAATGTTAATTTAAAAATTAAAGTCTTAATATTTAGTGATAATAGAATATTTACCAGTTTTACCAAAACGCAGTATGGAATAAAATAATGAGGATTTATATATAATTTAAATTTCAAAATAAAAATTAATACAGAACCACTGACATCATAGAATAGTACACTGAGGGATAGCTTGTTTACCAAACTATAAGTAGCAGCACAAGTTATTACGAATTTGTATGCATGTCACTTTTGAACCAATAGGAATTTTTAAATGCGGATTTCAACATTATTGTCGTCACAACATGCTAGATAAATTGAAATATTGAAACATTCTGAAATTAGGGGCGGTATCGCCTTTAAAGATAAAGTAATGTGCCACTCATTCTCTCAAACCCTTGGGGCACATGCATCACGAAAACATACCTATATGATTTTGACCCGCTTAAACCCCACTTTTATATAGTAAAACTGGGGTTTACAGGAGTATACATTATTTTTTTCATATTTCTGTCCAAAACACAGATTTTGGGTACTCGTTAGAATCGCCTCGGTGAGGCGATTCCAACGAGTACCCACAGTATATGTTTTGAGCAGAAATATGAAAAATATCAGATTTTTTTTATCTAAAACTTCATTTTTGGTGGTAAAATTTTCAGTATATTTGAATAGGCATGTTTTCGTAATGGTTCCATTCCAGCAGCGGTTTCCGCTGATATAAAGTTCAATAAGTCTCTTCATATGCGTGTGTCCGCAAATTTTCACCGACACCAACGGCACGAATTCGCATGCAGCACTCAGCTATTTTCATTTGGGTAATAAAATACAGCAGACGAAATTGAAATATTTTCCTTATTTTCCCAAACAAATTGGCTTTGATATTTCATGCAAATTGTCTCCAAAGGAGACAATATGCATGAAATATCAAAGACTATTTTCTAGGAAAAATAAGAAAAACATCGACAATTGTTCGTCTGCTGAAGACACCTAGAGAATGGTAAACATGCAATTTATACTGGTATCGTATTCGGACCGACAGTCACATGCCTTAGCAAACTGTGTATACCTAGATCAGGTGCTGCACAACGCGGCGTCCGATGGGGTCTGCACTGAATGCCACTCATCCGGAAGTATTTGAACACGAGTGTGGCGAGATAGTTCATATTTTGGGATGCTTGTGGTAGGGAGTTAACGTGTCCGAATATCTGGGGTGAATGCGGTTGCAAACTGACTTAACCTTAAATGTTAGGACAAACATGCCTGTGCAAACAGAGCAGACCCAGATCGTCTGATCAGGGTCTACACTGTTTGCTACTCATCCAGCAGGCTTTGGGCAGGTAACAAAATGGAGCCGGGCTCAATTGCTTTGTAGAGAGTCTGACTGCAGATCCAGGGGTCATGGAGATTACCATGAAATCATTTCTATGGCCAGTCTCCCTCTTCCGCTGACTCAAGAAGGGCAGTTGTCAGTTACTGGTGAAAGTGCAGAGGTGCAAGTTGTCAACTTAGAAGACTATAAGCATGCCCAGGAAAAGTGTGTTTATGTTAAATGACCTGCTCGACATGACCGTTACAGTCTTGACTAGGGCGTAAAACGCCAACTCAAACAAACAAACAAAATGGATGTGTTTAATTTAGGACAAGTATGGTTATGATTTAAGGTGTCCCAATATTTAGCGTAAATATGGTAAGTCCAATTCAATAGAAGAGGGTTGCACATTTCTCTCCCCATTTTCTGGTCTTCTGCCCCATACCTCTACAATGTAGACTGGACAGTGACCTGCAGATGTGATGTGAGGTAAACAGCGGGCCACAAAGAGTTTGCGGGATTCACCTACAACTAAGAAAGTGAATGAGTTTCAACGTCAGAAAACATACTTTCCGGATTATTTGCGCCCACCGAAGATTCAGATCAGCATGCGCATTCGCGCAGTCTTATCAGAATCTTCACTGGGTACATTTGAGAATGCAGTTTCTTCATGCGGACAATGAAAAGTGATCAGACTGCGCGGATACGTGAGCCGATTTGAGCCTTCGTTGAGCGCACATGGCAGAAGGTACGTTTTCTCGCGTTGAAACTCAAACAGATATTTCTGACAAAATAATTAACGAATAAACGCCTCCAAATGTGCCCCACTCCGAATGCAGCACTTTTTCCGACTCGTACGTCAGGCTATTGAATTTTAACAATCACCCAGACCATGAGATTTCCTCACGCCAAATAATAGCACGAGCATCTGTTTAACTGGCGTTGGTTACACAATTCTTAGTAATAGGGTAACTGTACTTATCGCATACAGTTTGTCAAAAAGCACGAGCGCATTAGACGTCTGAGCACGTGCAAGGTAACTTTACTACAATTATGAAAAGCGACAATGTTTATACAACGGCACGTGAAGGAATTTGATTAACACACACACACGCACGCACGCACGCACACACACACACACACACGATATATATATATATATATATATATATATATATATATATATATATATATATATATATATATATATATATATATATATATATATATATATATATATATATATATATATATATATCCCAAAATAAACATAGCTCCAGAGAAAATACGGCTTTGTCGACCGAAAAGTTATGATACTTTTCTTATTCCTCCATGAAAACAATTAAACCAGTATGTTTGTGAAGTGCTTCACCGAGGCGCCTCGAATGTGTACTAAAAACATATGTTTTCTTGAAAAATAAAAAAAAAATGTACATACACCATCTTATCTGGAGCTGTTAACTAGTACTTGGAAAAAGGGCAAAAAATAAGAATGATTGTATTTTCTACATGTTGACTGACTATTAGTCGACAAGCAGTCGGTTTAAAAAATGGGTAAGAGAAAAATCCACAATCACAAACCGCAGCCCTTCCCAGACACCAAGGGGAAGAGGGAAGAGACTATGTTTGCGGAACTGGGAATCAGCCAAAATATGTTCATGTTGCCGCTAGAAATTTTTACAACTGTAGCATTTGAACTGAACAATATGCTTTGTGTTTCATAACAAACACTAAATCTACCTGTGTATCGGCTGAATTTACTAATCAGTTCAATTGTTACTTCATGTCAGTACATATGAAATTTCTTTCGTTCTTTCTTTCTTTCTTTCTTTTTGTTCTTTTTCATATTCATTAAATGTGTTGCACTGCCTTCCATTCATAGATGATGCAACATATGCTGTTGTTCCCAGGAGATGACTCAAATAAGCACTTGTGCTTACCGTCAAATCCTGTGTCATATATGTCTAATGCATGTATTGTATATGTCTACTATAAAATCAAATAAATACAGTTTAAACCAAACAGACAAAACCAAACAGGCGCAAATCGAACAAACGTACGAAAAGCACTAAGATTAGCTCTCCCTTCCCCAAGCGAGGTAATCGCAATGCTAAAAGGGCTGAAAAACGCAAGAACAAAATAACACAAGGTAAGACATAAAACAAATCTATGACCGACTATACCTGACCGATTCCCAACACTAGTCAATGCACTAGTTGTTTGATGTGGCGATCAACAGATTTTTTTTTTTTTTTTTTTTTTTTTTTTTTTTTTTTTTTTTGATTTGGCATATACAGAAAGTGGACAGTTCTAAGCAATATTTTTGAACAGCTTGTTTTTTTTTTTTTTTTTTTTTTTGTTTGTGTGTGTGTGTTTGTGTGTGTGTGTGTTTCATGACTCTCGCAAAATCAAATAGACATTACGTTAAGTCAATGTAAAATGAACACGTTTTAGTCATAGCTCAAGATAAGCCATTTTTTACCAAAGTGCTGACATACATGCAAAGACATACAATGATAGAAATAGTAAACCACAGCAGAAGTATCGCCTTGGAACGGCCAGTGAAAATATTACTGGGGGTGGGGACTTAAATCGAGAATAAAAAAGTTATCTCAAAAAGTGACAGAAATTCTGCATCATTTCGTCTCTGTTCCAAGGACCGCCAACCCAGGTCATGCAACATTTCGGTCTTAATATCATATATGGGGAGTAGTTTGACTTAACCCAACGGGCTGCGAGTCTTTGCATCATTTCAATTTTATCGATGTTTATTGTAGTAAATGAACTCCACACAGTGGCAGCATATTCCAACTGAGGGCGAAGAAGTGTTTTGTAAGCCAACACTGACGAACTGATTTTTTGGTATATACATTACTTACTTTTAACAAAGCCAAGGGTTTTATATGCAGTTGAAGTAATGCTACTTTTATGAATATTTTAGGAAAAGTCCTTGCTTAGACTGGACGCCTAGATATTTTGCACTATCTACTGACTCCTAAGAGAATGGAATAGGGAATCGGGATTTACTAATGTGGAGTACCTGGCATTCACTGGAGTTAAACTCTATGTCCCAGGTTCATTTCCAATCTCTAATCTGTCTAAATCGGCCTGGTATGTCTTACTGTAACTGTCATTTCTGACGGTAAAAAATCTTACCTGGGATTTGATGTCTTGTGGTAGGTCATTTATGTATAGTAAAAAGAGATGAGAACCCAGAACAGAATCTTGTGACATGCCCGAGTTGTCTGGAACCTCCTCTGGGGAATCACCCTCAAGTACTACGGCCTGGGTTCGACCCATCAAGAATGACTTTATCAACTGCAGTGTATTACCCCTGATGCCATGTTGAGAAAGTTTAAAAAGTAATTTGAAGTTGCTGACCTTGTCTAAAGCTTTGCTTAAGTTAAAAAAGATAAGATCAACTTGTTTACCTTGAATAAGTTGTCAAGACATATCTTTGACAAGCTGTATGAGCTGAGTTTCACACGAGCGCTTCTCACCATGCTGCAGCTCATACGAGATTTGGTGCTTGTTTATTTGTTTGTGTTGAGGTTTTACGGTCCAGTTAACCTAATGGGGTCATGTCTAGCACGGTCAGTTTACCTAACCACACGTTTACTGGGCAGGCTTAGTCCTCTAAGCGGTTTACCAGTATTGTGCACATTCTTTCGCCAGAAACTGACAACTGCCCTTCTTCATCATCATCTCATCATCTTCATTAATGGCCTCCTCAATACTTGAGTATTCTCGCAATGTAGTTGGGGTGGCCCATGCACCTCGGATAAAAAGTGGTATGTACAGTAGGTTAAAAACATCTAAAAGGTAAAAACGTGGGGGCATCTAGGATGAGAGGGTGGCCAGGTGACTCTGGAAGGCATCCAGCGTTGTCTGGCTAACGGCTGTGGAAGTTGATTCCATAAGACGATGGTACACGGAAAGAAGCTGTTCTGGTACCCTGCAAAACAGCGGAAGGGAGAGAATGACCATAGAAAATATTTCATGATCAATCTCCACGAAAGAATGTTGCCGACCTCAGCTTGAGTTGAACCCGCGACCTCCTGGTCTCCAGTCGGACGGCGCATCAAGCTGAGGCCGGCGGGTGCTTTTTGAAGTGACTGGCAACGTTTATGGAACATAGTCACACCCTTCTGTTAGGAATTTATCTGTTTTTTTTTGTTTTTTTTTTTGCTCCACATTTCTATTGCTTTCTAAATCTCCAATTTTTATTCTTCTCACATTTTTCGAGTCGATGATACTACTTTGAACGACTATGATTAATAATAATTTAAAAGACCGGTTTACAGTCCATCTCATATACTGTATCTATGCTGGTTTCTGTGTTTCTTGGCGGATTTCTTCAAAGGAGTGGTACCAAATTCTGGCGCATCCAGTTGAAAATATAAAATCACGATTAGAGAGTGTTTCATAAATAACAACGTTTCAGAACCATTTCTGGATTGAAATTTGCTAAATATTACATTTGAACAACACACAAAGGTAATCTTTAGCAAAGTTAGTTCACATGTTTATTGATAAATCAGATTATCATTAGTTTTCGCGACATATTCTTTGTACTCTTCGGCCGACTTTCCAGCCATTGGAAAGCTGTCTTTATTTTTTTCATCCTACACCGGGTTAGCTACAATACAGCAACAAAACATTGCTTGAGACAAGTAGTTAGGGAGATAGATGACCTCCAGCATCACCAATATGGCATAATGGTGACAAGGCATCTCCCCAGCATTGGATAATCTCTGTGTGTGTGTGTTTGGGTGGGGGGGGGGGGGGGAGGGGGGGTGCGGCATTGGGTATGCCGAAGGTGTCGTGTATCTAAGGTCACCAGGACGTCCAGCTGATCTTGGCATACAGTTGGGCAAGGCCTGCTATCCTTGTAGCAGGTAAGGGTAGAGGGGGAATGTTTTTGTTTGTTCGCTTTCATTCCTGTTAATCTTTCAGAGTCAGGATTTTTACTGGTGATTCGTCCTATGACAGAGGTAAACCTAGCCACACCATCCTCTGCTCCTTCAGCAGAGGTCATGATCAAATCTGGTAGGGCATTCCAATCTCTGTCTGTTCGAGGGAAGAATGAGCCCTTGTAAATGTGAGTTCTTTCCTTTCCCTCTCTTTTGTCTCGTCTACTATCTCTTCTCCCTTTCTCTTGGAGACGACACAAAATGACCTACGAGGGTTGAAGTGTCAAACCCCAACACAATCAATGAATAATCAGGACTGGATCAGCAGTAGCCAGAATGGACCTAACTTTGTCACATTGTTCTTTATTTCCTTTACTGAACACCTACAAAACTAACTTCCAAAGAACCCTATCAGGAATGTCAGTTTTTTTCATTCAAGTTTGCTGTCAGAACTAGTTTCCAATCCAGTGCTTGCACTAACAGTCAAAATCAGGAAGTCCCAGGACTTCCTGGCTCCAATATCTAGAAGTCCTGGTGATCAAATTTTTTTCACTCACTTTCAGAAATTCAACCTAAATATTCTTATACTCTCATTTATGGAGTAAAACTGCCATTCCTAAGCTAAATAACAAATTCATTCTAAATTTTTGTTATAAATGACTAAATATCTTTAAAAGTTGGTAGACCCAGACTTCCTGACATTGATTTTTGGAAGTTCCAGTGCAATTTTTGGGAGTCTCTGACTCCCAGGCTCCCCTTAATGCAAGCACTGTCCAATCTGTCCATCCCTGAACATTCTCCTAGAGAATGTCAAACCCTGTAGAGAAGCCGTTTAAAACCCAAATTCCTACCTGGATAGGACAAGTCATTTTTAAAATCTTAGAATTTCACAAATCCAACAACAGGGGCTTAAACTTTAATCCATGACATACAGGCTGCAGTCTAAATCAAAATCTATCAAGGAATAAAAAAGTTGAAAAAAGGAGGTCAGCGAAGTTGGGGTATATCCAGTTATCCACCTGGACATTTACCCACCCTTACAATTACCCATATGACATTTACCAACGTTTTTCCAATATTTTTTTCCTTTTTTTTTGGATGATGATAAAATAATTTTGTGGTAAATTAATAAGTTGTATTAAATCTTTAATTCTTTTCTATTTCCTTTGTTTCATACTTTGAATATATCTGTAATATTGTAGAAGTATCTTGTATATCACAAATTAAGTCTTTTGTATGGATGAACTTTAAACTTCTTAAGAAGTCTTTCACTGAAAACTCAACTCATTATCGGGTCCCCTTGGTGTGTGAGGTTTTCAAAGTATGACAGTAATGTATTTCTGGTTTCTTCATGACTGAATCTGGATGATGCAAAGATATAAACATTCAAATTTACCCATTACCACTGATTATGGAGAAGATTTGTAGTCTGCTGTTTGCGACATGTTTTGAAAATATTGAAATAAAAGGTGAAATTGCTCATAATAAGCCGTTTCACTTTTTTTTTTTTTGTCTATAATCGGCTATATTACTGTAAGAATTTAACAGATTTGTTATTTCTTCCATTTGCTAAAAATATTTTTAAAATATGTTTGCTGCCATATGTCAAATTTCTTTTGCCTGCTGTAATGGATGATGGATACCTTTTCATTGCTTAACTTACTTAAAGACTGCAAGGTCCATTATGAAAAGAAAAAAAAAAAATGATTTCATTCTGTTATCTTTGATACAAAGTCATTTATGATCTATGAAAAAATATACCCAAAGAAAGTTACTTAAAAAACTGCAAAAAATCATTTTTGAAAAAAAAAAAATCTTTCATTCCATCCTTTCATCGTGTTCATCTCAGAGTCTGAACAGTCATTTTCAGCGAAAACTCTTGAATATATACAAAATTATTTTTTTTTCCAATAAAACAGGAATAAATAATTGAACAATATCATAAGACAATTTGCAGATCTCTTATGAAGCATTCAGGGATAGTATTATCTGATTATCAAAAATATTTTTGGGTGGGTATTCCAGTATTTGTCCACTTTTTAATGTAGGTTAAGAGGTGTGGGTAAATGTCAGGGTGGGTAATTGTTCTACACTCAGTGAAGTTTGCTTGCCAAAAAATGTTCAGCTCTTCTACCTGGATAGTGCATTAGGGCCAATATACATCCTTGATACGACAACAGGCAGTCATTTTCCCATTACTCATCATGTATTTTGTTTGGAACGGTAGGCTAGCCTTATGAATAGCTTGGGACATAAAAATTGCATGTATATTTTGTGCTAAATTTACACTCAGTTTGTTCTTGATGCCCTTGAGAATAGCTAAAAATAGGTCCTATATATGAAGTCCTCTTTGTAAGTTATGGAGATATTTGACCTCAAAGTTGACCAATTTTCAAACAGGATTTTGACCTTGTTGACAACCGAATATTTACAAGTATTTATAATGAAATCATTTCTATATGTATCAACAGTAACCTTGTTTGAAAATGTAAGGCCTAGTATGATTTGATGATTTTTAAATAATATTCATATTCAGCTACCATCACAAGGTCACGCACAAAAATGAAAAGCAGTTTTCAACACTCGCAAATAAGTACTTCGCGAACCTGATCACTTCTTGTTTGCATAAAAAAACTTGAAAAAATCCATCTTTCAAAATATAATAAGAAATATTTGATTCAATTCAATAAAGCATTTCTCATACTATTTCATTTATTGAAGCATGATTTGCATCCTGATAGATAGGAATTGCAAAAATGAATACAGGTTGTGTATTAGATGAGCTCTGGTCATTGTAGGTTTTTACTATGAGATATATATATATATATATATATATATATACATTTGTATATATAAAAAATACCTTAGCCACTCTGGGAGGAAGGATTTTTTAATCTGATCTTTTATATCAGATTTTTCATCTCATGGGGAATTAAACCTCGAACACTTTCTCCTATTTTCTGAAGGTTCATATTAACACTTTGGTCTCAGTCTACTTTGGCCTTATTTCCCCTTGACTGTTCTTCTAATCACAGATAGCTTTAAGCACAACTTTGTTTTGAAATATTTCTTGTCCCACAGTCAGGGTTTTCCCTTGGAAATGTATTTTAGGGGACATAAGTCTCTTTTGACCCATATTTTAGGGGATATATAGGGTAATTTCATAGGTTGATCACTTGAATATATAGAAAATATTGCAAATTTTAAGGGACATCAATGTCTCTCTAAGATGGTTTAGGAGACATCAAGAGTCAAAAAGGGTCAAGTCTTGCATTTTTGAGGGACAGGGAGAACCCCAGATATTAGACAAGTACAGTGTGTATACCACGGTTTTTAATTGCTGCCACACATACCGCAATATTTTGGCCCACTACCTATACCTTCGGCTGTCTCCATGACTGTTTTTCCAAGAAATTGCCAAATTAACAATGCACTAGAGTGTCAGTATTTTGTCATTATTTTGAGTGTCATTATTTTGAGTGTCATTATTTTGTCTGAGTCATGAACCCCATCAGCAGATGGGGTTCATGACTCAGACAAAATAATGATATGCATTGTTCACCTATAACAAATGCTTTGTTTTTCAGTTAGCTTGACTGTATATAGCCTAAAGTGGGAAGCTATTATTTCTCCCAGCCTGTCAACACTGGTGGGGCTATACTATTTGAAACTCATCACGAAAACAAACGCCGGCCTTGGTGGCTCAGTTGGATGCGCGTCCGACTGGAGATAGGAGGTCGCGGGTTCAACCCCCGCCGGGGTCGGCAACATTCTTTCATGGAGATTGATCATGAAATATTTTCTACAGTCATCCTCTCCCTTCCGCTGATTCAAGAAGGGCAGTTGTCAGTTTCTGGTGAAAGAATGTGCACAATACTGATTAACCGCTTAGAGGACTAAGCCTGCCCAGTAAATGTGTGGTTAGGTAAACTGACTACGCTCGACATTACCCCATTGGGTTGACTGGGCCGTAAAACCTCAACACAAACAAACGAAAACATACCTTTATAATTTTGACCCCGTTAAACCCCACTTTGTAAAGCTGGGGTTTACAGGGGTATACATTATTTTTCTTATTTCTGCTCAAAAACATAGATTATGGGTACTCGTTAGAACTGCCTCACCGAGGCAATTCCAAGGAGCACCCACAGTCTTTGTTTTGAGCAAAAATAGGAAAAATATCAGTTTTTTTTATCTGAAAATTTTCAGTTTTTGGAGGTGAAATTTTCTATATATTTGAATAGGTGTGTGTTTGTAATATGTTTGGTAATTCATCTATCAAAAATTATTTCTTTTATTGTTAAGCACTGTGTTTTCAGCATTTCTTGGAGAGAAGTTTATTGCTTCAATTCTAATTCTATATTTAATAGAAAGAATGATCTAGATTCACAATATAGCATATCTTTAAGGTGTTATGATCTAACAACCTTATATATAATAGTAGACTCTAGAGGAAGCAGCCTGCTTGGCATTTTTTATTCTAAATGCAAAAATATATTTGTGAGTGACAATATCTAATCAGAAACCATTTGTGGTTTTTATTTTTTGTGCTTTATTTAGCCTAAAATTAATTTTATGGCCCAAAATTGGTCTGACATACATTTTCTATAGTGGACTGATTTTTTTATATATATTAAAAAAATATATAATAGTATATTTGTTGTTTTTCTCAACTTATTTGTAATTGTTGATGATTCATAATAATATTGTGAAAGTTTCGGATTTTGAACAAGTAGAAATTGTGGAAAATGTGCCTCCAAACTACCTACTTTTTAGAAGTTTGCTTAAATAACACCCATTTTACTATGGGAAAATTGAAATTATTTGATTTTTTTTACCAATAAATAGAATAAAACTTTCAAGGCATAGGTAGTTACAACAAATACCTTTGCTTTGAATCTTAAAACAACTTTCTGTCAGAAGTCAAAAGCAGAGTAGACAGCTTTCATCTGCTGCTTTGAAGAAAACATGCCTATCCAAATTAATATACTGAAAATTTTATCACCAAAAGATGAAAATTTTCAGATAAAAAAATTCTGATATTTTTCATGTTTCTTGTCAAAATATAGATTGTTGGTACTTGTTAGAACTGCCTCAGTGAACCAGTTATAACGAGTACCAACAATCTTGTTTTTGAGCAGAAATAAATTCTGATATTTTTCATGTTTCTGCTCAAAATATAGATTGTGGGTGCTCATTAGAACTGACTCAGTGAACCAGTTCTAACGAGTACCCACAATCTATGTTTTTAAGCAGAAATAAGAAAAATAATGTATATCCCTGTAAACCCCAGTTTGACTATAAAAATGGGGTTTATGGGGCTCAACATTATGTAGGCATGTTTTCATGATGGTAGTAGGAGGAGAAAAGTCAGAAAACAATTGCACAGAAAATTCTGTTGAGTATATTAGCTGTGGATTGAAGCCAGGGCAGGACCTTTTGATCACAAAGTGAACACATAAATACCGGGCTTAAAAATCTGGCAAAAATCTGTTAGACTTGTCAGCTATGCACTCTACATACCTATTTACAAATAACAGTCTGACCATTCTACCCCACTTGCAAGACAAGACATCCTTTCAGCATAAAAATCTTCCATAACCTCAAGTTAAAGTCCTATGCTAAAAATATTTTGAAATATGTTTCTGAGAAAAAAGGCTAGGAGATTCCATGCAAATTACTCCTTAAATAGGCTTTGACATTTCATGCAAACTATCACACTTAAGGAAATGTCAAAGTTGGGTCCAGCAACATTCTTTTGTGGGGATTGATCATGAAATATTTTCTAAGATCATTCTACATTCTCACCTATTTGCTGATTCAAGAATGAGTTGTCAGTTTCTGGCAAAAGAGTGTGCACAAGTACTGGTTAATTGCTTGGAGGACTATGTCTGTCCAGTAAAAGTATGGTTAGGTGAAATGACCGGCTCAGCATGCCCTTAAAACTGTTGACTGGGCCACACAAATACAAATGAAAAGTCTTCATGCAAGTATTCAGATATTTAAATTGTGCAATATTAACCATAAATATTGGAAATCTGAGCTCCTTTAATAAAATACTTGTCCTGAAATATTCATTTTACTTCTTCTTTATACCCCCGACATATGAAGTATGTGGGGGTATGTAGGTTTCGCTTTTCCTTTTGTTCATTCGTACGTACATTCGTTCATCTTTCCATCATGTCCTTGGACAAAGGGTCAAAGTTTTTGCATTAAAGTTTATACGACCTCCTATTTTGAAGACTCTTTGATGGATTTCATTCATATTTGGCCTGATGGTAGATATAGGTCTAAAGTTTTTATCAGCACCAAACCTACCATGGGGAATAACCTTGGGGTCAAGGTCACGGACTTAGAATTTTCATAAAAAAGCCAAGTTTTTTGTGTTTAAGCTTATATACCTATATCATCAAGACCCTTTGAGGAATTTCATTTATATTTTAGATGTTGGTAGGTATAGGGCTAGAGTTTTACTCAGCACTATCTCCATCCCGGGGTATGACCTGGAGGTCAAGGTCACAGACTTAGTTTTATATAAAAGTAAAAGATATTTCATTTAAGCTTATATAGCTATATCATCAAGATTTTTTGTTGAATTTCGTTATCCCCCAACTGATGGGTTTAGGAGATATTGCTATCAGCATGGAATCCATCCATCTGTCTGTCCATAGATGCATTATTGTGCACCCCATAACTCCTATATCCTTTGAGCTATTTTCATGAAACTCTGTCAGGTTGTAGAGGGCATTTGGTAGGGGTGTCAGGTACAAGAATAACTGACTTGGTCCGCCGGCCTCAGTTGGATGCACCATCCGACTGGAGACCAGGAGGTCACGGGTTCAACCCCCGCCGAGGTCGGCAACATTCTTTCGCGGAGATTGATCATGAAATATTTTCTACAGTCATTCTCTCCCTTCCGCTGATTCAAGAAGGGCAGTTGTCAGTTTCTGGCGAAAGAATGTGCACAATACTGGTTAACAGCTTAGAGGACTAAGCCTGCCCAGTAAACATGTGGTTAGGTAAACTGACCGCTCTCGACATGACCCCATTTGGTTGACTGGGCCGTAAAACCTCAACACAAACAAACAAACTGACTTGGTTCATAAGTTATCTCCCCTTGTCTCCAAAATTGTCAAAATTTTGTGCGAACGATAACTTTAAAACACTCTAAGATATTTTCATGATACTTCACCAATACATGTATATAGAGGAGGTTGAGTAGGCATATCACATTCAAGAATGACAACTCTGACTGACCATTCAGCACTTATCTCCTTGGTTATTTAAATCTTGTGTGGGCAATAACTCTAAAAATTCTTTAAGATATTTTTGTGGTACTTTACCAATATGTAGAGGACATTGAGTAGGCATGTCACATTAAAATTTCATTAAAATTTATGTAGCTATATTATGAAGACTCATTCGTTGGTTTCATTCATATTAAGCATGATAGTATATATAGGTCTAAAATTTTTCTCAACACCATCCCCAAGCTGGGGCATGGTTTTTAAGTCAAGGTCACAGACTTTTCATACAAATGTCATTTTTAGCTTGCCTGTACGAAGTACAAGGAGAGCTATTATAGTCACCCCTGTCGTCCGCGTTTGCGTTTTCGTTTGCGTTCCCATTCCCGTCACACTGCGTTAAAGTTTTTCAAATGCTTATATCTCACCAGTCACTCCTCACAGTGGCATCAAATTTGGAACTTAGGTACCTTGGAGGGTCTTCTGAGATTCCAAGAGAATAAACCCCTGGGTTATTGCCCCTGGGTGGGGCTAGGGGTCAGAATCTAGGACACCTTTTTAATACTGTGTTAAAGTTTTTCAAATTCTTATATCTTGACTTTCACTCCTCATAGAGCATTCATATTTAGAATTTGGGTACCTGGAGGAGTCTTCTGAGATTCCAAAAGAACATATCCCTGGGTTCATACCTCAGGGTGGGCCTTGGAGTGGGGCTAGGGGTCAAAATCTAGGACACATTTGTAAAATCTTATATGCCTACAGGTTATAGACACAACTGGTTATACATCAGCTAACTATGTGCCATCGGTTTAAGTGTAAGAGAGTGAAGGTCATGGTGACCTACATTTTACGGTCCAGGTCATCTAGATTTCACGGTCCAGTGATTTTGCCTTATATCTTGAATACTATTTGTTGGATAAATGTCACACCTGGGATATTACTTCCATGTGACCCAATGAATGACCACTTACTATATCTAGGTCATTGTGACCTATATTTCATGGTTCAGTGATTTTGCCTTATATCTTGAATACTATTTGTTGGATAAATGTCACACCTGGGATATTATAGTAGTTCCTTGTGACCCGATTATTGACGTCAAAATATATCTCTGTTGGTGTGACCTATATTTCATGGTTTAGTGATTTTGCCTTAAATCTTGAATACTATTTGTTGGATAAATGTCAACCTGGGATATTAGTTCCATGTGACCCAATGAATGACCACTTACTATATCTAGGTCATTTTGACCTATATTTCATGCTTCAGTGATTTTGCCTTTTATTTTTATTACTATTTCATGGAGAATTGTCATACCTGGATTATTATATCTATGTGACAAAATGATTTACATACAAATACATCCAGGTCAGTGTGACCTATATTATATGGTTGAATGATTTCACCATATAACTTGAAAATTATTTCATAGAAATATGTCATACCCATTTGACTTAATCATTCTAGGACACTGTGACCTATATTTCATGGTTCACTGATTTTCCCTTATTAAAGGAAGACAGTGTGATGCAGAAATATCATACCTGGATTATAATTTCCATCTGACCCGAAGAAGCAAGAACTCATGATGGGTTTGTGTTTTATTATTATTATACATTTTGAATTTCTTAATGATAAAAATTTTACAATATAAAATGTACCCAGCAGGCGAACTACGCTGTCCTACGACAGCTCTTGTTGCTTATTTATAAAGACTGATTGATTTCACTGGTATATTTTTATAGTTATAGGGCTAAGATTTTATTTAGCTAGATCCCTGCACCTGTGCCTGACCTTCGAGGTCAAGGTCAAGGGCTTCACATAATGTGTGATTAAATTCTTTCAATGTTATAACATAAAGCATATAACTGCCATCTCCAGAGTCAAAGCTACATACTTTGTGCTCTTTAAAAAGTGGCGGTAGCTCTAGTCAGGGGTATACATGTATGTGCCCCACTGGGCACTTTGTCTAGTTTTACTGTGTCTAAAAGCAGCTGGACTGGGTGACAGACAGTATAGATTTCATTGTCTAAGCTCAGTCTCCACTGAATGCTCGGGCCTGTCTCTCCCAACACTTGCATTTAATAGGGTATACTTACATGTACGGTAAATGTGGTAACATTCAGAATAGAGAACAATTTTGTAACATTAAGAACAGTGAACAGTTTTGTTCACTAGGTAATTTATAAATAGATTAAATTTAATTTTTATCCGAAAGTTTTACCATTAGAAAAATTGACAAACAACATAAAAATTTTACTAGTTGAGCTAAGCAACCAACATACATGTAGCTCTTGATACAACATTCTTTTCAGTCCAAAAGTATTGATATTTTTCTTATTTCTCCATGAAAACATATGTTGTGGATACTCATAAGAATTGCCTCGGTGAGGCACTTCTAATGAGCACCCACAACAAATGTTTTTGGTGGAGAAATAAGAAAAATTGTTACCTGCTACCCACTTTTATCTATCTTATTAAAAATATCTTTTGGTAGGTTCATTGCAGTTGAATACCTTGTTATATGGTGACTCAAATACAGAGCCTGAATGCCAGGCTAAATGGTTAATTCCCATTTCATCTGTTCTCATTTGCAGGCTTTCATGTGGCCCTAAAATTACTAAAAAATCCTATTTTGTTTTTAAATATCCCTAAACTTTCTAAAAAATCACTCAAAAGGGCTCAAATTCCTAAAAAAAAAGGCCTTATTTTCCATAAACTTTTCTAATTGTTCTCAGTTTCCAGTCTTCACACGATTAAAATTAGAAGAAACCCTTTGGCTTCTGGGGTGGGGGATGGGGGCACAGCCCCCCAGACTCCCCAGTACGATTTTTATTTCATCATTTGTGAGCCCATATTCAATTACCTCGTGCAAAAGTCTCCTGTTACTTTGTCAGTACATATTAAGAGTTTGTGAAAACTGTCAGATTAAAAACATCATGGTGAAGTCCGGAGTTCTGCTTGAAAACTGCATTAAAAATGCTAATTTTAGCCCTAAAATTTTGTGAAAATAGCCCTCATTTTTTGCAAAAACAGCCCTAATTTTGGCCCTAATTTTTTGTCAAGTAAGGCTTGAAAAGCCTGCATTTGGACTATTCTCTTTTCATCTACTGTTTTGACAATTTTTCCCATTTCGTCTACTCACATGTTCTCATTTCGTCTACTTGTGATATTTTCATGTCTATGCAGCCTGCTCAAGATCACAGTGTTGATATAAACCTGTATCACACATTTTCTATGGAAAACGTGGCAATCAGGCAAAGCAACCAGTGTAGACCCAGATCAAACTTAAGGCCTGGTTCTACCTTGTTGGTGTGCCTGTTTTCCTTATTATCCATCCTCATCTATTTTATATGGAAAGCATGGCAGTCAGGCAAATCAACCAGTGTAGACACAGATCAGACTTGAGAATTTATCCTTACTGATCATTTAAGTTTTGGTCCAGATCCTGGTCATTATATAGAAAAATAAAAAGTAGACAAAATGGAAATGGAATAGATGAAATAAGAATAAAAACAGTAGACAAAATAGGAATAGACAAAATGAGAAGAACTCTGTTTTTAATGCTAAGCTGGGCAAAATATCAGCAGACAACATGCTGAAATATTTTATTATTATTTTTCCTAGGAAACAGGGATTGACATTTTATGCAGATAATTTGAATGAAATGTCAAAGTCTCATATCAATTAGCCTCCCCCCCCCCCCCCCTAAAAAAAAAAAAAAAAATGAGCAAAAAACAAATAAGTAGAATGTAATTTTGGTCTCTGTACTAAGAAGAAATTGATAATCACTGTCTGAGAACTTCCCTGTAACAATTAAATTAATCACACTGGCTATTAGTCATGCCTAATTAAACACATTGAAATCAATCTGATTTCCTGTTACAGTTTATTGTTGCTCAGTTGTCAATCAAATCTCACCTCTAGAATTACTCTGACATTATCCATGGTGTCATAAATTCTCCCTATATGTGCCCCTTTGGCAGTAATATTTGCCAGTTGCATAAATAAGCAGATTAAATACACTGTTGGAGGGAAGTTTGAAACTACACAAAACTAGCCATTTTGAGATTTGCTGTGTTAAAAACAACTTGGAAGTAAAATGCCTCCTTTTGAAAAAGCTGAAAATGTTTCAAATGTTGGAAACCTCTTCAAATGTCATAAAAATGTTAAAAAGGTACTGTTGCACTTTATTTTTATTCTTTTGAAAATGTTGACACTAGATTTAGTCTTTTTTTTTCTATTAATTTAAAAATGAGCAAGCTATGGACAAATTCAGCAGACAACAAATTGGCAATATTTTCTTATTTTTCGTAGAAATTAGGATCTGGTATTTCATACAAATTGTCTCCTAAGGTAATGTCAAATCCCATTTTTCTGAAGAAAAAAACAACAAAAAAAAAAAAATCACATTTCAAAAATGTTGTCTGCTGAAAATTTAACACATCATGCTAAACATTAAGATTGGTAGTGGCTGAAATTTGAATAAATCAGAAGTTTACTGATAAGTGATATTGTAAGTACTGTATTCTACCTAATTACCGCGGGAACAAGACAATTCATCGACAAGACAACTCATCGACACGGTTTTTGGAGACAATTCATCGACACAACTGAAGACAACTCATCGACACTTTTTGAAGACAATTCATCGACACATTATTATCTTGCAATTATACCCAAGCTGATAAAATGAAGACAATGTTTTAGCATTAAAGTGATATATTATCACGTTTATGATCAAAATAACGAATTTAGGATATTAATTCCATATTTTTGGTTTTTGATACAATTTTAGATACCATTTAAACCGCATACAACGGCTAGCGCAAATAAACTTACGCATAGTATATTTAATGTATGATATACATGGAACTTTTTAAAAACCTTCTTAATTAAAACAAAAGTAGATGGAAAGTGAAGCTGGATATTCGTTTATGAGTTATTTTGTCATTTATTTCCTAACTTTTTGATGTTCGAATTATAATATATATATTTTATAGTACAGTACCATGGCAATCAACCTCCTAAACGCTAGAGTACATGTAAGTCTCAGTCGGACTTTGAGACAGCTCCCCTACAGTCAAAACTTCCAATTCAGGTCTTGCGGTCATAACGTAAAATGGCCTATTCAAATGCATTGATAAAAATTTGATGATCCAATTTAATATTTTTCTTATTTCTATTCAAAATATCGATTATGGGTACACGTTTGAACCACCTCAATGAGGCGATTCGAACGAGTACCCACAATCTACAATGTATGTTTTAGAGTAGAAATAAGAAAATTTCGAATACCCCTGCAAACCCCAGTTTTACTATATAATAGTGGGGTTCGAGGGGGTAAAAATCACATAAGCGTTTTTTTCCTGATGGCAGCGGCCGCGCTGAGCGAGCATTCGTCAGCAGCCGCATCATAAATGCTGCAAATTAAAAACCTTTCCGCATTCTGAGCACAATACTTGATTCTGAGACTGTTCTCTGAAAGGTAGGCTAGCTATTCACAGGTATGATCAATCAAATACAATGAACCACTCATCCATAATTACCCTTAATTACCTATGATTGCAAATTCAAACAAATGTGTCGATGAATTGTCTTCAAAAAGTGTCGATGAGTTGTCTTGTCGAGGAATTGTCTCGATTCCATTACCGCACATGCTCCTATAAGCGCACAGTAAAGCAGTTAGTAGTCTTTAGATTACAGCCGGTGTACTTTTATCGACTTCTTTATAAAACATATGTTGTTGGTACTCATTTGAATTGCCTCGACAAGTCGAGGCAATTCAAATGAATACCAACAACATATACTTTTATAAAGAAAGTCAGAAAAATATTGCGTACGTATCATCAAATACGCCCCTTATGAAGTTCTCTGCTGATCTTTCTTTAAATTGTACCCGTATTAGGAGATTTTACTACAAGTTTTTCTAGTTATTTTTGAAAAACCTAAGCACAGTGCGCTAATTAGGTCGAATACGGTATCTTGTATGCTAAGACTATGCTACAGAGATATCTAATATGTAACCCAAGTCTAATCTCATTATTCTTCAGATATGTGCTTCATTTACCCTAAAATTTTGGACATATATAAACCCTAGTACTGCTGTACCCGGATATACCCTGCTTTTGCAAACAGTGAAGATCTAGAACAGTTGGCTTCTTCAGAAGCCAAAGCAAACTGATCTGAATCTGCTCTGTTTGCCATTTGTGAATTTATATCAACAATTTGGATCAAGTCATCTGATTTGCTGAAAATTAGAAGTGGGCGTTGCATCTTAATTTATTCAGCATGTTGGTGTGTCTGAAAACTGTAGTATGAGTGGAAACAGTAGACTCTGATCACACACCTTGGTTGCAACAGGGGTGTCTGATCTGGCTCTACACTTTTCATGCCTATTTGTCCCAATACTTAGGGTTAATATGGTAATCTTTACTGAAAAATTCAGCCGAAAATATTTTTATCCAGAATGTTGAATGCTTCTTGCTCAAGAGTTTGCATAACACACCTTTGGCAAAAAGAAAGAAAGATGTGTATATACATGTACATGTCACATCACTTTAAACATTTAAATATCAATGTATGTATCACAGTATTAACCCTAGTCCTGCTGAATAAATAAGATGCCACACCCATTTCTAATTTTTATGCCCTGCCACCAAAAAAGTGGGTATTATGTTATTCCCTCTGAAATTTTGAGTGCCTGTCCATCTGTCCATCAGCGCCCCCCCCCCCCTCCCCCCCCCTCCACCATTCATCTGCCAGCAACTCCTCCTACGCGGGCCCCCGTAGCCTAGTGGATAAGAGAGTTGACTCTTAATCCATTAAGTTTCTCATCGCTGTGGTTCGAGCCTCGCTCGGGTCATATGTGGGAAAGCCAAGTTCTGCTTACGGATGGTCAGGTGGTTTTTCTCCGGGTTCTCCGGTTTTCGCCCACCTTCGATGAACGATCAGCTCGATATAAGTGAAATATTCTTGAAAGGGCCGTAAAACCCAAATCAAAAAAAAAAAAAAAAACTCCTCCTACAGTTTTAGGCCAGTCCTTATCAAACTTTACAGGCGCTTTTAGGATGGTCTGAAGATATGCATATTGTTTTTTCAGAATCCTGAAATTATTTTTTATCACATTTTTTTTTCATTTTTAACTTAAACTTTTTTTGAGCCCTAATACTACAGAAATGTACAGGGAGTATGTACCTTCTGCCCGCAACTCCTCCTACAGTTTTAGGCCAATCCTTTTCAAACTTTACAGGCGCTTTTAGGATGGTCTGAAGATATGCATATTGTTTTTTCAGAATCCTGAAATTATTTTTTATCACATTTTTTTCATTTTTAACTTAGACTCTTTTCGAGCCCTAAAACTACAGAAATGTATATGTTTGATTTGGGCTCAACGTCGCTTTCAACCTTTTTCAGTCATATCGCGACAGTGTCTGGATGTGGCAGGGAGCTCAATGCTCACTTTTAGAGTGCTGCCTCACTGAAATATCACGCCCCAGACACTTTGACATGATATTCCACCCAGTCACATTATACTGACACTGAGCTGACCAGTTCTAGCTCTACTTTCTTAATGCTGAGCGCCAAGCGAAAGAGCAGCTAGTACCATTTTTAAAGTCTTTGGTATGACCCGGCCGGGGATCGAACCCGCGAGGTCTGCCCGCAACTCCTCCTACAGTTTTTGGCCAATCCTTTTCAAACTTTACAGGTGCTTTTAGGATGGTCTGAAGATATGCATATTGTTTTTTCAGAATCCTGAAATTATTTTTTATTACATTTTTTTGCATTTTTAACTTAGACTCTTTTTTGGAGCCCTAATACTACAGAAATGTATGGGGAGTATGTACCTTGTACGCGCAACTCCTCCTACATTTTCAGGCCGATCCTTTTGAAACTTTACACATGCTTTTAGGATGGTCTGAAGATATACATATTGTTTTTTTCAGAATCCTGAAATTATTTTTTATCACTTTTTATTGCATTTTTAACTTAAACTTTTTTTTTTTTTTTTTTTTTAAAGAGTTATGAAATAACTCTTTATTGCTTCTCTTCATGTTTAACTTGGATTGTTTTCAGCCCTTATACTACAGAAGTGCATAGGGAATTATGTCCCTGTGTGGCGGGGCATGGTGCATGGTTTGCAGTTTTATTAGCCAATCAGATTACTTGATCCAGATTGTTGCTGTAAATTTCACATACTTTATGGCAAACAGTGCAGATCCAGATCAGTTGGCTTCTTTAGAAGCTAACTGATCTGGATCTACACTGTTTGCAAATGCAGGGTATATCCGGGTTCAGCAGGACAAGGTTTAAGACAAATTTAATGCATTATTTGAAACCAGAAGTTATTTTGGAATTTAAGACATAAGACTGTGTATACACGCAGGATAGCCCATAAAGTTGTAGAAACTTATTTCCAATGGGGTACTGTTGTCAGCTTGACGTGCATGCATTCTTTTTTATTTATATTTTCAGATGGTGGGGCGTGGAAGGAAAAGGGCTAGAGAGTCTGATACAGTGGCACAAGATACAGCAAAAAGACAGAAAGGTGAAACAATTTTTTTTTTTTTTTTTTGTAACTATTTAACCATTACCACTTTCTGGGTAATTTTAGCAGACAACAAACTAATGATTTTTTTTTTTTCTCAAGGAAATAGACTTTGACATTTCAGATGTCAAAAACTGTGTTCTGAGGAAAATAAGAAAAGTTTTTGAATGCCAACTGAAGTTTTTACATAGCATGCTAAGTGTTGCAGAACAAAAATGTGCTGGGCCAAGTAAAATATGTCCTTTAGACATAGGCCAGCAGAAAGGGCCCTGAAGTGCATAAGTGCAATCTGATCAGACACTTTGTTGTTTCTTGATATATTCTGTGACTCTATCTACAGTTCCTGTTAGTTTTTAACCCTTGTCCTGCTGAATAAATAAGATGCCATGTCCATTTCTAATTTTCAGCCAGTCAGATAACTTGATCCAGATTGTTGATATAAAGTCACATACTTAACGGCAAACAGTGCAGATCCAGATTCAGAAACCAACTGATCTGGATCTATACTGTTTGCTTAGGCAGGATATATCCGGGTTCAGCAGGACTAGGGTTAACCCTTAAAGTTAAGCTATCTGGGTAAACATTTCAGCGCACAAAACTGTTGAAATGTTTTTCCCCAAAGACAACTTGAATAAATGTGAAGTTCTAGTGTGCAGGAAAAAATATAAGTATAAATATGAAATTGTCATCACTTGAATTTGCCCAGAGCATATTAAGTTTTAAAACTACCAAGGAAAATGATAGCAGATCTATGACAATCTAATTTAATTTTTTTTTCTCAGAGCAAATAAGATGACATTTCACATTGAATGTCAAGTTTAAATATCCTGAAGGAACATTCTGATCAGGGCTGACACTGTGTGCCATTCCAAAGAGTGTGTTAAGAAACAGCTGCATAACTACTGTTAATTTCGAACCCTGGGCCAGTAAAGTTTGGAATAAAGTGTTCAAAATTTTACGACACACTGTACACACAGTATAAACAGTTACGGTAAATGTCCTAAAATTTCGAACACTCTAAAATTTCGAACACATAATATTTTTGCCCCAAAAAATTTCTGGAAATGTCCTAAAATCTCGGACAGTAGCAGTTTTGCTAAAAGGGGATTTCTAAAATTTCGAACACAGTTTTCTTCAAGTATTTTTTTATCGGCACATTCTAATTTCGGTAACGTTTTTTCTGTTAATGAACTGGAAACTAAAGTAGTAGTGTTGAAAGCCACGCAAAACATAAATGCTCACAGCAGTGTCATAAAGTTTTTATGTACATAAATGGCATGGGAGTCGTATTTTAATTTTATACAAACCCAAGAGATACTGACTGAAAATTCACAAGACAAAAAAAAAAAAAAGAGAGAGAGAGACTTCCATCACAATGTTAGCCATTTCCATGCGACAGTCACGTGGATGTCCGCGTGATAAGGGTTAGATTATGCGCAGGCGATCAAGATCTGTTGTTTGCTTGTGGCAGACATGATAAATATTCCGGTTGAAAAACGAAGGCCAGGATAAAATCAATGGATCCGCGCTGTACGATCCGACTATTTGCTGTTAGTTCGTGTATATCACCACTACTCTGTATGTCTTATTGCTATACCTACCTAGATTTTCATGGGTCTTCTCAGGTACGCCACCGGGCGACGACACGCAATTCTGGGACAGTCTCATTTCCAGTATCGATATCAAAAATATATGTGAAAATACAGAAAATGCAACAGTCACATTCCCTTGCCCCGCATGAAGAAACCGCGTACTCGTAATGGTAACATCACGAGAAATCGTGGCGGAAACTGCTTAGAGGGAAAACACACCTATGTTTGTTAAATTATAGAGCATTTTTTTTTTTCGTCAAAAATGCATATGAAACTAGCAGGTATTAAAAATAGAACCTAAGTATTGGGACAGACAGGCCTATGCAAACTGTAGACTCAGATCAGACGCCGCAGAGAAAGAGGATATGAAACTAGTTCGGGGGGAACAGGGAACATGGAAATTCGGAAAACACTTTTAGGACAATAAAAAATGCTACCAGTGAAAACTCAGATCATCTTCTGATGCAAGGGCAGTCAGATTTTGCCGTTTGTGGTAACACAGGCACTTGGAGAGATTACAAATCTTTGGTTAAATACATCACCGTTTCAGTGAAGGTTTTACACGTGTTCTGCAGTGTCTCATCTGGGTCTACACTGTTTGCTCAGTCCTGTCTGTACGAATACGTAGAGTAAGTACGGAAATCCGACCAAAGCGAATCCCTTCAGAAATCATCCTGCATTTGCCCCTGGTTCATAAAAATGCTTGGTCCGACTCGTAAAATTCATCATCAAGGCATATGCAATTAGTCGGCCTCGGTGGCTCAGTTGGATGCACCGTCTGACTTGAGACCAGGAGGTCGCGGGTTCAACCCCCGCCGAGGTCGGCAACATTCTTTCGTGGAGATTGATCATGAAATATTTTCTACGGTCATTCTCTCCCTTCCGCTGATTCAAGAAGGGCAGTTGTCAGTTTCTGGCGAAAGAATGTGCACAATACTGGTTAACCACTTAGAGGACTAAGCCTGCCCAGTAAACGTGTGGTTAGGTAAACTGACCGCGCTCGACATGACCCCATTGGGTTGACTGGGCTGTAAAACCTCAACACAAACACAAACATATGCAATTAGCTCCCTTTTAACAGTAAAACCTAAATAGTGAGGACCTTACTCCGCATTTCCCAGGGTATAAATAAATATTAGTACTGTTATTCTCTTACGTTATGTGTATATTGGGAATATTATAATTATTAATATACCCAGAAAATGAACAGTCACAAAGCAATATTTCCCTTGCCCCGCATTAAGTAACCACATGCTCGTAGTGGTACGTCACATGAAATCAAGCCAGGAAACCTCTTTGGGAGAAAAACAAACTTATTTTATAGAGCCTTTTCTCGTCAGAAATGCATACAAAACTGGGACGTATTAAATATTTAAAAGAACCTAAATATTGGAACAGATAGGCCTATGCAAACAGCGTAGACCCAGATCAGATGCCGCAGAGAACAAGGGAATGAAACTAATTTATGGGAATAGGGAAATTGGCTTCTGGGCTTTTCAAGATCGTCCTCCGAGTATATTCGCCTGTATTTTTCACGGGTATTTCGGTAGTATTCCGGTATTTCGGTAAGTCGTGTGGCCTCTATACCAGACTTTCAAAGTTGATCTGATCATTTCTGCAAAGCATGACGCACATGCGATAGTAAGAAAGTGCTACACGCGAAATTGTAAATTAGCATGTGCACCTGCGCATTCTGATCTGGGTCGTTCCTGCTTGTCCATACACTTTGTTCTTCGATAATATCTGCCGCTAATATTTAAGTTTAGCATGCCAAAGGTTTCAGTAAGCACATCGAAAACGTTTTCGTCGTGGGGATTAGCGCCTCCAGCAAAATATTTCCAGTCCGACCGCACGATTGTCATGATATGCTCAGTGCATCCTATTTGAACAGGTAATGGTCCCAACAGAGATGATAGGTCCCAACAAGCCAAAATGAACCTAATCATTTGTTACAAATGTGATCAGTCTGTGCAGTTGCTGGAAACTGTGATTCATGTATTACAGTGTTTTATACCAATGACCTAATCAGCGAATTGAGTGGACACTATCCTGCACTAGATTGCGTCTCGCACTCTGATTGACTTACACATATACACAAAGGGACATTTTCACCTGAACAGGGATCAAATGATGTCAGATAATTCTTGCAATAAGTTTCGTCACCGAATTCTAAACGACAATACTCTTTTTTTAAAGAAAGAAATATAATGGCAGTTCACAGGTTTGGCATACGTAGCCCAGTTAGGTGTAGAGCTAAAATCTTTGATCTTGATCAGGCTGCATTCAAATCTGGATGTCCGCACTGTTCGTTTATGTATGAGTCCTTTCCAATAGAAATGACCTTATGACATTTGAAACCAGCATAGACTAGATAACATGCGCATCCGCGCAGTCTATGTATCGGGGCAGTCTGATCTGGGTCTACACATATCGACAACAGAATGCATTATGTCAGCAAGCAGTGTGAATTCTGGGCTTCAAAACGGCGGAAATTCTAATCAGTCTGCGCTTTTCACATTTAAACTCCGTACACTTCACCTTTGAGGAAAGGAAAGGGACTTCTGTGTTTTTCTGTAGTGGCTCAAACAAGAACAAACATATTTTTTGGTCAGCTTGTGTATCTCAGTGTGGTAAAGTGAAGAGGGTTGTTACGTAAGAAGACAGTGGACTAAGCCTGCCTATTTTAAGAACATGGCACATTCCCGGAGTGCCGAACAAACGTATCTGGCGTTTAATTAGTGTTGTGGACAATTAATTGTTTTGTCAGGGCTTCCATTAACTTCCAGACTCAGGAAGTCCCAGACTTCCTGCCCCTCAAATTTGGAAGTCCCACAGGAAAATCTAGGAAGTCCCACTTTTTTTCCCATGCTGCGGCAGTCTGCCCTTTCTTTAGTAGAACATAGGTTTTTATTTCTGTGTCACACAGAATCATCATGATATACGCTTCTCTTAGATGTGTTTTAAAAATGTCCTTATCGCTTATTAAAATTCGATCGCATCTTTTTGGAAAGCCTGTACTTGTATGTCGGGCCTTAGAGAAGGCATCAACATTGGTACAACTTCGCATTCGTTTCAAAGCCCAGAGAAAGAAAAAAGAAAAGAAAATACATGAGAGAAAACACCCAAAACATGTTTTCTTAAAAATAAACTATGCTGAAATTATTTTGCAGAAATGTATCTAATGAAATATTTGTTCGGATTGAAGCTGATCAACACGAGCGAACGAGTTGTTTACTTCACAAAAATTGCGGGAAAACGGCGCCGACTCGTGCAACAACAAACAAATTAAAGGCAGCTCTAGATGAAATACCAACAGCAAAAGGTTCGTTCGCGGAGAAAAGCAAGCAAAACCATCGCAAATCGCCTATATTTAGACTTACTTTGCGTCTTTTCCGCGCTGGTAAACAGCGCAACCGGAACAAGGCTACGCATTTAGAAACGGGTTTTCCGAAAATTTTGACGAAAAATATGTTTTCTTTTCATTTGAAAAATTGCTTTTGTTGTCACGACAAACGTAAGCTTCTAAATTCGAATAGATTTCAATTTGCGTTCTGTGCACAATTGTTATTTATTTATTTATAGAATTTCACTCGGCAATTCCGGAAGTGTTGCAGACGACACACGTTCTTAGCAAAATAATAATTTAAAATTTTAAGACGTGAATATTAAAAAATAATAATGACTTCATATAATTTCAACGAATATTTTCGGGGTCGCAGTAGAAAACTTAATTATAAAAACATCAATTAATCAACTCAGCACGCGTGATAAATACACGCAGTGATCACGCAGCCATCAAAAGGGTGCCGCGACGCTTGACACGGCTGTCAATATAACTCCCACAAGCGTAAAGTGGGACGTCCTCAAAGCTCAGTCAACACAGGTAGCAAAATTTCCTGTAAGTAGGCGGGGCAAACATCATACAACTGGTTAAAAGTGGGTGGGCCTTTTGACAAGTTTTGGACGTCTCGGGTATCGATTTCGGACGGACAAAAGAAATTTCGGAAGTCCGCGGTACGTCTTTGAAGTTCAATTTGGACGTCCGGTGGCAATCTCAGGGCGTAATATATGTCGTACGTCCGCTTAACGGAAGCCCTGTTTTGTTATGAGAAACATTATTCGACCTAGAATTAATTGGATGGAATTGAAAACAAAACATCAGTATGGTAACTATTTACATGTATTAGTTCATACAATTTCACATTCAGTATACCAATTACACATAGCAAATAAGAAAACCCTTTCGTCGTGTAGGTACTTTTTTGTCGTTTTGGATGTCCGAAAGCGTCCGATAGCCAGGTCAATTTTGGCTGTAAGTGAATCTGTCCTAAAATTTCGAACAGTAAATTTTTTAGCAAATCATAATTTCTAAAATTTCGAACAGCAAGAACTGAAATTATATAATTTTGTTCGAAATTTTAGGACATTTACCGTACTTACCACTGTAATGCTGTTTTGTTGTTCAGAAATACATGTAACAATGTTTGCATACATTGTATCCTTTATCTGAAAGTCTGAAACTGAAGACCTACAGATGTCCCTACAATTCTTACTTTTCATGACTTCAATTCCTACTTTTGCACTACTTTTTCAAAAATTTCAGCCATCATTTAGCGTTCTTTTTTTACAGGAGGGCAGTTGAAAGCCTGCAAACTGTAAACCATTGCAGTTAGTTTCACTTCACCAATTGTTAGTAACAAGGATGACAGCTTTTACTCTGGTCCTGCTTGTTTGCACATTTTAGTATGCAAGTGCAACATAAATCTAAACAAAGTTTTTATATTTATAAATTACAGTCGACTCTCGTTATCTCGAATTCCAAGGGACTCTCTGAAATACTTCGAGATATCCGTAGTTCGACATATCAGGTTTGCAGAATTGAGGAAAAAATAATTTGATTAACCACATTTAACTAACTGATAGGTAATTGGACTTTTGAAGTTAGAGATAAATGTATATTGAAAATTTTGTGGAAAAGAGGAGAAATTGCTCCTTAGGAGCAATTTCTCCTCTTTTCTACAATATTTTCCATCTGTTGTTAGGTTTTCATGTATAGGCAGGGACCAGATTTTCACTTCGAGATAAGCGGTTAAGCGAGGTCGAGATAACGAGAGTCAACTGTATTTGCAAACTTACTGATTCATTACCAAGACTATTTTGAAATTGATTATTACTATTTGCCTGTTTCCACATATTTCAGTTCACCATGCAAGTCATACAAGTGTACCCGGTAAAGTATTGACTGTTGGAGAAGGGGATGTGGGCCAGTTGGGTCTAGGAGAAGATGTCATGGAGAGAGAACGTCCTGCTCTTGTCAAAATCCCAGACCCTGTTATACAAGTTTATGGAGGAGGAATGCACACAGTCTGTCTCACAGAAAAAGGAGAGGTATTATATGTTTTTCTACATACTTTATTAAGGGGACAGGATAAACTTTGTAAATACAGGATAAACAGGATAAATACATTTTCTGTCATCTTTTGTAAGGGTGACAACTTTTCTGTGACTTTCCTTTCCTGAACAAATCAATTCTCTTCTTAAAAGTGTCTACTTCGAAAGTAGATCCTTTATTGGAATTTGGAAGGGAGGCAAAGTAGTTTTGACAGAGTTGCCTCTCATGAAAGATTAACAGTCACTCTTTAGATCCATCTCTGGATAAGGCCTACACATTGATGTTTTTCTTGTTTCTCCACAAAAAAAAAAAAAAGTTGTGGAATGCACTTCTAATGAATACCCAGAACATATGTTTTTGTGGAGAAATATGAAAAGAAAACAAGCACTATTAGACATGCATTGGAAAAAAAAAATCAACCATCTAATATGAACAGGATATATACAGATATGCCATATTCAAACAGTGAAGACCCTGACCAAAATGTAGATGTAACTGATGTCTGCAGTATGTTTACAACCTTCTATTTTAATTATATAGAGATTCAGTACAGAAAAAAAAAGTGTGTGAACATGTAAGGTTCTTTCCTGTCTAATGTGTAAGTTTCTGTAAGGGCATAATTTGCTCATGATATTATGAAGTCTTCCTGTGTTATTTGCTCTCCTTAACTAGGCTTTTAACAAAATTAGATCAACCCTGTCAGCATGAGTAACTATGCACATTTGTATTGATCATAAAATTTGTGTTTCAATAAATTCATGATTATTGTTTCAAATACAAAGAAATTTGAGCCTGGTTTATTCCAGATCAGTTTCCAAGGTTTTACTTAACTGTTTCAACCCTGAGTTTCTTCAGTGGACTCTTCCATCCTTTGGTTTGGACATGTCCACTGATGCAATTAGGTGTTTCAATCTAAAATAATAATAATAATAATAAAAAACAACAGAATGGCAAAGAGTGAAATCCTGATGAGATGGCTCATTATGAGCTGTCTCATCTAGATCTACACTTATGCACAGGTGTTTGTTTTCATCTGCTGGGCTGAAATGTTAAGATTTCATATTTATTCATCTATTTCCAGAAAAATATAATTTTAACCTTTAAAACTTGATTACAGTATACAAGTAAATACACGTTTTTTCCTTTTATGTCACAGGTGTATACATTTGGTTGTAATGATGAGGGTACATTGGGCCGTGACACATCAGAAGAAGGGAGTGAGATGACTCCCGGGAAGGTTGATGGTTTGCCAAAGATAGTCCAGGTGTGTGCAGGAGACAGCCATACAGCTGCATTGTCAGATGATGGTAGAGTGTTTGCATGGGGAAACTTCAGGGTATGTTTTGACATTACAAATTCTTACTTGTGTTGTTAGCGTCAGTAGTTAAACAGTTCACAATCCATAGCTTCGGATAATGCACTTTTTCAACCGAATGTATGGATATTTTTTTATGCCCCCACCATCAAAGAATGGTGAAAAGGGCATATAATGTAACCCTGGTCCGTCCATCTGTCCATCTCTGTCAGTAGTCGGGTTTGTGCGATGGTGTCATGTATCTTGTGTCACCATCTGATATTGGCTTACAGTTGGGCAAGGCCTGCTATCCTTGACGTAGGTAAACGTAGAGGGGGAATGTTTTTATTTCTTCTGTTTCTTCCCTTTCATTCCTGTTCCTCTTTCTTCCCTGTTCCTGTCTTTCATCTCTTCTACTATCTCTTCTAGCTCTTTTCTCCCTTTCTCTGGGAGACGACACAAAATGACCCATAAGGGTTCATGTTTCGTTAATCCCAACACAATCAAAAGTCCATCTCTGTCCTTGTCCAGTGTTAGCAATTTGCGTTCAATTTTTTTCAGACTGGGGCATCCGTGTCCTTTGGACATATTTCCAGTCTTATGATAACTACATTAAAATGTATGTTGTCACATGTGGGTACTTATTAGACGTGCCTCGCTGGGTGTCAGCAGCAGTGTCCAGTCTAAATTTCAGACAGAAAAACAAAAAGAATTCTTTGCAGGAAGAATACTAAACCAGTTTTGCAAAGGGAGGTAATTAAATTTCTTTCTGTTGTAAAATGTGATAGCTCATTTTGGTGAGGAGGGATAAATTTGGGTCTTTTTTTTTTTTTCAGTTCGAATGGTTTTGGAGCAGTTTGTGTGTTTACTTGTATTTTTTAGCTCCAGATGAGAGGGGTATCAATATAATGTTTTTCTTATTTCACCACAAAAACAGAAAGTTGCTGAGGTGCTTCAAATAATTACCACCATGAAGTGCCGGCCTTAGTGGCTTAGTTGGATGCGCGTCCGACTGGAGACCAGGAGGTCGCGGGTTCGACCCCCACCAAGGTTGGCAACATTCTACGGTCATTCTCTCCTTTCCGCTGATTCAAGAAGGGCAGTTGTCAGTTTCTGGCGAAAGAATGTGGACAATACTGGTTAACCACTAAGAGGACTAAGCCTGCCCAGTAAACAGTAAACGTGTGGTAAACTGACCACGCTCAACATGAACCCATTGGGTTGACTGGGCAGTAAAACCTCAACACAAACAAACAAACAAAACCCCATGAAGTCTTTGAAAAGTTGTATATATATATAAAAAAAGTATTTCAAAATGTCGTCTGCGGCGGTTGTGGTTCAGATTAGCACTTTAACTTATTGACCATCTGGTTTCTTCATAGTTGTATGAAGATTCATAGAAGTCTTGAAGTAAAAAAATAAACTTTTTGTGAATAAAAAAAAAACAAAAACATGAAGTAAGGAAAATGCAAATACTTCTTGGTGAAAAAACAAAGCCTTGTCTGGAGTTATGAATTAACAGTTACTGCCCTGACTGTGCCCCTTTTATGATTTTACTATTGATGATATTGCTATAAATTTCTTATAACCTTTCAGCCCTGAGTTTCTGAAATGGGCCTTTTCATCTCTGCATTTGGTCACTTTCATTCTTCAGATAGGGATTTTGGTCAAAAGTCAGTAATAGAATTGCAGACAGTGCAGATCGAGATGTGATGGCTCTTTATGAGCCATCTCATCTGGATCTGCACTGTTTGCAAAGGTTTATGTATTGGGATGAAAGAGTTAAATTCTTTATTTTCAGGATGCCAATGGTTCTATGGGTTTCACAAAAGAAGGTATTCAGACAAAACCAGTTGCTGTTATTGAAAATCATGTAATAGTGAAGATATCATCAGGCTGTGATCATCTGGTTTGCTTGTCAGACAAAGGAGAAATTCTCACTATGGGTAAGTGGTACAACTAGGAGTCTGAGAGTCTTAAAATCATTTTATAGTCATGCTTTTTTTTTAGGGAGCCAAAAACGCCCCTTTGCATTGTTTTTTTTTTTTTTTTAACAATGGAATATCATTGTATATTTCTTGTAGTGATCTCATAGATTTTGTGATGGATTTTCAACTTTCATATAGGCTCAGAATGGACATGAAATGTGTGATAAATGTCACAAATGAATTCATTGTCAGAACTAAATCTTGTTGAAAATTTAACTTTGTTATATAGAATAATCCAATTATTAGAGTAAAATGAGTATGGTGTTTCACAAAACACAATTTCTTTTGGTTTAATCATAATGTTATTTGTATAAAGTGACAACCATATACAAAGTTTGAGACCTGAGGAAAAAAACAAGACAAGAATATTGAATTTCTTTTCCATATGTACAAGATACATTGACTTATCAGAATCTTCACTTACGTTATCTGCATGACTATGCTCGGAAGATTATGTTAGCATGGCATCTTAATCCTTGTCTTGCTGAACACGGAAATGCCCTGCCTTTGCATACAGTGTAGATCCAGATCAGTTGGCTTCTGAAGCCAGCTGATCTGGATCTGCACTGTTTGTCATTTAGTATGTGAATGTCAATCAACCAGCTGGATTAAGTAATCTAATTGGTTGAAAATTAGAAATGGGCGTGTTATCTTAATTTATTCAGCAAGACAAGGGTTAATAATACATGAATATACTGAGGTTCAAATTAGCTTCATGCCAGTGTGGTCATGATCTCTATTTTTGAACATACAAATGATCCAGAAGGGGTTCAGGTAATTCTGATAGTCAAACTGCCCTCCTTGACTCAAAATTTTTTTTTTTCTCAGAAATTTAGGATACATTTGATAAAACTTGGATATTGTATTTACCCTAAATATTCACACACCTTATTCTTTTTCTTACCCATCTCCTAAAATTTCAACAGGCCCGTTTTATTTCCTGTGTGTGACTAAAATTGTTGTATGAATAGCAAACAATGTAGACTCATATCAGACGCTGCAGAAGGCAGCATCTGATCTAGGTCTACTCTTTTTGCCTAGGCCACTCTGTCTGAATACCTAGGGTAAGTGTGGTAATTTAAACCTCAGAATTTTTCAGCTCCCACAGGAATAATCCTGGATCCATCCCTGATGTAAATACCTGGGCCCAGTTGTTCAAAGCTTCGTTAGCTTAACGAGCTCGTTAAGGGTCATTTCGTTAACTATTTTAGCGGATTCAATATACAATATTCTGATATTTTTTGCTGAAAAAATGTGAGTAGCTTTTGCACTGCAAAAGCTACTCACATTTTTTCAGCAAAAAATTTCAGCATATTTGCGTATCACTCGATGTAAATTTTAAGGAATCGTTAACTAAAGACATCGTTAGCTTTGAACAGCTGGGCCCAGGCAGTTAAGCAGTTAACTGTGAAAGACTTGATTAGATTGCAAGTCTCTTTTGTTTGTATATGGCATTATTTTGCCTGACTTTTTTTATTAATTTTTTGACAGGCTGTGCAGAACAGGGTCAGCTTGGTAGAGTAGCAGAATGTTTTGCTCACAGAGGTGGCAGAAAGGGTTTAGGTATGTTAGTTTTCCTTTTTGTAACATATTTATAGGCTAATCATGACAGGTTTTGCTTGAATTTTAACCGCTTAGGACCCAGTTTTACAGCACATTCATTATAAATAAAATTAACATGATAGCAAATACTGTCAGATAAATAGGTAGAGGAAAGGGCATGTTAGTATTTTTGTGTTTCTTCACTGTCGTTCAATTTATCGCTCACACTTCTTTTCGGCCTTGTATACACCACCTTTACAGAAGAAGACTGTAAAATTTTGATCGTTTCCACTCTCTGGGTAGCTTCAGCAGATGACAAATTAATGTTATTTTTCTTATTTTTTCCAGAAAATAGATTTGAGGTTTCATGTCAAATGTCTCTTGAGGAGATACTTTGCATGAAATGTCCAAACCTACATGTATTTTCTTTGAAAAATAAGAAAAAAAAACATTTCAAAATGTCTGCTGAAATTTACCCAGCATGCTTAGATTTAAATATTTCTTTTTTATTTCAGATTATATATTGTCCCCTGACATGGTTCACTTTAGAAAACGGAAGTCTGTTTTCAGCGATATATGGACAGGAACATTTGTAACATTTGCCAAAGAAAAGAATACAGGAGAGATCTACAGCTGGGGCCTCAATAATTATTATCAGTTAGGTGAGATACTGGAAAACTTTTTTTTCTGCTTTCAAAGTAAAAGCAAAAGCTTTTAAGGAACTGTAAAAGCCAAAGTACTGGATCAGACAGGCCTGAGAAAAGGGTGTAGACCCATATTAAAATCTGATAAGAGTCTACACTGTTTGCCACTCATTAAGCGGTTTATAGCCATTTTAACAGTAAAATGGTCTGGCTCAAATATTAGGAAAAGTATGGTATTCAGTTAGGATGTCCCAATATTCAGAAAAAAGTATCATATTACCTTGCTTTCCTGTTTATTCATGGGCCTGCTTTTAGCATGGCACAATATGGGGATCTGGTTTTCTGTTCCTTCGCCTGTCCGTCAGTCTGTCAACATTGTTGTTAACCTTAACTTTGACCCTAATGTTCAAGTTTATTTCCCAAGAACTAAAAAGGCTACAGTGATGGTTTTTGGTGTAGGCTTGTGCTTAGAAATGGCAACTCAGACAGCAGTATCCATATTTGACCTCAACCTATATTCCGTGGTTCACAGACTTTGTAAATTTGCATCAACCTGGCTTCTTGGCAGGCGCGACATGGCCTTCAGCAGAATTCTTGTTAGATAGATTAGACAATGAAGTCAGACAATTGGGTATGGCCTAATGGGGCTATGCTCAGATAAAGCAGTATTTTCTCATATTTCAGATGCTAACACATTCATGTATGTTTTGTAGCAGACATGCATAATTTAGAAAGGGCAGCTTTAATGCTCTCTGTGTCAAGAATCACATACCCTCCCTAATTGTAGGTTTTTTTTGCTGTTTGTGTATATTTTTTTATAAACATAATTTCACATGACAGGTAATGAGCAGTTAACAAAACCAAAAAAAAAAAGTTGTTAGTTTTATTTTTTCTCAAACAGAGTAATTTTTGTTTGATTCAGTACCTAATTATGTAGATTTTATTTTCAGTCTCCTTGCTGTATATTTAGGCATGGACGCAAAACAGGCAAATTCTTAACTTTTTCTATAATGAAGTAGATAACATTTACTTTCAGAGAATCTGTATATGGATCAGAATATATTCAGTATCTGTCCATAAAAACATATGAGTCATAATGTCAGAAAACATACCTGCGGACAGTGTCCCAGCAAAGATTCAGATCTGTCTGTAGATAGTTAAGGATTCAAAGTATCTTCATGATCACTGATCAGACTGTGCAGATACGTAGGCTGATTTGAGTCTTCATTTGGCATATGTCAGAAGGTATGTTTTCTCATGTAGTGGCTCATGTGTTTTTGTTTGGAATTGACTCACTGAGGTGATTGAAATAAGTGTCTTCAAGGTTTGTTTTCATAGAGAAAGAAGGAAAATATCAGTTCTATTCATAGGTCTAGATAAGAGTGAATATTGGGTAAACTTTTTTCTTATTTCTCCATGAAATATATGTTGTGGATACTCATTAGAAGTGTCTCACTGAGGCGCTTCTAATGAGTACCACAACATATGTTTTCATGGAGAAATAAGAAAAATATCAATACTAGTCATAGGTCTAGATAAAAATGGATATTTTGGTAAATTTTTATCTTATTTCTCCACGAAATATATGTTGTGGATACTCATTAGAAGCGCCTTGCTGAGGCGCTTCTAATGAGTACCCACAACATATGTTTTCGAGCGAGGTGCTTCTAATGAGTTCCCACAACATATGTTTTTGTGGGAAAAATAAGAAAAATATCAATACTTTTGGATTGAAAAAAGCATCTTATCAAGAGCTTTGCTATTGTTTTTGCTGAAAAGAGTCTTACATTAGCTTTGCTTAAATTGGATAATGTTTTTTTGTCTGGATCATTGCAGGATTTTCTGATATGAACAACAGATTTGTACCAGAAAAAGTAAAGTCATTTGACAAGAAGAACTTTGTGTCCATCAAAGGAGGACAGCATCATACAGTTGCTCTTGATCAGGATGGTAAGAAAAAGACAATGATTAATAAATATATAGTACATTAGTAACATAGTAATTATTTATGTTTACTGCTGAGACAGATTTCTAAAATGCACATGTTTCTTAAATCGTTATATGGTTCAAAGTGATGAGTCCCCCACCATGTTTTTATGGAGAAAGGAGAAAAAATATTTCCAATACAATTTAACAACCAAATACTGCTTTATGTCACATTCTCTGTAACAGTACTTTGAACAAGTTGGCTTATCATATCAAGCATCATGGCAAATATACAGTCAACTATTGTTATCTGGAAGTCCAAGGAACTCTCTGAAATACTTTGAGATATCTGTACCTCTTCATATCAGATTTGCAGAATTGAGGTAAAAAATAAATCAAACAACCATGTTTCACAAAAGAGTGCGTAATTTGACTCCTGAAGTTAGAGGTATATTGAATAAGATTATGGAAGAGAGGAGAAATTGCTCCTTTGGAAGAGAGGAGAAACTGCTCAAAGGAGCAATTTCTCGTCTTTTTTCACAATACAGTCGAACCTCAATAGCTTGAACACCGATGGCTGGTTTACCATGGCTAATTCGAACTCGTTTTTGAGTCCCTACAAAATTCTTCCGATAGCTCATAAACACACATATTGAAAGATTTTTTCTAATTTTATCATGAAATTGCATGTTGTGTGCACTCATTAGAATCGCCTCAGTGCGATTCTAGTGAATACACTTAACATACAATTATTGTATAGAAAGTCAAAGATTTCCCTGAAATATCGCTATTCCCATCTTGACCTGGCACCATAATAAACCCTTAGTGGCTCGAACTACCCATATCTCAAATAAATTTCCATGGCTCAAAGATGTTCGAGCCATTGAGGTCCAACATATTTTGTTACCTATTGTTAGATTTCAATGTAAAAATAGGGACCATATTTTTACTTCAAGGTGAGCGGTTATTCGAAGTAAGAGAAGTCGAGATAATGAGAGTCGACTACTGGTACCTTTCCCTTGTTTATTTTTCCTGTAGATAAAGGGGACTTGATACTATTTCAAGGGTACCATGTTTGTCTTAATTGATTTGTCCCCTTCCGAAAGGTGTCTACTGTAAAAAGAATGTGCTTCCCTTTGGGAGCAAATTCTTTTTAGAATAGACCCTGTTTCAGAAGGGGTTAAATAAAGCAGTTATTTTACTTCTAAAAAATGGCAGTAAAATCGACAAAGTCTATCAAATCCACATTTATTCATTAACCCTTGTCATGTTGAATGAATTAAGATACCACGCCCACTTCTAATTTCCAGCCAATCAGATTACTTGATCCGGGTTTTTGATAGAAATTCACATAGTTAATGACAAACAGTGCAGATCCAGATCAGTTGGCTTCTTCAGAAGCCAACTGATCTGGATCTCCACTGTTTGCTAAGACAGGGCATGTCGTGTTCAGCAAGAGAAGGGTTAAAACATATTGTATTGTCTCGTTATGTACTAGAAGCCATAGCATTGGCTTCATGTTGTCACATCATTAGCTACATTCAATTTCCTACAAACACTAAAAAGTCAACATTTTTCTCCCTTACAGGTAATGTACACAGTCTAGGTAGAGCAGAATATGGCAGACTGGGTCTAGGAGAGAACAGTGGGGAAAGAAAAGAACCAGAATTAGTGAAGCTAGAGGGAAAGAGCACAGATATCTCGGCTGGCTCCAGTGTCTCATTTGCTCTTATGGAAGATGGTAGGACTTAGTTTTAAATAGTGTGATATTGGTTTCCGATCAATAACTTTTGTAGGGATGCATTGATTTTATTGAAAGTTCGCAGAAATATCTATGATTGTATAAATTCAGGTCAAATTTGATATTAGTAATCATTTGCAAAATTTTGGCCGAGTAGTGGCCCTTTTTCGACTTAGTTTTTGTTGGTGTCTTGATATTGGTTTCCGCTCGGTAACTTTTGCCGGGATACATGGGATTTTATTGAAAAATTGCTGAAGGATATATCATTGTAAAATACCGGTTAGGTTCGATATTGGTAATCATCCGCAAAATTTTGGCCAAGTTATGGCCCTTTTTCGACTTAGTTTTTGTTGTTTGGGTAAACTACAAGGTATTCCCCTCAACAGCTTTTAAAGGGATGCATTAAGTTCATTCGAAGTTTGCAGAATGGTATATCATTATAGCATAGAGGTCAAGTTTGATTTTGGTAATCATTCATAAAATTTCGGCCGAATTATAGCCCTTTATTTACTTAATAAAATTCAGACAAAGTAGTGAGAGGTTGCCTTTAGGGATAAGAGTGGTTATTAGGACAAATACAGTGATTTTTTTCTTTTTTCATATCAGATGGTTGGCGCTTTAAGCAGGCGACACGTCCGATTCTCGGAATTCTAGTTGTCTCATCGGTGACATTAGTTTCTGTATAACAAACACATCTTATATCCAATATTCTCATAGCACTAGTTAAGGCGCTTTTTTCAGTCCAAAAGTATTTATATTTTTATCGCACCTGCTTGTAGCAGGGTGCGATATAGGCGTCCGATTTTCCATCCGTCAGTCCGTCCGTCCGTCTGTCAACATTTATGTCGAAGTTCGACATTTATGTCAAAGTTAGTATTCTAATCAACTACAAGACTAAACAACCATCAAACCTTGCGGGGAAACATCTCCCTGACCTCCTGACTTTGCAACATAGGTGCCCGCTTTTCCGTTCGTCTGTCTGTTCGTCCGTCCGTCTGTCAACATTTATGTCGAAGTTCGACATTTATGTCAAAGTTAGTATTCTAATCAACTACAAGACTAAACAACCATCAAACCTTGCATGAAACATCTCCCTGACCTCCAGACTTTGCGACATAGGTGCCCGCTTTTCCATTTGTCTGTCCGTTCGTCCATCTGTCTGTCCGTCTGTTAACAATTCTGTTATGTTGAAGTTCGACATTTATGTCAAAGTTAGTATTCTAATCAACTACAAGACTAAACAACCATTAAACCTTGTATGAAACATCTCCCTGACCTCCTGACTTTGGGACATAGGTGCCCACTTTTCCATTCGTCTGTCCGTTCGTCCGTCTGTCTGTTAACTGTTCTGTTATGTCGAAGTTCGACATTTACGTCGAAGTTAGTATTCTAATCAACTACAATTCTACAACAACCATCATACCTTGCATGACACATCTCCCTGACCTCCAGACTTGGCAGGTACATTGACCCAGTGACCTTGACCTATATTTTGCGCTCCATTGACTTTGACATAATTTACGTTGACGTTCCAGATCTTCTCAACCAGAAGGCATACAGCTACCAAATCTTGCATAGTGCTTCTTCTAGATGTACTGACTCGGCAGGTACCTTGACCCAGTGACCTTGACCTATATTTTGCGCTCCAGTGGCTTTGAACATTTTGCGTTGATGTTCGATATCTCCTCAACTATAAGGCCTACAAGCATCAAACCTTGCAAAGTGCTTCTTCTCAATGTACTGACTCAGCAGATACCTTGACCTGGTGACCTTGACCTATATTTTGGCTGCAGTGACTTTGACATAATTTAGGTCAACGTTCCAGATCTCCTCAAGTGTAAGACCTCTAGCCACCAAACCTTGCATAGTGCTTCTCCTAGATGTACTGACTTGGCAGGTATCTTGACCCGGTGACCTTGACCTATATTTTGCGCTCCAGTGCCTTTTACACATTTTACGTCGACGTTCAATATCTCCTCAACTATAAGGCCTACAACCATCAAACCTCGCGTAGTGCTTCTCCTCAATGTACGGACTCCACAGGTACCTTGACTGGGTGACCTTGACCTATATTTCACGCTCTATTGACTTTTACACCTTTTACGTAGCCCTTCCATATGTCCTCAACTGTAAGGCCTTCAACCACCAAATCTTATATAGTACTTCTTCTCGATGTACTGACTAGGCAGGTACCTTGACCTGGTGGCCTTGACCTATATTTTGCACTCCAGTGACTTTGACACATTTTATGTTGATGTTCGGTATCTCCTCAAATATAAGACCTACAACCACTAAACCTTGCATAGTGCTTCACTTCATTGCACTGGCTTGGCAGGTACCTTGACCCAGTGACCTTGACCTATATTTGACACATTTTACGTTGATGTTTGATAACTCCTCAACTATAAGGCCTACAACCACCATACCTTGCATAGTGCTTCTCCTTGATGTACTGAATTAGCAGGTACTTTAACCCGTGACCTTGACCTATATTTCACGCTCCAGTGACTTTTACACATTTTACATCGACATTTCATTATCATTGGGCTGTATAATACGAAAAGTCAGTGCTGAAGATATAGCCATTAGAAGGAATGGCACTGGAATATATGTGCCCCACTAGGCACTTTGTCCTCATTTTTTTCAACTCAGTTTTCCAACTAAGCACTGCTAAGAATGAAATAAACTTATTTAATAACCACATTCTGATTGTGGCTCCTGTGACTTTTGCCCCAGCAGGTGCGATGACGCCTTCCGCGGAATTCTTGTTCTTATAAGTAATAAAAGTGGTGTTTACATTCTCTGAGGAATCAGCTTCTCACAAGAGAGAAACCTTGGAACTGTGAACTGTGAACAAATTCCATATAGGAAGACCTACTTTTCTGATTCAATGTCATATTTACCTATCAGGGACAGTGAGACGCCAGATTAGAAATTCTGTCCACGTAAATATAGACTTGGAAATCGTTCTGAAACTGTTTGATAAGTTTCTGAAGTTGTTCGTCGCCGCCATCTTGAAAGGGGATTCCCCTATACAAGTATTGATTTTACAGAAATGATTCCAAGGAACTTATAGGGGGTGGTCGGGTGGTGCGAAGGTGCTGTGTATCTTACATCACCGGGGCGTCCAACTGATATTGGCTTACAGTTGGGCAAGGCCTGCTATCCTTGTAGTGGGTAAGGGTAGAGGGGGAATGTTTTTATTTCTTCTGTTTCTTCACTTTCATTCCTGTTCCTCTTTCTTCCCTGTCCCTCTCTTTCATCTCCTCTACTCTCTCCTCTATCTCTTTTCTCCCTTTCTCTGGGAGATGACACAAAATGATCCTCAAGGGTTGACGTGTCGTTAAACCCCAACACAATCCAAGGAACTTACTACATAATATTAAAAACCAGAGTAACAGAAACTTTAAAGATAATCCTTACTGGAAATTCACCTTAACTGTCACTTTAGATGTTTATTTTTAAGAGAATAGGAACTATTTTTATTTTCGGTTTTACACGTCACAAACGTCGTCTGTAGGCTTGTCCCAAGTCTGCTCGATTCGACATTTCTCACTCAAATTATTTCATTTCTAGAAAGCATTCTTTATGAAGTTTTGCTTCAATGTGTTCATCATATGTATTTAAGTGGGCCAAGCATCACATGACATTTTTCTTAAGGGAATTATGGAATTATCTGCAGAGACCGGAATTCCTGAATTTGACATTTCGCATGTTGGGCGTTTCCAGTCTGGACAGGATATCCGTTCCAGAATCTGATTGGCTGAATGGAATTCCGGACCGGAATCTGGTGCTCGGATTGGTTAGTTGTGATCATGTGATGCTTGACCAGAAGCTATAAATACGGGAGCGCAACAGCATTTTGCAGTCTCAGAAACAGTCTCATCTTGTCATCTGCCAGACTCAGTTCAGGGGCACGACCGTGTCCCTGTCACGACTCCAGACCGTTAACCTGTCGGCGGGATTCTGAATTTTACTACTGATTATCATCTTGAGGAATTCTAAGTTCCACATCATGTTAGTAAAGTATAAGTCTGTTTTTGACTATTCTACTTAACTTTTTCTACGAGGTGCCCCGCCCACCATTTTCCCAGTGCTTTGGTGCTCCCGAATTTATAGGCCCTACTTGGCCCTTGGTCAAGTTCAGCGCTACTTGTATTTATGTGTAACAATTGATAAGAAGAGTGCTCGGTGCTGTAGGCCCTATGCAGGGGACAACAGCAAGTTATTAAATTTGTAGCACGAGAAATTGTCTTTATTATTTTTGTTGTATGTCAGTTGTCATCGGCATCCTGAAGTCATGTAAGCAGAGGTAGCTTACAATATCTTGCATAGTGCTTCTCCTTGATGTACTGAATTAGCAGGTACCTTGACCCGTGACCTTGATCTATATTTCATGCTCCAGTCTTTTACATGTTTTACGTCGACATTCCATTATCATTGGGCTGTATATTACGAAAAGTCAGTGCTTAAGATACAGCCATTAGAGGGAATGGCACTGGCCTGGAATATATGTGCCCCACTAGGCACTTTGTCTACATTTTTTCAACCCAGTTTTCCAAGTAAGCACTGCTAAGAATGAAATAAACTTATTTCATAAACACGTTCTAATTCTGGCTCCTGCGACTTTTGCCCCAGCAGGTGCGATGACGCCTTCCACAGAATTCTTGTTCTTATTTCTCCACGAAAACATAGATTGTGGTACTCATTAGAAGCGCCTCGCTGAGGCGCTTCTAATGAGTACCCACAACATATGTTTTCATGGAGAAATAAGAAAAATATTTACCGGATACCCTCCCTTATCTAGACCTGTGAAATTTCTAAATGTTGTGACAGACAGACATGCATAAGCAAACAGTTTAAACCCAGTGTACATGCAGCAGAATGTGGCATCTGATCAGGGTCTACACAGATTGCCATCAACCAAGTTCTTGGACACATCAGCAGGCAGAGGAATAGAGTTGTTCACATTTTAGGACAAGAATGATGAAGAGCTTTGTGATCCCAATATTCAGGGTAAATACAGTAATATTTGAATTCTGTTACAGGTACAGTGTCGTGTTGGGGAATGGGTACCAGTAATCAGCTCGCTACAGGCAGTGATGAAGATGCTTGGGTACCAGACAAGATGGGAGGAAAACAGTTGGAAAACAAGTAAGTGACTTCACAATTCCTGGTAGAGTGGTTGAACGAGCCTAGGCCGAGAATAAAAAAAGTGTGTGTTTCAGGTTACTCAATCCTGCCTAATTTTTTCATAAATGACCCTTGTATTTTTATGAGGATTTTGTTGGGATTTCCCTGTTCTGTCATTTTAATTTCCTGTTGATTCTATATAAAACCTATATATAACACAATTAAAATATCCCATAAAATTCCATTTGACCTGACACACACAAAGTTTTACTTGGTTTTAGGAAAAGTATGTATATGTGTCAGTTGTAGGTTGTTACACTGTGAATAACTTTTTGTGCTGAATTAATTTTACACTAAGATAAGAAATAATAATGTTAATTAGTTTGTTCTTCTAATTTTCAAAGCTCCAGGTAAAAAAATTTTCTTTTTTAAAAAAAAAACCCAAAAGTGTTTATATAATTCTTACTTCCAAGAAAACATATGAGCCAGCGCATGACAAAACCTTCAATACTACTTGTGGTACCAGTGAAGACTCAGATCAGACTGTGCATCCGTGCAGTCTGATCAGTCTTCACTGATGGCATGTGCGTTGTACTGTCTCCAGGCTATCCAAAGAAGGATGAACGAGATCTCCATTCAGTTTGAGTTTGTGTTTGTTTTGAAAAGGGGCATAATTATTTTATTTATACACTTTCAGGGAGACAGCTTTATCAAAACTTTAATGTCTGCCTGTTGAAAAGTGGTCTGCTCAAAAAGGAAAGAATTTGCTCCCAAGTGGAGCAAATACTTTCCTTTTTGTGCAGACTGCTTTCTGGAAGAGACTTGATGTGCAGGAAGGCTGAAAGGAAGTCATATCAGTTATTAGAGTATAATGCTCAGAAATTTAATGTCTTATTTTAAATGATTTTTTATTATCTTTTCAGACAAGTTATTCAGGTGTCTGCAGGAGGCCAGCACACAGTTCTATTGGTGAAAGATAAATGATAATAGTGGAAAGTTAGGTGCTTTTAGAACTTTTTTTAATACAAAGGAAGGAAACTTCTAAAATATGCTCAACTTACAGTGCAAGATGAATTCCCCGGAAGGAAAGAACTGAAAATGATACTTCTTTAGAACAGAAATAAAAATGTGAATACCCATTCGAACAATTATGAATATGATTGATAGATAGTTGTTGATGGATAAAAAAGGAATAGTTTGATATTGAAAGAAAATTATTTGCATGTAAGAGGAGGTCTTAGCCGGTGATTCAGATATGAAAGTCAGGTGTCTGGGGTGAAAAAAATCCTGTTTCATATGAGATCAGTAAAGACTGATACTGACCAGAATGTGTGCCATGTTTTCATGAAGCAGTAAGAACAATATTAAAAAAAAAAACCCTTTTAAAAAACATTATTACGAAAACACACCTATTCAAATATACAGAAAATTTCACCGCCAAAACTGAAAATTTTCAGATAAAAAACTCTGACAATTTTCATATTTCTGTTCAAAACATAGATTGTGGATACTCGTTAGAACTGCCTTGGTGAGGTGGTTCTAATGAGTACCCACAATTCATGTATTTGAGCAAAAATAAGAAAAGTAATGTATACCCCTGTAAACCCCAGTTTTACTATATAAAAGTGGGGTTTAAGGGGGTCAAAATTATATAGGCATGTTTTCGTGATGTATTAACATGGAAACCTTAGACAGATAATGCTGTCAGAGCAAACTGTTGACCCAGTTCAAATCGCCCCTTCATGAAAAAGTGATCAAGGTGTACAGTTTACCAGTCAGCCAGCACTTTTTTACACATCATTAAATTGTCAGATATTAAAATTTTATGATCAATATGTTAAGGAGGTATGATATCATAATACATATTTATTCAAACAAGCCTGGGGAAACAGTGTAGACCCATGTTAGCTGCTGTAGAACAGGCTAATCCATTTAATTTTAGATTCATCAAGAGGTAGACACAATGGGCTTCAAATTTTATGTCAAGTAATTGAAGCAGAAAGAAAAGTGTCAGCGTATTTATAGTAAATGCAGTATTTATGGTAATATATGTATCTGAACTATGAAGTCGGGGCCTTAAAATAAATTTCATAGCTCTAGTTATCGTGCTTTTTTCAGTCCAAAAGTGTTGATATTTTTCTTATTTCTCCACAAAAACATATGTTGTGGTACTCAATAGAAGTGCCTCTCCTAGGCGCTTCTAATGAGTACCCACAACATATGTTTTCGTGGAGAAATAGAAAAAATATTAACCTGATACCCACTCTTATCTAGGCCTATGGGCCTTTGTTATTTGCTCTATGAGGTCAGCTATGGATAAACCAAGTTAACCCATTAACCTTTACCTGTTTAACTGTTCAGCAGATAATAAATTGACATATTGTTTTTATTTTCCCCAGAAAATAGGCTTTGACATGTCATGCAAATTGTCTCCTTTGGAGAAAATTTGCATGAAATGTCAAGCCTATTTTCTGGTAAAAATGAGAAAAATACTTCAAAATGCTGTTTGCTGAAATTTTTACTGAGCTTGTAGAGCGTTTAGCAAAAGCATATACCAAGCATAGGTACAGATAAAGAGACTAATCAAAAGATAGATTTCATTATTTTTTTTTTGCGACAAAACTTATCTTATGGGTACTTGTTAGAATAACCTTGCAGAGTTCCAGAAAGTATGTGTTGGTGCAAAAATGACAAAAAGGTTACCTTACTTTTCATCTTAACCCATTGTAGTCTCGAGACCCCTAAAAGGGTAATTGGCAATTAGTGCAGAGCCCAGATCAGATGCAGCAGAATGCATTATCTAATCAGGGTCTCCACTGTTTGCAAATAGTTCAATCATTTTTCTCAAGGAATATCCAAATCTCAAAGCTGAACATACCTAAATTTGAAATTAGAATCTTCCAATAAATAGTGTGGGGGAGTTCATTTAGTCTACAAAGGGTTAATGGAGCTATGCAAAGTGAAGACTGTTGGTCTGTGTTCCGTGCAATCTGTAGTTACCTTACTCTAATAAGCTAAATATTCAGAAAACTTAACTAGAATGGATAAACTTGGTAGATTTTTACCCAGTTTTTAGCTCACCTGAGCACGAAGTGCTCATGGTGAGCTATTGTGGTCAGTCAATGTCCGTCGTGCGTTGTCCCTTGTGCGGCGTCAACAATTGCTTTAAAAGCCTACTCCTCCTACACCCCCGGGCCAATTGACTTGATACTTGGTAGGAAGCATCGGGGTGACTTGTAGATCAAAAATAGCTAAAATCGTTCCGATCGGAAATCCAAGATGGTTGCCATGGCCGCCATCTTGAAAATCTATTTTTCGCATCTTCTCCTGAACTGAAAGGCCAATTGACTCCAAAATTGCTAGGAAGCATCAGAGTGACTTGTAGATCAAAAGTAGCTAAAATCGTGCCGATCCTAAATCCAAGATGGCCGCCATGGCCGCCATCTTGAAAACCTATTTTTTGCTTCTATTCCTGAACCGAAAGGTCAATTGACTCCAAACTTGCTAGGAAAATCAGGGTGACTTGTAGATCAAAAATAGCTAAAATCGTGCCGATCGGAAATCCAAGATGGCCGCCATCTTGAAAATCTATTTTTCGCTTCTTCTCCTGAACCGAAAGGCAAATTGACTCCAAATTTGCTAGGAAGCATCAGGGTGACTTGTAGATCAAAAATAGCCAAAATCGTGCCGATAGGAAATCCAAGATGGCTGCCATCTTGAAAATCTATTTTTCGCTTCTTCTCCTGAACCAAAAGGCCAATTGATTCCAAACTTGCTAGAAAGCATAAGGGTGACTTGTAGATCAAAAGTAGCTAAAATCGTGCTGATCGGAAATCCAAGATGGCCGCCATGGAGGCCATCTTGAAAATCTATTTTCGCTTCTTCTCCTGAACCGAAAGGCCAATTGACTCCAAACTTGCTGGGAAGCATCAGTGTGACTTGTAGATAAAAAATAGCTAAAATCGTGCCGATCGGCAATCCAAGATGGCCGTCATGGCAGCCATCTTGAAAATCTATTTTTCGCTTCTATTCCTTTCCTTAACCCAAAAGCCAATTGACTCCAAACTTGGTAGGAAGCATTGGGGTGACTTATAGATCAAAAATAGCTAAAATTGTGCCTATCGGAAATCCAAGATGGCTGCCATGGCAGCCATCTTGAAAATCTATTTTTCGCTTCTGCTCATGAACCGAAAGGCAAGTTGACTCCAAACTTGGTAGGAAGCATCAGGGTGACTTGTAGATCAAAAATAGTTAAAATCGTGCCGAAGGATGGGCGCCATGGTGGCCATCTTGAAAATCTAATTTTCGCTTCTTCTCCTGAACCGAAAGACCATTTGACTCGACACTTGGTAGGAAGCATTTGGGTGACTTGTAGATCAAAAATAGCTAAAATTATGCTGATCGTAATCCAAGATGGCCTCCATGGCGGCTATCTTGAAAATCTGTTTTTTGATTCTTCTCCTAAACCCAAAAGTCAGTTGACTCGAAACTTAGTAGGAAGCATTTGGGTGACTTGTAGATCAAAAATAGCTAAAATCGTATTGATGGCCACCATGACCGTGATCTTGAAATCTATATTTAGCTTCTTCTCCTGCACCGAAAGGCCAGTTGACTCTAAACTTGGTAGGAGACATTGGGGTGACTTGTAGATCAAAAATAGCTAAAATCGTGCCAACCGGATATCCATGGTGGCCGCCATGGCAGCCATCTTGACAATCTATTTTTCGCTTCTTCTCCTGAACTGAAAGACCAGTTGACTTGAAACTTGATAGGAAGCATTGGGATGACTCGTAGATCAAAAATAGCTAAAATCGTGCCGATCGTAAATCCAAGCTGGCCGCCATTTAGAGTTTGTTGAAATGATCACGCTCCATTAACTGGCATGCCATATATATTCTTCTTCAAAATTAAGAACTGCTTAAATGATGATCTTTTCAATAGTTGCGATGACAGGATTGGAAAAATGTTGCATAACATCTGCATATCTGCAGTGGCTATGTCACTCAGGTGAGCGACCCGTGGCCCGTGGGCCTCTTGTTTTACAAGGGAGACAACGCTTGTGATTTCCTGTTTACTTTCCTGCACAAAAACTCTTCTGAAAGCGGGGACTACTTTAAAAGGAGAATTGGGAGCAAATTGTTTCCTTATAGAGTAGACTCCTTTACAGAAGGTAGATAAAACAGTTGACTGAGTTGCCTCCCTTGCAAGCTATCTATCCCACATAACCCAATTACTGTACATAGCCTAACGTTAATTTATAAATGAGTTCCTTTATGATAGGTCTAAAAGATACTGGCTGAAAAAGTGAAATTGTGTAGACCCTGATCAAGATCAAAATGCTTCAGGAGCATTTTGAGCTGTCCACAGTTTGCTCGGGTATATCTGTCAGAATATTTAGAGTAAATATGCTATTAAATAGCTTGTCACCAGGGCCCAATTGTTCAGAGCATCATTAGCTTAACAATTTTGTTAATGACAAACTGGTTAACTGTTGTAGCTAAGGTATTTTTAAATACATTGACATTTTTTTCTGCAAAATTGTGAGTAGCTTTTGCAAAAGCTACTCACATTTTTCAGCAAAAAACATCAATACATTTGCCATATTTCAAGACAAAAATTTTAATGTCACAGCTAAAAACTTCATTAAGTTTTGAACAACTGGGCCGAGACTGCAAGGATGCATAGGTTGATCTGGGTTCTTGCAGTTTGTGTGTAAACCTGCTGAGTGTTCTTCAGCATTCCTGACAAGTGTTTTGCAAGGGCTTGGCATTGTGTAGGTAAAAAGCAGTCTAGTCGGGATCTCCACTGGTTGTATATAGAAAGCTGCAGGATTGCCCAGTCTAGTCGGGATGCCCACTGGTTGTATATAGAAAGTTGCAGGATTGCCCAGAGCCATTTAGTGAGTCTGAAAATGACAAGGCTTAGTCATGGGAACTGCTACCTGTGTTCTTTATCTCTCCTATAAGATTTGTATAATTTAATGAAGTTGAATAAAAACATCCAGTGGTTTTTATTATACATTTTATCTTGTCCATCTTTGTCTTATTTGTGTTTTTAAGGTACAGTCAACTCTCGTTATCTCGAATTCAAAGGGACTCACTGAAACACTTCGAGATATCCATACCTCGACATGAGTTGAGAGAGTGAGGAAAACAATAAATTGAACAACCACATTGAACAAATGAATATGTAACTTGACTCCAGAAGTTAGAAATATATATATAAAAATGTGGAAAAGAGGAGAAATTGCTCCTTAGGAGCAATTTCTCCTCTTTTCCACATAATTTTGTTACCTGTTGTCATAGTTTCATGTTAAAACAGGGACCAGTTTTTCACTTCGAGATAAGTGGTGATTCGAAATAAGCGAGTTTGAAGTAACGAGATTCGACTGTAATTACATATTTCTGTTTAGTTTTCTTTCTTTTCTCTATATACAGACTCAACAAGGATACATGCTCTGTGACATAAGAATATGTACTTTTAACATAACTTAGATAAAGACGTGAATCGAGATAATTTTTTTCTTTTTTTTTTTTTTCTTCACAAAAACCTACATTGTAGGTACTTATCAGAAATGCCTTTGCAAGAAACTTCTAATGAGTACAGGCAGCATATGTTATCTGCAAATACACCACGACCTCATTATAACACTTTTTTTTGGGTCCAAAGCATAAACTGTGTTAGTTATACAACCGTGTTATATCCAAACAAAAATGTATAGATTATATAGAAAAATGACCATTTATGGTCATTTTTCTATATAATCTACATTTTTGGGATCCATCTTTGAACCGTGTTGTATCCAAAACCATGTTATAATGAACCATGTTATAAAGAGGTTATTGTATATGTGAAAATGCAAACGGTTTACCCCAAAGGAATGTCTGTAGAGAAAATTGATTGCTAAGACTATTATGGAGGAGCATGGTTATTTGGTAAAAACAAATTCGAACACTTCTCATTTTGTTATTTACTGTATACATGTATCTTTTTTGCCAGTGTAAATAGTACTATTTTCTTGAAAGTGCCACAAAACTGTTTTAACTTGGTTGTAAGAACAGAAAACACTAAACAACATCAGAAAATGGCATCATTTGGCCCATTTAACCCATTGTAGTCTGGAAATCCCTAAAAGGGTAATTTGCAAACATGTTCTGCGTCGTCTGATCAGGGTCCCTACTGTTTGCAAAAAGTTCAGCCATTTTTCTCTATAAATATCTAAATCACATAGCCTTAAATCGAAAGTAGAATCTTCCAATATATAGTGTGGGGGAGTTCATTCATTCTACAATGGGTTAAGTGCAGCACGGACATCACTTCTATGGCCTACAATCAATAGTTTTATGACATAATAGAAACAGCTTTCATTTGGCCTGATTAACATCCTTTTTTTATGAGCAGAGGATATCAAAATAAACCGCAGTAACATGAGAATCAGTCTATGAAAACAATTCCAACACTGTGAATTAAATTGATAATTACTGATATCATACTATCACTATGATTTATAGAAAGAAATGAGAAATCTCTATACTTCACTGCTAGTTATATGATAAAACCACCTATTTTATGTGAAAGTATTTTCTGTCCTCATATCTTGTACTTAAAATGACAAATGATAATTAAGCTGTACTTTGCACATAGCTCGAGATAAGAGAGGGTATCCATTAAATATTTCTGTTATTTCCCCACGAAAACATATGTTGTGGGTACTCATTAGAAGTGCCTCGGTGAGGCCCTTCTAATGAGTACCCACAACATACATTTTTGTGGATAAATAAGAAAAATACCAGTCCTTTTCTGTTGAAAAAAGAATCTTATCTGCAGCTGTTCCTTGTAAACAGATAACATGTGTGCAATCTCATCACAGCATCACATCTGATACCTTCTGTTCGTGAATTCTGGGCCCAGTTGTTCAGAGCTAACGACGTCATTAGTTAACGATTCGATAAAATTTACACTGAGTGATGTGCAAATATGCTGATATTTTTTGCAGAAAAAATGTGAGTAGCTTTTGCATTGCAAAAGCTACTCACATTTTTTCAGCAAAAAATATCAGAATATTGTATATTGAATCTGCTAAAACAGTTAACGAAATGACCCTTAACGAGCTCGTTAAGCTAACGATGCTTTGAACAACTGGGCCCTGGTGTATCAAAAAAGTCTTGGTCAGAATGCACCACTGCACTGGCTTTTTTGGGCCATCACTTCTCACACATGCCCTAAAAACTTTTGCAGGACACAGCAGAGTCAACACAAGGCCTCATATTCATCTGACAAAAATCAGATAAATGAAAATCCATATCATACCACAATCTGGCATCAGGATTTTTTTTTTATTTTACATAGAGCTATGACATGGCTGAGATTTTTTATTGATCCTTCAAAAAAAAAAAAAAAAAAAAAAAAAAAAGAAAATCAATTCTGGAGCCAGCAGGTCAGAATCAGTTATGTTCTGGAGATTCTAGAAAAAATCAGGGCCCAGTTGTTCAAAGCGTCGTTAGCTTAACGAGCTCGTTAGTGGTCAAATTGTTAACTGTTCTAGTAAGTACAATATCTAATTCACAGGTATTTTTGCTGAAAAAATGTGAGTAGCTTTTGCAAATGCAAAAGCTACTCACATTTTTTCAGCAAAAATATTAGCAAATATGCCATATTTAATGATCAAAGTTTTAACGATAATTTAACTAACGACATCATTAGTTTTGAACAACTGGGCCCTGGAATCTTTAGAGAACTGAAGTGATTCTAACCAGGTTATACTGTATTTACCCAAATATGGAGACAAATAGGCCTGAGCAAATTTGGTGCACCCAAATCTTGCATCAGCTTTGGGTCTACACGATTTACCACTCATCTGGACATATTCTACTGTGCATTCATCATTCAGGTAGTCGTATTTTTGCTTGGCGCTTTACACAGAGGAAGTAAATTTGCAAACTTTTGTCATGATTTAATGCAAATTTATTTGTCTTAATTACATATGCACAAAAACATATATTCTAGTCATTTGTTTTTAAAAAATTAGATATTTTCGCTTTTTCCCATAGTAAAAATAAATGCAAATTATGCAGAAATATGTAGGACAGGTAACTTTGAGGCATATTTAGAACAAGTTCTGCTTGTTTAGTTTTTCTCAAATTTTCACAATATTGTTGTGAAACATTCATAATTGTGTCGCCTGCGCAGCGTGGCAGACACATAGGGATCATGTAGTCCGTCCGCGTCGGCGGCGGCAGTGTCGGTGTTGTTGTCACACTTTTGTTTCTGTTCAATAACCTTTGAAGGGATTTGATTTCATTCAAATTTTGCAGAACTTTATATCACTATAAAATACAGGCCAAGTTCAATATTGGTAATCATCCGCCAAATTTTGGTTGTTATGGCCCTTTTTCGATGTAGTTTTTGTTGCTTGTTTCTGCTCAATAACTTTTGAAGTGATGCATTGATTTCATTCAAACTTTGCAGAACTTTGTATTACTGTAAAATACAGGTCAAGTTCGATATTGGTAAACATCCTCCAAGTTTTGGCTGAGTTATGGCCCTTTTTCGACTTAGTTTTTGTTGGTGTGTTGATACTGGTTTCCGATCAATAACTTTTGCAGGGATTCAATGATTTTATTGAAAGTTTGCAGAAGGATATATCATTGTAAAATACAGGTCAAGTTCGATTTTAGTAATCATCCGCAAAATGTTGGCAGAGTTATGGCCCTTTTTTGACCTAGTTTTTGTTGGTATGTTTGTACTGATTTCTGCTCAGTTACTTTTGCAGGGATGGATTGATTTTATTGAAAGTTTGCAGAAGGATATATCATTGTAAAATACAGGACAAGTTTGATATTGGTAATCATCCGTAAAATTTTGGCCAAGTTATGGCCCATTTTCGACTTAGTCTTTGTTGTTGGGGTAAAACACAAGGTAAAGATATTGTTTCCCCTCAATAACTTTTGAAGGAATGCATTGATTTCATTCGAAATTTACAGAATGGTATATCATGATAGCATAGAGGTCAAGTTTGGTTTTTGTAATCATCCAAAAAATTTCGGTTGAATTATAGCCCTTTATTTACTTGATTAATAAAATTAGGGTTGCTTTCAGGGATAGGAGCGATTATAAGGACCAGTGTTTTTTTCCTTTTCATATCAAAGGGTCTTTGAGCAGGCAACACATCCGATTCTCAGAGTTCCAGTTCAAATTTAGCAAAGAAAAGATATTTTCTTAGATAAAAATCAAAAAAATCATTTTTACTATAGAAATTGCATAGGTCAGACCATTGTTTGGCAGTAAATTTAATTTTAGGGTACCTATTTGAGAACAAAACACAGAAACAGAAAAGACAAATTGTTTCTGATAAGATATGATCAATTAGAACAAAATATTTTCATTTAAAAAAAAAACGCCAAGCAAAAAACCTCTTTCAGAGTGATGTCGAAAGGACAGTAGATGCATCTACATGTAATAAAATGGACTTCTTAAAATTTTATACTACAGATTGTTGTGGTCCAATATTTAGAGTCAATATGGTATGCATTTCAGAGTGGCATGCAAAACATATATGTGTAATATTCATATGATGCTTATCATCAGTCCTTTGTACATTTTTTGACAGGCAGCAATAAATGTTTTCAGGTATCTGTACATAGCATAGAATTTTAATCTTTACCACTCTCTGGGCAAACTTACTTAACTTAGCATATGACAAATTGCTAATATTTCTGTTTTTTTCCTCAGAAAATAGACTGACATTTCATGCAAATTATATCTAAAAGAGATAATTTGCATAAATTATCAAAGCCTATTTTCTGGGAAAAGAAGATAAATAATTCAAAATGTTGTCTGCTGAAATTTTTACCCAGCATGTTAAATAGTAGAAGTGTACCGATGTTATGGTTTTACTTCACGAAAGCTTCCTAAATGTCATACATTCTTTGTGCAAGTATAGTTTTCTTGTAATGCAGAAAGGGGTTTAGTGTGAACAAAATCAACCAGCTTGTCTTCACCAGCTGATCAAAGCATTTTCTGTTCACATACAGTCGAACCTCAATAGCTTGAACACCGATGGCTTGTTTACAATGGCTAATTCAAACTTGTTTTCAGGTTCCTACGAAATTCTTCCTATAGCTCAAGAAAGCAAATATTTAGGGAAATTTTCTTATTTTATCATGAAATTGTGTTGTTTGTACTCATTAGAATTGCCTCATCGAGGCAATTCTAATGAGTACACTCAACATACCATTATTTTATAGAAGATCAAAACAATATCCATATATTATTCCTGTTTGTCTCCTGACCAGGGGCTATGATTACCCTCAGTGGCTTGAACTACCAATATCTAGAACAAATTTCCATGGTCCGAAAGGTGTTCAAGCCATTGATTTTCCACTGTATAAATTATGAGTCCTTTTTATACCCCACCACACAATAGTGGGGGGGGGGTATTATGGTTTCACGTTGGCTGTCTGTGTGTGTGTCTGTATGTCCGTCTGTATTTCATTTCCGAATGATAACTTGAATAAACATCAATTGATTTTCACCAAATTGGTGGTTATGTGTATTGATATAATGGAGATCTGGTTTGGGATTGCTAATGGGCAAATTTCGTCAAATTTTGTCGGAGTTCTCTGCCTGAGACACACCCATATTTATGTTACTGAACGATATACTTGTGTAAATGCTAAGAGATTTTAACCAAACTTGGTACGTGCATTGATATTAAGGAGATCTGGTTTGGGATTGGTTAATGGGCAAATTTCGTCAAAGTTTGACAGTTGTCTGCCCAGGACACGATAATGGCGGGGTATTAAAGTTTAAAGTTTTTATTTACATCCTGTGTTTCATGTAATTTCATATTTGAGTTGCAGCTTGAGAAAATGGATCTTTAGACATGTGCCCAGCAAAGACTCCGATCAGACTCTGCTTCACCAGAGACAGAGGGCCCAGGAAAGATTGATCAGATGGCAGAAAGGGCCAGATGATCTTGGTCATCCCTGGATACATGTTGGAACATTTTTGCCGGCTTCGGCGGCTCATTTGGTTGTGTCCCGCTGGAGATCAGGAGGTTGCGGGTTCATCCCCAGCCAGGTTGGCAACATTCTTTCTTAGAGATTAATCATGAAATATTTTCTACAGTCATTCTTTCCCTTCCCTGATTCAAGAAGGGCAGTTGTCAGTTTCTTGAGAAAGAGTGTCCCTGATTCAAGAAGAGCAGTTGTCAGTTTCTTGAGAAAGAGTGTGCACCATACTGGTTAACTGCTAAGAGGACTGAGCCTGCTAAGTAAAAGTGTGGTTCGGTAAACTGACTGTGCCAGACATGACCCCGTTGGGTTGGGCTGTAATACCTCAACACAAACAAATGTTAGAACATTTTATCTCATTGTCACTCATTTGCGTGTACATGTATGTAATAAAATTGTTGTATAAAAAAAAAATTGAATGAAAATGAAGTGTTCATCTGTCAATGATAATTTTTGCATACTTGAAAGATTCATCTATATTATAGTTCATCTTTAAAGTAAAAATCATTTTAATGTCTTTTTTTATTTTTTCTTTGTCAGTGTTATAGATACATGCACCCTAATATTCCTATAGAAAACAGCAACATTAAACAGTGCCTACCAAGATCTGATGTCACAGAAGAGAGTATCTGATCAGGATCTAGACTGCCAGCTGTCCAGTTAGACATGTTAACAGTTAGCAGACAGTATTCTGATTTTTTTTTTTATAAATTATTATTCTGAGTAAAAAGGCTTAACATTTCATGTGAATTGTGAATTGTCTGTCTAGTAGACAATTCACACAGAATGCCAAGCCTTATTTTTTAGACTTATTTTTTTTTCTGAAAAATACAAAAAAAAAAAAAAAAAAAAAAAATGAAAAAAAAAAAAAAAAAAAAAAAAAAATCAAAATGTCTGCATCAGTTGTGATTGAAACATTAAGGATTAGGAATCATTGGGTACTGTGTAATATACTTAAAGAAAGGCAGATGCCTTGAGTAGACTGCAGAGGTACACAAGCTATTTGGCCTAGGTGGCTCAGTTGGATGCGCCGTCTGACCGGAGACCAGGAGGTCGCGGGTTCAACCCCCGCCGAGGTCGGCAACATTCTTTTGAGGAGATTGATCATGAAATATTTTCTATGGTCATCCTCTCCCTTCTGCTGATTCAAGAAGGGCAGTTGTCAGTTTCTGGCGAAAGAATGTGCACAATACTGGTTATCTGTTTAGAGGACTAAGCCTGCCCGCCCAGTAAACGTGTGGTTAGGTAAACTGACCGCGCTGGTCATGACCCCATTGGGTTGACTGGGCCGTAAACCCTCAACACAAACAAACAAACAAACACAAGCTATTTAGTATACATCTATGCTCCAGACACTTTTCCCTAACATGGCTCAAAAAACTGCCAGCTTCACTCTTTACCATACTTGCCTAAAATTCAAACAACTACCTATTGATGTATCTAAATACTGCTGAATGAGTGGCAAACAGTGAGACTGAATAGATGCTGGTTTCTGCAGCATCTGATCTGGGTCTATACTGTTTGCTCAGTATTTAAGGATAATATTAAAAAAACGGCCCACTTGTTCAAAGCGTCTTTAGCTTGACGAGCTCATTAGTGATCAAAATATTAACTGTTCTAGTAAGTACAATATCTAATTCACAGGTATTTTTGCTGAAAAAATGTGAGTAGCTTTTGCAAATGCAAAAGCTACTCACATTTTTTCAGCTAAAATATTAGGGTATATGCAATATTTAATGTTCAAAGTTTTAACGATACGTTAACTAATGACATCGTTAGATTTGAACTACTGGGCCCAGATTTATGAATATTAGTATCTGTGAGAATGTCACCAGTATTTATTTTGTGCAGGAAAAAAGCAATATTGAGCTCACATTGTTTATATGCATACCATATTAACCTTAAGCACTGGGACACCTTATCTACTTACCATACTTGTCCTAAAAATTGAAATACAATGTAGTCCATTCTACTACATGTTTAAAGTATTGCTGTATCTATGGCAAACAGTGTAGACGGTGATCAGATGCCAAATTTTGCGGCATCTGATCTGGGTCTACACTATTTGCAAAGGCCTATCTGTCCCAATACTTAGGGTTATTATGGTAATACATCTATCAGTGTTTTCCATAAAAATGAGATGTGACAGGGAACCATTTACATTTGTCAGGGATGGGAGTCAGATATAAATTGCAGACAGATTTCACTGATGGAAGACAAAAGTTATCTCCCTTGTTAAAAATGACAGAAGTAATACCAGATCTGGGCTGTTTCCATTCACCTAAGTTACATGTAGGTAAGGGAATCAGATATGAATTGCAGACAAATGTTACAGAAAAAAAAAATATATAAATACATAGGCTTACCCTTGGGATTTTGGACCTAAGTTTTAGATGGGTGGAAAATTAAATGAGATTTTGAAAATCGTAAAATCCCCTTAACCCTTAAAACGCCAAGAAAACCTGCATCTGAAAATGTTGTCTGTTTATGTCGTCTGCTGAATATTCTTGCAACCTCTTCAAACCTATTTTTGCATACAGGCAAACAGTGTGGACCCAGATCAGACTGCTCGTAGAAGAGCAGTCTGATCTGGGTCCACACTGTTTGCAAAAATGACTTTTAAAATCACAAGCAGATGACAAAGCAGACGACAGTTGTTGTGATTGGCGGTTTAAGGGTTAAATTGCTATGCATCCTAAAAGGAAAACACTTAGAAGAACACAATATTTACATGTATTAGAAAAATGTTAAATTCATTGCATTATGTCCTGTGACTGAATATTATACATTATTGAGTATGTAAACTATGTATCATTAAAAAGTTTCATTAGATTGTAGTTCATCCTTATCAACTTCTGGCAGTTACAAAACTTGCATGTTGGCTAATATCAATAAATGCGTAGTGTTCCCTTAAAGGGGTTTTGGAAAATCGTGTTAAACCAGGTTTGATGCTATAGCAGCATCTGATTAGGATCTGCATAGTTTGCTTGATATTTGTGATTAGCAGTACTTTACAATTAACCCTTGTCCTGCTGAGCCCAGATAGGTCCTGCTTTTAAAAACAGTGTAGATCCAGGTCAGTTGGCTTCTGAAGAATCCAACTGATCTGGATCTGCACTGTTTGTCATTGAGTATGAGAATTTATATCAACATTCTCGATCAAGTAATCCGATTGGCTGAAAATCAGAAGTGGGCGTGGAATCTTAATTAATTCATCATGACAAGGGTTAAGGTGTTTGTATTTACCCTAAGTATTCAGACACCTTAATTCCTTACCATACATGTCCTAAAATTTAAAAAAAAAATGAATAAAAAAAAAACAGTTTACTATCTATGGATTTGTCTTAAATTGCTGGATAAGTAGTAAACAGTGTAAACCCTGACTAGATGCATCATACTGCGATCAGACTGAACAGTCTGCGATGCACAGGCTGATCTTGACTTTAAATGTCTAAAAGGTCATTTTGTTATGTTGTGGCACGTTGTATTCTTATTTCTTTGGAAAACATGTGTTTTAGGATCTAATTAGAAGTGTTTCTCGTGAATCTTACTTTAATTACCTTGAATATTCAGACATCTTGGGTACTAACAATACTTATCCTAAGATTACTACCTGTAAATGTGTTTAAAAACAGTGGATAAATGGCAAACAGTGTAGACCCTGATCAGATGCCACATTCTGTGGCATCTGATCTGAGCCTACACTGCTTGCCCAGGCCCAGAGATTATAAACCTTTTACATGCTCAACTCAGCTGAGCAAGCAGGCCTTGGTGGTTCAGTTGGATGCACGTCCGACTGGTGATTGGGTCAGCAACATTCTTTCATGGAGATGGATAATGAAATATTTTCTATGGTCATTCTCTCCCTTCTGCTGATTCAAGAAGGGCAGATGTCAGTTTCTGGAAAAAGAATGTGCACAATACTGGTTAACTGCTTAGAGGACTAAGCTTGCCCAGTAAATGTGTAGGTAAACTGGCCGCGCTCGACATGACCCCAATGAGTTGATTGGGCAGTCATTTGAGATATATTAGCAGGACAAATTTCATGCTCAGCTGAATTAAGCAAAAAAAAAAAAAAAAAAAAAAAAAAAAATATAACCTCAGAGCCAGGCCTTTTGGTCCAAATACTTAGGGTAAATTTGGTATATCTTAGAATGTATATTTTCTTGGAGGAAATGTTTATTCTCCATGGTAACTTTTTATTTGGAACTCTTCCTGTAATGATTAAATGATTAGTTTTCTATGGAATTAGGACAGTGCACGTCTGTAAGACTATGTTTGTCTATAAACATATTTTCTAATAAATATTTATAAAGGTGTGCTTCTCTTGTCATATGTTCATTCATCTTTAAGTGGTGTATTTGTTTAGTACAACAGCCTACAATTAACCCTTGTCCTGCTGAATAAATTAAGATGCCACGCCCACTTCTGATTTTCAGCCAGTCAGATTACTTAATCAAGATAGTTGATATAAATTCACATACTGAATAGCAAACAGTGCAGATCCAGATAGATCAGTTGGTACTGATCTGAATCTACACTGTTTGCAGAGGCAGGACATATCCAGGTTCAGCTGGACAAGGGTTAAAACTGTATTGAACTGCATTATAAAGTAGAACTTTATTACCAGGAAAGATTTCATCAGTAAATTTTGTAATTTAAGTACAAAGTGATATTTCTGCAAGTTTGAATCTTTTTGGTAATTTGAACTGAGTGTCAGAAGAGATTTCTATGATTAACCAGTTACTGCAAATTTAAATCAAAATTGCTAATATTATGAATTTGCCGTAAAAGAGTTGGTATTCTTGTACATGATACACCCTTGCAACATGTTAAATCCACCACTGATCTTCATGCGTAAGTCTGTGCAGGTTTAGATGTTTAAAGTTCTAACTCGGAATTCGGAAGGCGGAGATAATTCATAAATCAAGGTAGACGTCATTTAAGCAACCAATTCGAATTACACTTGGCAGTAATAATCATTAGAATACTCTCCAGCAGGTTTATTTTTTATTTCCTTGATTAACCTATTCTAGACTAAATAGACTCTCCCACACTATATATTGGAAGAGTCCAATTTCAATTTTAGGTATGCCCGGCTAGGAGATTAACATATTCCTGGAAAAAAGAAATGGCTAAACTATTTGCAAGCAGTGGAGATCCTGATCTGGGTATGCACTGTTTGCCAATTTCCCTTTTACTGGTCTCCCGACTACAATGGGTTAATTTTGTTAGGCTGACACATTGAATAGGTCATCTTTAAACATCATCTCCGCTGCAAATATTTGCATGAAATGCCAAAATCTATTTTCAGGGTGAAAAAGAAAAAAAAAAAAAAAAAAAAAAAAAAAAAACAGAAAAAAATGTTTCAAAATGTCTGCTGAAATATTCACCCAGCATACTAAACGTTAAGGCCACCCACTGTCTGCCATGACAGTGACCAATATTGTTACATGGCATTTGCAGATGCAACAGAGGTTTCACTCAGGTGAGCAAGTCATCGTTTGTGGAACTCTTGCCTTAGAAAGGGAAATTGTAATTGTATCTCCTTTTACAAATACTGCAAGTTACAAATACTGCAAGAAGTATGAATAATATGGATTGCCTTTTCAAGGATAACATAGTGAGGGTATTGGGTAATATCATTGACTAGATTAACCAATAAACTATTTTACAGACATGATGTAAGCCTTAATTTCATGTCCATTGCTTTCAGGAATGCTGATCGACTGTTATCTCATTGGTTTTAATGATATTTAACCTTTACCGCTCTGGGCAAATTCAGCAGGCGAAGAATTGTTGATATTTTTTCTTATTTTTCTTTTATTTTTCCCAGAAAACAGGATTTGACATTTCATGCAAATTGTTTCCAACGGAAACAATTTGCATGAAATGTCAAATTCTGTTTTCTGGGGATCAATAAGAAAGATATTTCAAATGTCGTCTGCTGAAAATTTTACCCAGAGTGCTAAGCGTTAATGATGAAGGTCTCACTGTAGGGAAGCATCCTTCATTTTCAATAGTGAATACTACGAACAATCTACACACCTACACATACAGCCTTCAGCGCTTAGCATGCAGGGTAAAGTCGTCATCAGACAATCTTATCTTTCCCTGAAAATGGAGTTTGGCATTTCATGCAGATTGTCTTTTTAGGAGATAGTTTGTATGAAATGTCAATTCCCTATTTTCTGGGAAAGGTAACTAACAAAATGATGACATTAAATGTCAAGCCTTATTTTCTGGGAAATAATTGCACCAATTTGTCGTCCGCTGAATTTGCCAGAGATAAACGTTCATCACTCATTAGTATAATACTTTTGCCACTTATTAACTTTCATCACCCATTAGTATAATACTTATTTAACCACTTATTTTTTCTTCTAGGTCAGGGAAAAATCAGGGCATTCTGGAAAATGGTCAGGGAAAATTTTAAATACCAAGACAGGGAATTTCCTAATCTTGGGCCAAAACTATTTGGTTGTGGAAGATATTTTATACATTTTGAGTTATATATGACTTTTTTTTTCAATGTTTATTTTAGAAAATGCATGCCCAAAAACTTTAAAACATTTTGTTTTTTAATTTAACAGTTTTGGCGGTATATTTGAATGGGCTAAAATAGTTTAATTTGTCTACTGCAACATAAGGAAAAGTCTGTAAAATTTTCAGCATTTTGCCCAAAGAAAAAATAGAATTTGGTCCATAAAAATGTCAGGGAAATTTTATTTCTGATTCAATATTGTAAATATTGTTCAGAGATAATAAGATTTGGCAGACGATTCACATGAAATGTCTTCTCTGCAAACAACAACAGTATTAACAACAACAACAATTGTTAGCTGCCTACGAAGACGTGCGGCTGATAGGTGTGTGTATTCCTGTTATATCAATATCACTACGTGTTAACTTTCACAAGAAAGCTTGACTGAGCACATATTAAATGTTAAAGCTGATTTAAGTACGGAATAGTCTTGGGTTCTTTACATGCAAATCTTGGCTAAATTCCATAATGCAAAAGGTGAATTCGAGAGGTCTACTGAGATCTTGTCCCGTTGGGCTTTACAAGAATGACCAAAAATAATTACCTCTAATCTCACTTCTCTTTTTAGGCTTACCTCATCAAAACTAAAATAAGTAGTTAAATTTTTTTTTTTTTTTTTTTTTTTTTGTCACGCAGTCCTGGGAATACTATAAATTGCACTTAGCAATACCAATGCGTCCACCCACATCAAAAAGAGAAATTTTCGAAATTAATGTATGTCACATAACCTTTGATAAAGGTTGCAATAGTAACCTTTAAGAATATCTACATAAGTGTTGTGTGCCGAAATAGCGCAAGCGAATGGAGAACACTTGTACATGTAGGTCTTCCAATAAATATCTTTCTGTTCTATTCTATTCACATTCTATTCAGTGCTCAAGCTAGTCTCGGGTTTCAGTTGTAGACAAAAGCATAAGGTCAATAATGCATTGTGGATCAACAATGATTCACTTCCGTTTCAAATCAAACTATGTAGTTTACATGGGCGTAGACAACAGGGATTATCGAGATGCGGACAACGAAGTCCAGATTAGCCTGCTTACTGTGCAGTTAGATGAGAGCCTTTGTCGTCCGTTGAAGCATCATTACAGTGGGCAGAAGTGCAAGCCAGTCTGGGGTTTCCTTGTTTCATTTGGCCGAATTCTCCGTTGCTCAGGGTACATTGTATACAGTCGACTCGTTATCTCGAATTCCAAGGGACTGTCTGAAATACTTCGAGATATCCGTACTTCGACATATCAGATTTGCAGAATTGAGGAAAAACTAATTCGATTAACCACATTTAACAAATATATGTGTAATTTGACTCCTGAAGTGAGAGATATATTGAAAATATTGTGGAAAAGAGGAGAAAATTTCTCCTCTTTTCCACAAAATTTTTTAACTGTTGTTAGATTTTCAAGTTTAGGCAGGGACCAGATTTTCACTTCGAGATAAGCGGTTATTCGAGATAAGCGAGTTCGAGATAGCGAGAGTCAACTGTATTTCTACCATTACGTCTTAACCTCCTATGACGATTCACAGGTTGTGTACAATGTACACTCTGGGTTACAGAATGAAGGCTTACAAGTAACCTTGAATTACTGTAGATTCCTTAGTGGTGACTCCCTGCTCAGGGATCTCTAGTGAACGTCCCGATCCGAAGTACGGCGCACTGTTTTCAAGTCGTCCCTGCAAATTACACCACGGAAAGCGTCGGACACCAAAATTCCCATGCCCACATTTGGGGTCGACTCCGAGCCTCGGTGGCTCAGTTGGATGCGCCGTCTGACTGGAGACCAGGAGGTCGCGGGTTCAACCCCCGCCGAGGTCGGCAACATTCTTTCGTGGAGATTGATCATGAAATATTTTCTACGGTCATTCTCTCCCTTCCGCTGATTCAAGAAGGGCAGTTGTCAGTTTCTGGCGAAAGAATGTGCACAATACTGGTTAACCGCTTAGAGGACTAAGCCTGCCCAGTAAACGTGTGGTTAGGTAAACTGACCGCGCTCGACATGACCCCATTGGGTTGACTGGGCCGTAAAACCTCAACACAAACGACCCCGATACGTCTAGCTCTAGAGGTCAGTGGAGTCACCACTGAGCTACAGCGCGTTCTATGTATAAATATAAACTTGTTCATTTTCCTGCAGAGATCATCTAATTATCTTACATCATGTTTTTCTTTTTTTTTTCCTTACATAGTAACAGTAAAACCTCAATAGCTCGAACACCGATGACTCGTTTACCTTCGATGATTCGAATTCGTTTTTGAGTCCCTAGGAAATTGTACCGATAGCTCAAGAAAACAAATATTTGAGGAAATTTTCTCATCATGAAATTGTACGAAAACAAATATTTAAGGATTTTTTTTCTTATTGTATGTTGTGTGTACTCATTAGAATCGCCTTATCAAGGCGATTCTATTGAGTACTCTCAACATACCATTACTGCATAGCAGATTAAAAAGACTTTCTTAAATTATCACCATTTGCTTCCTGACCTGGCGCCATGGTTAACCTAAGTGGCTCGAACTACCCATGTCTCCAATAAATTTCTATTGTCCCAAAGATGTTCGAACCATTGAGGTTGTATTGTAGTTAACCTAGTAGAACTAATGGTTGCCAAACTGTAAAATAATCACATATTTCTCTAATATATTAGGCGGTTTGTATTTTTTTCAGTGCCCTGGAGATACCCTTCAAAAATGTTGTTAACCAGACTTTTTGAAGCATCATAAAATTTCAGACTTAGTCTGATCTGTTCGAATCCGGCGTTTTTGCAAGGTGTATGGAGTATCAGGGTTTTTTTTTTTCTCACTAAAATCTTTTCTCATCCCATGTAACCTTAACCACTCTGGCTAATTCAGCGGACGACAAATTGATGATATTCTTATTCTTCCCAAAAATAGTCTTTGACATTTCATACAAATTGGCCGGCCTCGGTGGCTCAGTTGGATGCGCCGTCTGACCGGAGACCAGGAGGTCATGGGTTCAACCCCCGCCGAGGTCGGCAACATTCTTTCGTGGAGATTGATCATGAAATATTTTCTACGGTCATTCTCTCCCTTCCGCAGATTCAAGAAGGGCAGTTGTCAGTTTCTGGCGAAAGAATGTGCACAATACTGGTTATCGCTTAGAGGACTAAGCCTGCCCAGTAAACGTATGGTTAGGTAAACTGACCGCGCTCGACATGACCCCATTGGGTTGACTGGGCCGTAAAACCTCAACACAAACAATCATGCAAATTGTCTCCTAGAGACATTTTGCTTATTTTCCCAGAAAATAGGCTTTGACAGTTCATGCAAACTTTCACCTAGACCTGTTTTCTGGGAAAAAATATGGTAACTATTTCAATATGTCATCTGCTGAAATCCCCCCAGCATGCTTCTTGTTAAAGTGTATGGTAAGTTCTCTTTAAGTATCCATTACGAAAACACGCCTATTCAAATATATCGAAAATTTCACCTCAAAAAACTGAAAATTTTCAGATAAAAACGCTGATAGTTTTCTTATTTCTGCGCAAAACGTAGATTGTGGGTACTCATTAGAACCGCCTCGGCGAGGCGGTTCTAACGAGTACCCACAATCTATGTTTTTGAGCAGAAATAAGAAAAATAATGTATACCCCTATAAACCCCAGTTTTACTATATAAAAGTGGGGTTTAAGGGGTCAAATTTATATAGGTATGTTTTCGTGATGGCCATAGGTATGTTTTCGTGCCTTCTGGTCACCTGTCACGCACACCCTTTGCACCTGAAACATTGAAATATTGATCTTTGTTCTTCATGATTGGCATCAGCTTACTGAATATACTGGAATGCTGATGGTTAATGTTGGTAATTAGTAAGACCAATTTTTCATAAAATACCTGTCACAGGTCGGTCAGGATAGGGGTTAAGATGATAGTCACTGATAAGCCTGGTCCCGAGGTTATAAAACTTTTTTTTCATGCCCACCTCAGCTGAGCATGAAATTTTCTCTGCTAATAAATAAGAAAATGCCAACAATAGTTGGCATTTTCTTATTTATTAGCAGAGAAATTTTCATGCTCAGCTAGGTTAAGCAAGAAAGAATTTTCAATTACAGTCGAACCTCGTTATCTCGAACTCGCTTATTTCGAATTACCGCTTATCTCGAAGTGAAAATCTGGTCCCTGTTTTAACATGAAACTATGACAACAGGTAACAAAATAATGTGGAAAAGAGGAGAAATTGCTCCTAAGGAGCAATTTCTCTTCTTTTCCACATTATTTTTTGTATATATATATATTTCAAACTTCAGGAGTCAAATTACATATTCATTTGTTAAATGTGATTGTTCAATTTATTGTTTTCCTCACTCTCTCAACTCTGATATGTCGAAGTACGGATATCTCGAAGTGTTTTAGTGAGTCCCTTGGAATTCGAGATAACGAGAGTCGACTGTATAAGTAATTTGAGATTTATCAGCTGGACAAATTTCATGCTCAGCTGAGTTGAACATGAAAAAAAAAACCTTTTGTTTTATAACCTCGGGACCTGAACTAGCTAGTCTTACCTAAACTAGCGAGTCTGACCCATAAAACGTAAATAAGTGAATCCACCATTTGCTCAATATTAAGGGGATTTTTTGATTAAGTTTGGGTTTAAGGACATGTCAACCATTGTGGGTCATTTTGTGTCGTCTCCCAGAGAAAGGGAGAAAAGAGATAGAAGAGAGTAGAAGAGATGAAAGAGAGGAACAGGGAAGAAAGAGGAACAGGAATAAAAGTGAAGAAACAGAAGAAATAAAAACATTCCCCCTCCATGGTGAAAAGGTACTGTGATGTGGTCCGAACCTGCACTTTTCGCGCATGCTCAAAGAAACCTTTTCGCTCGATGAGACCTTATTATATTGATGTATGGGTCAAACTGTCCCAGCCTGAATAGAATGCAGCATACTTTTAAACAATTTATGCTCTGAAACCCATCAAATCCCCGATGCCCTCTGTCCATCTGTTTCCAGGGCAGTGGATTAGCTCGGTGACAATCAATGCTGGTTGATCATTTTCATATACCCGCCAGTTTCATTCTACGTTTGTCTTGGACTGATCAATAGAGATCGAAACATTTTCAATAGCGCACAGCTTATGATAACAATAGGCATTAACCCATAAAGCGCTGAGCAAATTGGTAGCAGACGACATTCTTCGATCGATTTTGTTATTTTCCTGATTAAATAAGATTCGACATTTCATGTGAATCGTCTGAAGAGCAGACGATTCACATGAAATGCCAAATCTTATTTTCTCTGAAAAATAATGATAAAATGATATTTCAAAGTATCGTCTGCTGTAGTTGTGATTGGCGCTTAAAGGGTTAAACTCGGCTTGGAACGACTGGTAAACTATTGGAAAGTCGATAAAAACGCCATCATTGGAAGGTGGATTGAAAGTTAATGTTGATATTGGCTTCAAACATAATGTTGATACAAACGATTCTATAGCATAAAACTAGCTGTTGGGTTAATTGCAGTTTGTGACAATGATAGAGAAATGACGTTCTACGAATGAAATCGGATTTTGATCAGTTTTAAAAGTATACTGTGTCAAATATAGAATTTTGCTTCGGGTAATGTCAAAACTTGGTGCCAATAAGTTCAAAGCACGTCTTCTAAGAGCTTTGCTGCAACAATAAAGTTTTGATTGAAAGTGAATTAATATTTCTGGTGACAATATGCATTTTAACCCTTAAGACGCCAAACACAACAATTCTCGTCTGTTTTGTCTTCTGCCGAATACTTTAAAAGTCATTGTTGCAAACAGTGTGGACCCAGATTAGACTGCTCCTCTATCTGGGTCCACACTGTTTGCCTATATGCAAAAAATATGTTTGAAAAGTTAGCAAGAAGATGCAGCAGACGACATAAACAGACGACATTTTCAGATGCAGGTTTTCTTGGCGCTTTAAGGGTTAATTAATGTTAACAATACTGGGTAAAACTCACTAGACAACAAATTGAAATATTTTTTTTTCTTATTTTCCGCAGAAAACTTGGCTTTGGCATTCGATGCATGTTGTCTCCACGGGAGGCAATTTGCATGACATGTCTGTGCGTATTTTCTGGGAAGCATAAAAAACTTAAGCGATTTGTCGTCTGCTGAATTTACCCAGATAATGGTAAAAGTTAATTCTTGCAACATGGAAGTGCACTAACTATATAGTGCACGGAAAAAAGTTAAAAAAATAAATACGTTATATATACGATTCGAAAAGTGTACTGATTTTATACAGTACACAAATTTCGTGAGAAAAGTGTTTGTAATATTCTTGGCGTTATCGTTTGGACTTGTACAGATTTTGTAAATAAAAGTGACGTAGTTATAGCTGACAAGATGGAGGCGTTACTCAAGAACGAAACTGTCCGAATGAAGATTAAGAGTCTCTCTCCACAAGTCAGGGTAAGTTTAAAGTTGATACTTCTTAGACGTCCTTTTCTTAACGCTTAACGCTGGGTTAAAAAAAATCAGCATACGTCATTTTAAAACATTTCTTATTTATGCGAAATGTTTCCTTAGGAGACAATTTGCATGAAATGTCAATCGTATTTTCAGGAAAAATAAGAAAACTATATTTAAAATGTCGCCTGCTGAATTAGCCAAGAGAGTGGTAAAGGTTAATTTATTTCGGCAAGATTATATGAACAGGACTGTCTTCACCTGATTGTTTCCGCCATTTTTTTACAAGGATGGCACTTATTGTGACTTCCTGTTTGCACACCAACGTCTTTCCTGAAAAGGACTCACAACGTCTTTTCTGAAAAGGGGTCTACTCTAAACGGAAATTTTGAGAGTAGGCGCGTTTTCAAAAGGGAGGAAAACAATTTTGATAGAATTGCCTCCCCTGAAAATGTATCAATTCCCCCATTACGAAAACATGCCTATTCAAATATACTGAAAATTTTACCACCAAAAATGATAATTTTCAGATAAAAAATTCTGATATTCTTCATATTTCTGCTCAAAACATAGATTGTGGGTACACGTTAGAACCACCTCGAGGCGGTTCTAACGCGTACCCACAATCTATGTTTTGAGCAGAAATAAGAAAAATAACATATACCTCTGTAAACCCCAGTTTTAATACATAAAAGTAGGGTTTAAGGGGGTCAAAATTATATAGGCATGTTTTCGTGATGATGATATTCGGACAACTTAACTCATGACTTTTTTTTTAATCTTTGGACAAATGCATGTAACTACTTGGTGGTGTATCTAAAAGTAGTGTTCGACTAGTAAACAGGGTTGACCATGATCAGACATGTTCTTCAGCGTTTGACCAGGGTCTACACTATTGCCTTTGTAGATGAACATTGAAGGTCCAGTTTGCTTTATTTGTCAACAATTAATCAGCTTTAGAGTGTGTGGAAATGACTGTCTTCTGCCTTTGATGTGGACCCTATTTTACACATGTATAAGAGAATTTGTGACGGGTTCTATATTATAAGAAGGTGCTATGATTAAACCAGCTTTTTAATTTCTTTGTTCCTTATAGCAACCGTCTCAGTATGCTTTCGCACGACAAAACCTGCAGCAAGACGTGGGGTGGTCGGGTGTGGTGTCGTGTATCTTACGTCACCGTGGCGTCCAACTGAGATTGGCTTACAGTTGGGCAAGGCCTGCTGTCTTTATAGTAGGTAAAGGTAGAGGGGGAATGTTTTTATTTCTTCTGTTTCTTCACTTTCATTCCTGTTTCTCTTTCTTCCCTTTCCCTCTCTTTCATCTCCTCTACTATATCTTCTATCTTCTTTCTCCCTTTCTCTGGGAGACGACACAAAATGACCCACAAGCGTTGATCTGTCGTTAAGTCCCAACTTAATAAATACAACAAGACGTCCGACCAGCGAAGACTCGGATCAGCCTGCTCATTCGCGCAGCCTAAGTAGAGTATTCGCTGATCGCATATGCCTTCTACAGCCCCCAGGCAATCCAAAGAGGGGTAAAAGAGAACCCATCCCGTACTGGGTGGATGCACAGGGTGATCTGAGTCGTTGCTGATCACACATGTCTTTTGGTAGGTTTTGTCGTGGGCTGGCTCATTTATTATATGGTTTCAAGTTTCAAGTTTATTCAGAAAATCAGGTTTACATTTTGTAAACAACGGGGACATCTAAACAAAGGTTTATAATAAGCAAACATGGAACAAACATTAGACATGCAAATAAATTTCAACTGATAAGGGTTATGACGGGAAATAGCAAATAATGCTGGGCCCTGCAACCCGGCCCATGTCCGTTCGCGTCCTCTAACCGATACATTCATACAGGTCAGGTGTGGGGGAGAGGAGACAGATGCTTAGCCACCATCCATCCCAGTCCCTGCCACCCAAGCCGCTAACGCAAATAAGCACAGGCAAGCAGGTTGCAGCGCACAACCCTTCTTGCTATTTAAAACTCAGTAATGCATAAGTGCACATATTCATACGAGAGATTTCAGTCTATTAAAAACGAAACACAACAATGAGTACAGGTTTTGATCTTCACATAGACATTTTCTTGGGGGTTAAGCCACTTCACAGATGCGCAGTGAAGATAATGATTAATTGAGATGTGGCACGGGAAACATTATTGCATTCCTTCATTGATTGATTGAGCTGGGATTTAACGACATGTCAACCCTTGTGGGTCATTTTGTGTCGTCTCCCAGAGAAAGGGAGAAAAGAGATAGAAGAGATAGTAGAGGAGATGAAAGAGAGGGACAGGGAAGAAAGAGGAACAGGAATGAAAGTGAAGAAAAAGAAGAAATAAAAACATCCCCCTCTACCCTTACCTGCTACAAGGATAGCAGGCCTTGCCCAGCTGTAAGCCAATATCAGTTGGACGCCCTGGTGACGTAAGATAAATGACGCCTTCGCAAACTTCAACCAGTGGGGCTCAGTGATCTATCCCTTGGTTACAGCTTCGTATTTTTGCCTATGAAAGTGAGTATTGAAGACTCGAACTAGACTACCCAGATGTGCTGTCTCTTTTGAGTCCTTAATACGTTTCGGTATAAGTGATACTGTTTCCCATGGTACGGCTCAATTTTTGAAATGCATAAGGTTGTTTCCATACAAACATATCTCGGTTAACTGTCATACCTGTCCAGTAAGCGGGGGTGTTTTGCACGGACCGATTACGTATAATCTGTCTAAGGTAGTATTAAAACAGGTGCTGCTCGCTTTTATCATGTGTCAGGAGTAACTAGTAATAGGTATTTTGTCATGGAAAAAAGAATTTTAACAGATCAGTGTAGTATTTAAACTGGTCACTCAACATGCTTTCGGATTTTGGTTTTAACATTGTATAGAGGGCTTCTCAGGGAGTAGTTTTGAAAATGAACGTATAAGTGAAATGTTTATACATGTATATTTTCGTGGGCTACTAGGCCACAGTCTAGAACCTCGCATCGAGACACGCATGGTCCCCAACCATTTGCTCTTGTAAACAAAGGATGAAATTGGTGGTGAAGGTCTGCGCGTCTTTCGTTGCAGAATGATTGTCGAGTATGTGTTTGCCCCCGAATATAATGCCCTCACGAAAGAAAATTGAGGACATTAATAACCCAGCTAGCATTCTACGTAAATCTATATCGGGCCGTCATCGGCCCGTCAGCTACCCTGACGGGCCGATGACGGCCCGATATAGATTTACGTAGAATGCTGACTGGGAAGGGGAATAGTTCATCAACCAGCCCAAAATAGTGTTTATCTACGCTTGAAACAGATTCCAGTTCGTGTAATGGTTAAAACATACGTTCACAAAATTAAGAAATGGTATTACTAGTTATATACTTCACGAAATAGCATAGATTAAATAGGGTTCTTTTGTTTGTGCAGTTCATTATCTGTTCGAACTTAATAGTATTTGGATGAGAGTAGTAATATCGCTTGATGTATTTGCGCCTTTCATTTTCAAACCATGGACACGTGAGAAGCACATGATACTCGTCACCGATGTCATGGTCACAAAAAGAACAACGTCTTTTACCATAAGATACACCTCTATCTCCCTAACTCTACCGGCAAATCGTGGTTTCTAGTTCTATATCTAAACAGTAATGCACTTAGATTTAATGGTAGAATCTTCATATAGACTTTTTGCTCAAAGTTAGTTTCTAGGATTCTATAAATATTACTGAGATTCTAAATCAATTTTGGATAAATATACCTTAAAGTTTTTGATTTACAGCTGCGACTAACCATTTTGCATTAGTAAAACTTTGGCTATACCAAATTACAGGTAAACCGAACGAGCATAGCAGATTTTGCATATAGTTTAGCCAGGTGATACAGCGCTTCTCGCAGCATGCATTTCGTAAATAACTCTATACACAGTAGAAGAAAGTTTGTTTTCAATCGTGCTGTTTACAAGTTTTGCTCAGAATGAAATCATTCTAGTTGGTGCAAGTGCCACGGTAAGCATGATATAGCACTAGATAGGAGGGTAATATTCATTTTCTTTTCCACTAAAACATATGGAAAATTTAATCCTTTGAATATTAATATATAAGCTGTGCTTAATAAACTCCACTGCTGATCTTTTGTAAAATAATGATATATTGAGTGCAACATACATTTTCATGATAAAATAAGAAGATTTCCCTAAAATATCCATAAAGATAGGTTTCTTGTGCGCTAGAAAGTATTTCTTAGGGACTCAAAACCGAATCAGCCAAGATAAACAAGGAAAGGGTGTAAAAAGAATTTTCTGGCGCTTAATCTTCTTTCTAAGTTCAAAGTTCATTGGGCAAGGCCTGCTATCCTTGTAGCAGGTAAGGGTAGAGGGGGATGTTTTTATTTCTTCTGTTTCTTCACTCATTCCTGTTCCTCTTTCTTTCCTGCCCCTCTCTTTCATCTCCTCTACTATCTCTTCTATCTTTTTTCTCCCTTTCTCTGGGAGACGACACAAAATGACCCACAAGGGTTGACGTGTCGTTAAACCCCAACTCAATCAATCAAATCAAATAATGTAAAATTACAATTTAAAAATAATTGTTGGACTCGAATTGAGATTCCTTACGTCAGTGAAATATCATAGAAACATACAGTTAAGCTTCCCTCTTTAATTGCACGCTGGCGGGTTAGGCCTCAGATTCTATGATGGTTCCAGCGTAAAGGCTTACTTGAAATTTAATTTTGGGTAATGTTGGTTGGTACTTGATGCTCTATCTTTGGTCGGGCCCACCGGAGTCTTACTGTTGGTTTTCTTTTGCTCTAGCATTTCTGTTGTTTCGTTCTGTCGAGTCCTCATCGTTGTTTCATCTCTGTAATTTCTTGATTTGATTGTGTTCTCGGAGATGTAGCATTGATGAGTTAGGAAGCCTTCATGCGGACTGAACAAATTATGTGTCTAAACCGCGGCAGAAGTAAGGGCGAGGATTGTGGTCACGTAAAATCGATTTAAGCCCCCCCCCCTCCCCCACCCCCAGTGAAATACTCTTCACTGACCGTTCCAAGGTGGTTCTTCTGTCATGGTTTATTTTTGTTATAGTTCGTCTTTGAATGTGTGTGTCTCTTACATCTTATTGTTTTGGATAGCCATTTGGCCACTTTGTGGGAAAGTAACTGTCCGTTTGGCTTTCTGCTAGTGATGTTTCCATTAGGGTCCAGTTATTTCGTGTTTGTGTTTCTTTCCCTTTCATGTCTCTGATTGGAGGTGCGGGAGAATTGTATCGATTTCTGATCATTGCCTTCCTTTCTATTTTTCAACGGCTCGAACATCTTTTATTCGAGACATGGGTAGTTCGAGCCACTGATGGTTAATCGTGGCGTCAGGCCAGGAATCAAATGGTGATAATTTTGGGAAGTCTTTTTGATATTTTATACAATAATGGTATGTTGAGTGTACTCATTAGAATCGCCTCGGTGAGGCGATTCTAATAAGTACACGCAACATACAATTTCATGATAAAATAAGAACCCCCCCCCCCCCCTCCACAAAATCCCTAAACATTTGATTTACTGAGCTATCGGAAGAATTTCGTAGGGACTCAAAAACGAATTCGAATCATCCAAGCTAAACGAGCCATCGGTGTTCGAGCTATTGAGGTTTTACTGTGTATATATTATTACGTAAATCAAATTGAATCATTGTGATGAAACCAAGACGAAGGCTCGTGGGGAACACTCATGACGCAGACAACCATAGTTAAAAAAAATCACCATTAAATTGAACCAAAGACAAAACAGCAAGCATCGACCCTCTAATGAAAGGTTGTTCAAAGCATCGTTAGCTTAATCAGTTCGTTAGTGTCAAAATGTTAACTGTTCTAGTAAGTACAATGTCTAATTCATAGGTATTTTTGCTGAAAAAAATATTTTCAGCAAAAATATTTGCGTATTTGGCAAATTTAATGATCAAAGTTTTAACGATACGTTATCTAACGACAGCGTTAGTTTTGAACAATTGGGCCCAGGTCGTTAGCATCGTCTTAGAATCTGAGAATCAGAAAATTGATCTATCGCCTCAATAATGATTAACGAATTTTTAAATGTAATATGTATAATCATATATCTACTATTTTCAATAAGATTTAGTCGAATTTCTCATCCGAAACTAGTTGAGAAATGCCAGAGAATAATTAGGCAAAAATCAATCGGCCCGAAACGTTGGAAAACGTACCCTCGGACGTGTGAGCTCGGCGAAGATTCAGATCAGCCTGCGCATTCGCGCAGTCTGATTAGAATCGTCCTTAGGCAAAATTTGGATAGCTAAGGATGCAAAGTGTCGTCATTCGGACAATGAAGATTTTGATCAGGCTGCGCGGATGCTCAGGCTGATTTGAGTCTAAGTTGTGCGCACATATCAAAAGGTACGTTTCTTCACGTTGCAGTTAAGTTACAGGTTTTATCCTGTTTGCATAGAAAGTCGCCCCGTCACTAAATTCCAAGTTCAGTATAGTCATATACAGGTGCTTTGAATTTTAACGATCACCTTGAGACGTCTGAAACAAATGAGATGCAAAGAAAATGTAGATACAGTTGACTCCCGTTATCTCGAATTCCAAGGGACTCACTGAAACACTTCGAGATATCCGTACTTCGACATATCAGAGTTGAGAGTGAGGAAAACAATAAATTGAACAACCACATTTAACAAATGAATATGTAATTTGACTCCTGAAGTTAGAAATATATATATAAAATAATGTGGAAAAGAGGAGAAATTGCTCCTCAGGAGCAATTTCTCCTCTTTAACACATTATTTTGTTACCTGTTGTCATAGTTTCATGTTAAAACAGGGACCAGATTTTCACTTCGAGATAAGCGGTAATTCGAAATAAGCGAGTTCGAGATAACGAGGTTCGACTGTATTACTTCAAATTAACTTTGTCGGTTTGTACGCGGAAGATAACTTTTTTTCTTCCTGTTTGCTTTTCTGCAAACCTAGCAACTTATGAAAAGGGGTTGGGCTTCTTTCCTTACAGAGTAAACCCCTGTTCAGAAGGAGACAATATCAATTTTGACAGATACCTCTCAAGAAAATGTATATTTGTCAGTTAAAAATTCATAACTATTTCAATTATACTCATATCCCAAACACTTTAATATGATAGGAAAGAGGCAATATCAAATTTTTTGTTGATACTAATTTTGATTCAATTCCTCATTTTAATCTGTAACGTTAACGAAAATCTATGACATTTTGCAACACCCCTCGTAGCTTTTTAATTTTATCAGAAGACAAAATTGTTACATGTATGGTAGAATTAAATGTTACCTTAAGCTGATGTTTGCTAATTTTATCGGAGACTGTTAACTATTAAAGTTCTAAGCAAATTTGAAGCAGTCGACATTCTAAATTTGATTTATTGTTTTTCAGAGAAAATAAGACTTGATATTTCATATGTCATTAGGCAGACGATCCACACGAAATGTCAAACCTTATTTTCTCTGAAAAGAAAAATCAAACTGCCGCCTGTTGTATTTGTAATTAGCGCTTTAAGGTTTAACTTTGGTGGCACATTAAGGATACGACACAGTACATTGATAACCAAATAAGAGCCATGATTGTTTCAAAAGAGTACAAGCAATCTGGAGGTTTTCTTCCAAGACAGGGGACGTCGTGCCTTCAAAACATATAAACTTTACAAAAGTCCCCTGTCTTGGAAGTAAACCTTAGATAAGCACAAAATTTTAGCGTTTGTATACTATGGCTCGGTCGTAAACAATCGATCCAAACATGGGTAAACTTAAGGGTTCCTGAAGAGTCAAAATAACCACTAGAACTTATAAAGGATGGATTAAACCAAGCGCCGAGAACAATTATAAGGCAATCTAAGACCTACCGATCAAAAGAAAATGATATTATACCTAATTGATATTCATAAGCTATATTATAAATCTAATTGGTTGAAAGCATATCACGTGCAGGGTAATATTCCGTAGGGGTACCCTGTAATATTATCCTAGCAAGTAACAGTACCCTCTGACATCACTTCGGTAAACGCATTTCAGGTTCAGGGTAATATTCTGTAAGGTTTCCCTTGCAATGTTACCCTCGCATGTCCTGTTACCCTCTACTGACGTCATTGCTGTCAGTGCAGTTGCAGTTTTAAGGAATCTGTACGGTAAAACAATTGTTGCTCTTGTACAAGGGTAATATGGCCATTTGTTTACCCTCGACAATTAATGTTACCCTCGGGCAAGTCCGAAGGCAACATGGGCGCCCGAGGTTAATATCTGCCTCTAGTGCTTGGCAGATGCTATGATAAATATCAACTGAAGAATTGTTGAACGATCAGGTAGAAATCCTGATTGACATTTATACAGAAGCTTATTATCATGTAGATGATTGTGTATACGAGTGTTTGAATATATTTTTTCCCAACCAGGTTCCATAAAGAAATGGGTCACTTTTATCATCTTTTTATATCCCGCCACACACAGTTTATGGCTTTACGTAAGTCGTCCGTGTGTCCGTCCGTCCGTCTGTCGTACGTCTGTTCGTCCGTATTTTCGTTTCCGGATGATAACTTATGGATTATCACCAAACTTGGTATGTGCATTGATATTGTGGAAGTCTGGTTTGGGATCGCTAATGGGCAAATTTCGTCAATTCTGACATGGTTATCTGCCTGACACACGATAGTACCGGGGTATTATTGTTTCACTTTATTTTATTTTATATATGAATAATACAAGCTTTCTTCCATACACTGGTAAATACTCAGCTAGCATTCTACATAAATCTACAGCGGGCCGTTATCGGCTCATCAGCTACCCTGACGGGCCGATAACGGCCCGCTATAGAATTATGTAGAATGCTTACTGGGTATATGCCTCCCGCACTGATTTGTTTAACATGTCAACCAATGGTTTTGAAACTGTTCTAAAGACCAAATTCAACCTTTCTGTAAGCGAGTTTGGGCTTGATGCCTTATTCGCCTGAAAGGAGGACATTATATTATACCAGATATTTCTTCCTCGGTAGCTGTAGATGGATGAAATAAGTTTTTGTCTTTTGCTGAAAAAAATGTATGTATGCTCTATCATTCGAAACTGTTGATATGGTTGTAATGGTCATTAAGGCGATCGGCTTTTTAAATATCAGTAACGTACAGATTGGTTTGATCATTCTTAGAACCACTTATACGAGTAGAGATAAAGTTGCCAGGTCTGATTTGTTTATTTAAGAAATAGTTTTCCACCACCGCGAATTATCGCAAATAACGCATGATGTTGGAGGGCAGATTGCGAAGTAATAATTCACGACGGCGAATTGATATTCCCATCTACCCGACAACACCATGCATTAGTAGCGATAATTCACAGTGGAGAAAAAATATTTCGATTCTTACATGATACAGAAAGCAAACTCGACATTGTTACAATGTTTTCCAAAGAATTATTTAACAGCGAATGTCGTTAGAAGTAAATGTTTACATGCCTATTCAAATATACAGAAAAATTTACCACCAAAAAATGAAAATTTTCAGATGAAAAATTCTGAATTTTTTCATATTTCTGCTCAAAACCATAGTGGGCACTTGTTAGAACTGCCTCAATGAGGCACTTCTAACGAGTACCCACAATCTATGCTTTTGAGCAGAAATAAGCAAAACAATGTATACCCCTGTAAACCCCAGTTTCACTATATAAAAGTGGGGTTTAAGGGGGTCAAAATTATATAGGCATGTTTTTGTGATGTGACGTCATCAAAAGCGCCCTTTTGCACGCACTACGTTGACGACGTGAATTATTGTAGTTTGATCACGGTGGCGTTTTCGTTAGGCTCAATAGGAAAACGTTAACGTCATGTTAGAACAGAAGATGCGTCGAAGTTTCTAGGTTTTTAGAAAAAAAATTGTCTTGCATGTTCGTTATTTTATGTTTATTGATTTTGTTGCGAATTATTTTGTATTAGTTGAATAACTGGTAACAGACGAAAGCTCAAACGACCAGAATGCTAACACATTTCATATAATAGAAGTTTTCATGGACTTTAGAATATTATATTAACCAAAAATCTATGTGTGCGTTGAGGGGTTGATGGGGAGATGGCCAGGGTTTAATTATACAGACTGATTTGATCATTGTCGTTTTGCAAGTGAATTGTATAGTATTCAGTGGTTCTCTTCCGGAAAACAGCAATGGCTCAAATCAGACTTCACTTTTTGCGTATGCGTTTGCATGCTGGGTAAAATTTCAGCAGGCCACATTATAAAATATTTTTCTAATTTTTCCTAAAAAAAGGCTTTGACATTTAATGCAAATTATCTCCTAGGGAGACAATTTGCATGAAATGCCAAAGTCTATTTGCTCTGAAAAATAAGAAAATATCATCTATTTGTCGTCTGCTGAATTTGCCCATAACATGGTAAGTGCTAAAATCCTTGTTGTATCACAAACTCAACAAGCTAGAACAAACTATAGAAATTTGCGTTTGCAGATAATGGAATACAGAACAATACTTGTACTTAAAATAAGGCAGTGTGCCATTCTATCAGCTTAGCCATAATAAAATAAGTGATGACATTTGACACATATGCACCGAAAACCATATTACGCATAAAGAAATTTAATTTTGCTGGCGACTTGACGTCTTAATTAAAGCATCAACCTTGAAAGCGCTAAGCAAACTTGTAGCAGATGACACTCTATTTTTTTTTTATTATTTTTCAGAGGAAATCAGACTTGATATATCATGTGAATCATCTGTTAGGTCTGCTAGGCAGACGATTCACATGAAATGTTAAGCTTTATTTTATCTAAAAAAATACAGAACAAATCATAATGTCGTCTGCTGCAGTTATGATGGACACTTAAAGAATTTATATACACCAACAACCCCTGCTGATAGTAAATTGTTCAGAGCTTTTATTTAACTGTTAGCATTCTTTTGGCAAAATCAGTAGACAACAAGGTAATATTTTTTTCTTAATTCCAGGGAAAGGGTTTGTCAAAATGTCAGCTTAAACGACAACTCGCATGAAATGTCAAGCACAACTTTGTGTAAAAAAAAAATAAGATTTTTTTTTTAAAAATGTTACTGGTTCTATATAGATTAATCAAACGGCATAGGAAGGTTTATAACGCCACATGCGATATCCAAAACTAAACAAGGCATGACTTTTTACTCAGAGACGTTTTATTAATTTAGACTATCAATTAAGTCTTTATTCTCACAGGTTAGCGGACTAACAACATGCGAAATCGCGTGTTTTACTTGGTGTTTTATGTCAAATGAAAATATATTGTTATAATTAACCGAATCATTAGACACCTTTGTCGTTTCTGTTTCTGTTCTTTGTTCTCAAATATTTACCCCAAAATAAAATTTGTGCACCAAAATTTGTCTATCATATAACATTTCTATAGTAAAGTGATGTTTTCGAATTTTTATCTTGGACAAACTTTTTATTTATTTATTTATTTATTTATTTATTTATTTATTTATTTATTTATTAATTTTCTGTACTGATTTTTAGGTCGACTGTTAACAATCGAGCCAAAGTACACACTTTGTTGTCCACGTGATTATCAAAGACCAGTGAAATCAAACCGCGCTTTCTACGAAATCCAGGTAACGATTACTTACAGCCGCGCTATTCTAGTCGCTGTGACGTTAGTGCTATCTGTAAAACCTGGACTGGGATATTGGCAAACAGTGTAGACTCAGATCAGACGCCGTAGAACGCGGCGTCTGATCAGGGTCTACACTGTTTGCTTAAATTTCTGGAAGTTAAGGGTTGAATGAAACGGTCTTAAGTCCCCGTTCAGGACCAATTTCCCAGCATACACTCAGAGACAATCGGCCCACCAGTGCTGACACTGCTTCGATTTATCACTGATGTTTCACAACAAAATTGTGGTTTCAGAAATTTTGAACAAGTGAAGCGTTAAAACCCGAGTTAAATTCTACCCATTAGGTCGAATTTTGCACAATATAAGTAACAATTTTCACTATGGGAAAATGAAAGTATTCGAATGTTTTAAAATTACACACAATAAAACTTTTTGTGCATATAAATAGTTACGACAAAATGTTTCGCATTATACTCGTACCATACGTTTGTAAATTAGCTTCTCTGTGTAAAGCGCCAGACAAAAAACGGCTTTCTGTCTGAAAGCTGTCGAAAGCACAGTACATCTGCGTTGGGGCTTTCCTTATTCCTACGCGAAATATTCGAACCTGCCGAACATCCACTGCTCAGACCCGATTGTGAGAAAGTGGCATTACGTAGGTTTAATATTGGTGATCCGCTCTACTATTTTCTAGAAAATGTTAGCGCAATCTCGTAGATTCATGACCGTTATACCTGGGCAATACCAGCAGATAGCAAACTGGTGATATTATTTACAGAAAATAAATCATGACATTTCATTCAAACAGTCTCCTATACAGACAATTTGAATGGAATGTCAAGCCTTATTTTCTTTGAAAATTAAGAAAAAAATGTAACAATTTTGTCGTTGTCTGACTTAGCCAAGAGAGCGCGAAAAAATTAATTGGACTTTTTTAACCTCTACCACTCTCTTGGCTACTTCAGCAGACGACATACTGGTCATATGCTGTTTTTTCCCCCAGAAAACAGCTTTTGATAGTTCATGCAAATTGTCTGTATTAGATACAATTTGAATATAATGTCAAAGCCTTTCTGGGAAAAATAGGAAAAAATATTTCAAAATGAAAATTTTGAAGATTTAATCCAGTGCTATGCGTTAGGAGGCACTAGAGTGTATTGCTATACATGACTTACGTCACAAATCAATTGCAAATCAAAAACATTTTCTTTGTTCTTTTGTGAGTAAGATGTTTACAATCATGGATGGAATCCTGCTGGTCTACAAGAACACAATTATTCAGGCATAAATTTAGTTCGTGAAAAAATAAAAAAAGTCGGTAACTAGAGCAAGGTAAAGAAGTAGAGGCTTAAACCTTAAAGCACCAAGCTAAATTGCAGGAGACGACATTCTATTTTTTTGTTGTTATTTTTCCTAGAAATAGAGACTTGGCATTTCGTGTGAAATGTCAAATGAAAATCTAAAAGGTTACCTTTGGAAACAAAGAACACATAAAAGAACGAAAATCAGAGTCCTGTTTTTTTTAAGTCTCTTCATATACAGCAGTGTAGTTTGCAAGGCTGTATACCTCCCCCACCCCACCCCCGCACACCCTAGCACCAGCTTAAGAAATGTTCTATTCTCTATTTTCAAAATTGCCATAATAGACTCAATGATCCCAAAGGAAATAAAAGAAATATGATGTGCGCTATGATTAAGTACAATGAGACGTTTTACGGCCGCAACACGGCACTTAACCGTTGTCATGCTGAATAAATTATGATGCCACGCCCACTTCTAATTTCCAGCCAAACAGATTACTTGATCTGAGTTTTTGATAGAAATTCACATATTTAACGACAAACAGTGCAGATCCAAATCAGTTGGCTTCTTCAAAAGCCAACTGATCTGGATCTACACTGTTAGCTAAGACAGGGCATACCATGTTTAGCAAGAGAAGAGTTAACACAAGCTGTTGTGAAGCACAAATGTACTCAAGCCTTACGTTCACTAAAAACAAACAAAAAAAAAATCAAATGTCATCCGCTGCAGTTGTGATTAGCGTTTTAAGGATGAAATTTTATAACGCACAACAAATAGGGCTGCAGTGGTGGTGGGGGTAGTGGGGTGGGGTGGGGTGGAGTGGGAGTGGGCTTGCTGTGTTTTCATTTGACTTGAATTTCGGCTTGAGCAATAATACGCAATTATTGACTATTGAGCCAATTTAATATGACGTGATGTCGACAAGAGAATACCAATATTGACCAAGACGAGGTCAATATTGTTATTCTCTGGTCTACATCAACCAATGTCCAACGCACAGACACTTGGGGTCAGTAGAGCGTATATGGTCGTAATGTGATCTCTTGTATTTTTTGTTCGCAAAATTCTGCAATTTTTTTTTATATTTTATTAAACAACAACTGTGTTTCCCCCCGTTTAAAATGCTTTTGCAAAAAACAATATTTGCTGGAAAGGTACATTGTATCTTCACCTACAAGACAAACAACTCTAGCAAGATAAATTCTGATAACACCTTATTTGAAAGGTGCTTTCCAGTTCAAGCCAACCAGGCAAATCATTTATCTCACTCGATTTTGCAAACATTCACCTTTACGATGGTATGCATAACATTCTATAATTATTTTCCGTTCTTGCAATTTTTGACGGAAACTCTCTCAAAACAATTGAGTTTTCTTCTAACACAGCAGCTATCACAAAATTCTTACCTGTGAACAGATCTTGTGCATTGGCTCCTGGCTTAGCTGAGTACCTCAGTGACATCCCGGAAACAAACATTTCTATAAATAAAATTCTCCGCAAACCTCTGGCATTCCGTGAAACTTCGGCAGCGCTTGTTTACGAGATATCATGGAGGTGCTCATGTAAGCCGGGAGCCAGTGCAGTGATCTATTTATAGGCGAGAATTTTGTGTTAGAAGAAAACTGTGCTGAGAATGTCAGTGAAATATTTTTTCTCTTTTATCTTGGATGGTGGTATTTCCTTGTCAGGTCTTTCACCAACTGATAAGCATTCTGGTTTTATTTTACTTCACCGCAACTGGTGTTAAGTGCCGTGTGCTAGTCGTAAGAAGTCTACCCGTACTTCATTATAGTCCAGTTCTTATCTCATCACGAAAACATGCCTACATAATTTTGACCCCCTTAAACCCCACATTTTCATAATAAAAACTGGGGTTTACAGGGGTATACATTATTTTTATTATTTCTGCTCAAAAACATAGATTGTGGGTACTCGTTAGAACCGCCTCGTAGAGGCGGTTCTAACCAGTACCCACAATCTATGTTTTAAGCAGAAATATGAAAAAATATCAGAATTTTTATCTGAAAATTTTTCATTTTTTGGTGGTAAAATTTTCAGTATATTTGAAAAGACGTGTTTTCGTAATGTTTATATTCCTTGAGATCACAGAGTCCATTCCGATACCCTGGAAAATCGAATTCTGCTTTAGCCGATGCTAGGCGGCATTTGCAGCCCTGCAGACTACATTGCTGCCATGTAAAGCGTCTTAAAGAAACCTATGACTCCACTTTTTCTTTCTTTTACAAGGGCAACCTTTATAGATTTTAATATACTGCTTCAGACATCTCTGATAAAATTTGTGAACCAGACTCGAGTTATGGATACGCCACAGTAGAAATTTATGACAGGAACGAATTCTATTTTTGTGGATTTTATCGATATGCAAACTCCAGCGAATCACTCACGAAGGGCTTTGTGTTAAGTTTGTGAGTGATTCGCCGGAGTTGACACATCGATGAAATTCACAAAAAAAAAAATAACTTTATAATCAAAATGCTACAAATGTTGCCAAAACGTCCTTTTGAGCCGCGGAAGGAAAAAAGATCCGACGTTTTCCTGCTCTGGGCCCAGTTGTTCAAAGCTAACAACATCGTTAGTTAACGATTCGTTAAAATTTACATCGAGTGATATGCAAATAAGCTGAAATGCTTTGCTGAAAAAATGTGAGTTCACATTTTTTCAGCAAAAAATATCAGAATATTGTGTATTGAATCCGCTAAAACAGTTAATGAAATGACCCTTAATGAGCTCGTTAAGCTAACGACGCTTTGAACAACTGGGCCCTGGACTTTATTTAAGTATAGAACGTTTCCTTCAACCAATCAAATTGCGTGAATTGTGTATAAAGACGAGGAGTTGGAATTATTACTTTATTGTATTTAAGTATAGATCGTTTCCTTCAACCAATCAAATTGCGTGAATTGTGTATAAAGACGAGGAGTTGGAATTATTACTTTATTGCAAAGTACAGCAAAACGACGTTTCACACGCACCAGGATCTATGTCAAATTACAGCAAAACGGCGTCTCATAGGCATCTGGCTCTCAGCTTGGCAGCCGTGGAAGTGGTGTGCCTTATTGTTATTACTGGCTCATTACCTGGTGGAATTTTTATGGATTTATTGATAATTAACGTACAAAGCATTGAAAAGGACAATAAATTCACAATAAACTGTACATAACATTCGCCAGAACTACTGTGTATTCCCAAGGTATAGGGACAAACAGTCTGATCAAACAATGTAGACCCAGATCAGACGCCGCAAACGCGGCGTCTGATCAGGGTCGACACTGTTTGCCACTCATCATACATATTCATATACAGTATGGCGGAAATATCAATATGGCATACGCCAACAGACAAGAGACGGATCAGCCTGCGAAAGCGCACAATCTGGCTAGAGTTATTATTGTCCGCGATATAAATTCCTCATGATCTGACAGTTGTTCATGACAACAGCGAACAACGAACTCATCAGACTTTGAGGACATGCTGGCTGATCTGAGTCTTTGCGGTTCGCACAGACAACATTGTGTTTTTTTTTTTTTTGTTGTTGTAGTCCGGCTTATTGATTTTCATGTTGTCAATATTTACTTTACGACTTGAAATGTTAGCCTTTTATACTCTCTAGGAAACTTCAGCAGACGAAAAACTTCTGGTATTTTCTTATTTTTCAAGAAAACAAGATTAGACATTTCATGCCTACAGAGAAAATTTACATGAAATGTCAAATCCTACTTTCTTAGAAAAATAAGAAAACTTTCAAACTGTGGTCTGATGAAAATGTTACATAGCATGTTATTCGTTAATAGCATTTACATGTGTCCAATGAAAATGACAAATCCTAACATTTACAGAATGTCAATGAGTAAATGTCTAAACGGCTTAAAGCGGAAATGTCACCATTAAAAGATGCATTACACGGCTGCGAGTGGACATTCATTACGAAAACACGCCTATTCAAATATATGGAAACTTTCACCTCCAAAAAATTGAAAATTTTCAGATAAAAAACTCTGATATTTTTCATACTTTTGCTCAAAACATAGATTGTGGGTACTCGCTAGAACCGCCTCGGCGAGGCGGTTCTAACGAGTACCACAATCTATGTTTTGAGCAAATATAAGAAAAATAATGTATACCCCTGTAAACCCCAGTTTTACTATAAAAAAGTGGGGTTTAAGGGGGTCAAAATTATATAGGTATGTTTTCGTGATGTAGCACATGAAAAATGTCTCATAATGACAAAAACAGTTTTCGGGCTGAGAGTGGAGGTGTTGGTAGTGGTGGGTCATACACGAACACAAAAACTCAATTGTTTTCGTGCGCAAGTATTGATGGAACAACTTGGTCTTCAGTCGTTTGTCGTCCTTCGTCGCCAGTTTGCTGGTGTACAAGACAGATTGCTCGATATGTTTTTCTTGATGACTTCCAGGGCATGTTTGAAACGGGGTTACGGTAAATATTCTAAAAATTCGAACACTAAAACGTCTGACAAAATGACATATGCAAACAGTGTAGACCCTGATCAGACTGCTCCTGAAGGAGCAGTCTGATCAGGGTCTACACTGTTTGCCATTCCACTAAATATTTAAAGAAACTGCTGCATAAAAAGCAAAATTTAAGCCAAAAGAGTATGGAATAAAGTGTTCGAAATTTTAGGAAATTTACCGTACCTGGGGTAAAAACTAGGCCGCCAGCTTTAGTCTTAGTGAAACATTCTTAATACTCTAAAGGTCGTATTTGACTGAACTTTACGACAATTTGTCTGATTGTTTGTCTTGACGGTATCCATTTTTGTTGGGTGACTCCGTCACATGAGATCTGGAATAAGATAATTGGATAAAATCGTAAGGACACATTGTGAAAACTTTGTAAATCACATTTTAAACTTAACACCTTGATAATAATCAGAATGTTTGTCGGGATGATTTTTGATCGAATTTGAAACTGTGTCACACAGGGTCAAAAACAAAGGCGACCAAGTCAAATTAAGGGAACGCATTGAGCTCACTCGAAAAACTGTTGCGGCTATACAAAATATATTTGGATCATACTTATCTTCAATGAACTTACCCTGATCCTCGACATTTCTTGTTGAAACATCTGCTCAGGTGAGCGACTTAAAACCATTCTGTCCTCTTGTTTCTCATATGTCAAGACTACTATATGTTTTACTTGAAGGATACCTGTAGGATGGTTGTCGGGTTCAGATGTAAGGACAAAGCGCTTTTTTGCCCTCCATCATGTGGTCTTCTTTTGGTACGGCTTTGTATAGGTCTCTCACATCATGTAGTGTGGTGTGGTCCCAGCAAACACACAACATAGCAATAACGTCGTTACAACGTCGCTGCAACGTCGTGACGTTGCAGCGACGTTGTAACGACGTTGTGTGTTTGCTGGGGTGACTGATTTATATAAAATGTGGTACTCCTAGAAAGCATTCTTTATAAATCTATAGCGGGCCGTTATCGGCCCGTCAGCTACCCTGACGGGCCGATAACGGCCCGCTATAGATTTATAAAGAATGTTAGCTGAGCTGACAACTACTAATAAACCTAGTAGAAAATTTTTCAGTTAACACTCGTACAACATGTTTCCTTGCCATTGCTTATCAAACCTTGCTTTGAAAGAGTTCAACGTCTCTACATCCACTACATACTGAGACAAGCTATTCCATACATTAACCACTCGATATGAGAAATGGTTCAAAGTAAATGATGATGAGCACTTTGGCTTTTCTAGTCTGAAAGAATCTGCACTGTGGTGATGTATGGGGAGATGTTCTACCGCCGCCACACGGCACTGACACCAGCTGCAGTGTAGCAAAATAAACGTAAAAAATTACCTTTGGAACACACCTGAATATCAGATGGGCCTTTATAAATGTATCCAAGGATTAATGTTTTATCATCTACAGCCCATCACTCCGAGATGAATAATGTTACAAAGAATTCAAATATTGGTTAGGTGAAAATTTAAATGTATATTTTTCATAAATACTTACTCCTCTACCATTGTCTGTGCTAGAAAATGTAGTATACCCATCTATGTTATGTATCATTGAAGCACAAGATAGGTCGTCTGGATTAAATTTCGGCAAACTTCAGTAACAAAGATAAAGTCAGCATCAAACAAAACAATTTGAATATGTAACTTATCAAGTTTGTTTTGCAGCTGATCAGCATTAGTATAGGTACATTAACATTTATTGACCACGGTATTGACAGTACTATCATTTACAGCACTTTCCTGACAATTCTGACTGCTCATTTTCCATCTTTCCATGTCCTGACTATAGTTTATGGTCTGACTAGATTCTATACTATGCCGAGAATCAGAACGACTAGATTCAAAACTCTAACTAGTTACTAAAACTTCGGTAGAAAAAAAACAAAAACAAACAAAAACAACAAAAACAAACAAACAAACAACTAGACAGCGTATCGTTGAGCTCATCATCATCAGATGACCTTTCAGAAACTTTAGAATCTAGTAAGACTATCAATTACAGCCAAGTGATAAGAAAACTGTCATCACAAGTGCTAACAGTAACTATATTAAAACTATTAACGCAAGAACTCGGGTGAACATTAACTGGAACATTAAAAGTATGTACAGTTTGTGGATGATTTTTATACATAAAATGCTCCATCAGGCTCTGCGGTGCCTCCTCCGAAAATGCCTCATCACGAAAACATACCTATATAATTTTGACCCCCTTAAACCCCACTTTTATATAGTAAAACTGGGGTTTACAGGGGTATACATTATTTTTCTTATTTCTGCTCAAAAACATAGATTGTGGGTACTCGTTAGAACTGCCTCGGCGAAGCGGTTCTAACGAGAACCCACAATCTATTTTTTGAGCATAAAAATGAAAAATATCAGAATTTTTTTATCTGAAAATTTTCATTTTTTTTTGTGGTAAAATTTTCAGTATATTTTGAATAGGCGTGTTTTCGTAATGTGGAGATGGGGTACCCGTTCCTGTCACTGCACTGGCAAATGTCTTCTTTTCAATTATTTCATTTCTGAATATTATCGAATTGTCACCGCCCCCCCCCCCCCCCCCCCCCCCCAACCTTTGTATGCATTTCTAGTTCTTTGTTTTTAAGATTGTTGCTCTTCTTTCTTCTTTTGTTTGGTCCGGGGTAATAAACACCTTGCTACATTCGTGGGCACATTCATTGCCATCTTTTGTTCGCTTATCTTCAACTGATCCGAGTTGAACCTTCATTAGCCTATCCTTTCCAGCATTTGGCTTGCCTGATCTAGTGAACTCAATAATTTTTTTCTCATCACTTTTAATGATCTCAAACATCTGTCTTAGAGAAATTTCACCATCTCTTTTCTTATCCATGCTTTCAGGTCTGGGCTGAGGTACATTATGAATAATTATGTTACATTGATGTTCTTCCCTTTCTTTACAGTCATTTATAGCTTTTTTCAACTTGTTTTTCTACAGTACTCTGTAGAGATTACCTAAGATTATTAACTTTCTTACATAATTCAGTTCCATGCCGTTGGGTATTCTTTAATGCTACTAGCTCTGTTAATCTGGGCAATAATCTTGAGCAACCATCACAACTGAAGGGAAAGTTTTTAACATTCATATACATTCTAGGCAAAACCAGTGGTTTAGAGGAGTATATTTTACATAGCTATGTTAACGTAATGAATCAGCCGAATGACTTGACTTGCAACGCGAGATAGTCGGAGACAATTTGCATGAACTGACAAATCCTGTTTTCTGGGAAACATAAGAAACAAAATCATTTTGTCGCCTGCTAAAGATAAAATTGGTAAAGATTAAATATTACTAAAAAGGACGATGTGGGACGCATGGTACGCCACGCGGTAAGAACAGAAAGGGCATCTTTTGAGTTTCATGCGTGACAGGTAATTATCTCGGGAACCAATAAATCAATCTATCAGTCGCTTTTAACCTTTACCAGTCTATCGGCGAATTCCGCAGACAACCCATTGACGATGTATTTCTTGTTTTTTCCCAGAAAAAAAGATTTTGAAATTTATGCAAATTGTCTCTCTAGTTTGCGTGAAATATCAGTCTATTTTCTAGAAAAAATAAAAAAATGGCTCTTTTTTTTTTCTAGCATACTAAACGATTGTAATATTCCTTTATCCCAGTACTGAAGCGTCCGGGGCACGCTAAAACTTGCCTTCGCACATATATGATCCAGAACGTGAGATAAATACATATATATTCAGAATATGAGATATAGTACATATGATCAGGAACGTGAGATACTGAACATATGTAACTCAGAATGTAAAAAGATTCAGAACGTGAGATATAGAACATATGTGACAGAGAACGTGAGCTATAGAAGATACATGATCCAGAACGAATGATTATCCTGCTCGTTAGATACGGAAGTATGTCATCCAGAATATGAGATGTAGAACACGTGTGATCCCGAAAGTGAGATATAGAAAACATGATCACGAATGTGAGGTATAGAACATACCTTTAATTTTTTGTTTTCTTTGTTTAATAGTATTTCATTGCCAAATAGTCAACAAGCAAATGGGTTGGACCACAAAGTCTCACAACATTAGATAAGGTCCTCCCCAACAGAACATAAAAGAGCCAGCCAGAACGTGAGATACAAAACTTATGTGAATCAGAATGTGAGATATAGAACATATGTCTGCCAGAACGTGAGCTATAGGACATATGAGATTCAGAGTGCGAGATACAGAATATATATATATAGAACATACATGACTCCGAGTGTAAGGATATCCAAAACCTTAGATAAAGAATATGTGATCCAGAACAAAGTTTATCCTGAACGTGAGATAAGGGAGGAACATACATAATGCAGGATGTGAGGTATAGGGCACGTGTGATCCCGAACATAAGATATAGAACATATGTGATCCCGAAAGTGAGATATAGAACATATATAAGCCAGAACGTGAGATGCAGAAAATATGTCAGTCAGAACACGAAATATAGCGTATATGTCAACCAGAACGTGAGGTCTACAACATACGTGATCCAGAATTTGAGATATAGAACATATGTGAGCCAGACTGTGAGATATAGCCTTTGTGAAACGGAATGTAAGATACAGAACATATAGGAGCCAGAACATAAGATAAATAACATATGTGAGTCAGAACGTGATAAAGAACACATGTGAGACAGAATGTAAGCTATAGAACATATGTGAGACAGAATGTAAGATACAGACATAAGCGAGACAGAATGTAATATATAGACCATATATAAGCCAGAATATAATATACAGAACAATTATGAGTCAGAACGAAGCTATAAAACATACGCGAGACAGAATGTAGCTATAGAACATATGTGGGGTAGAAATGTAAGATATAGAACATATGTGAGACAGAATATAAGATACAGAATATATGTAAGCCAGAATGTAAAATATAGAACATACGTGAGACAGAATCTAAGATATAGAACATATGTTGGTCAGAATGTAAAATATAGTACATATGTGAGACAGTATATTATATAGAGCATATGTGAGACAGAAAAAAAGATATAGAACATGTGTGAGACGGAATGTAAGGTACAGAATTCATGTGAGACAGAATGTGTAAGATATAGAACATATGTGAGACAGAGTGTAATATATAGAGCATATATGAGACAGAACGTAAGATATAGAACATGTGTGAGACGGAATGTAAGATATATAATATATGTGAGACAGAATGTAATATATGGAACATGAGTTAGACAGAATATAAGATATAGAACATGTGTTAGACAGAATATAAGATATAGAACACATGTGAGACAGATTGTAAGATACAGAACATGTGTGAACCAGAATGTGAGATAATGTTGCTTAAGGGTAACTGATACACATGCATGGGAGGTAACTATGTCAAAATGATTTTGCCTACGGTGGGAAATGGGGTCAACACTTACACCCAATAGTAACCCCCTTTTTAGACGGGATTCTTACCCCAGCAGGCACATAATATCAAAATGACGTCGTACCAACGTCGATGCGACGTGATCACGTCGCATCGACGTTGATACGACGTCATTTTAACGTTGTGTGCCCACTGGCATACTGGAAGTCATAAATATTTGTTACCTTGTAAAATTTGACAGGAACCGTATGAAGTGAATCCAGCCCCCTTAAGAATTTGTGACAAAAGAAGCTCCAGATCTACCTGCACATCCACACGGTTTGATCAGATCATAAAATAGAGTAAACAGGTGGAAACCACCAGAGCGGAGCTTGGGCTGATATATAGTGATCACTTTCCGGCCGATCATTACGAAAACGCGCCTATTCAAATATATTGAAATTTTCACCACAAAAAATCTGTAAGTTTTCAGATAAAAATTCTGATATTTTTCATATTTCTGCTCAAAACATAGATTGTGGGTACTCGTTAGAACCGCCTCGGCGAGGCGGTTCTAACGAGTACCCACAATCTATGTTTTTGAGCAGAAATAAGAAAAATAATGTATACCCCTGTAAACCCCAGTTTTACTATATAAAAGTGGGGTTTAAGGGGTGTATGTTTTCGTGATGTGTCCATCCGTGCATTCATGCACGAGACCGTCTGCACGTTTGACCAGTCCTTTCTGCGAACCTACTGACGCAAACTGAACTTAATTTGACAGACGTGTACCATTGCTTTTTAATGGAAAAAAATGTTAACACAATACACGCCACTATTGTTCTGAGCAATATTCTTCAAACTTGCACAGATTGTATGCATACAAAAATCTCACTTCGATCAATTACAAGGGGTATTTAGTAAATACTGCTACAGACTGCGTGGGATATAAAACATTAGTGGTACAGACTTGATAACGTTTAGAGTTTGATTTCGATTTAGAGTTTTAGTCCAGTCAACACTTTTAAGGTAATGTCGAGCCGGCCAGTAAATGTTAACTTGTTCACACTGTTCCTTGGCAAGCTTAGTCCTCTAGACGGTTACCCAGTACTTGTGCACATACCTTCGTCAGTAACTAACAACTGCCCTTTTTGAGCTGAAAAAGTGCTTTATTTAGGACATTTTCCTAATCACTAGTTCCAAGACCGCGTGTAGCTGGTTAATTACACCACAGCCTCTTTATAACACTATTGGTGGGGTCCAAAGCATAAACCGTGTCAGTTATACAACTGTGTTATATATCAAAACAAAAATGTATAGATTATATAGAAAAATGACCATTTATGGTCATTTTTCTATATAATCTATACATTTTTGGGATCCTTCTTTGTACCGAATATGGCTGACCTGGGATTCGATCTTGTAACACCTGGATCTGCAGTCAGCCGCGCTACCGACTGCGCGATGGAGCCCGGCGGTAAGAGAATGTACCCTAGCTCGTACGTTCTTACAACACACAGAAGAAATATGATGTGCACCTCGTCTTTGAAATAAATTTGTTTTAAGTTTATCACGCACTAACAATTTCCACAACAAGGCTAGCCTTGACCATTTGCCTTGACACTACCCTAGCTTGAGCAGAACAATGAAACAAGATACGGCTTCACGAAATAAAACGCTTATAATATGACTCGATAGCAATTGTGGGGAAAACTCAACGTTGCACAAAAAAGTTTGTATTTCTATCATTTATATTAGTGCAATGTGATGTTTGTGCGACCAGACAATATAATATTCAACAAGTCTTCGGGAAATAATGACGTTAACGTATCATGCCAAAGTATTCGGACAGACAGACAGACCTGAGCAGACAATGTAGACCCAGATCATACTCCGCATAACACATTTTGTTAAAGTTGACAGCTCACAGATTCATGTTATAACATCTCCCATATCACGTGTGCAATATATGCATGCTAGGAGGATGAACTCATACCTGTATAAATCTTGCCTCCCTTTATAAATCTCGCCTCAATGACTTCATTAGGCTCAAAAGTCAGGTTAGTCTAGATTGAAGAGTGTATAGCAGCTTATTTATATTGCATATAATAAATTGTTCTGAAATGACTGAAATACTGATGATGGGACGTCTGCTGAATTAACCAAGAGAGTGGTAAAGGATAATAAACATGGCAATTGTGACACGGTGCAGAACTTTGGTGCAGCGACAAAACATCGGACTCCAAATCGGGAGGTAGCGGGTTCGATCCCCGCGCCAAGTATTATGACCAAGACAACTTTATCTGCATTGCTCAATACTGGTTTCTACCCAGGAAGACATGCCTAGAATACTCGCGAGAGTTAACAATTTAAAATGGTCAGCAGTTATACCAGAAACAGAACCACAATTTTATTTAGTTAGAGTGGATGCTTTCTGATAAAATATCACAATACATTGCAAAAATATTGTATTAAGAGCTCACTCGAGACTTGGCTAGTAGCGCTTTATTTGGTAATGCGATAAATAAACAATTTATAAAGCCTGTCCTGAAAGGGGACAATATGCATAAAACGTGAAATCCTTCTTTTCTAGAAAAGAAAGAGAAAATTATTATCATCTTGTCTTCGCTGCTCATGATTAGAACAAACGGGGTTTGTCCCAGTTTCTGACAAGTAATTTTTCACAAAAACCTTGGTCTACTCAGCGCAGACTAAACTTTTTATGAAAGCTAATACTTGATTGTATGTTGAACAGACCATGGAAACTAGCATTGGGCCAGTCCATGACCTTTTTATAAAGTGCTTCCAGGACAACGGAAAAAATTTAAGAATGTCTACGCCCATGAGCGTAGACTAAAAAAAAAGCTTACAGGGAATGAATACACCAGGTGAATTTGTCGCTATTTTTCAAGCAGACAAAGTTTGCAGATATGAGATTATTTTCCTCAAGTTCTTGAATCTTTTCAAAACTGGTATTAGCCTTGCAGGAAGTATCAGCTACCAACATGATCAAGTTCTTTACGCCTTCCCGCCCATTGAGAGGGAAGGTAAACATTTTCTTGTCAGAGTTATTTCCCTTGAAAGTGTATTCATTCTTCTTAATTAAACTGTCTATCATTCTGCTAACAATTTTGATGTATTTGCTGGTATTGAGTGCATCTCTTTGTTTTACCTTTGAAAGCAAGTTGCTTTCCATGCTATCGTTTCCTGATTACCCCAGGTTTATGTCTTCATAATGTGTCTTAGCGTAATATATCACTGGGACATAGATTCCCAGCTAGCATTCTACATAAATCTATAGCGGGCCGTTATCGGCCCGTCAGCTAGCCTGACGGGCCGATAACGGCCCGCTATAGATTTATGTAGAATGCTTACTGGGTTGTCAGTTAAGCAGGAACGTAATCTGCTCCTGCTTTTTTATGAAGTCAATAGTTGTTTGGGTCGATTGTAGACCCACGCTAACCCTTAAAGCGCCAAGCAAAATTGTAGCAGGCGACATTCTAGTTATCTTTATTATTAATATTTTTCAGAGAAAATACGAACCGGTATTTCATGTGAATTATCTGCCCTAGCAGTCGATTCATATGAAATGCTACGTCTTGTTTTGTCTGGAAACTACAAAAACAACACAAAAATACATGTTTCTTGGAGAAATAAGAAAAAATATCAGTTAACCCTTCTCTTGCTGAACACGACATGCCATGTCCTAACAACAGTGTAGATCCAGATCAGTTGGCTGGAAGCCAACTGATCTGGATCTGCACTGTTTGTCATTAAATATGTGAATTTCTATCCAAAACCCGGATCATGTAATCTGATTGGCTGGAAATTAGAAGTGGGCGTGGCATCTTAATTTATTCAGCATGACAAGGGTTAGGTGCTTTTCGGCCGACAATGTGCCTTATCAGGACCTACTCGATGAGCGGTAATACGAAGTTCGTGGTAACTCATGAGATTCGTCAAACGAAGTGGAACCGCAAACAAACTATTTTCTTCTTTTGTTTTATAACAAATCAATTTACATTTGTCTGTGTTTTGATCAACACTAAAGCACGATATTGTTTAAAGCTTGGATGTTCTACAACCCACTTTATTGCGTGCTTTTGAAGCTGATATGCATAAAACAACATTATTCCATGTTTAAGTTCAGGCTTAACTGACAATCTCTGTTCCAGTGATATTCATGAGGCTTATCAAATAGAAAGCGACCGTATGACATATGCGACCAGCGTAGATCCAGATCAGCCTGCGCATCCGCGCAGTCTTATCAGGGTCTACGCTGTTCGCTTATTGAATGTTGATTGTCCATATGTTGTGTAAGTGAACAGCATAGACCTGATCACACTGCGCGGATGCGCAGGCTGACCTGGGTCTACGTAGGTCGCATAAGTCGTTAGGTTGTTTTGTATTTAGAGGGGCACAACTGTATTGCATGAAAGGTTGTCTTGCATCATTTACGACATCAGTTTCGATTGTTTCAAACTTTTCACCTGTATTCTCGTCCATTGTGTTTTCTCGATTACGGTTCAGATAAATGGAGGTAATGATAGAGTAGTCAAAAAGTAATAATTATAGACCTATTATAACTTCTCAGAATTCACGGCGAAGCGATTCCGATGGGATATCCATAAGTAATGATTTGATTGCAGTTGCTTTAAAACAAATGTCATACTTATTTATCACCTTTGGTGGCTATTTTCCTTAATGCAACTGGAAAGCTACGGATTTAAATGTAACCATGTCAGGGGACCTCAGACTTCTGGTACCCAGCTGCACTACGTCAAATATAAAATTGTAACCAGAAGACTCAGATCATCGGATACGGTAATATCTTTACATATCTTTACCAATACAAGTCGATATGTGTGGCTATACAGTGAAGTAGCCACATAGTAAAGATGTCCTGGAAGAGCCACAATCACAGAACATAGCCTACCAATGACACCAAGATGAACAGTTAACAAACTACGGCAGACAGCACACACAAACCGAAGGCAATTAAAGCAACCAGCTCCATTTTCCCCAACAAAGTGATCACGAAACCCACCAAACACAACATCAGGACAACAAAAAGGATAAAACACGTAAAAAGCCCCTCAGCGAGCAGCCACAGCCCAGACTGAACACAACGTTGAAACAACGTCGATCAAACGTTGATTCAACGCCACAATGTTGAAACAACGTTGATTCATCGTTTATAAACGTTGATTCAACGTCAAACACAACGTTGAATCGACGTTGTTTCATTAAGGCCCAATAAAATACGAACACTAGTAAAAACGTCGCCTTAGAATAGTCAACAGTAGAAACTACCAAGGGATTTAGTTTAAAACGATTCTTCACCCTAGGTTCAAATATTGTCCACAATACATAGAAAACAAACACAACACAAACAGAAAGAAAGAAACAGATAGAAAAGCTTTAAGCAATCTGGGCCCAGTTATTCAAAACTTAAGTTGTTAGCAAACGTGACGTTAAAATTTTTACCTTGACATATGGCAAATACACTGATACGTTTTTGCTGAAAATGTGAGTAGCTTTTGCATTGCATTGCAAAAGCTACTCACATTTTCAGCAAAAAAATGTAAATACCTTAGCTACAACAGTTAACGCCGGAGTTTGTCATTAACAAGCTCGTTAAGCTAACGCTGCCTTGAAGAACTGAGCCCAGAATTTTATTTACCTCTGTATCCCTTCCATTGTAAAATATTTTTTTTTTTTTTGATTATCATTATTATTGTATTCGTGCATGTTAGTATTCTGAATAAAATATTTTTTACAGTAAAACTAAAAAACAGACATGCTAAACAGCGTAGATCCTGATAAGAAGAGTTGTTACGGGTCGTCTCATTGGACGCTTTGTTTAACTCTGCATGGCTAAAAGGGTTAGTCTGAAAAATCCTCACCATTTGAATATGTTACGTACTTCTTAATACATACACCAAAATCATGGTCATTTTTTTTTCTTTTTCTTAGTTGAAACCGTTAATTTGTAAATGATCATTGATAAGAGGTTATAACTATTAGTAAGTGATGTTTTACTGGACCTTTGAAAATAAAGATGTTCGTTGCTTATAACCCTTTATATGCCAAATTAAAAAAAAATTGCATTTTTAAAGTAGAAATAGTTTCATTATTTACCTAGAAACCAGGACTTGACATTCAGGACGATTCGCATAAAATGACAAATTCTGTTTTCTTGGAAAAATACAAAAATAGAAATCGTTTATTGTTCGGGAACTTTTTCATCAGCGTTAAGTGTTTTCTGTTAATTTTTTAGCCATTAGAAGCTTTATTTATTTAAAAAATAACAATAACATTTTTTTTTCTGATCTTTGAGCCAAGGGAGTTTTGCGGGGCTGTACCTACAATAACATATTTTTGTGAAATACATAATAATATTTGGTCTACGTTTATACGCATATAAATGCATTATTTTGCCCGCGATGACTTATCAGACATGCTTTACTGACTTCATCAGTTTTACTGCGTTATATTGATTCAGGAGTGTCCAGCGAAAAGAGAGGCATTAAACGCGTATTTGAACAGATCATGCACGCTGTCTGATCAGGGTCTTCACCGCCCCAGCCCTTAGGTTCTACATTCAATGATGCTATGAACGGAGAGCAAATGTCTAGATCAGACAGCGAGAATGCACAGGCTGATCCGGGGATTCACTTTTCAGATATGGGTTTAAGTCTTGTTTTTACATGGTGCAACCAGTTTTTATCCTCTTGTTTGTAAATACGCTGTATCTTACGGGACGAATGTTTTCTATATTGATTATTAAATATGATTATTAAAATGACAATCCCAATGAAGAAAGTATGTCAGTCAATCAATCGTTATCGTTCTGATGCACTTTACTGAGACATAACTTTAGCGCTACAGACTTCCAATCACAACTGCCCAAGTTTGAATCCTATCGGAGACGGAATTCAACTTATGAACGTACGGCGCTTTTTTGCACAGAGCCCTTTAACACTATCCTTCCATAGTCTCGCTATGACTGAAATGCTCTTGAAACACACGTAAAACACAAAATCATTATGAGTCTCAATATGTGAAAGGGACATTATGCCATAAGTGATGCACATAAGGCCCCCGTTTCCGCACAGTCTAATAAAGACATTCGCTCTTCATGATTACATTCCAGAAAACCGGACCACGTGAACCAGCTGTTTATTTCGTTTAAACATTTTATTTGTATAAGTTCCAATACACATTTAATATGAACACAGGCAATGCCTATAGGCGAGCTTGCAATGCACTATGCTTTGAAAAACCACATTTTGCAGTTACAGTACATTGGATAATATTAAAGCCAAAAAATCGTCCAAAAATCAAAGTATAAGACTAAAGCTATACCTTTGAAATTTTGGTACCGGATTCTGATACCGGATTTTCCCATTTGGTCCCGGCAAATACAAATAGATCTGCCACATTAATTGAGAACCCGACAAACTGCAAACAAAATGTTTATTTCCCAATTAGTTTGACTGCAGCGAACAGTAGTTTCATGTTACGTGTGCTGTACCATAGACCTTGCTCGCGCAGGCCTTTGGCCTGCGCCGCATGTGCCCTGTCGGCCACATGCGGCAGCGAGCTCGCTACAAATAGGCATGCATAAACTTAACAACATATACAAATGGATTCAGAAAAAAAAGTCTTAATTAAATCTACAGAAGTTGTCTTCGGTTCTTGGTTTCACTACGATACTTCCTATGGTATCAATGTAGTTTGCAGGGTTACAGAAGACCTGCATTTGTTTCCCACTGGTTATTGACTTGTTCCAAGACACCGGAGGAATCAATCTTTTCCCATGGTGTGGCTCAACATAAGAGCCAACGCACGACAAAACCTAAAATAAGACCTGTGCGACCAGTAAAGATTCAGATTCAGCCTGTACGTCCACCGAGTATGGCAAGGATTCTCATTTATCCCTCTTTGGATAGCCCGTGGGGCTGTAGAAGGCACATGCGGTGAGCGAAGACTCTGATCAGACTGCGCGGATGCACAGGCTGATCTGAGTCTTCGCTGATCGCAAAATCTTATTGTAGGTTTTGTCGTGCGCTGGCTCATGTCATAGAAAAATAGGGGAACACACGGTTTGCTTGATTTTATTGTATTCTAGCTTTTTTTTGCATTCAAGTATACTTTTCGCAGACCGGCCTGCTGGAGTAAAGGACAAATTCAGAATTTGGGCTGTTTACTTAGAAAACATATGTTTATATATATTAATCCTTAAAGCACTAATCACAACCAGTAGGCGGCATTTTAGATCTGTTTTTATTTTCCAGTGAAAATAAAATTTGACATTTCGTGTGAACCGTCTACCTAGCAGACGATTCACAATAAATGTGAGGTCTTATTTTCTCTGAAAAATAATAAAATCAATTTTAGAATGAGCTATAAATTTGCATAGCGCTTTAATGGTTAATCGATACGATAGAAAGACATCTAGCTTCAATATTTACTAAGTAGCAATGGATATCGGAACGACATTATTGACCATATTTTCATTCTGTCACTTCTTTTTGGGTGGATTGTTTACAATCGAGCCATAGTATACTTACACCAAAACTACCTTAAGGTTGTTGTCTACGTGATTATCATTGACCAATGAAATCAAACCTCGCGTTTGTACAAAATCCAGGTAATGATTATTTATAGCCGCGCTATTCTTATTCGCTGTGACGTCAGAGTGCTACCCGTAAAACCTGGACTGGGACATTCGCAAACAATGCAGACCCAGATCAGACGCCGCAGAACGCGGCGTCTGATCTCGATCGGCACTGTTTGCATAGACTTCAGGAGGTAAAGGGTTAAAGGAACAGTCAAGCCCCCGTTCAGGACCATTTTTCCAGCCTGCACTCAAAGACAATCGACCCACCAGTGCTGTCAGTGCTTTGATTACGGTTTCCATTTGGTATTTTACCTCCTTTAGAGAATACCACTGTTATAATTCAATAAATGATTATCACTCTTATACCGGTTAAACTATCAGTAAAGATTTTTTTAATGTTTGTATTTATATTATTCATTTGTTCTCGATCAAAAGCGACTGATTCATCATGCATCAAATTATTCCGAACTTCGTTGAATTCCCAGCTGAATATTTAAATGCAGTTAGTAACAACTTGATTAAACAGGTAGAAGCGAAAATTAATGTGGTAGTTTTGCTAAACCAGCAAAGAAGCATTAATGTTACCTTCTCTGTATTTTTCACTTTCCTGTTCAACAGATTCCCATTTCTTTATTGAATGTCTGTGTTGTTCGGGTCACCACTATTAACAAATTATGTACTGCCTTTTCTAGGTTGCTCAGAAAACTCTTGGTGGCAATTGTGGGTTGCCTTGCCAATATCGTTCAGAAAATTATTGATAGAGCTCATTGGTTGTTCGTCGCTGTTGCTCAGGAGAATGGTGGTAACAATTGTTGGTTGCCTTGCCAATATCGCTCAGAAAATTATTGATAGCATTCATAGGTTTTTCGTCCCTGTTGCTCAGGAAACTAATGGTAATAATTGTTGGTTGTCTTGTCAGTGTTGCTCAGGAAAGGCTTTGTAGTAATCGTTGGTTGCTTTGTCAGGAAACTCTTGGCAACATCTGTTGGTGGCATTGTCATTCCCAGTAAGCATTCTACAAAAATCTATAGCGGGCCGTGATCGGCCCATCAAGGTAGCTGACGGGCCGATAACGGCCCTCTATAGAATTATAAAGAATGCTAGCTGGGTTGTTGCTCAGAAAACGATACATAGCAATTGTTGGCTGCCTTCAAGTTTTTCAAGTTATGAGGTTACCAAATGCAAACAACAAGAGTGTCTTAAATATATGAACAGGCATTCAAGGCGGTAGTACCGTGTTACAAATTTACAGAAAATCTTGAAACTATATGAAACGTAACATAGCATGCAATCAGTCAAGTATGTGGGAGAATGCCATATCAAGACACCAAAAGAAGGAGAGATGAGGAACAAAAAAGGACAGCACAAACGCCACCTATATAATCACAGGCACATAAACAAAAAAGAATTGCAATAGAAGAACCGCCTTGGAACGGTCACTAGGAAAACTACTATGGGAGTGTGTGTGGTTGGGGGGGGGGGGGGGGAGGGGGGTGAAGGGGGGAGGTGGGGGTGGAGAGGGTGCGGGCATAAACTAGTTTAACTCGCGTGAATTACTTATATGCGCTTAACTCTTTCACTGCCACAGGCAATAATAATACGCTTTTGCAAACAGCATAGATCCAGATGAGACGGCTCGTCGAGAGCCAACTCATCTGGATCTACGCTGTTTGACATTCAGGCTTTCAACTTTACATATAAACTTCTTTCCAAGCGATAGTTTATTTAACAAAAAGCAGACGACAAATGTCGTCTGAACTTTGGCACTGAAACAGTTAAATAAATCTATGTCTGCATCCAGAAAAGGAAACTATTGGTCACAATAATTATTGTTTTGCAACCTTATTAATGTTACTCAGGAAACTGTATTCAACAATTGTTGGCTACCTTGTCAATGTTGCTCAAGAAACTGTTGGTAACATTTTTCGGTGGCATTGTCATTGTTGCTCAGGCATCTTTGTCCGACAAATGTTGGTTGCCTTGTTTGTGTTGTTCAGGAAATCATTTGTAACAATAAATGTTGTTTTGTTACCTTGTTAGTTTTGCTCAGTAAACCGTTTGCACTTGGATTTATTCCTTCATATCAGCAATGGAATGCTCACTACTAGGCTTTATAACAAACGGGATTACTTCACCTTTCTCATAGTTAATTTCCGTTTCTGAGCAGCAATATTTCTTCTCCACCAGCATAAGATGCTTGCGTGTCAAAGTTATTGACCTGCGCGCGAATCGGTCTCTTAATATAGCTTTGGATTTTTACATATGGTAGACTATTCGATTAGTTCACTAAGGACGTTTTATATTTGCCGGGACGTCGGTTTGCGACGATCCCGGCAAATATAAAAAAAAATATCTTATTTCAAACTGTGTTATAAACAGATTAATGTCTATTTGATTTTCATTTCAATCAAGAAATTTCATAAAGCTTAATAAAAGCAAACATTAACTCTTTCGGTGCCAAATTTCAGACGACATTTGTCGTCTGCTTTTCTTTTTTAACAAACTATCGCTTGAAAAGAAGTTTATACGTAAAGTTAAAAGACTAAATGTCAAACAGCGTAGATCCAGATGAGCTGTCTCATCTGGATCTATGCTGTTTGCAAAAGCCTATTATTATCGCCTGTGGCAGTGAAAGTTAAAGAATCACATTGTTGTTCTTTTTTACCTGTTACATTTAAAATTTATTTAACTTTATAGGTATACTAAAGTTAAATAAATTTAAATAAACCTTGTCCCATATCTCTATATAAACATGAACAAAATTTGCGCCGGTTCTTAGAAGTTTACGTCTAAATATTTTGTCTTGTTCCGTTATGCTAGAGCCTGAATGGCAGTACTTTATCGCACGAGGAACACTGCTCACTACAAGCCTGTTGGCAAGGATATCAAGGAACTAAACTGGTGTCAACACAAGAGACGTCACGACCTTGTCAATGCTTACAATATAGCTGTTTTCAGACTTATGCCTGATGTTTATTGCCACAGCCAAACCATAAACAAACGTTCCAAACCCCGGACATTACTATTCCAGTATCTTCTTAAATCTCTATTCCGGCTGATAGGCATAGTAGGCGAAGCACGCTTACCAAGTAATGCTTACTTTTCACGGACGCCTGATTACATCCCATTTATGCTGGCCTCGGTGGCTCAGTTGGATGCGCCGTCCGACTGGAGACCAGGAGGTCGCGGGTTCAACCCCCGCCGAGGTCGGCAACATTCTTTCGTGGAGATTGATCATGAAATAGTTTCTACGGTCATTCTCTCCCTTCCGCTGATTCAAGAAGGGCAGTTGTCAGTTTCTGGTGAAAGAATGTGCACAATACTGGTTAACCGCTTAGAGGACTAAGCCTGCCCAGTAAACGTGTGGTTAGGTAAACTGACCGCGCTCGACATGACCCCATTGGATTGACTGGGCCGTAAAACCTCAACACAAACAAACAAACATCCCATTTATTGGGTCCATGTCTGTCAGCCCTAACAGTCCTTTGTCTTTGTGTATATCGGCGTTATGATTTTCAAAAATACGACTTTGGTACTGTCGAACTTCATTAGCTTGAACATTTTTGGGACCATAAAAAATTGTTCCAGACATAGGTAGTTCGAGCCAACGGGGATTAATCATAGCACAATGAGGATAATTTAGGGAAGTGTTTTTTTTTTTTTTGTAAATTTTCTACATAAAAATGGTATGTTGAATGTACTCTTTAGAAATGCTTCGATGAGGCGATTCTTATGAGTACATTCAACATACACTTTCATGATAAAATAAGAAAATCTCCCCCAAAATCCCTAAATATTTGTATTCTGGAGATATTGGAAGAATTTCGTAGGGACAGTTAATCAGAAAATATACATTTGCATTGTTTAACAGTTCGAATAAGCCATAGTAAACGAGCCATCCCAGTGGGCGGTAACATTTGTTGGCGACATTGTCATTGTAGCTCAGGAAACTATTTATATAACAATTGTTGGCTGCCTTGTCAATGTTGCTCAAAACATGTTTGGTAACATTTGTTGGCCACATTGTTATTGTTGCTCAAGAAACTATTTTTAACAATTGTTGGCTGCCTTGTCAATGTTACCTTAGAAATATGCGGTAACATTTGTTGGCGACATTGTCATTATTGCTCAGGAAACTATTTCTGAGGCTACCTTGTAAGTGTTGTTCAGAAAATATTTGTAACAATAATTATTGTTTGTTGCTTTGTTACTGTTGCTCGGGAAACTATTGGTAACAACTGTTAGCTGTCATTTTATGTCAAGAAAATATTAATATGATGTAAATGGGACATGTATTTCAGAAATAGCATTTTAATCCTAAAATAGAATACTCAAGCACTCATTTTAAATGGTCCTTACATCGTTAGAGTTGACAATAGGGCCGCGTCTAAAGCGAAAAGTATCTTCAACCATGCGAAAAATGCTCAGATTCAGATCCTGCGCATGCGCAAAGTATTATCCGGTACTTTGTTCTTCTTTTATACATTCTGTCGAATGATTCTGTGGATGCGCAGGCTAATCTGGGCTTTCGCTGTCCGCATTGACCCAAAGACACGTTTTTGCTTGACGCAACCCTATAGTTAAACAAGTATCACTATATAAGTATTTGTTTTAATTTATAAGCGGAAAGTAGTTATATAATTATTCGGTATTTTAGTTAAATTTCCATTGGAACTTTATGAGGTTAAAAGCATTAAAGTAGCTGCTCTAAATTGTTGAACTGACGTCTGAAATGTAAAGGGCCCCTTTATGTTAAATCTGATTAAACATTTCTCCTATTACTCAAGACCTGTCTTGCTGGTCTTTTTTTATTGTACTTTTGCATTGTTTTCGTAGTATAATACTTTGCGATTCCCTTTATGAATTGTATACAGTCAAATTCCATGGCGCGAACATCTTTGTGACCATGGAAATTTGTTCTTGGCATGGGTTGTTCGAGTCACTGAGGGTTAATCATAGCGCCAGGTCTGGAGACAAATGGGGATAATTTAGGAATGTCTTAACAATCTTCCACAAAATAATGGTATGTTAAGTGTACACTTTGTAATCCTAATGAGTATATACATAATACATTTTCATAATAAAATAAGAACAAAAAAAAAAAAAAAAAAACAACAAAAAACAAAAAAAAAAAAAAAAAAAAAAAAAAAAAAAAACAACAACCTAAATATTCGTAAATATTTGTTTTCTTCAGCTATCGGAAGATTCTCCTAAGGACTCTAAAACGAGTTCGAATCAGTCACGATAAACAAGCCATCACAGTGTTCGAGACACATTACGAAAACACGCCTATTCAAATATACTGAAAATTTTACCACCAGAAAATGAAAATTTTCAGATAAAAATTTTGATATTTCTCATATTTCTGCTCAAAACATAGATTGTGGGTACTCGTTGGAACCGCCTCGGTTCTAACGAGTACCCACAATCTATGTTTTTGAGCAGAAATAAGAAAAATAACGTATACCCCTGTAAACCCCACTTTTACTATATAAAAGTGGGGTTTTAGAGGGTCAAAACTATATAGGTATGTTTTCGGGATGATTTGTTCTACAGTACATTGGATATTTTGCAATATATAGTGTCGAATCTTTTTATTCTATTCTCTTTCCAGAAATCATTTATCGAAAGTTTATTAGACCTATACGAGCAAGAAACTGAAGAGATGATTGACGTCATAGAAGAGAGTCGAATGGAACTTAGAGGGGACTTCCTTCACTTTTCAGACGAAACCAAAACACTCAGGGCAGAATCCAGAATGTTAGGTTTGTAGCATAGTGTCTTTTTAACCCTTCTCTTGCTAAGTACGTCATGTCCTGTCTTAGCAAACAGTGTAAATCCAGATCAGTTGGCTTCTGAAGAAGCCAACTGATCTGAATCTGCACTGTTTGTCATTAAGTATGTGAATTTCAATCAAAAACTCGGATCATGTAATCTGATTGGCTAGAAATTAGAAGTGGACGTGGCATCTTAATTTCTCCAGCATGAGAAGGGTTAACATTCGCAAATTGTCAGAATAGTTGTGTTTTGTCTAAACAATCTTTACCGCGTTTTCCATAAAGCATTGGCCACTTAAATCCTTTTCATACTAGTCCTGAAGTAAAAACTGTCCATTTTTCTACCTGTTATTGCAACCAAAAATACTGGATGAGTGACTAACAATGTAAAATACCGTATTCGACATAATTACCGCGCTGTACGGTTAGGTTTTTCAAACCAATCAGGAACAAAGGAAAAACAACAACAACAAAAAACAACAACTTATAAAACATCCAGCTGATAAGGACACACTTTAGAAAAAGAATCGTAGTGGAGTTCATGGTAGGATTATTTAACCCATTGTAGACTGAATAGACTCTCCCACACTATATATTGGAAGAGTCCAATTACAATTTTAGGTATGTCCGGCTATGAGATTTACATATTCCTAGAGAAAAAAAAATAGCTAAAATATTTGCAAACAGTGGAGACCCTGATCAGACGCCGCGTTCTATGGCGTCTGATCTGGGTCTGCACTGTTTGCCAGTTACCCTTTTACGGGTCTCCCGACTACAATGGGTTAATGATACAGATATGATATTTTTTCTGATTTCCTTTATAAGAAAGATGTTGAGGGCGCTCATTTTAATTATCTGGATAAGTCTATAAAAGCGTTATGTTATTGGTACTCATTTGTATTGCCTCGACTTGTCGAGTAGCAACAACATATGCTTTTATAAAGAAGCAGATAAAAATATATGACAGAATTGTACAATGAGCCCCCGTTACAACGGCATCATTTGTTCCTAAAGATGTTGACATTAAAATGAATTTATTTACTGTTTTAAAGAATCCTAAATGAGCAGAATGATACGTAAGAAAAGTCATATTTTTTATTTCTTTCCTCATGTATCATGGTTTGGATATTTATTTGAATCGCCTCAGTGAGGCGATTCTAACAAATATCCAAACATATTTTTCTTGAAGTATCAAATACATTGTCAATGTGTAATTTCTGATTAACTGTTACCTCTTGAGCGAAGGTTTTGTGCCAGTAAAATTATTTTCAAACAAATTTTGTCGTTGTATCGGTTGTCGGTATAAAAAGAGATGACTGTAGTTTACAGGACTGCATACGCAACCCACACCATAGCATCGGCTTAAGCGGAACTCGATTTCCAACATACCAGAATGAACCCCTGATCGCAGGGAAAAAAACTGCACTGTTGTGATGTGTGAATATACAGTTTAACTTCAATGGCTCGAACACCGATGGCTCGTTTACCATGGCTAATTCGCACTCGTTTTTGAGTCCCTACGAAATTCTTCTGATAGTTCAAGAAAAAAAGTATTTAAGGGAATTTTCTTATTTTATCGTGAAATTGTATGTTGTGTGCACTCATTAGAATCGCCTCGTCGAGGCGATTCTAATGAGTACACTCAACATAAAATCATTGTGTAGAAAATCGAAAAGATTTCCCTAAATTATTGCTATTTGCTTCCTGAACTGGTGCCATAATTAACCCTCAGTGGCTCGAACTACCCATGTCTCGAACGAATTTCCATGGTCCCAAAGATGTTCGAGCCATTGAGGTTCGACTGTATTGTCTTTTAAACTTCTTTCATAAGTACCACTTAAGTTGGCTTTACATAGTTTACGTTTTTATACAATGCACAATGTTTTAAGGCGATATATTATTCTAAAGTGTGTGTGTCTGTGTCTGTGTGTTTGTGTGTAAAATGGAAGATTTTTATTGCATGTTACATGGAAAGTACGAATTAAATAACTGTTTACGTGGCTATTACATTTAATGCAGTAACTATATATATAATGACTGATATAACAATAGGCTACATGTATTAGTAATTCAAATAACGACAAAACGCATGAACCATTGATGACCGTGTCAGCTTGAAAATAGAAATTAAAAGTCTTTCAGCGCAAACCAAATATTTGATAAACGCGTTTTAGACTGTTTGATTTACGAGCAATTTCAGATGAAAGATTACAATATGACATTAAAATACTATAAAATCGAATTATTGATGCAATACATTGTTGTCTTGCTGTATTGTGTCATTTTACAATACAAGCAATCAATAAACACGTTCAGTTTGCAAGAAACTGGAAACTTCTATTAAGGACCTTATTCACATTCATATGTCATTAGTAAATTATTGTCACGGTATAATTGATTGATATTATGTAAATATGGTAAACTGTAACATTACGTTACTATTGCTATGAAAAATGGGCCGCAGCATGTGAAACCTGATTTCTGGCATAGCGAAGGCACAGATCAGCCCAGGACCGAGTTGTTCAAAACTAACGAGGTCGTTAAACTTTTAACCATGATTAAATATGGCATACATGCTAATATTTTTACTGATAAAATAGGAATAGCTTTTCACATTTTTTCAGCAAAAATACAGCGAATAAGATATTGTACTTACTAGAACAATTAACATTTTGACCACTTACGAACTCGTTAAGCTAACGATGCTTTGAACAACTGGGCCCAGACCATTGGATACTACACAATGAATGAATGGAGAGCAAAGACCTAGATGATACTTTGCGCATGCGCAGGATATTCTGGATCTGCGCATTTTGCGCATGATCGATGGCACCTTTGTTTGCTTAATGCCTCCCGAATGATGGTGTCTCCGTTCAAAAGCTCAACCAAAGCTTATTTTTGTATTGTTGTGTAACTACTTCCTGACTGGACATGTCTAATCTGATTGATCTGATCAGATCAGATTCTGATCCTTGCCTTGTCTTTTAATAGTGTTACTTGTTTAACCCATTTATGCCGTGTGGACCCATCTACCTTAACTCTTTGGACAGGTCCATTTCCTATATAAGAGGTGTCTGATTAGTTTTTTATCATTATCATGTTTTGTAGAAATTTCTAAACGTAATTCAAATAGTGCAGACCCTGATCAGACGCCTCGTTCTGCGGCGTCTGATCTGGGTATACACTGTTCGCCAATGTCCCTTTTATGGGACGCTAGGATTAAATGGGTTAAGCGATACGAGATTGTCATGCACTATTGATACTACTAATAAAACACCTAAAAGTAGCACTTGTTTCTATTGGTGTAAGTCCATAAGATATGACAAAATTTTTTTAGTGCCAAGCAAAATAAGCCTAACATGTTTCAATGATACCAGATTTGTCAAGCATTGATGTACCTACTGATGAAAAAAAAAATCTAGAAAGTAGCACTGGCATCTACAAGTGTAAGTCCATAAGGTAAGACAAAATTTTAAAGTGCCAAACCAAATAAGTATAAATCTCCATAAGGTTAGTCAAAATCATCAAGTGCTAATAATGATTGTAAGAGACGGCAGTTTATTTTTTCTTATTACTTTTCAGAGAAAATATGGATTGGCATTCCAGGTGAATCGTCTGCTGTAATGATTAGTTTTAAGGCAATTATGGTTCAAAGTTATGATTACCTCTTTAATAACACGATCGTGGGTCGGGTCTCAGACTCTATGACAGTGCCGACATAAATCTTACATTAGAGGGTTGATTCCAGGTGTAATGGCTTTACGCTGGCCCTCCGTGGTTGAACTAGTGGTTTTCTTTGCTCTGACAGCCAGCGTCTGCGATGTTTGCCAGAAGACCACATCCTTGTTTCATCACACTGATTTAATTTGATTTACACGTTTATTTGTTTTTTTTTTTTCTGTGATGTTCCACTGATTGAGTTAGGTAGTCTTTATGCAAACAGAACAATCATTTTGTATTTTTGTGTAACCAGTAAAATCGATATAACCCACACGCCCCGGTATTTTTACTACTGGCCGTTCTAAGGCGGTGGTTCACAGGAGCTTGAAACTCGGTCAGAAATGAATGTTAAAATGGCCCAAATCGACTTAGGCGAGTCATGTTAAAATGACGTAAAGCGACTATCCTTTAAGGCGAGCCATAAAATGGTGCAATCGACTAGTCTATAAGGCGAGCCTTAAAATGGCCGAAATCGACTAGTCGATAGTCGATTTGGGCCATTTTAACATGCATTTCTAGCATATATCAAGCTCCTGTGCGGTGGATCTGCTGTTGTTAATTCTTATTATGGCCTTGTGGCTGCTCGCTCCGGGGCTTATTGCTTATTTTTCCCTGTTTATTGTTTTATTATTGTGCCTGGTGGATCCTGTCCTGCAATGTAATCCGCTAATTCGGGGAAGAGTGAGCTGGTTGCTTTACTTTTTTTTGGTTTGTGTAATGTATGCCATGGTTTGTTTTCCTCTTGGTTTCATTGGTGGGCTGTTTTCGATGATTTTGACTCTTCCTGAACATCTTCTTTTCTACTTTTCTCAAAGTTTTCTAAGTCCGGCGTAATATGTTTGAAACAAAAATGAACAGATTTGACCATTATTATTGTATTGTAGGTTTACCTCTGATTTAAGCATTACTTACAAGTACACTGTAAAAAGAGCACGTAGATTTTACGGTAAATACTGGCAACTGGCTGCAAGTAAATGTTCGGGCGCCTGTAGATTATTTACAGTAATAATTTCGCATGGTAAGGCAGTGTAGGGCAAGGTAGGTAACGTATAGGACATAGTAGGGATGTGAGCTAACGCGCCGTATCTTTAGCTTACATATCCTTACCCCATCCTTCGAGGTATTCCTGCAAAAGTGCTACGGGGCCCCGTAAAAAAAATACGGTAAAGGCGCTAGCAGCCAGTTACCAGTATTTACCGTTAAATCTGTGGGAAATTTTACAGTGATTCAAAACACGCGTCATGTATATTGAAGTACTTCTAAGTACACACAGCAAAATCATGTACTGGTTAAAGTTTTGGCTTGAAATTATTTATTTGTAAAGGATTATTGATGAGATTATTTCTGTTTGATTATTTTTCTGCTAATGGATTGCTATGGTCACACCTTTGAAGTTAAATATGCTCGCTGCTAACTCTTTTTTATGCTAAACTTAAAAATTAGCAAATTCTATTGGAAAAAAATGCTTCCAAATTAGAAGCTACTCATAAAAGCAAAGAATTTGCTCCCTCTGGGAGCAAATTCTTGCCTTTAAGAGCAGCCTCACAGATAAAGAAGCAAAAGTTTTTATGTTGATATCACTTTATTGTAAAAATGGTTCTTACGCATGTTACGCACATGCATACAGTCGAACCTCGTTATCTCGAACTCGCTTATTTCGAATAACCGCTTATCTCGAAGTGAAAATCTAGTCCCTGTTTTAACATGAAACTATGACAACAGGTAACAAAATAATGTGGAAAAGAGGAGAAATGAGCAATTTCTCAACCTTTTCCACATTTTTATATATATTTCTAACTTCAGGAGTCAAATTACATGTTCATTTGTTAAATGTGGTTGTTCAATTTATTGTTTTCCTCACTCTCTCAACTCTGATATGTCGAGGTACGGATATCTCGAAGTGTTTCAGTGAGTCCCTTGGAATTCGAGATAACGAGAGTCAACTGTATATGCGTAATGACACTGCGCCTATGTAAAATATTATTAATCATTTAATTCTCCATTTTGTTTTCATTTGCTTACTCTAAGGGTTAAGAAGTTTCTGCCATTCTGTTTGCTGATATTAGCTTATTAAGAAATAATCATAACATATTTGAGCACACAAAACCTACAATAAGACCTGTGTGACCAGCAACGATTCAGTTTAGCCTGTACACCCACCCAGTAAGGCAAGGGTTCTTGTTATACCTCTGGATCGCCCGGAGGCTGTAGAAGGCAAATGCGATCAGCGAAGACTGATCAGACTGCATGAATGCGTATGCTGATCTGAGTTCACTGGTCGCACTAGTCTTATTGCAGGTTTCGTCGTGCGCTGGCTCAGTTATTTATGCGATCCTTGAGCCCAGGGAATTTTGAGGGTTTGTAGAATATGATTTTTGCGGAGTTTATCGGTGTCTTAAAGCAGGCGAATAACTCAAAAACAATTTAAAGGCCTAAGGGCTTTATCTGAATTTTGTGATTCGCAGGGGTTAACATATCGATAAAATCCAACGCAAAGACTGTAGTATCGAGATCCTTGCTTAGTGGATTTATCAAAATATAAATGCCGTTTTGATGAATCAAATTGCATTAAACTACAGTTGACTCTCGCTATCTCGAACTCGCTTATCTCGAATAACCGCTTATCTCGAAGTGAAAATCTTGTTCCTGCTTAAACATGAAAATCTAACATCAGGTAAAAAAGTACTGTGGAAAAGAGGAGCAATTTCTCCTCTTTTCCACAATATTTTCAATATATCTCTAACTTCAAGAGTCCAATTACACATATACTTGTTAAATGTGGCTAATCGAATTAATTTTTCCCCAAATTCTGCAAATCTGATATGTCGAAGTACGGATATCTCGAAGTATTTCAGAGAGTCCCTTGGAATTCGGGATAACGAGAGTCGACTGTAGATGAATTGGAATTATTAATACTAGGGACAATATTTATCCAAGTATAAAGAAGCAAAACTTCAATGGTATGATGATGGCTCATTTACTGTGGTTGATTCGAATTTGTTAGTTACGGATAAATTTTTCCGATAGCTCAAGAAAACAAATATTTAGAAACATTTTAGGGACATTTTCTTATTTTATCATGAAACTGTATGTTGTGTGCCCTCATTAGCATGACCTAAAACTGCTGCAAGTTATTCCCACTTGCCTCCTGGCCTGCCGCTATGATTAACGATCAGTGGCTCACCTTACCCATGTCTAGAACAAATTTCCATGGTCATAAAGATGTTTGAGCCATTGCAATTGGACTGTTTAAATTATTTTCGACATGAGCTTTTGCAATAATAGTATTTCGCTGTTAATTTTCAGAAGAGAGACGAAAGGAGAACGGGAATGATTTTGATAAGTACAAGAAAGGAGGAATGTCCTCCAGAAACTCTGATTCTCGTCTTTCCTATATCAACGAGCAAGAAAATAGCAAGTCAATACAAGACTACAAGAGACGAAGTAAACGACGTCAACTTGGAGTGGACGAGAGTAGAAGTAAGAGTACAGATAGACCTTCAGAGTCCAGATCAATCAGTGTGTTAAGCACCAGAAGTTTACCAACACCAGTGTCATCCAAGTCTGTTGAACAGGTTAGATAACAAAAATAGACAATCTTTATTTCTTATATACCGTATTTCTTCTAAGTATTCGGACATATATGTCTAAACAAACAATGTAGGGCCAGATCGGGCGCCACAGAATATCGCGTCTGCTCATGGTCTACACTGATAATTATTCATACAGCAGTTTTAGATACACCAAAAGATACAGCGAGCCCTCATTACAGAGACATCATTTGTTCCTGAAGATGCTGCCATTAACATTATGAAAACACGCCTATTCAAATATATTGAAAATTACACCACCAAAAACTGAAAGTTTTCAGATAAAAAATTCCGATATTTTTCATATTTCTGCTCAAAACATAGATTGTGGGTACTCGTTAGAACCGCCTCGCCGAGGCGGTTCTAACGGGTACCCACAATCTATGTTTTAAGCAGAAATAAGAAAAATAATGTATACCCCTGTAAACCCCAGTTTTACTATATAAAAGTGGGGTTTAAGGGGGTAAGAATTATATAGGCATGTTTTCGTGATAAAATGAATTTGCTGTTGTAAAGAATCCTAAATGAGCGGAATGATATGTAAGAAAGGTGTCAATTTATTCTTCTTTCCTCATGTATCATGTTTTGGATATTTGTTAGAATCGCCTCTCCAAAACACATGTTTCTTGAAGTATCAAATACAAGGTCAATGTATAATTTCTGATTAATTGCCAGCGAAAGTTTTGTGCCAGACAAATTATCATTATAACAAATTTTGTCGTTGTATCAAGTATCGGTATAGAGGGTTGACTGTATATTAAATTTAGATTTTGTTTCAGCCATTTTGATAGAATTACGGTTCTAGTGAATTCAGAATGTCCATTCGCAAAGCCTGTGTCCGCAACACCTCTTCCATCTTCCATCTAATTCATCTGAAAATTTGTATATTTCTTCTTTTGACCTGCTGTGCATGTGAATTAACCCTTGTCATGCTGAATAAGTTAAGATGCCAAGCCCACTTCTAATTTAAAGCCAATCAGATTACTTGATCCAGGTTTTTGATAGAAGTTCACATAGTTAATGACAAACAGTGCAGATCCAGATCAGTTGGCTTCTTCATATGTTCTGGATCTACACTGTTTGCTAAGACAGGGTATGTCGTGTTCAGCAAGAGAAGGGTTAAGGTGTTTGATACAGATATTTTTGAAAACACTGTATCCGTTTGAAGGTCCTTGTGCTGTAAATTGTAAATGAAGGGTTGTCAAATTTCAGACGTGCTCCATACGTCTGATGACGTTTGGCCTCCAGCGTTATATTTTAGTAAAAGTTTGCCCTTTAATTTATAATTTCACTAATAATGGCGCTCAAATTTATTTCATTAATGTATGACCTTTTTAGATTTTATTTCAATACCATATGTTCTCAAATGATTTTATAGTGTAGTTATAATTTCGCCTTTCCGGTGTTTAGAAAGTTTATACTGGGGTCTCTGATGAGGTCTAATTAGCCGAGGCTGGCTTGTCTGACTCTGGACCACAACGTAACTTCTAAATAAAAGTTGTCTGATAAAGCCTACTCAGTTAAGCAGTTTAGTCTGATCCGGACATCTTCGGCACGTCGACTGTGTTGATGTTCTTTACTCTTGAGGCGCATTACTTTTCATCACGAAAACATACCTATATAATTTAGACCCCCTTAAACCCTACTTTTATACAGTAAAACTGGGGTTTACAGGGGTATACATTATTTTTCTTATTTGTGCTCAAAAACATAGATTGTGGGTACTCGTTAGAACCGCCTCGTCGAGGCGGTTCTAACGAGTACCCACAATCTATGTTTTGAGCAGACATATGAAAAATATCAGAATTTTTTATCTGAAAATTTTCATTTTTTGGTGGTAAAATTTTCAGTATATTTGAATAGGCTTGTTTTCGTAATGTGGAATCTATTTGTCATGAGATTATGCGTTATCAGAACATATAGGCCGGTCCATGCGAAACCGTACTGTCGGTATTTGCGAACAACGAAGGCACAGACCAGTTCAAGCATCCGCTAGGTTTGGCTAGGACCTTGCTCTGAGCTGGTGTATTGGACAGCAGATTGGATATCCTTGGCAGATTTTCTAACAGTTTCACAAAGGAGACAATTTTATGACTTCCTGCATGCTTTCTTCCATAGTAAGCCCTTTCTAAAAAGGGATCTACTCTAAGTGGAAAGTATTTGCTCCAAATTCTTTTCTTTTAGAGTGGAACCTACAGTCGACTCTCGTTGTCTCGACTTCGCTTATCTCGAATAACCGCTTATCTCGAAGTGGAAATCTGGTCCCTGTTGTAACATGGAAATCTATCAACAAGTAACAAATATTGTGGAAAAGAGGAGAAAACTGCTCCTTAGGAGCAAGTTCTTCTCTTTTCACAATATTTCAATATATCTCTAACTTCAGGAGTCAAACTACGTATTCATATGTGAGATGTGGCTGTTCGATTTCGTTTTTTCGTCGATTCTGCAAATCTGATACGTCAAGGAACAGATATCTCGAAGTATTACAGTCTTTGGACTTCGAGATAACGAGATTCGACTGTATTTTAGAAAATCAACAAAATTAATTTTGACACAGATGCCTCCCAGGGAAGTGCAGCAATTCCCCCAACTGATCCAGGCAGATCTGAGCCTTCTGTGTCCGAATGTGCACCGAAGATGCATACCGTATTCGACCTAATTACTGCACATACTCCTATAAGCGCACAGTCAAGCTCTTCCATAGTCTTCAGATTACAGCCAGTGTACTTTTTGTCTACTTCTTTATAAAGTCATATGTTGTGAGTACCCATTTGAATTGCATCGACTTGTCGATGCAATTCAAACGAGTACCCACAGCACCTGCTATGCTTTCATAAAGAAAATCAGAAAAACAAAACAAAACAAAACATCGCATAAACACCATTAGATAAGTCATTAGCTATCTTGTTTTGAAAGCGTATTTTTAGTAGGTGGATATATATTTTACTACAAGTTTTATCAGTAATTTTGAAAAACCGAAGTGCACAGTGCGGTAATTAGGTCGAATACGGTATTTGTCCTAACGGGGCACATGTGCGTATAAAGAGGGCCGAGATGAGCATTTGTGTCTATGAAATCAGGACCTTGGCTGTGTATCGATATATTTTTCACCGTCCAATGATTATATAACCGGACAAACATCACGAAAACATGCCTTTATAATTTTGACCCCCTTAAATCCAAGTTTTATATGGTAAAACTGGGGTTTACAGGGGTATACATTATTTGCTGAGGCGGTTCTAACGAGTACCCACAATCTATGTTTCGAGCAGAAATATGAAAAAAATTTCATATTTGTTTTATCTGAAAACTGTCAGTTTTTGAAGGTAAAATCTTCTATACATTTGAATAGGCGTGTTTTCGTAATGAAAGTCCGGATCATACCGAGCGGTCACGTGGTCTAAGGTTCCCCGAAAACACCTTTTGTCATGTCGGGGCACTGCATTTCCTAAAAGACCGCATCTGCGCCTAGAGAAGTCTCACATCAGCCTGAGCACCCGAGCTGTCTGATCAGAGTCTTCCCAGGACACTCTGTATGTAATAAGGACGCAGTCTTCGCTGGACACCCATGTACATGTAATATTAACGGAAATGCGGTATCCCGGCTCAGTTATCGGAGTACATTAACCCATTTATGCCAAGTGGATTCTTCTACCTGAACTCTTTGAACCAGTCCATTTCCAGTTTAAGGGGTATCTGGTCAGTTTTTTTTTTAGTATTACCATGTTTTATTAAAATGCTTGTAATTAATGCAAACAGAGTAGACCCTGATCAGACGCCGCAGAATGCGGCGTCTGATCTGGGTCTACACTGTTTGCCAATGTCCCATTTATGGGACGCTAGGCATAAATGGGTTAATCAGGAAATGAAGGCGTTATCAGTTGAACTAGATCACCTATTGGCATTCTATTAATAGGCCATATCGAAACATAAGAAATGATTTATAGTATAAAATATTGTGTGGTTTTAATCATTGCAAAACATGAGCGTGGCTGTTTCACCGGAGTGATCAGAATTTATGGAGTATGTTTATCCTCACCCGTGACTTTATGTAATGGAATGTTCCATCTTTCAGTTTGGTCGCATCCATCTTACAAATAGAGACTACTGGTAAAAAATCTAAAACAGAACAGTGCATGTCCGGATGAGACGGCTCGTGACGGGCCGTCCTATCTGGATCTGCACTGTTTGCAAAGGTATATCTATTTAACTGCAGGGATGGAAGGGTTAACTTTAGTTATCTTTTCCCTAAATAAACAAACCGGGTAAATGTATGTTCAGTTAAATAGTGTAACCACATTTATATGTGTTTTTACAACACAATGTTGTAAATATGAGGTCACCGCATGCCAAAACCAACAAAATGGCATGTGCGCCCAGCGAAGACTCAGATCAGCCTGGGCATCCGACCAGTCTGATCAGTTTTCGCTGTCCGCATGAAGAAACTTTGGGTCCTCAGCTACCCATTGAGCGCTCAGCGAAGATTCTGATCAGACTGGGCGGATGCCCAGGCTGATCTAAGTCTTCGCTGGGCGCACAGGCCATTTTGTTGGTTTTATCATACACTGGCTCATATGGTATACTAGTTACATCAACATATCAATACTGTCTTTGCTTTTACGTGTTTTTTTTTTTTTTCATAACACGTTTCTGATTAATTTGAAGAGAGAGCTTTACATTCTGGTGCAATTCTTTATTGTTCGAGCGTCGGTGTTTTAATGTTTGGCGTTTGTTTTGTCATTATTTGTTCTTCATCTCTTCTTTTTTTCCGGTGCCTCGTAGACTGGCTTCAGTCTCCAGTAACTAAATATTTTTTTATTATAATCCTGTTTGATAATTCGATAAAATAAAATCAAATAATATCATGACTCTAAAGGCTGGTCACTAGTGACCAGCTTTCATAGTCATGATATTATTTTGGTTTTATTTTAGTGGAATATCAAACAGGATTATAAGAAACAAATATTAGTCACTGGAGACTGGAGCCAGTCTAGGTGCCTCGGGGAGGCGGTGCTTCGTGATCGTGCCGTTTTCCGGGGAACTTAAATTATATTTATGAAATAATTACATCATATACGTACATTGCAAATCTTAATCTTGTAAGTTAAAGTCGCGGAAGAAAGAAATTTTCACTCTCACTATAATATCAGTGAAGAATGAATAAAGAAAGAGAGAAAGAAGGAAGTAATATGTAACTGACTTGTACTAATTAATCTCAAAGCGTTTTCATTAAATATGAAATTAATATTTAAAGCAGTAACTCTGGAAATTTAATGCAAGATCCTGTTTGTGTTTTCATTTTATGATTTTTTCAGATTAAAATACTATGAAATTTCAAACGTCAAGTCTATATTTAGTTCTAAACTATCCTTGTCTCATGAATTTTCAAAACTTAGCTGAATCATTGAAATAAAGTCTCTATACACTGAACATGCTGTTGCATACGAGACTGAATATGAAATGATGATCCTGTATGCTGGAAAAGGAAGAAATGCTTCCATACATGAACATATGTAGGAGTCATCGTGTTTATCATGTAACCTTTGTAAATCTTTAATATTATTTTTACCACTCACCACGAAAACATGCCTGTTGTTTACAGGGGTATACATTGTTTTTTTTTTAGTTCTGCTAAAAAAACATAGATTGTGGGTACTCGTTAGAACCGCCTCGCCGAGGCGGTTCTAACGAGTACCACAATCTGTGTTTTGAGCAGAAATATGACAAATATCAGAATGTTTTATCTGAACATCATATTTGTTTGTTTTTGGTGGTAAAATTTTCAGTATTTTTGAATAGGCGTGTTTTCGTTATGCTGTAGCATACGTGATTGATTGTAAAATGAGGATCTTTTATGCTGGAAAGGGAAGATGCTTTCATAATGAACATGTGTGGGAGTCATCGTGCTTAGCATACAACCTTTGTAAAGCTTTCATATTAATTTTTTACCACTGAATATTGTAAGGCGACAGGTATGATCATGTTCGTTCTTTGTAGATCCTTTTTTGTGTGTGTTTTGTCCCGTTTGTTGTCTTATTCTTGTGTTTGGTGGGCCCTCTCAGGCATTGTTATTAAAGTCGACTCTCGTTATCTCGACTCTGCATCACTCGAATATCCGCTTATCTCGAAGAGAAAATCTGGTCCCTGTTTTAACATGGAAAACTGACACCAGGTAACAAAATATTGCGGAAAAGAGGAGAATTTCTCCTCTTTTCCACAATATTTTCAATATATCTCTAACTTCAGGAGTCAAATTACATATTCGTCTGTGAAATGTGGCTGTTCGATTTACTTTTTTCCTCAGTTTTGCAAATCTGATATGTCGAGTTACAGATATCTCGAAGTATTTAAGAGAGTCCCTTGGACTTCGAGATAACGAGAGTCGACTGTACTTTGCTGGTGAAGTGGGAGTCGGTTGCTTTGCCTAACGTTGGTTTGTAAAACCATTCCGAAAACACGCCTATTCAAATATATTGAAAATTTTACAACCAAAAAGGAAAAAAAATCAGATAAAAAATTCTGATATTTTTCATATTTCTGCTCAAAACATAGATTGTGGGTACTCATTAGAACCGCCTCGGCGAGGCGGTTCTAACGAGTACCCACGATCTATGTCTTTTTAGCAAAGTAAGAAAAATAATGCATACCCATGTAAACCCAAGTTTTAGTGTATGAAAGTTGGGTTTAAGGGGGTCCAAATTGCATATGCGTGTTTTCGTGATGGTGCGCGTTTTGTCGTAATTTGTTAACTCTTACTCTTGGTGCAATTGGTAGACTTTGTTCTGTGATTTTCCCTCTTATCCTGGATAGCTCGAACACCGATGGTTCGTTTACCATGGCTAATTCGAACTCGTTTTTTGAGTCCCTACGAACTTTTTCCAATAGCTCAAGAAAAAAAAATATTTAGGGAAATTTTATTTTATCATGGAATTGTATGGTGTGTGTACTCATTAGAATCGCCTCATCGAGGCGATTCTTATGAGTATACTCAATATACAATTATTGTGTAGAAAATCGAAAAGATTTCCCTAAATTATCAACATCTGCTTCTTGACCTTGCGCCATGATTTATCCTCAATGGCTCGAACTACCCATATCTCGAACAAATTTCTTGTGTCCGAAAGATGTTCGAGCCATTGAAGTTCGAGTGTAGTTGGTTGATTTTTGAGTAGCAGCCAAAATGTATGCGAGTTGTATAGGACGTCGCTGTGCGCGTAATGTCATATTCACAAGGCTAGTTGAAAGAAGAAACTCCAAATATAAAATACATAATATATATAAAGTTGAAATCTCTAGCAAAGTAGCCTTTACCATTTCCAAAAATGAAAAAAGAAAAACGTACTGAACGCAGGGCATCAAATTGCCATCATAAAAGATAAAAGTTGCCACGGTGTTACATAAACGGTTGCATGTATTTAATGCAAGTACATATTTATTTACAATCTGTTTCAAATGCATGCGAAACCACATTTGTCAGGAGAAATAGAATCGTTTAGAATGTCGTCTGGTCTGGTATTATCTGTCTGCAATAGAGTAATTGTTGAGTGTACGTAACGCCAAATGACAAACGACAAATGTGCAATTTTAATTCTTATTCTCTTTTCTTAGGCCTTGACATTTCGTTAAAATATTAATAGAGACTGAACGAACTGAAGTGACTGTCATGATTTCAATAGCAGCAACAAAAAGATGAATACCTAGCTAGCATTCTTTATAAATCTATAGCGGGCCGTTATCGGCCCGTCAGCTACCCTGACGGGCCGATAACGGCCCGCTATAGACTTATGTAGAATGCTTACTTAGGTATCGTGTTTCGGTATTTTAATTCAGCAGGGTAAATTCCAAAATCTATATTTACTTCAGGAGAAAGACGAAGTGATGCAGAATCTAAAAATAGCCACTCACCAGAACGAGGTGGAGAGACAGCGGCAGGCAGAGCTAATGTACCAGCGGCGAGAGAAGAGACGTCAACAAAAGCAGACGACAGAAGAGAAGGCGTTGGAATTATTAGAGAAAGCGCTCCTTATGGATAAAAAGTAAGTTACATAAATAAATATATGATTTAAGACACATACTTGAACAAATACAAGTAAAGATACTAGTCTGGTTGCACCGGTTACTGTACGCGCCGCCTCGATCTGAATTTTCTCCAATTCGTTTGCTTCGTACTGAGTGCAATTATCCCACACGACGTCAGCATATTCAAGTAAAGGTCTAATGAAAGAAAAGTAAATTGTCTGAAGAGATTTCCTATCAAGTAGAAATTTTAACTTGCGCATAATGTTAATTCTATTCCACGCTTTCGATTTGACCTGGGCCAAGTGTTCATGCCATGTACAGTCACTAGAAAAGGTAAGACCTAGATGTTTGTGGGTATCGACTTCGGTTATAGGTTGATTGTTCATAACAACCGGTGGATGGTAAGGTTTGTTACGTTTGCGGGAGAGTAGGAGAGATTCAGACTTAGCTGGGTTGAAGCTGACTAACCACTTTTTGGCCCACTGGTTGATCTTTTCTAGATCGGAATTTAGTAGTTGGGCGGCTTCAACTGGGTCGTTAACGATGATATACAGACTTGTGTCATCCGCGAAAAGACGTATTTTGCAATGGATCTCTTCGACAATGTCGTTTATATATACCAAAAACAGAAGGGGGCCGAGTATAGAGCCTTGTGGGACACCCGCTCTGATTGGTATCCAGCTAGAGCTGGCTCCAGGGAGAACGACTCTTTGAAAGCGATTGATTAGATAATCGGTGGACCACGAAAGGAGAGAACCTCTTATGCCTACTCTGTTCAACTTATAAAGAAGTCCTTTATGCCACACTCTATCAAAGGCTTTGCTGATATCACAAAACACAGCACGCACTTCTTTGCCTTCATCAAGAGCTTTACAAAAAGTATTATAGATGTCAATTAGTTGGTTGACAGTAGAATCGCCTGGAACAAAACCAGATTGAAGAGTTGTAATTGCTCCTTTGTCGCGAATGAAGTTGAATACATATTTATGAACAAGTTTCTCGAGAACTTTTCCTACTGTACTTAGAAGGGAGATCGGACGGTAGTTAGAGGGATCTGAAGGATCATCTTTCTTGTGGATTGGAGTTATATTTGCCTGTTTCCAATTCTCAGGAAATTTGCCTGTAGAAAGTGAATAATTGAAGAGGTCGCATAGGGGATCAGAAAGAGCACTGGAGAGTTCTTTGAGGAGTCGGTTGTTAATCGCATCGGGTCCTACCGATTTTCCCGTCTGGAGAGACTTCAAACATATTTCAACCTCGAAAGGCGACAAATGTATAGAATGTAAAGTTTCGGTTTGACTGCTACTGAAATGATTATCGGGCAGTTTTGCATTTGTTTCATCGATGGTATTTTGTGAAGAAAAGAAACCGTTTAATGCTTCAGCTTTGTCCTTATTATCCGAATATATGTTGCCTTGAACGTTAAGGGGTGGAATGTTGCTTTTTTCTGACGGTTTGATTACATGTGCTACCAGACTAGTATCTTTAAATCTTTTATATTCCGAAACTGGATGGGACACCTTGGCTTGCAGAAGAAATAAACACAAAATTACTATGTTCTATAAAATGTATTATGACCTTTCTCCAGCTTACCTGTCCTCACTCTTACCACCCACAACTGGAGCAAATGTCTCATATAATCTCCGCAACCCTAACAATCTTCAAACAATACACAGCCATTCTCAGCTCTACTTTAACTCATTTCTTCCAAGTGCAGTCAGAACTTGGAACACTTTGCCTGAGGACACAAGAAAAAGCAGTAGCATAGCTTCATTGAAACGTCATCTTAACACTAACGTCACTCTTCCACCACGACATTTCTACGAAGGGAAACGACTTGGACAAATTCTTCATTGCCGACTGAGGACTAACTGTAGCGCTTTAAACCAACACCTGTTCTCAAAAAGCATTGTTCAATGCTCATTATGTGCCTGTGGTCTTGTGGAAGATACTGGGCATTTTCTTCTTTACTGTCCCCTCTATCTTAATCACAGAGACGATATGTTAAGATCTATTAATCATCTCTGTCAACCCAGTCTTAATATTCTTCTCTATGGAGACCCCAACCTGAATGATAATGATAACAAGCAAATCTTTCTTTCTGTGCAAAAATACATTTTGAATACTAAAAGATTTCAAGCCAATCGCTAGCATACCTCCGCCCTAATATATGTACCCTATTGAAGAGTCTTCTGAGACCTTTTATTGAATTGTATACGTGAGCTAATACCTTTGATTAGTATGTCTAACATCGCTTAATGTAGCAGTAAGAGTTCAATGTTATATTACACACACCCCAACCCCCCGTGGAGCCCCACCTTCTTTTTTGAATCTTTCAGTGTTCCATTCTACTTATTTCTATAAAATTATAATTGAATATGTATATTTATTGTTTATAATAAGTAAAAGTAAACATTTTGACTTTTGAAATTCACTTGCAAAGTAAAATATTATATACAACAGTTTTTGGAAACGACAATTGTTTTGATTTATAAGTGTTGTATTATTGCAAAACTTCTAGGGATACAGATTTACATAAGTCTTAGACTTTCTTCTGAATCCCTTTTGTATGAGTTCATTCATGTTTGTACTGTAACAGTATATGTATTATACGAATAAAATATGTTTAAACTAAATACTAGTAAGTAAATAAGCACGGACATGTGCGCCCAGCGAAAGTTAAGATCTTTCTTCGCGTTTGCGCAGTCAGATTAGAATCTTCACTGTACGAATTTTGAATAGCCAAGGATGCAAAGTTTCTTCATGCTGACGACGAAGATTCTGATCAGACTGCGCGAATTCGCAGGCTGGTCTGAATAGTCGCTGTGTGCACATGTACGAAAATTAAAACACGGCAGCTTGTGCTGGTGCCGTGTGGCGGCGGTAGAACTTCTCCCCGTACATCACCATAGTGCAGATTATATTTAATTTTCTTTGGGATCATTAGACCGATTGTGGTATATTTGAAAATGGAGCTCTGCTCATGTATACGCTGGAGGGCGTAAGCAGTGTTGCAAACTTCATTACTGCTTATGAAGAGTCTCAATAAAACCGAGACTCCCATTTTCTACTTTGTTTCCAAGGGCAATCTTTTTGACGTTTATTCTGACGTTGCGGCTCGAACAATAGTAGAGATCAACGTACCAGATTGTTAATCAACGCCCATCAGGCATAAGGCAAAATCGTGAAAGATAGCTTATTAGAAAAAATGATCCCTTTGTAGAGGTTCCGCCTTGGAACATTCAACAACAATTCGATTGGGCAGAGGCTTAAAGGCTCCCTATTCCCCCAAAATAGATATTTTGTATCCAAGAAAGGTTTAATAGATTGATATATAAAATGTGGCATCTGGCAGCCTGTAAAATTTCAGCTAGTCTCTTGTTTTTGAACTGGATCAAAAATGAAATGACTTTTTCTTTTTATCGTATCTCTGAATTAATGTTGGCAACATTAATTCAGAGATATGATAAAAAGTAATTTCATTTAAAGAACGCGAGACTAACTGGAATTTTACAGTGTCACATTTTACAATTGTACAAGTACCAAATTTCAATTTATTAAACCTTTCTTGGATAATAAAATGTCTATTATTAAAACTGGTTTACGCGACTAAAACTGGTTTAAGCCCCCTCCTCCTCCCTACCCCGTAGTTTTTCTACCGACCCTTCCAAGGCGGTTCCTCAGTTGCAGTTCTTTTTCATTATTCGTACGTCGATTACTTCCTACGGGCATTTGTTTTGTAATTGAGCTAGGACTCGACAAAAGCAATAAAATGACATGTGCGCCCAGTGCGCTTTTGCCCAGTCTAATCAGAGTCATCGCTGTGCACTCAATAGGTAGCTAAGGACCCAAGTGTTCTTCATGCGGACAGCCGAAAGGCTCTGTTCAGACTGGGCGGATGCCCAGGCTGAGTCTTCGCTGGATGCCATTTTATAGGTTCTGTCATGCGCTGGCTCAGTTGTTTTTCTCATCTTCTTTTGCTGCATCAGTGAAGGCTGTGCTTCGTTATTGTAGTATTTTCTGTGTGTGTCTTCACTTTATATTTTATGGGTATCCAGTCTTTGCCCTTTGTCCGGAATGTATTCTGCCTTGTCTATCCGTCTTAGGCAAGAATCTTGGGGATATTTCTTGTCCATTACTTGAACCCTGCCAACAATTTAGTAGGCAAAACGTTAGAAATGAGTCTGGAAACAGCCAAACTGTTAGGATCGCCGAGATCATGTTGTCGCCCTTAGAACGTTTTAAAATAAATAAATAAATAAATAAATATTGTTTTCTAATAGTCTGGTTCATCCTATTCAATATACATGTTCAATTACTTTTAGATAACAAAAAAAAAAAACCCCAAAAAACAAAACAATACAGCTGCTTTAAACATAATATCATAAGAGGTTACAAATAATGGAATGTAGGCTTGTAAGATATTTCCGTATGTATCTTCCACGACACGGCAATTGTTACAGAGAAGCAGAAACCTTTCTTAATTCAACTGAAGCGTGATTAATTCAAAAAGAGAAAACACAATTTCCGCGTTGATGGATTGGAACGCAGCATGATAAGAAAACGTTCATTGTGACAATATAAAACCACGTGAATTAATCAATTTCTGCCTTTGCCGCCTCAATGCACCGCTTACTTCGCGAGCAAATTCGTAACAATTTCTTTAAAGATGATAGCAAAAATAACTTTGGAATACAGTGGACTAAATACATTATATACAAAGTAGAACTGTCTAAGCCCGTGTGCCTGTATGTCGAAAGAAACAAACAGTTGAAAAAAGCCGCGTGCATCAGAATGATATACATCACGAACACATGTCTATATAATTTTGACCCCCTTAACCCCACTTTTATATAGTAAAACTGGGGTTTACAGGGGTATACATTATTTTTCTTTATATACATAAAAACATACATTGTGAGTACTCGTTAGAACCGCCTCGCCGAGGCGGTTCTAACGAGTACCCACAATCTATGTTTTGAGCAGAAATATGAAAAAATATCCAAATTTTTTATCTGAAAATTTTCATTTTTTGGTGGTAACATTTTCAGTATATTTGAATAGGCTTGCTTTTGTAATGACAGAAAATGCCCATGAATAACCACAACAATATATAGCCTACCAATAAAATCAAGATGAAGAGCAAACAAACCAAGACAGACAACACACACGTCATAAACTAAAGAACAGTAAAGTAACCAGCTCTCTATTCACCAGCCAGGTGATAACAATGCTAGACACTTTACACAACAATAAAACAGTGAACAGGGAAAAAACATGAAAAGTCCCCACACAAAGAAAAAACAACACCAGAACCACTGCCTTAGAACGGCCTTTAGTAAAACCTACCATAATTGAGCCAACGCACGACAAAACGTACAATAAGACCTGTGAGACCAGGAAAGACTCAGATTAGCCTGTACATCAACCCAGTATGGCAAGTGGTCTCGTTTATCTCGTTTATCCCTTTTTTGGAAAGCCTGGAGGCTGTAGAAGGATCATGCGATCAGCGAAGACTTTGATCAGACTGTGCGTATGCGCAGGCTGATCTGAGACTTCGCTGGTCGCACAAGTCTTATTGTAGGTTTTCCCATGTGCAGGCTCATATGTTTGTGATTGGTCGGGAGGGGGAATAAATCGATTTTACTGATTCCAAAGCTTCACCCTAGGTCCAAATGTTCTCAAAGTAAAGCAAAACCCCAGAAGATATCAAAGGAAAGAAGGACGCATTTAAAAGCAACGGCACCACAATCAAAACACTACAAGCAGAAAGCCAAAAAAAAACAAAAAAAAAAAAGGGACAGTTTCTTATCCCCAGAAATGGCCAAACGGCTATATAAAAAAAAATCACCAGAACATACATACAAATACATACAATGATAGAAATAGCAAACCACAGCAGAAACAACTCCTTGGAACGGTCAGTAAAAACCTTACTGATGGGCTTAAATAGATTTTACGTGGCCACAACCATAGCCGTTAGTTCTGCCGTGACATACACAAGACATTTGTTCAGTCCGCATGAAGGGGTTTCTAACTCATCAGTGCCACATCTCAGAGAACATAAAAATCAAACGAATACAGAGATGGAACAACGATAAGTCACTGATGAAATAAGAATGAGGACTTGTGACAGTCACATCAGACATGGTAGCCAGAACTAAAGAAACCCACCAGTAGAACCACGGCGGGCCCGAACAAAGACTAACATCGGACATTAACCAGTAATGTCATTGACACCCGATGAATATCAAAGAGATTCAAATGAACATGCGTAAATAAATAAATTATTGTATGGAATTTTAATGGGCCTCGGGAGACAGTTATGATTCATTCCAGCTTAACCGTACATTACGAAAACACGCCTATTGTTACGACCGAGCATATACTTGAATAGCGTTACGCCTGGCTCAAATATATTGAAAATTTTACCACCCCGAAAAAAAACTTAAGATATTTTTTCATATTTCTGCTAAAAACATAGATTGTGGATACTATTTAGAACCGCCTCGCTGATACGAGGCGGTTCTAACGAGTATCCACAATCTATGTTTTTGAGCAGAAATAAGAAACACAATGTGTAACCTTGTAAACCCCAGTTTTAGGGGGTCAAAATTATATAGGTATGTTTTCGTGATGAAAAAGTCCGTCATTAACTATTTATATCTAGAAGAATCTTCTACTTAACTCTTTGGACCGGTCCATTTCAATATAAGGAACGTCTGGTTAGTCTTTATTGTTACAATGTATTATAGATATTCCTGTATTTAATGCAAACAGTGTAGACCCTGATCTGACGCCGCTTTCTGCGACGTCTGATCTGTGTCTACACTGTTTGCCAATGTCCCTTTGATGGGACGCTAAGCTTAAATGGGTTAAATGGGAATGACTGCACATTCAAGGGAAGCAACTCTGCCAACTATCTCTTTCTGATTAACAGACTACTGTGTAAGGGAAGACAGTTCCCATAAAGACTTGGCGTACAAGAAAGAAAACAGGAATTCCATAAAGATCGCTCCTATGTATATAGGGGAAAACCTACCGGGTGTACCTTGTCACTTTAACCCTTGTTTTACTGAATAAATTAAGATGCCACACCCACTTCTAATTGTCAGCCAATCAGATTCCTTAATCCAGGTTGTTGGTATAAATTCACATAGTGTATGGCAAACAGTGCAGATCCAGATCAGTTGGCTTCTTCAGAATCAGTTGGCTTCTGAAGAAGCCAACTGATCTGGATCTACACTATATTCAAAGGCTGGGTATATCCGGATTCAGCAGGACAAGGGTTAAGTAAGAAAGTATTTTCCTTTCAGACATCACACTCCCGACAACCACAAAGAGAACAGAATGGCTGACATAACTGAGAAAAAGTCTTTTATTTTCTACACAACAGTTTCTTATCGTAATTATTTGACTCGAGATCTGGGCTCCATACGTTTCATTATCTTATTTTGATACTTGATACTATAAAAAGCACATAACACCAAGCGTATTGCGTTTGGCGAAACTGAACATAAAATATGAAAATATGATTTTACTATAAACCATTTTGAAAATCGAAATTGTTACTCAATAACGTATATTGATCAAAAGATAAACAAGAACAGAATAAAATATATGGTTCTACAGAGGCCGCAGTTCTCACATCAATATTTTAATGCTAAACGCATTATATTATAAATGAGAGTACCTTAGGGAGGAAACGATCTATAGACTTTTCATTGAAAGTGGAGTTATTGCTCAATTATGTGATAAGTAGAATCATATAGCAATTAAAAAGGCATTCGAGATTATTATATTTACCCTAAGTATTAGGATAGACATGCCTGAGCAAACAGTGCAGATCAGAATCTGCACTGTTTGCCACCTATCCAGCATTTTTAATGAAACGTCAAAAGGTAGTAAAATTGCATTACGAAAACACACCTATTCAAATACATAGAAAATTTTACTTCCTAAAACAGACAATTTTCAGATTAAAAACTCTGACATTTTTCATATTTCTGCTCAAAACATAGATTGTGGGTACTCGTTAGAACCGCCTCGCCGAGGCGGTTCTAACGAGTACCCACAATCTATATTTTTGAGCAGAAATAAGAAAAAATAATGTATACCCCTGTATAGTTTTACTATATAAAAGTGGGGTTTAATGGGGTCCAAATTATATAGGCATGTTTTCGAGATGACTATATTTTCTGGTGCTTTATGACCTTTTTTACTTTTTGAAATTTTATAAGAGGGTCATTAGAGTAAGGCTTATTGGCAGAAACCAGTCTGTCCCAGAAAACTTGATACTTCAAGGGTCATTCTTTTAGAATCTGTCTAAGGTTAAAATTTTAGAACAAGCATAGTAAGTAGTTAGGATGTCGGAATATTTCGGCCCAATACGGTACGCTGCTTCATTAAAATGTAGATGAAAGCGGCATCAGGGCATATCTTAAAAGAGTAAGAAAGAGCATAGAGTGCGATAAGGGTCTTCGATTATCATCAGAACATTATACAGTAACCAAGGTTATTCCCGTTGAATAGCGTAGGTCTAGTCTTGGCATCCACGCAGTTTGAGCTTGGCCTTTACGGTTCGTATGCGGCAATACCATATATCTAAGAGAAAATTCATATTTTTTTACATATAAAGTCAATTTTATCTTTCTTAAAACGCTAGTAAATGATTGGCATGTTTCCTCTGGCAACAAGTATGGTGAATCTTACTTACACAGTATGCTCGCGATGAGCAAACACACACAGTCGACTCTCATTATATAAATATAGCTTATCTGGAATAACCCCGTATCTCGAAGTGAAAATCTGGTCCTTGTTTAAACATGAAAATCTAACAACAGATAGAAAATATTGTGGGAAAGAGGCGAAATTGCTCCTAAGGAGCAATTTCTCCTCTGTTCCACAATATTTTCAATATATCTTTCAATATATCTCTAACCATATCAGAAAGTGCCTTGGACTTCGAGATTACGAGAGTCGACTGTACTTAAACAAATTATGGTTTGTTTACTCATCTTTTCTTCTGGCTTCTTCTGTTGTAGCTTCGTTCGATGGCAACTATTCTTGTTTCAAAAGCCAAGGCTTAGAAGAAGTATATTTACTGGTTGTTATATTTGTTTGCACTTTGGTTCATTTTGTTTTTAACATATCGTGTACCGTTATAAGAGAGATCGGCTGATTTGTTGCCGTCATCGCTCATCTTGTAGAATTTGTATTCGACACAAATGCCAGTCGACACGACATAGCTGGACACCAACATGGTTTGAACATTCAGAAACAGGGGTGAAGATTTGTACCATTGAAATCGATTTTACCCGATACTTTTTGATGCTGACCGTTCTAAGGTCATTCTAAGGCGCTGGTTCTGATGTTATCAACTTATGGCTACTGTACTCGCCGCGGAGCTATTTTTCGTGTGTCCTTTTTATTGACATTGTTGTGTTAAGTGGAGCCTGTCCAGCAATATGATCACATTGTTTGGAAAAAAGGAGCCAGTTGCTTTGTTTTTTATTGGTTTATGACTTATGTACTGTCTGTCTTGGTTTGTTTGCTCTTCCTCTTGGTGTCATGGGCAGGCTATGTTCTATGATTGTGGCTAGACATCTTCTATACTATCTCCCTAGTATTTTTTGCATAGCATTAGTAAATACTTAAAATAATGCCGGTCGCACGAGGACGAACCGGAAAATATTCGTAACAGTGTCAGAATGTAACAAAACAAAAACAATTACCTCCAACTTAACGTACCAGTCTGCGGACAGATCAGCATATATCGTTTTCTTAAATAATTTAATAATATAAGCGATGTAACATTAATGTTCCATTGATTCTTACTTCTGCCTTCAGTCGAAATAAACGTCATATTTTAGTCAAAATAATCCCACAAGCGGTGCTTAAGTACAATTTTTATTTGCAGAACAAAACATATAAATGAGCCAGCGCACGAAAAACCTACAAAATGGCATTTGCGCCCAGCGAAGATTCAGATCAGCCTTGGCATCCGTCCAGTCTGACCAGATTCTTCGCTAACCGAATGAAGAACGCTTGTGTTCTTAGCGCACAGCAAAGACTCTGATCAGTCTGGGCGGGTGCCCAGGCTGATGGAATCTTCGCTGGGCGTACATGCCATTTTATAATGTGCTGGCTCAAATCATTTTCTTAAATACTTTTAAAATATCAGCGGTGTAACATCCCAGCTAGCATTCTACGTAAATCTATATCGGGCCGTCATCGGCCCGTCAGGGTAGCTGACGGGCCGATGACGGCCCGATATAGATTTACGTAGAATGCTGACTGGGATTAACATTTTATTGTTTCTTACTTGCTGCCTTCAGTTAAAAGAAAGGTCATAGTTCAATCAAAATGATCCCACAAGCGGTGCTCAAGCACAATTTTTATATGCAGAACAAAACGTATAAATTAGCCAGCACATGACAAAACCAACAAAATGGCATGAGCGCCCAGCGAAGATCCAGATCAGCCTGGACACAGTCTGCCCAGTCTGAGCAAATTCTTCGCTGTCCGCATGAAGAAATATTGGGTCCTTAGCTACAAAATGATCTCGCAGCAAAGACTGATCAGACTGGGTGGATGCCCAAGCTGATCTGAGTCTACGCTGGGCGCACATGCCATTCTGTTGGTTTTGTCGTGCGCTGGCGCAAATAGCATTACCCATGAAATGCCTCACTAACGAAGCACAGCCTTCCCGTGACACCGAAAGAAGAAATGAGAAACAGAATATGGCAAGACACAACGGTACAGTTACAATAGCCGACATACAGACAAAATAACTAAAACAAAGGAGCCATCTTACAGGTGCGGATCCAGAGGCGGGTTGGTTGGGCCCCCGTTTGACTCAAAATTTCACTTTCAGAAATTTTGAATTTGATAAATGTTTGATATGTACCTTTATAAATACTCACTTACCTTACGAGGGGCGTTTATTTAATGTTGTCATTGGGGTTCTACAGGGCGCGTTATTAATCCCATTCATATTTCGTTTACTTCAACCCTTCGAAGTATTCTCCCTTGACGGAAACACACTTTTCAAGTCTCGAAATACATTCTGTAAAGGCAAATAAGTAGGCTTTTTTAGATATACCCTGAAGAAACTGATAAATTGCACTACCAAGTGCACTTCGGGATTCATAACGACGACCAGAAAGGGTTTTCTTTAGTAAAGGAAACAGGAAAAAGCCACAGGGACTAAGGTCTGGCGAACAAGGTGGATGAGAGAGCTGAACTACCTTTTCCTCTTTCAAGATGTCTTGGACAAGAACACACTTGTGAGCAGGTGCGTTGTCATGGATGAGACATAGACCTCTTAAAGCTTGTTTTGTTTTTCATTTTGCATACAGTCAAGGTAGAGTGTATATGGCTGAACCAACTTGAACTTTCTATAACTTTTGAAAGACTGAACGGAATAGACCAAAATTTCATCCTGTTATAGAAAATCACTCTCCCGTGAAATCACCCCAGTTTTCACATGCACCTTACAGCCACGCGTATGGTTGGCCATTAGTGACACAATTAAATGAACGCCCCTCGTACTATTCACCGTATAATTCTAAAATTGCAACAATTTACGAGTTAAGAACGTGTCTAAAACTGCTGGATGAACGGCAAACAGTATAGACCGTTCTGCGGCGTCTGACCTGGGTCTAAATTGTTTGCTCAGACCTTTCTTTTCTAATTCTTAAGGTAAGTGGATCAAATCAAACACCCGCAGAAATTTTGAACCCCTGTTAAATAATCAATGATCCGACCCTGTCTTAGAATGGTCAACAGAAACTATTAGGAGAGGGGCTTAAAAGAAGAAGAAAACCTTACCCTTCTGATGCAGTTCAAAATTACAAATATTTATTTGGTCCAAATAGTGTAATCTACCTCATCAATCGATCAATTAAGTAAAACACAAATAATTATAAAACTGTAACAAGACAAAGTAGAGGGTTCATTGGCAACCTGAAGCCAAAACAAAAGCAACTCACGACGGACCCTCTCACAGACAGTAATAGTCAGACGCCAACCATCTGGGCCCAGTTGTTCAAAGCGTCGTTAGCTTAACGAGCTCGTTAAGGGTCATTTCGTTAACTGTTTTAGTGGATTCAATATACAATATTCTGATATTTTTGCTGAAAAAATGTGAGTAGCTTTTGCACTGCAAAAGCTACTCACATTTTTTCAGCAAAAATTTCAGCATATTTGCGTATCACTCGATGTAAATTTTAACGAATCGTTAACTAACGACGTCGTTAGCTTTGAACAACTGGGCCCTGAAATATATGAGGAAGGGCCGTTATTCAGTCTGAGGCCCCACTAACCGTCTTGCAATAAAGGGGGACCACAATTGGATTAACAACAATACCTGTAGTTTGCTGCGTAACAATCATGTTGTAATCCCTTTGTAACAACTGACAATATTTAAAATTGTTCCGAAAAATCAGAATTACCAAACAATCCATTTGAATTTATAGACTGCGTCACCATAAAATTTAAATTCGGGTTCCAATGATCTTCATACAGAGGAAAGATATGTTGAAAGATATGTTGAAAATATTGAGGAAAAGAGGAGAGGAGCAATTTCTCCTCTTTCCCACAATATGTTTACCTGTTGTTAGATTTTTACGTTTATACTATACTAAATAAACATAAAATATTTTACGTAATTGATGATACCGATGCCCATGTTCTAGAATTTTAGCAGTGATGAATGTTATTCTGATTATTAAAGTCACTGACTTGACTAGATAATCTAATAAACGAATAAACTGAGAAATATTTACACCCATGAAAGCACGAGGGACATCACCATCAAAAATTTTAATCCAGTAAACGGTGAAATATTAGCTCATCTGACTTTATGACGTGTCACATATAAATATAAAACACAGGCATTAATTCCGTTGTCATATTTTGTTTGAAGCTATAATAGTTTGTCTTTGGGCGGACCATGTTACCCACAGTTTGGAGTAATATGGTTAATCCCTAGGTGTATATTATTAATTTTGTCCATGAAAAGCGTAGGGTTAGAGAAAGATTTATGTTCATGGTGCTTACTAGATACCCCTCTACCTATGAATGATTAATAAAATATTGTAACTCATAACTACTATCGCAATATATATGCTGTAATTGCCATTGGAATCAGCCTATTATAGGTTTTCCCAATAAATCATCCTTGACACTTTCCACTTGAGCTGTTTTAAGGTCTTTTCCCTGAATAAGGGATGTCACATCGGTATGAATTTAACCCAGTATGCATGGGCAATGTTCACAGTCCCTTACCAGGGCTGTGTTCAGAAGTGGAAAGTGATAGCAAATGGTTTGCTCTGGATCCCTGCACCTAATGATGAGCGACAAAAGGAGCAGGGTCCAGGGCAAAACACTCGCGAGTAACAAGCACTTCTGAACACAGCCATAGCAGCCTCTGGCTGCGTTCGCTTAACAGAGACATTCGCGGTTACTCGCAGACAAAAGCAAACTTTTCGTTCAGTTGTGACGGCGCAGGGTAGCGAACATCCGCATATTTTTCTCAAGCTGTCTTTTGGCACAACCAAGATGGCGGCCTACGCAAATAAACTTTTTGTATGCTTGCTCGTACGAGGGGCGTTCATTTAATGTTGTCATTGGGGTTTTACAGGGCGCGTTATTAATCTCATTCACATTTCGTTTACTTCAACCCTTCGAAGTATTCTCCCTTGACGGAAATACACTTTTCAAGTCTCGAAATCTATTCTGTAAAGGCAGAAAAGTAGGCCTTTTAGGATACCCTGAAGACACTGGTAAATTGCACTACCAAGTGTTCTTCGGGATTCATAACGACGATCAGAAAGGGTTTTCTTTAGTAAAGGAAGCAGAAATAAGTCGCAGGGACTAAGGTCTGGTTAATAAGGTGGATGAGAGAGCTTAACTACCCTTTCCTCTTTCAAGAAATCTTGGACAAGAATACACTTGTGAGCAGGTGCGTTGTCATGGATAAGACACAGACCTCTTAAACCGGTTGCTGTCTATGTTTTTCACAGTGTGCCTTTACTTTTCAGTGTATATGACTGAACCAAATTGAACTTTCAATAACTTTTGAAAGACTAAACGGATTAGACCGAAATTCCATCCTATTATAGAAAATTACTCTCCCGTGAAATCACCGCAGTTTCCACGTTCTTCTTACAGCCACGCGGTATGGTGGGTCATTAGTGACACAATTAAATGAACGGCCCTCGTAACAAAAATACGGAATACGGAAAGGTTTACTGGGTTAATATTATACATTCACTCCTTTATAAAATTGATAATTATTTACATAACTTATTCGATCTAATATCAAAAAAGGTAAGAGAAAAGTCCAGGGAGTGCCACAATCAGTGCCGCAACCACAAACCGCAGCCCTTCCCAGACACCAAGAGGAAGAGGAAACAGATAAAACCAAACAAGAGCAAATCGAACAAACGTAAAGCACTAAGATTAGCTCTCTTTTCCCCAAGCGAGGTAATCGCAATGCTAAAGAACTGAAAAACACAAGAACAAAATAACACAAGCGAGACTTAAAACAAATCGCCTCGTAGAATAAACCACAAAGCAACAAAGAGTAAGACTAACACCGGGACCACCGCCTTAGAACGGTCAGTAGGGGTTAAAGCACTTTTACAGCCGACAAACTTCACACTGGGTCCCGATGCCACTCTTAATCACAACTAGTAAAACAGAATGCAAAATGGGCAGCTATTGAAGGTGACCAAAATGCTAGCATCACAACATAACTAGCAAAACAGAAAGCAAAGTGGGCAGCTATTGAAGACGATGACCACAATGCTAGCATCACAACACATATAGGAAAAAGGCAGAAGCAGTGCGGGGGCCACAAAGCTACAAAGAGCTACAAAGAGTAAGAACAACACCAGGACCACCGCCTTAGAACGATCAGAAGAATAAACTACCGCGAGGTTTAAAACACTTTTGCAGCCGGCCAATTTCACCCTGGGTCTCGTCATCGAGAATAACGACTACTATCTAATTCGAGGTCACATAAGACTGGTCTGCAGCAACCGTTCAGAAGAAGCAAACTAGTTTTTGAAAAACTCTCGCAAGTGATTTGCTTTATTGAACGCAGTCCTGGATTCATATACTGACACATTTGTATATGAGTGCCTGTACGCGCTTTAATATCAGAAAATTACAAGATACATGCACCTACTGAACCATTTTATTCATTAAATTAATGAAAATTATTCATGAAATAATTGTGGAAGTGTTTATTAACTTAGACGCTCCTGTCAAATAAATATGATATTTGACGTTTTCATCACGAAAACATACCTATATAATTTTGACCCCCTTAAACCCCACTTTTATATAGTAAAACTGGGGTTTATAGTATACATTATTTCTCTTATTTCTGCTCAAAAACATAGATTGTGGGTACTTCTTAGAACCGCCTCGCCGAGGCGGTTCAAACGAGTACCACAATTTATGTTTTGAGCAGAACTATGAAAAATATCAAAGTTTTTTCTGAAAATGTTCAGTGTTTGGAGGTGAAATTTTCTATATATTTGAACAGGCGTGTTTTCGTAATGATGTGCTAACGTCCCCGCATTAATATTTCTCGGGAGAATAGAAAGATGACGTACAGCATAATAAAGTGATAAAGTTCTGTGTCACAATTAGGAGAATAAAAATTAGAAAGGTTGCCTTTGGACCTTTGGAAACAAATAAAACACACACACACATACACACACATACACACACACACACACAGAAAAAAAAAGAAAGAAAATCGGAGACTCGGTTTCATCGAGTCTCTTCATATAAACAGCAATGTCGTTTGCGAGTCTGCATACGCGTTAGAGCAACGGCTAAAGCGGTATTCGATTTTCAAAATACCTAGAATGGACTCAATGATTCCAAAAGAAATAATGTATAATCTGCACAATGGTGAAGTACGGAGGGACGTTTTACGACCGCCACACGACACTTAATACCAGCAGCAGTGAAGCAAAATACAAATCGAAAAGGTTGTCTTTAAAAACAAAGAACACACAAAAGAACGAGGTATTGTCTGTGGAGTGGGATTTTAACTCCTGACCGTAGTATCAGCAGGCGAATACTGAATGTACCAAGCTACATCCCACTTCTCATTATAAATATGAAACATATTTATAGCGATATCATAAAGATATCAGGGAAATATCTTTATCATATCGCTGTAAATACTGTTATTATTAAATTAAATTAAAATGTGTGACAAAGTCCGTGGGATCAAGCTTGCAGATATCACTCGATATCGGCACCTCACATGATATTTTGGGTACATTACACTGTCTTAGGGCACTGTGTCGCTCCGAATTTTGTCACGCATTAATACAGGGCCTGAATTCAAGACTATAAAATGCCTATTTGGAGGCTAGAAACAACTGAAAATGACGCAAAATATTTATAGCTATATAATAAAAGGGTTATTGCACTGATATTAATGAATATTGCCCCGATTTTGAATATCCTTTGATATCCCATCTCAGGACAATATTCACTAATATCAGTGTAATGACCCCATTATACCGCTTGTGTCGCTGACTAGTCTAGACATCTTAGTTAGGTACATCATCAATCGTGTCTGCATTATATAATTGTTTCGATGCAATTCCATTGAGGCTTCAATTTGAATTTAATAATTCCATGTATTGGCAAAATCAATATTTCAGTTTAAGTAGAACGCGTTATTGTCACGCCAAGGTAATTTTTGCCGCGAATGTGGAAAATAACATTTTCACAAAGAGCAAAGGCAATGGTCAATCTGTGCATGCATGTAGCCTATCAAAATAATAACCGTTTGCATACAGACTAGGGAATTTGTAGCAAATGTTAATGACAAGAAACAAAGGTCCTGATTGATATGTATGGAAGCCTAGGCTTATCATCTGAACCGTTGCTGTTCGCACAAGGATTAAAAGTTGCCTTTCCCTGTTGATAACCTCGTTTATCATCTTGTTCTGTAATTGTGTTGCGCAGCGTGGGAATATGGCCCTTCTCTTTTCGCCGATATATTCTACAGCATCACATTAACAAAATGAATAATTGAACTCAGAAACTGATACAGTTAGCTCCACATAATTCTCAATATCAAGGGGGAAGACAGACAAATATAATTAAACAGCCACAAAAAGAACAGATGGCCGGCCTCGGTGGCTCAGTTGGATGCGCCGTCCGACTGGAGACCAGGAGGTCGCGGATTCAACCCCCGCCGAAGTCGGCAACATTCTTTCGTGGAAATTGATCATGAAATATTTTCTACGGTCATTCTCTCCCTTCCGCTGATTCAAGAAGGGCAGTTGTCAGTTTCTGGCGAAAGAAAGTGCACAATACTGGTTAACCGCTTAGAGGACTAAGCCTGCCCAGTAAACGTGTGGTTAGGTAAACTGTCCGCGCCCGACATGACCCCACTGGGTTGACTGGGCCGTAAAACCTCAACACAAACAAACAAAAGAACAGATGACAGGCAGAATTGGAAACCCTTTACCAACACGTGGCAACTCCGTTATCCAAACTTAACTGAATATATCTTTAACTTACATAATTGATAAAAGACATGCATTTGTAAGTAAAACGTTATAGAACATTAAACAAAAACTATTACAATGAAAGTACTGCCTTGTAAGTTAAACCTTACAGAAAATTTAACAAAAACTACCACAATGAAAGTACTGCCTGGTAAGTAAAACACTACAGAAAATTTAACAAAAACTACCACAATGAAAGTACTGCCTTGTAAGTTAAACCTTACAGACAATTTAACAAAATCTACCACAATGAAAGTACTGCCTTGTAAGTAAAACACTACAGAAAATTTAACAAACACTACCACAATGAAAGTACTGCCCTGTAAGTTAAACCTTACAGAAAATTTAACAAAAACTACCACAATTAAAGTACTGCCTTGTAAGTTAAACCTTACAGAAAATTTAACAAAAACTACCACAATGAAAATACTGCCTTGTAAGTAAAACACTACAGAAAATTTAACAAAAACTACCATAATGAAAGTACTGCCTTGTAAGTTAAACCTTACAGAAAATTTAACAAAAACTACCACAATGAAAGTACTGCCTTGTAAGTAAACACTACAGAAAATTTAACAAAAACTACCACAATGAAAGTACTGCCCTGTAAGTTAAACCTTACAGAAAATTTAACAAAAACTACCACAATGAAAGTACTGCCTTGTAAGTAAAACACTACAGAAAGTTTAACAAAAACTACCACAATGAAAGTACTGCCCTGTAAGTTAAACCTTACAGAAAATTTAACAAAAACTACCACAATGAAAGTACTGCCTTGTAAGTAAAACACTACAGAAAATTTAACAAAAACTACCACAATGAAAGTACTGCCCTGTAAGTTAAACCTTACAGAAAATTTAACAAAAACTACCACAATGAAAGTACTGCCTTGTAAGTAAAACACTACAGAAAATTTAACAAAAACTACCACAATGAAAGTACTGCCTTGTAAGTAAAACACTACAGAAAATTTAACAAAACTACCACAATGAAAGTACTGCCTTGTAAGTAAAAACACTACAGAAAATTTAACAAAAAACTACCACAATGAAAGTACTGCCTTGTAAGTAAAACGTTACAGAACATTTAATAAAAACTACCACAATAAAAGTACTGCCTTGGATCGGTCAGTGCTAAATTACTTGGGGCTGAAGCTAGCTTTATGGAATCCTTACTCTCGCCGTCAGCTTCCATAGTGGTAAAATATATATATTTGTTCAGCCCGAGTGGAGGTGTTTATTTATTAATTTATTTATTTATTTTTTTTTTTGTTTACAGACTTGCTGAGAAGAAGCAAGAACAAGACCAAAAACTGAAGGAACGACTAGAAGAAAGAAAGAAACAGCGGGAGAGAGAAAGTGCTAAGACTCCTGTTGAAATTAATTTAGGTGACATTGGCTCAGGATCGGTGTCGAAGACAGAAAAGAATGAGATCCGAGTAAAATCTGCTTCTGACAGACATAGGTCAGATAATGAGAGTAAGAAGAAAGATTCAAGTGACAGACGTAAAAGAGACAGCTCGAAAGACAGACAAAAGGATAAGAAAGATAAAAACTCTGTATATGATTTTGGTGACTTTTAGGGATTTCAATCAAAATCATTTGAAATGAAGAAGTGCAGAAGTTAAAGGTTTGCGATTAAAACTTAAAGCACTAATCACAACTGCAGCAGACGACATTTTCATTTTTTTTGTATTTATAGAGAAAATAAGGCTTGGTATTTCATGTGAATCGTCTGCTAGACAGACGATTCACATGAAAAGCCAAGTCTTATTTTCTGCAATAACAAAATAAGAATTATGTCGTCTGTTACAGTTTTGCTTTGCGCTTTAAGAGTTGATATATGTCCACGAGACCTAAGTTGGTCGAGCTGCTTGCTGATTATGCTGGTGTTGAAACAAAGGTTTTCTTGGCTGAAACAATGGCCAAGATTTAGAGCTGCTGATTGGTGTATCAGCCCTGAAGAAAGACTTGTGGGTGCTTTATAGAAGAGTATTGTAATACCTCATTATGTAAGTTTTTCGAGTTAGTTTATCTTGAGTGACATCGCGCTTGCAAAAAAGTTACAAATCGGGGCAAAAATGTTACATAACGCGTCGAGTGACTTAATGCGACGAGCATGCCTCGCGTTAAGTAACTTAGTCACTTCTTGCGCCGATGTTGAAGATATGAATGTTTTAACGCAGCGTTAGGTAGTCGATGTTTGTGTCTGCCTGTCAGCACTGATGCTGTTTTCCATATCCAGTATCGCGATCGTCCAATTGCTGACCGTAGTTAGAGAGGTGTTAAACAAGGACGTTTGGAATTTGCTCAGGTCAAATGCTAAATACGGTTAGGATGACTACTGTTTTGCCTTCTACAAGATTCAAAAATCTGTCTTTTTTCGGTGTCGGTGTCGGTAATCATTCCATATAAGTCTCATTGATAAAAGCATTTTCAGTTCATTCATTCACATATAACATTCCTCAATCGTATTGATACACAGCCCACCTTATATGCGGTCGTATACCAACGTATTTTCTTTAGTTCCTTTTGCACCATGTCTTTATTTTTTATTACATTTAGCGTCTTCGTTCGGGCATTCGTGGTTCAAACATATCTATATTTCTCTTATATCTGCACGGAAACATGTGTTGTGGGTACTTAATGAGTACCCACAACATATGTTTTCGTGCAGAAATAAACGTATTTACCCTACCCCACCCCCCCACCACCAACACACACACCTTAACTGTTGCTATGTATACCTGTGAGCTTCTATACTCTGTGACGTTCCAATACTGACTGCTGAGGATTGAGGCTGAGGATGCAGATCCATTCCCAAGAAAGGTGCCTGACCCTCAATTCCTGGTTGCTTTGCGTTTTTGTTTTTGGTATCTGGCTTGCATGCTGGATATCATGGTATGTTTGCTCTCTTCTTGGTAGGCTATGATCTGTGATTGTGACTGTTCCTGTACATCTTCTAAACTGATTATCACAATAACCTGTCCGGCACTCATTCTGTTGAAAACTGCTTCGTGTCATTAGGTTTAGTTTCCATAAGCGCATTCTGTTCGAACCTGGTTCGAAGCTAGCTTTTTCTTCCAATTCAAATGGGGTTCGCTGAGCCTGATTTTCGGTAGAATGTTCTGTTGTCAGGTATTATCTACAATGTAGGTCGGCATACGAGGGTCGTGCAAAAAGTTCTGTCACTAATAGTCTTCCTTAGTTTTATCCCAGATATATTTTAAAATGTTTCACTGAACTTGAGTGGTGTGTTTGATAGCTAACGATACCCGTTTATTTCGTGCAAATTGCTTCCAATTGACCGAGTTATTTCAAATTGAAATAGATGCAGTCATATACACTGACCAATTTACTTGTTACATTGGAACGTGGACCAGAAGACTAAAATTCGTAGCTGTATTAAATGGCTTAATATAGATTCAAAGCAGATATTTAATGAATTGTGTGGTATATATGTACCTCAGACCATTTCGCACAGTTTTTAGGTGGGTTAAAGCTTTTAAAGCTGGGAAATTTTCTGTTGAAGATAATACCGGTCCTGGAAGGCCTAAAACCTCTGTTACCAAGGCTAACATCGCTGCTGTAAAGATTGTGGTCGAACAAGATGCGCGATTGTTTGTCAAAGATATAGCTAGTTGTACTGGTATATCAGAAGGTAGTGTGCAAACAATTCTGAAAAAGCGTTTGGACCTGAGAAAGGTTTGTGCTAGGTGGGTACCTCATTTGCTCACTGAGGAGCAAAAGACACAACGCCTTAAATGTGCCCGGGAACTTTTGAAAACATACAAAGGCTGTAATAGTCGGGTTATTTCTAACTTGCTCACATGTGATGAAACCTGGGTGCACATGTTTGAGCCACAAAGAAAGGCTGATAATAAGCAATAGAAGCGAAAAGATATTGCCAAGAGAACTATAAGTTCAAAAAAGATGTTGCACGCAATTTTCTTTAATTCAAGTGGGCCAGTCGTTCAAGTGCCTTGTCATACAGTCACTGGCCGATTCTCCAAGAATTCTGTACTGAAGAAAGTGAAAGAGTTTTACAATAAGAAACGACCAAGCAAAGGATGGTTAGGAGTCCACCTTTTACATGACAACGTCTCCTCTCATAAGTGTGAGGTTGTTAAGTTTTTTTTTTGGCTTCTGAAAAGGTGAAAGTTTTAAACCATCTACCTTATTCACCTGACCTGAGTCCCTGTGACTTCTTTTTAATTCTAAGGCTTAAGAAAATACTTTCTGGAAATAAGTATATACGTCTAGAAGTTCTCTTGGCAGCACTATTTATCAGTGTCTTCAACAGATACCAAAAGAAGACTATTTATCTGCTTTTCGCGACTGGGTAAAAAGGTTACAAAAATGTGTTTCAGTAAAGGGGGAATACTTTGAAGGTTTGTAATAAAAATATGTTTAATAAAACGTAGCACTGAAGTAATCCGAACCCAGTGACAAAACTTTTTGCAGGACCCTCGTACATAGCCATCAGTTTCATAAAAAATCGATCTAAAATACACATCGCCGCAATAAGTAACGAATGTACTGAATGTGTCAGCATGGTCGCCGCATTCGAAGCGTTAGGCAACTTTCTTGTTGCCGCGATGAGACATTTGTTTTCGCGATAAGTCACTCAAGTTAAATAATGCGAAAATTTTACCAAACGTGGTAATGCAGGCATGACTTGCATCAAAAAGATAGACCAGTTTCCATTTTTCAATAGAAATATGGAAACTATATTAGAATACGATAACACCCAGTCGAACGAGCCTTGTGTACGCTCATATAATGTTAACTGAATACGGTATATATGTTTGTTTGGTTTTGTGTTATGATAGAGGCGTTTTTCATAATGATATACTGAGCTACAGGGCAAACAAATTGTCTAATGTAGTTACCCTCTTTATTCGGACACCCAGCCTTTCGCCTACAGTTTGAGAAAGTCCATTCTTACTACCCGTTGAAGTGTTTAAATATCGCCGGATGAGTGGCAAACAGTGTAGCCTGTGACATCCAAGCTGGATCTATACTGTTTACGCAGGCGTGTCTGTCTGAATACTTAGAGTAAATACTGTAAATTTTAATTAGTCAGTAACAATGTGGGCAAAACAGGAGAAAATAGGATTTGACCTTTCACTGCTTGAGTTAGAGCCTCTATGCGGGCGGAACAATTACATTGTATTTTCAATATTTGAGCCTAGGGTGAAGATTTGATACCATTTGTACTGTAGGGACAGACAAGTCTGCACAAATAGTGCACACCCAGATCAGACTGCGCAAAATGCTGATCAGGTTCTACATTGTTTGCAACTCTTCCGGTTTCAGCAGACTGGTAAACAGTAGTATCGATTCGTTAAGGTTTAGGACAAACATGGTGAGGAGTCAGTTTTCTCAATATCTAGGGTTAATACGCTGCTCTTCAAATAGAATCCGCTTGAGGCACTGCTGCGGTGGAGGAGAAGGATGTTTGTACATTTTCGTAATTATGAAATGAGTTTGCTTTGTCTCCTAACATGTTATAGTCATTGGCGTTCTACATTACATAATCGATTCACAGGAATGGCGAGAATATTTCATATCTGAGCGTGGTTAGAAAAAGACCTCAAGTGTTTTAGAATCTAGTTTATAACAAGGGTATAGTTGTTACAGGGTGAATATTTTTCCTTCTATTAGGTCTATGTTACTTTCTTGAATTTTGAAGGACATCGATTCATTATACAGTCAGTTAAAATGATTTGTAGTTAATGATCATTCTGAAATCGCAAAAGAAGGTTTTGTGAACGAACCAATGATAATAAAGCATCAAAACATTTCTTCCGTAAATAAATTTTACTGTACTTTAATTCTTAAATTTTACGGTTCTTTCATTATTAGAGTTGTCTTTGTCAACATTGCACAGCCCATAAAACGTTGTCCGAAACGGCCAATATTGGTGAGTGCATTGTTTTTTACTTCTTCTCGTTGTGTTCTCGTTTAGACGGGTTTTGATAGGTCAACGGTATGTGTACAGAAACAATCATTGGTCAATGCTTCCTCTCGCGTGATCAGTGAATGCAACTTTGCAATCATATCCGACCCCGAGATCATAAAACTTTCTCATGTTAAACTTAGACTCATCACGAAAACATGCCTATATAATTTTGACCCTTTCAAACCCCACTTTTATATAGTAAAACTGGGGTTTACAGGGGTATACATTATTTTTCTTATTTCTGCTCAAAAACATAGATTGTGGGTACTCGTTAGAACCGCCTCACCGAGGCGGTTCAAACGAGTACCCACAATCTATGTTTTGAGCAGAAATATTAAAAATATCGGAGTTTTTATCTGAAAATTTTCAGTTTTTGGAGATGAAATTTTCTACATATTGGAATAGGCGTGTTTTCGTAATGGATATCAGTTGTAGATATTAGTTTTGCACACGATACCATGCCAAACCTACCACATCACATTTTATCTCATGCCACCACGCCATGCCAGATTTTATTTTATGTTAACTCAAACATCTTCTAGACCTCTTAATTGCTTGACTCCATCAACCTTGGACATATGTCTGAAAACTAACAACACAGCTATTTGTGTGTAAATTTTAATACCCCTGTAATGACAGTCTTAATTACAGTCTGTCTGTCTGTGTCTAATCTGCGGTATAGCTGAAGAGAACTATAGTGCCTGAGAGGAAGGGTTCATGGATTCATATTATGTACTTAAAGATACCACTAGGAATAAAAATTTAACATCTCAGCAGACTTATATGTCTGTGCTAAACTCAGCTGAGCATGAAATTGTTTTTGATTGATTGACTGATTGATTGTGTTGGGGTTTAACGACACGTTATGGGTCATTTTGTGTCGTCTCCCATAGAAAAGATAGTAGAGAAGATGGAAGAGGTGGACAGGGAAGAAAGACGAACAGGAATGAAAGTGAAGTAACAGAAGAAATAAAAACATTCCCCCTCTACCCGTACCTGCTAGAAGGATAGCAGGTCTTGCCCAACTGTAAGCGAATATCAGTTAAACGCCCTGGTGACGTAAGATACACGACACCACCACACCCGACCACCCCATAAATTTGTTTTGGTTATTAATCTAAAAATATTGGCATTTTTTTAAACTTCTTTCATGCTCCACTCAACTGAACATGCTCATCTGAGTTGAGCATAAAAAAATAATTGTCGGTATTTTTTTTTTTTTTTTTTTTTTTTTTTTATTTTTATGACCAAGTGACATTTCATGCTCAATTGAGCATGAAAAATAAATATAACATAAGGGCCAAGTCACGTGTATTTCCTTGTTGAACTTTATTACCATATTTACTCTTAGTATAAGGACACAGGCCAGTGCAAGCAGTATAGACCCAGATCAGACGCTGCAGAACGCGGCATCTGATCAGGGTCTATACTGTTTGTCACGCACCCAGCAATCATTAAACTTTTCTTTTTCAAATTTTAGGACGTGTATGATTAGGAATAAAGTTATCCGAATACTAAGGGTAAACACAGCAGGTCTGTAGAAAAGGTCTTGACCAAACTGCGTGAATACGCTGACTGGCCTATCACTTCACAGTTAAACTAACCGTCTTGTATATTTTATATATAGAACTTCATTTGACCATTTTAGCAGGACAATGATAAAAAAAAAACAATGCAAACAGCGAAGTTCCATCACGAAAACATGCCTATATAATTTTGACCCCCTTAAACCCCACTTTTACATAGTAAAAACTGGGGTTTACAGGGGTATACATTATGTTTCGTATTTCTGCTCAAAACATAGATTGTGGTACTCGTTAGAACCGCCCCGACGAGGCGGTTCTAACGAGTACCCACAATCTATGTTTTGAGCAGAAATAAGAAAAATATCAGAATTTTTTATCTGAAAATTTTCATTTTTTGGTGGTAAAATTTTCAATATATTTGAATAGGCTTGTTTTCGTTATGAAGAGCCAAGATTAATCTGGGCTATGACACAGATCAGAATCTTTGCTTGTCGCCGCGCTATGGATTCCTCATGGTTTGGACATAATGGCGAAGACTGATCAAAGGGTCTAATGTCTTGTTTGATTTGTTCGCAGGTACCACATAGTACTGGCCCAAATACAGAAATTTTGCTAACCCTAGAACCGGAAAGCTATACAATTTATTTTGATATGGGACGAAAGTTTGGGCATGCCTGTGTACAAAGCAACTGTATAGCAGATATGCATACATTGAATTTCGCGAAAACAGGTATGTATCTACGGAAGCCCAGTTGATACTTAACATATTCCAAGTATACAAAGCCTTGCGTATTCAGATTAACTTCATAGAAAAGAAAGAAAATAATGTTCAAAACAGAACCAGAATGTTTATTTTCTCATGTGCATATGCAACTATGAAGCCAACAGTGACACTGAGGCTGTTTTCCGCTTTCCAGGGAGCATACCCTGATATACTGCCTGAAACCAATTTTAAAAATTCGCATGTAAACTGTATTTCAAATACACCTTCTACCTTTTGTTTCGACGTTACTTATAACATAGCTACAGATAAGAGGGGGTATCCACATAATATTTTTCTTATTTCTCCACGAAAACATACGTTGTGGGTACTCATTAGAAGCGCTTCACCGAGGCGCTTCTAATGAGTACCCACAACATATGTTTTCGTGGAGAAATAAATATATCTGATTTCTGATCCAATATGGCCGCTACGATAATCTTATAAGAAAACGCTTGTTTTGGAAATTTTACAATGCACGGTAAGAATGTAAGAAGACCAAACACAATAAGTCAAGTAATTACCGCAAACAAAAATGCTCATCGAAATTCCATAGATTACAATTAAGCCCTTCAACAAAACGCGACAAGAATTTAAAACATTCAGCGCTAATTTATATTTAGACAACAATTGTAAACAAGATTAATCTATTGCCAGTCGGGTGTATTTTAATACCTGTCAGCGCGTATAGGCATAATAGAACTGCTGGGTAAAACTGGGCAAAACTCGAAAACAGCCCTATGCAAAGTTTCAAATTGCTATACAGTGGTTTTGTATCATGCAATATCCAAGCTTTATATATGCAAAAAAAAAAAAAAAAAAAAAAAAAAAGCTGTAAATCTTTCCGATTGGAGGATTGTATTTTTTTTTTTTTTTGTGTGCAAGATATGAGAAATGAGAACCCTGACTAACATGTTGGTTTCACTCCCAACAAACACACAACATCAAAACAATGTTGTTATGACATTGTGTGTTTACAGTGTTGTAACCCAATCCAGTTTTTGTGTTGGAATCATCAATATTGCTGACATTAGCTGTGGCAAGCTAAAGGAACCTCACTACTTGTTGATTCTACAATGTCCGACGAAGCCCCTGATCAGACTGTTTAAATGCACGGGATGAGCTGGACCATTATGAAAACACGCCTATTCAAATGTGTAGAAAATTTCACCTCCAAAAACTGAAAATTTTCAGATAAAAAGCTCTGATATTTTTCATATTTCTGCTCAAAACATAGATTGTTAGTACTCATTAGAACCGCCTTGACGAGGTGGTTCTAACCAGGACCCACAATCTATGTTTTTGAGCAGAAATAAGAAAAATAATGTATACCCCTGTAAACCCCAGTTTTACTATATAAACATGGGGTTTAAGGGGGTCAGAATTATATAGGTATGTTTTCATGATGCTTAGTGTTTCGCATAAGGTGATTGGATATACCTTCAGAGGAGAAAATTCTGTTCAACCGATTTTGCCCCCTTCTGAGAAGGGGCTCTATTCTAAAAGGGAAGAATTCGCTCCCACGGGATAGACCCCTTTTAAGACGGTGCTTGGAGTACAGAAAAGTAAACAGTGAGTAACAATAATTGTCTCCCTTATGACAAAGGGCAGAAAAAAATACCAAGTATATCCAGTCTCCTCAAGCACTAAGGTCCCATTTTCCTTGAGATGGCTACCCAGCCAGCATTGTTTATAAATCTATAGCGGGCCGTGATCGGCCCGTCAGCTACCCTGACGGGCCGATCACGGCCCGCTATAGATTTATAAAGAATGCTTACTGGGTAATAAATAGAGTAATAAAAACGATTATTTTTAACTTCTTTGTTTTATTTTTCTCCCTCTTAGATCCATTGATTTCTTTATATTGTTTTTCCTAATACCGCACAGAAGACTTTCTGAGAAAGCGAGATGAACAGATTCTAAAAGGGACTGACCCTTGACAATAATGAACACACTCACAAAAATATTATAAGTGAAGATACCCAGGAAATGCCACAACCACAGGGCACCAAAAGAAGGGGAGAGAGAAAAAAAATACAGACAAAACAAATGCCTCGTATGGAATCACCGACGCACAAAGAAAGGAGAACTGCAAAGCAGCTGAAGCATCAAATTTTCAGACTAGCTAATTTCGGCCAATTAAGCCTCATCAGTGACCCTCATATAAATGTTCACACATACGGAATGGGCGCAATGATCAGAAAGAACCTATGAAACTATGTTACTTCCGTATTAAGTCCGGTATCCTACACTGTAAAAAAAGTCCCGTAGATTTTATGGTAAATACTGGCAACTGGCTGCCAGCGCCTTCACCGTAAATTTCTACGGGGGCTCATAGAACTTTTGCAGGAATTACTTCGTAGGATGGGGTAAGAATGTGTAAGCTTATCCTACTATGTCCTGTACGTTACCTACCTTGCCCTACACTGCCCTATTATGTGTAATTTAAACTGTAAATAATTTACAGGCGCCCGTAAAATTTACTATACATGTACTGGCAGCCAGTAACCAGTATTTACCGTAAATCTACGGGGTCTTTTTACAGTGTACCCTTGGTCATAGCTCCAGATAAGGCGCTTTTTTCAACCTAAAAGTAATGATATTTTTCTTGTTTCTCCATAAAAATATATGTTGTGGGTACTCATTAGAAGCGCCTCGAGGCGCTTCTAATGAGTACCCACAACATGTTTTCGTGGAGAAATAAGAAAAATATTCGTACATAACCCCTCTTATCTGGAGATATGCTAGATGGTTTTCCATCAATTAATACAAGAATGACAACTGCTGTGACTTCTTGTTTGCTTTCCTGTACACCAAATCCCCTACTGAAAAGGGGTCTACCCCGACGGATGTCAAAGAACGATAATACATAAACCAAGCGAAATAGAAGTAATATAAGTATTGGGATAATCAGTTATTGCCACATTCACGAACACGGCCCAAGGCACCGAATAAGGTTAGAATGACCAGAAACGGCATCAAAAAGTAAGCACTACAACGAAAACAGGGAGAAAAAAGAAAGAATTATAAATAGCCATCAGTAGAGAACCAAACCGTCATTTCTAAATTTGGTGTATATTTCAATCAGATACCATGGAAATATTGAAACAGAGCAAAGTAAAAAGATGCAAAGATAGTATGAAATGTGACCAAATGAATAAGTGAAAACAAAAATTGATGTACTGTAAATGATTTTATTTTTGCATGTTCTTTTTTTTTTGTCAAAAATCATCTATTAGTGACTCCTGGTGTGATTATTTGTAAAGGATACACAATATTTGCAAATACTTTGAATTTGAGAGAAGTGTACATGGAAAAAATAGCAAAAATAAGTGTCTTGTAACAGTAAAGGTACTTGCTGTATGCTTATTAGAGTAAAAAAATCAACATAGCAAAAGTTGTCCTTCTTGCATGGGACATACCTACTGGACCCGATATATGTCCCTACCAAAAATTATCAAGTTATCTCAAATAGTATGAGAGTTATGGCCTGCATCAGGGGAGATAATGTAATGGAGAAAGTCAGAGTTCTCTTGAAAACGACATGCCTACTGGTTCTTATCTATGTGAATATGAAGCAAAAAGAATCAGCGAAGCCGAGCAGAAACGTGCACAGCGGAAAGCCAGAGCTAAGGCATCACCAACAGAGCTTTCTTCCTCAGCCCTCTCTTGTTCTATCTGCAACAGGCAGTTTAGAGCTAAGATTGGTCTCATCAGCCATCTTCGAACACACAAATAAAAACACATCACACAGTTGATTAGGAATGGTCATTGTCAGTAATGACAGACGAACGATATATAAATATTATCAAAATACTTCAAACCACACACACAACAACTTGGCTCAGAAATTCATTCAGGGGAGGTAACTAGAAAACAACCAAAGCAAAGGCTATCCTTCTTGCACGCGACACACCTGCTGGTCCTTATCTATGCCTCTTCAAATTATTATCAAAATATTTCAACCCATTAAGAAGTCATTGAGTGCTCAAGAATTTGGCTTAGAAATTTATTTAGTGGAGTGTACAAGAAAAAGAACAAAGCAAGAGTTGTCCTTCCTGCATGTGACATATACTTGACCAGATTTGTGTCCCGCCCATCAAAATATCATCAAATTATCTCAGATAATATGGGAGTTATAGCCTGCACAAGCTTTCAGCTCCAGGGGAGATAAGTATATAACAAAAAGTGAGAGTTGTCTTTCTTGCACTTGACATGCTATTGGTCCTTATCTATGCCTCTATCAAATATTATCAAAATATTTCAAAGCATTAAGAAGTTATAGAGTGTACAAGAATTTGGCTTAGAAATTTATTCAGGGGAGATAACTAAAATGTGACATGCCTACTGGTCCTTATCTATGTCTGTATGTCTGTACCAAATCTTATCAAAATATTTCAAACCATTAGGAAGTTATGGAGTGCACAAGAATTTGGATTAGAAATTCTCAGGGGAGATAAGTTGAAAAAAGAACAAAGCAAGAAGTACCCTTCTTGCATGCAACACTCCTGCTTGACCTGATATATGTCCCTATCAAATATTATCCAATTATCTCAAACAGTATAGGAGTTATAGCCTGCACAAGATTTCGGCATCAGGGGAGCTAACTACATAACAAAAAAGGTCTCTCTTGCATACGACACCCCTTATGGTCTTTATCTATGCCTCAACAAAACATTATCACAATATTTCAAACCATTTAGAAGTTATGGAGTGCACATGAATTTGGCTTAGAAAATTGTTCAAGGGAGATAACTAGAAAAAGAACAGAGCAAAAGCTGTTCTTCTTGCATGCGACACTCTTACTTGACAGGATACATGTCCCTACCATATATTATCACGTTATCTCAAACTTTAAATGAGTTATGGCCTGCACAAGATTTCTGCTTCAGAGGAGATAATTACATAACGAAGAAAATGAGAATTGTCTCTCTTGCATGTGACACGCCTACTGGTCCTCCTCTTAATCCCTACCATATACTATTAAATTATCTCAAACTATATGGGAGTTATGGCCTGCACAAGATCTGGGCTTCAGAGCAGATAACTACATAACAAAGAAAGTGTGAGTTGTCTCTTTTGCACGTGACACGCTTACTGATCTTCCTCTTTATTCCTACCAAATATTTTTAAATATATCTAAGGATGTCAAAGTTATTGAGCGCACATGGATGCGTCTATGGATTTCTGCTTCTGGGAAGATAACCATAACGAAGAAAGTGAGAGTTGTCTCTCTTGCACGCGACACGCCTACTGGTCCTCCTACCAAATATTATCAAAATACAGTCGACTCTCGTTATCTCGAAGTCCAAGGGACTCTCTGAAATACTTCGAGATTTCCGTATCTCGTCAGATTTGCAGAATTGAGGAAAAAAGATAAATCAAACAACAACATTTCACAAATGAATATGTAATTTGACTCCTGAAAATAGAAATATACTGAAAATAATGTGGAAAAGAGGTGAATCTAGGGTCATCATTTGAACAAAGTTGGTAGACCTTAAGTCCCTAATGCTATACTCCAAGAGTCAGCCTCAAAGCTTCTTGGTTCTGGAAAGAGTTTTAAGCGTTTTTACCATATATGGGCATGGCGGCCATCTTACTTAACAGACCGTGACCATTTGTACAAATGGTAGATCCCTCTTTAATTTAAGGCTCCTTAGGACAATTTCTTCTCTTTTCCACATTATTTTGTTACCTATTGTCATAGTTTCATGTTAAAACAGGGACCAGATTTTCACTTCGAGATAAGCGGTAATTCGAAATAACGAGGTTCGACTCTATAACTAAGGGTATAAAAGTTTCAGGGGAGAACCAAACCCCGCAATTAACTCAAACAGAATAATTGTTTGGTCCATTACTCATCAGTGGACCAACACAGTAAAATAAAAGATATAAATTACTTTTTCAACACTACGAGTGTTATAACAATAATGAGGACTGAAAAACAAACTGGGCCCAGTTGTTCCAAAATTAACGAAGCGGTTAGCCAACGTGACGTTTAGATTCTATCTTGAAATACGACAAATACATTGATATTTTTTCTGAAAAAATGTGACTCGAATTTTTGCAGTAAATATGTCAATATATTTGAGAATACCTTAGTTACAATAGCTAACGAGTTTGTCATTAACATGTTCGTTAAGCTAACAATGCTTTGAACAACAGGGCCCTGGAAAATACAGTGAACCCTCGTTACAACGATAGCATTTCCTAAAGGCGTTGCCATGAGTTGAAAATAACCCTTATTGAGCAGATTGATATGTAAGAAAGATCTAGTTTTGTTCTTATTTCCTCACAGAACACATGTTTTGGATATTTGTTAGAATCGCCTCAGTATTTCTTTAAAGTATTAAATACAATATTCTTGCATCTTTTTTTTTTTTTGACTATTTGTTACCTCTTAAGCGAAGGTTTCATGACAGTCAAATTGTCATTATAACGAGTTTTGTCGTTGTATCGGGTGTCGGTATAAAGAGGGTTTGTAATCTCTTTCGTTTATAATCTTTTCATCACGTAAACATACCTATGTAATTTTGACCCCCTTAAACCCCACTTTTATATAGTAAAACTGGGGTTTATAGGGGTATACATTATTTTTCTTATTTCTGCTCAAAAACACAGATTGTGGTACTCGTTAGAACCGCCTCGGAGAGGCGGTTCTAACGAGTACCACAATCTATGTTTTGAGCAGAAATATGAAAAGATATCAGAATTTTTATCTGAAAAATTTCAGTTTTTGGTGGTGAAATTTTCTGTATATTAGAATAGGCATGTTTCCGTAATGTTGTCATGAAAGTAATATTTTGTTTTTAATATTCAAACATTACTGGATTCGACATCTTTGAATTGAAAGCTCTTAATTTGATAAACGTTAGTTTGCTAAAATTAATTTATCTTGCAGTTGTTGTGCGGATTTTTAAGGCACCCGAGGCACATGGAGGCAGCGGCGATTGTTATGTACAAGAATTTTGTACAGCCTTGTTTTCATGGATCACCCATGCACACTTGGTACCGCTGTCTGTCACCAAGCGCCGCCCTGTCCACTTTATACTCAACCCAGGGCACGTCGCGTAGGAGCTAGGCGTACTAATGGTTTGAAAATTGTCTCGACCCGAGCGAGATTCGAATCCACCACATCCCGCTTGAAAGTCGAGTGCGCTAACCACTAGGCCACCCAGCCCACTTTATCTTGCAGTCGTTGTTGTCAGATTTTTAACGCTGCCAGGCACCCGAGGGACATAGAGGCAGCGGCGATTGTTATGTACATGTATTTGTACAACCTTGCTTTCATGGTTCACCCATGCACACTTGGTGCCGCTGTCTGTCACCAAGCTCCGCCCTGTCCACTTTATACTCAACCCAGGGCACGTCGAGTATAAGCTAGGCGTACTAATGGTCTGAAAATTGTCTCGACCCGAGAGGGATTCGAACCCACGATATCCCGCTTGAAAGTCGAGTGCGCTAACCACTAGTCACCCTGCCCATTTACCTTGCAGTTTCTGCATTAACTAATTATATTTGAGTAAAATATTAAATTCAAAGAACAGCGTTTTCTGAAGCGGGAAGAAGGTGTATAAGGGAGGTAACCACAGAATATATAAAAACATTTACATGGACTGGATTACCGGTACTATCCTATTAAATGTAAATTTATTTAGGTACAGTTTGAGAGACTTTTCAAATATTCGATTATATTGCCACGCACAATATAAAAAAAGGGCTCTGAGGGGCATGGGTACACTTCCAGAAGAAGAAACACTGTTAACAGTGTTTGCTTTCCTTCTGGAAAAGGGTCTACTAAATATACAATGAACCCTTACAACGACAGCATTTATTCCCAAGGATTTTGCCATTAAATCATTTTGCTGTTGTAAAGACTTCTTAATCAGCAGAATGATATGTAAGGAAAGCTTTGATTTATTTTTATTTTTCTCATGGAACGTATTGTTGGAATAGCCTCACTGAGGCGATTCTAACAAATTGTTAGAATCGCCTCAGTGAGGCTGTTCCAACAAATATCCAAATATGCTTCTTGAAGTACAGAATTAAATAATTTGATTTAGTTTTCAATAATTTCAGAATAACTGTAACTCTTGAACATAGGTTTCGTGTCAGTCAACTTAACATTATAAGTACAGCCTATACTACTGTTATAGCGAATTTGTTGTTGTATCGAATGTCGGTATAAAGAGGGTTGACTGTAACAGGACATAATTTGCTTATCGACTACTATATTTCGGAGGCAAATTCTATCCTACACGGGATGAGCTACATGCGAATGCCATTACGAAAACACCGCCTATTCAAATATACAGAAAATTTCACCTCCAAAAACTGAAAATTTTCAGATAAAAACTCTGATATTTTTCATATTTCTGCTCAAAACATAGATCGTTGGTACTCGTTAGAACCGCCTCGGCGAGGCGGTTCTAACGAGTACACACAATCTATGTTTTTGAGCAGAAATAAGAAAAATAATGTATACCCCTGTAAACCCCAGTTTTACTATATAAAAGTGAGGTTTAAAGGGGTCAAAATCATATAGGTATGTTTTCGTGATGGCATTAAAAAACTACACCCCCACCCCCCCCCCCACCCCCCCCCCCCCCCCAAAAAAAAAAAATAAATAAAAATAAATAAATAAAATAAAAAAAAAATAAATAATAAAAAAAAGAAAAACCCAAAAAACTACCTATTCGGACATCTTATTTATGCTAGATTGGCTGTACGAATACAAGAACAGAACAACAATGTCTCAAAAAATAATATCACGTTACTGCGATTATATATCTTAAAGGGATATGCAAATGGTATTATTGAAATATATGGCGAGTATGTACATGTGTATTCACATACCTCAAACAGGAGTTCGGTTTTTCCAACGAAAAAAGCATGGTCATGTTATTTTTCCAAAAGGATACACCAGATTCAAGAGGCAGACATTAATAGGTTTAAAGTTTTACATCTTGAATTACAACTCTCTCTGTCATTACCAAAACACGCCTATTCGAATATACTGAAGCTTTTACCACCAAAAAATGAAAACTTTCAGGTAAAAAATTCTGGTATTTTTCATAGTTCTGCTTAAAACATAGATTGTAGGTACTCGTTAGAACCGCCTCGACGAGGCGGTTCTAACGATTACCCATAATCTATGTTTTTTTAGCAGAAATATGAAAAATAATGTGTACACCTGTAAACCCCAGTTTTACTATATAAAAGTGGGGTTTAAGGGTGTCAAATTTGTATAGGCGTGTTTTCGTGATGGTTACCAAGCAACTAGCGGATGATTTCTCTATACTAATGGTTCCTTTTTTTTTGACAGCAAACAGTTTGGCAAGACCAAGCAGAAATGATGCAGAACCAGAACAATACACTTTTGCAACATTCAGACTCGATATCATCACACAGATACTGACATCATTATCAGCAACAACGTATGGATTTCATAAAAAGTTATTACTGACAATGTTGGCTTCTCTATTCTTTGCTCCAGAACACTCAGAAGTTTTGGCAGTGATAATGGTACTATCAAATCATTTTCTCACTATCGGGCGCTAAAGTTTGTAAGTGATAGGTATGAAAGTTAAAAAAAGAGAGTCTAAATCGTTTTCTTTCATATTTTTAAATCCGGTACAAGACCTATTACTGTTGATTTATCTCTTAAGTAAGTGTAATATTTACCCAAAAATAGATTAAAGCAAAATGAATATTGCAACAACCTTAGCTTTTCCCACTTATCTTTTCTTGCATCTAGGAGTAATTTGTGATGTGAAAACTAAACATAATTGTAAATTTTCCTCCTATCAAATCTACAAAATCAAATTCTTGTGGTTTGTTTCGAAAAGGCTAGAACACACACGCGCACGCACGCACACACACACACACACACACACACACACACACACACACACACACACACACAGACGTAACCTACCGCATGATTGTACGGAGGTCGGGTGATAAAATGCATATTCTATAATTCGATTATCCTGTGATTAGCAAGAGACTGTAGGAGAGTGACTAATAGTTACCTAATTAAAACGGGTTTAGTTTCTAGGTGAATTCCGAAAACCAGTCAATTATATACTTGCAGTCTTTTAGACTGTCGGATAATAAGTCAAACTTTATTTCTTTGTTCTTTTCTGCATTTTGCATAGTTAAATCGTGTACGTGTGTGTATTCCTACATGCACGGTTCATATTGATATTCTATAATTTATAATACGTGTTAGCATATTTGTCGACAAGTGGACGAAGTAAAGAGTATATAGCTAATGCTTATTCATATTTTTTTTTGGGCTTTCATAACACGTAAAATTGACTGTAGGAGTTTTTAGTAAGTCTGAAACGATAGCATTGCTGCTTTTGGTAATCCGACGTATTTAATTGTTGCACTGCAGGATCAGGATTTTAGCTGGACATTATTCATTACGAAAACACGCCTATTCAAATATATTGAAAATTTCACCACCAAAAACTGAAAGTTTTCGGATAAAAAAATCTGATATTTTTCATATTTCTGCTCAAAACATAGATTGTGGGAACTCGTTAGAACCGCCTCGTCGAGGCGGTTCTAATGAGTACCCAAAATCTATGTTTCGAGCAGAAATAAGAAAATAAGAAAAATAATGTATACTCCCGTAAACCCTAGTTTTACGATTTAAAAGTGGCGTTTAAGGGGGTCAAAATTATACAGGTATGTTTTCGTGATGTTAACAATAAAATACAGCTTATTTCCAGTCATAAGTTTCTAATATATATATATATATATATATATATATATATATATATATATATATATATATATATATATATATATATATATATATATATATATATATATATATATATATATATATATATATATATTGAAGTAAATAGGTAAACTTAGGAACTGACACAATCAGATACACATCAAATTCTCAACATCTAAGGGAAAAACAGACAAATACAACTAAATAGCCACACAAAGAGCAGATGGAAAGCAAAAGTTGGCAGCCCTTTCCCAAAAAGGTGGTAACTCTGTTACCTAAAACTCAACTGAACATATCTTTAACTTACGTAATTGTTAAAAGAAAAATAAATAAAAAAAGTTCCACAATGAAAGTACCGCATTGGAACGGTCTTTTATTTCCTTTTATGCCCTTGAGAGGAATAATAGAGTCATCACGAAAACATACCTACATAATTTTGACCCCTGAAACCCCACTTTTATATAGTAAAACTGGGGTTTACAGGGGTATACATTGTTTTTCTTATTTCTTCTCAAAACATAGATTGTGGGTACTCGTTAGAACCGCCTCGACGAGGCGGTTCTAAAGAGTACCCACAATCTATGTTATGTGCTAGATTGTGGTACTCGTTAGAACCGCCTCGACGAGGCGGTTCTAACGAGTACCCACAATCTATGTTTTGTGCAGAAATATGAAAAATATCTGAATTTTTTATCTGAAAATTTTCAGTTTTTGGAGATAAAATTTTCTATATATTTGAATAGGCGTGTTTTCGTAATGGATTTCATACAATCCGAGAAGACTTAAGAAGACTTAAGAAGGCATTGTCATTATGCAATGTCGTTTTTTGTTGTGTTAAGGCGAAGAACTAGATAAAATTTGTTTTCGTTCTTATCCTGAGTTTAGTATGATTTTGTTTAAACTTGCATTTGAAATAGACATTTTTAAAACAATATATGCAGGGCTTTAACACTTATCGCGCTATGGGCAGATCCAGCAGACGACAAACTGATAGTATTTTTCTTATTTTTTCCTGGAAAATAGGATCAGACACTTCACGAAAATTGTCTTCTTAAGAGACAATTTCCATGAAGTGTCAAATCCTATTTTCTAGGAAATATAAGGAAATATTTCAAAATGTCGTCTGCTGAAATGTTTACCCAGCATACAAAGCGTTAAAATAAATGAGCCTCATCATCAGAAAACGTACCAAATATTTTAAAACCACTCGGCTATATACAGTGTCCAGGCCGGATTCAGGGAGGGTTCGGTACATTTCACTTTCATGGGACATGTTGATAAATGTGAGATACCGTCTTTACCCTAAATATTCACACCTTATACTTTTCTTCAACAAGTGCATTTTACTGCTTATGAATGTGTGCAAAATTGCTGGATCAGTTGCAAACATTGTAGACCCTGATCAGACGCCGCGTACTGCGGCGTCTGAACAGGGTCTACACTGTTTGCTCAGGCCTCTTTCCGACTACGCAGAGTAAGTACGATAATTTAATCAAATCGCCCCCCCCCCCACCCCGATTTCTGGATCCGCCCTTGGTGCCTCTCTCATATTACGGAAGATTAAAGTGACACTCATGTTTAATTCATATATGTCGTATTGTTATTAATCTATTAATCTATACGTTTTGTTACAAATTTATTTCTGTGTAAGTTGTTTTACAGTTATTATTCATAGCACATATCGAAATTTTCCAGACGTTTGGGATTTTATATACCTTGGTTTTAATATTTTATATCCATCTGCTAGAGAGCAGTAGTCTATACTCAGAGTCAAAAAGAAGTATTTGTTTGTTTGTTTGTGTTGAGGTTTTACGGCCCAGTCAACCCAATGGGGTCATGTCGAGCGCGGTCAGTTTACCTAACCACACGTTTACTGGGCAGGCTTAGTCCTCTAAGCGGTTAACCAGTATTGTGCACATTCTTTCGCCAGAAACTGACAACTACCCTTCTTGAATCAGCGGAAGGGAGAGAATGACCGTAGAAAAGATTTCATGATCAATCTCCACGAAAGAATGTTGCCGACCTCGGCGGGGGTTGAACCCGCGACTTCCTGGTCTCCAGTCGGACGGCGCATCCAACTGAGCCACCGAGGCCGGCCAAAAAGAAGTATACAGTTTTGAATGTCCATATTTTCTTATTGTTCATTGCACAGGTCCGAAATTATGTATGATGTATTCTTACCCGAGGTATACTCAATGCAGTTTATTTAATTTGATTGTCCGTGTACGTAAAGGCAATGCACCGTAATAACCCTAAGTATAGGAACAGACAGGCCTGAGCAAACAGTGTAGAACCAGATCAGACGCCGCAGAACGCGGCGTCTGATCAGGGTCTGCACTGTTTTCCACTCATCCACCACAACTTTAAGACACATCAACAGGTAGTAAAATAGACATTTCAAATTTTAGGACAAGTATGGTGAGGAGTTAAGGTGTTCCAATACTTAGGATAAATACGGTAATTCACTTTCATTGTCGCCCATTCCGTTGACAAAATGGGTAGACAGCTTGTTGCAGGTTTTCTCAACATTAAGCGCGTCTATGTAATTTAACTGTATCACGAGAATAGAACTCATAAGATTAATGTGGGCAGCCAAGGCAGGGGTAAGTCATCATCCGCTCACTTCTATTAGGACCGTAACAGATACTAAGTACTGCAAAAATATCGAAGCGGAAAATGCCTTACGCAAACTTTGCAGATGCATAGATCTGTCTTCTTACATATATTAGTACTGTTGTAGCTGCTAGTAAATGCTACTGATATTACAGATTTGATATTTGTAATTGTTTGATGGCGGTTCCCAGTAAGCATTCTACATAAATCTATAGCGGGCCGTTATCGGACCGTCAGGGTAGCTGACGGGCCGATAACGGCCCGCTGTAGATTTATCATGAATGCTAACTGGGTTTGTGCTCCTTTGACAGCATCTTCCAATGGCAATGCCAGAACGGAATTATTTTAACGCACACCCAGGAAAAATCTTGAAAACCATACCTAGAATCGCTTCCATAAATAGGGGCTCTTAAAGAAAAGAATTTACTCCCAGGGGAGCAAATTCTCTCCTTTAAGAGCAGCCTCTATGGAAAAGAAGCAAACTATTTTATGTTAATGCCACTTTATTTTAAATATTTTTCCGACGCTACGCCTATCCCAGCAGACACATGACGTTAATACAACGTCGGCTCAACGTCGATGCAACGTCATGACGTTGCATCGACGTTGAGCCGACGTTGTATAAACGTCATGTGCCCGCTGGGATGTCTTCTATACCCTGAAAGGAATTTGAATCCCGCTTCCCCAGCTCGGTGATCTCAATGCCAGACAGGACCCGCCAACCATAACAGTAAAACAACAAATATGATAGACTGGCCACAGTCTGCAAACATTGATATATTTGGGTAATCAATATTTTCATCTTCAATGAAATTATTTGTCTCTTTTTCTTTCTTTTATTTTCCTTTTATAAAAAAAATCAAAAAAAAATCTCCTTCTTGCCATATGTTTTAAACAGAGCCATAAGAATTAGAATAGCTACATGAATATGGATTAGACTTGCACCAAGACACGTGATTAAAAATCTGTTTTTAAGGGCTGGAGCCGGTCTACAAATATGACAAAACATAAAGAAAGCCTCGCAGTTAGTAGCCACAAGACCGCATAGAGAACGAACAGCACTAGAACCACCACTGTAGGGGTGGGGTGGGGGGGGGGGGGGGTGGTGGGGAGGGAATATAACATCAGACATGAAGCCTCTAATTAGAGGTTTAGGTCGGCACCGTCACAGAGTCTGAGAACCAACCTTTGTCGTGCAAGAAGAACGAATAGCTCAGCTTCTGTCAAACATGATGATTGGACTGAAGACAAATCATATGTACTCTGTCACATAATATCCTTGTTATATCCTATCCTTTTGTATAACATATAATATGTTTCTGAATTTATTCCAAAGCTATAAATAGTTCGGTGAGCTTATTCACTGAATTTTCTCTGCGTCAAACGATTCAAATATTTGTAGATAAAAGACGTCAAAATACTCCAAAGCCAAAGAATTCTTGTCAGATAAGACTGTATGCGAGTTAGTGCTTGTGCCTACATGATCTGTGCGCACGTGTCTGTGTGAAGCTACAGCAGGGAAGATTGGGAGTAAGCGATTCATAAAAGCTTAAATCTGTTTCTATTATGGAACGCATGTTAAAATATTCATCGAAGCGCGTCACAAAGATATTCAGAGTTTCATCACGAAAACATGCCTATATAATTTTGACCCCTTAAAACCCCACTTTTATATAATAAAACTGGGGTTTACAGGGGTATACATTATTTTTTTTATTTCTGCTCAAAAACATAGATTTTGGGTACCCGTTAGAACCGCCTCGTCGAGACGGATCTAACGAGTACCCACAATCTATGTTTTGAGCAGAAATATGAAATATATCAGATTTTTTTATCTGAAAACTTTTGTGTTTTGGCGGTAAAATTTTCAGTATATTTGAATAGGTTTGTTTTCGTAATGTGTGCAACTTAAATACTTTCTAGGGAGACAGACAACTCTAGATATCAAATCTTTTTGTGAACTTTTGAAAAGGGGTCTACTCCATAAGGAAAGAATTTGCTCTCATAGTCGGTCAGTGCGGATATGTAGTCGGACTGTGTGGATATGCAGTCTGACTGTTCGTTTAAGTAGTCGGGCTGTGCGGATATGCAGTCTGACTGTTCGTGTATGCAGTCGGACTGTGCGGATATGCTGTCAGACTTTGCGGATATGCAGTCTGACTATTCGTGTATGAAGTCGGTCTGTGCGGATATGCATGAGTCGTGCAGTCGGACTGTGTGGATATGGAATCGGACTGTACGGATATCCAGTCGGACTATTCGAGTATGTATTTGGACTGTGCGGATATTAATTTGGACTGTGCGGATATGAAACCGAATAGTGTGGATATGCATTCGGACTGTGCAGATATGTAAGTGGGCCATGTGGATTTGCAGTCGGACTGAGCGGATATGTAGGCGGACTGTGAGGATTGTACGTCGGACTATGCGGATTTACAGTCGGACTGTGCGGATGTGCGGACGTGCGGATATGCAGTCGAATTATGCGGATGTGCAGGTTATCTTCAGTGTTCGCTTGGCGCACATGGTATTGTGTACGGTATATTTTCACAGTTGGTGGTGTATAGAGTTTGTGTATAAAATAAAAAAAAAAAACAACAAAAAACAAAAAACAAAAAAAAAAAAAAAAAAAAAAACAAGGCTGCGTTCAGTTAAGCATGAACGCATGAACACAAATGCATGAACAGAAAGTTTGCTATATATAGTTTGGGAGTTACTCCCAAACTATAGCAAACTTTCCGTTCATGCATTTGTGACAGTTTTCGATGGACGGTAGCGACTATCCGCAAACTATTCTCAATCTGTCTTTTGGCACTAACAAAATGACGGCATCTGGGGAAAAAATTGTATGATTGTTCGAAACAAAAAAAAAAAAAAAAAAAAAAAATGAAACAACAAAAAAAAACAACAACAACAAAAAAAAAAAAAAAAAAAAAAAAAAAATGTGGAAATATTTACTGGGTTTATATTGTACATTCGGTCTCTTATAAAATTGATAATCATTGATATAATTCATTCGATATCACTTCAAGTCTCGTCAACAACGAGAATAACGACTACACTTCTATTTGATGTCACATAATACGGGTTCACAATAACAGTTCAGAAGATGCAAAATAGTTTGGGGAAAAAATCTTGCGAGTGATTTGCTTTATTGAACGCAGCACAGAACGTCCGCATTTCATGTACCTGATGTTAATAACAAACATGACTCATTTTACCAGTAAACAAGCTCCAATATCTTTGTTACACATGTCAATGTTTATTTTGACATGCGTTCCAAAATATGAGACAGATTTGTTTTTATGAAATGCTAGCTCCCTATCTTCCCCGCTGTAGCCTTGCAAACGCACCTGCATACAGAACATGCATGCATGAGCACTAGCACGCACACATTTTTATCTGACAAGAACTCGCTGGTGTTAAAAAGTGTTTTGACCGCTTTTAGATACATATATTTGAATCGTTTGACACCGAGAAAAGCGAAAATTGCACTTACCGGAAATAAATAAGCTGAATGGTACAGTAAATTGCCTTGCCTCCCATGTCTGTGTTTGGCGCAATTTCAGAATTTCTGAAGGAAACAAACTGTTTCGAGCATAACACCATATCTATAGCAATAGAAAATATTTGAAAAATAAATAAATAAATAAAAAAATAAAAAAGAAGAAAATTTACCATAAATAATAGTCCATCTACATTTCCGCACAATCCGTCTACAACTACACACAGTTTGTCCACATATCCACACTGTCTGACTCCATACGTTAGACTATACATCCGCAGTCCGAATGTACATCCACAGAGCCCGATTGCATAGTTCGACTATATACATGAACAGTCGACTGCATATCCGCACAATCCGACTGCATACCATCACGAAAACACGCCTATATAATTTTGACCCCCTTAAACCCCACTTTTATATAGTAAAACTGGGGTTTACAGGGGTATACATTATTTTCTTATTTCTGCTAAGAAACATACATTGTGGATACACGTTAGAACCGCCTCGTCGAGGCGGTTCTAACGAGTACCCACAATCTATGTTTTGAGCAGAAATATGAAAAAATATCAGAAATTTTTATCTGAAAATTTTCATTTTTTTTGGTGTGAAAATTTTCAGTATATTTGAATAGGCGTGTTTTCGTAATGCACGAACTGTCCTACTGTATATCCACACAGTCCGGCTCCATATGCACACAATCTGACTTCGTACTCGCACATTCCAATTATATATTCGTACAGTCCGACTACATAGCCACACAGTTTAACCACATACCAGCATATTCTGACTACTTATCCGATTTCGACTACATATCCGCACATCCCGGCTACATATCACCATATTCTGACTACATATTAAACCATTCCGACTACATATCCAAACATTCCGACTACATATTTGAACATTCCGACTACATACTCGCAGTCTGACAACATATCTGCACATGCTGACTACGTATCCACACATTCCGACTACCTATCCACACTTTCTGAATACATATACGCACATTCCGACTACATATCCGCACATTCTGACTACATGTCCGCTCATTCCGACTATAATGTGCATATTCGCATACATAATGTGCATATCCATACATTATGCGCATATTTCGATTACATATCCGTACATCACGATCACATATCCGTACATCCCGACTACATATTCGTACATCCCGACTACATGTCCGTACATTCTGACGACATACCAGCACGTTATGACTGCATATCGGCTCAGTCCAACCATGTACCCGCATATTCTAACTACATATCCGCACATTGCGACTACATATCCGTACATAGCTACTTCATATCCGCTCATTCTGAGTAGATATCCGCACATTCTGGCTGCAAAGCTTCATATTCCGACCACGTATCTGCACATTCCGACAACATATAAGCAAATTTTGCCTATATATCCGCACATTACGACAACATAACCACATCTTTCGACTACATCTCGACACATTCCAACTACACATCCGCACCTTCCGACTACATTTCCGCACGTTCCGACTACATATCCGCATATTCCGACTACATATCCTCACATTTCGACCGCAGATCAATCATTCGACCATTTGACTCCACAACCTCTCATTCCGACTTGATATCCACACAGGCCGACTACATATGCGCACATTCCGACTACACACACACACACGCGCGCGCGCGCACACGCACACACACACACACACATACGTTCCGGCTACATATCCGACTACATGTTCGCACATTCTGAGCACATATCCGCACATTCTGACTACATATCCGAACATGCCGTCTACATATCGGCACAGTCCGACTTCATATGTGCCTAAAAAACTTAGCTCTTTGTCTATCCACAAGCTGATCAAACTGCGCGGATGCTCAAATCTAGTCTTCGCTGGCGCACGTATTATAAGGTACACTTTCCCTTGTCGCGACTCACATGCCTTTTGTTTTCGGTAAGTTTCAAATATCCTAAAATGTCACTACGCAGTCACGTTCGCATCCAAATCTGTAATATACCGCCGAAAGCCTGACCTATGCAAATGGGGTAGACATAGATCAGACGCCGCGGAACCGCACAAATCCAGCAATTAAGACACATAAGTGGAAAGTAAAATTGATCTGTTCATTTTAGGACAATGTTGGTAATGAATTTAAGTGACCGAATACTTAGGGTAAATACGGTACCGACTCAATAAAAATATACAGCAAGATGACGCAAACTGAATAATTGTATTTTAACCCTTGCCTTGCTGAATAAACTAAGATGCCACGCCTTCTTCTAATTTCCAGCCAATCAGATTACTTGATACAGGTTTTTGATAGAAAGTCACATATTTAATGACAAACAGTGCAGATCCAGATCAGTTGGCGTCTTAAGAAGCCAACTGATCTGGATCTACGCTGTTTGCTAAGACAGGGCATGTGTTCAGCAAGAGAAGAGTTAAGCTCATATTAAGTGGTCAGCCTTCAGTCTCAATTGTAAAATATACTGACACAATAAACGAACACGGCAAACTGGCGCCAAGTCATAACGCATATGAAGTGGTCACTGGTCGGTCTTCAATCTTTTTTTCATTTGTAAATATATACATCTACATAGCTAACATTTTTTTGGGTGATTTTAAAGTTCACTTATAAATACAATATTTCAGAATATTCGTTTAAACGAGAGAATATGTCTTCGGGGCATATATGAATTGTAAAGCTTCGGCTTAGTCAGCGGGGTCGTGCAATCAGGCCCCGAGGTTATATAACATTTTTCATGCTCAACTCAGCTGAGCATGACAATTTCTCTGCTAATAAATATGAAAATGCCAACAATAGTTGGCATTTTCATATTTATCAGCAGAGAAATTTTCGTACTCAGCTATATTTAGCAAGAAAGAATTTGAAATTGTTAGTAATTTGAGATTTATTTGCAGGACAAATTTCATGCTCAGCTGAGTTGAGCATGAAAAAAGTTTTATAACCTCGGGACCTGATAAAACCTTTTGTTACTAAGAAAATCTATACCGAACATTATCCGTTATAAAAGCAGACAGCGAAGGTTCTGATCAAACTTATATTGGCCGCTTTATATGCAGAGAGAGAGAAACCCAAATCCAGGTCCAAGTCAGTCGTTTCCCAGCAAACACACAACGTCCGAACAACATCGTTACAACGTTGCTGCAACGTCGTGACGTTGCAGCGACGTTGTTACGACGTTGTTGCGACGTTGTGTGTTTGCTGGGTTGCGAGGCTGAAGAAAATATTATAATTCATATTTTCATAATTTCAATGAATTTTGAAGTCTTGCATATTACATGCACAATAAATCGCTTTATGCATTTATTTATCTCTGATCATGAATACTTTTACAATCTAATATTTCACGTGAACGTCTTGACATTAAGGGGAAACCTAAAAGAAAAATAAATAAATAAATATAAATGAGCGCAGCAAACTGAAAAAAAAACAACAACAAAAAAAACAAACAAATAAAAAACAAACAAACAAAAAACAAACAAAAAACAAAAACAAAAAAAAAAAACAAAAAAAAAAAAAACAAAAAAAAAAAAAAAAAAAAAAAAAAAAACAAACAAACAAAAAAACCCAAAAACAAACAAAAAACAAAAACAACAACAAAAAAAAAAAAAAACAAACAAAAAACAAAAAAGCATTCGCGCAGTCTAATCAATGCCATCGTTGTCCGAAGAACATATCGATGTGTAGAAAAGGATCCGGGTGCGCTGTCTGATTTGGATTTTCGCTGTTCGCTTGCTGCCGTGCCTCGAAAACGTTTCTCAAATCGCGGCTAAATTAAATAAATAAAGAGTTCGCGTATAAAAAAAAAATGTAAATTTGCATATGCGCGACAACGTCAACAGAAAACGTACCTTCGGACATGTGCGCTCATTGAAGATTCAGATCAGCCTGCGCTTTCGAACAGTCTGATCAGAATCTTCACTAGGCGTATTTTGGATAGCAAAGCTTGAAAAGTTTCTACATGCGGACAACGAAGACTCTGATCAGACTGCGCGGATGCGCAGTCTGATCTGAGTCTTCATTGTGCGCACATTTCAGAAGGTACGTTTTCACATGTTTCGATTCATATTTTATAAATAATTGTTCTGCATATGATCCATAATTACATTATATAAATATTTTGCTAAGAGATATCGTTCGCTCTTAGCTATATATTGTAATGAAATTCTTTTGATCTTATTTAGGTTACTACCGGGACGCGCACTTGCAATTTAGCACGTTTAAAATTTCAGTTTTCTTTCTTTCTTTTTTTTCTTTCTGTTTTCTGTTCCAGGACCAAACTAGTCATGTTCAGACATATATAATATATATATGTAAGTTGGCTGCAGACGATATGTATCGATTTAACGAGTGCGTGTTTGTCGAGCAAGTAGAAAATGGTTAATAATAAATACACGTAAACATATGTGTATACACGCTATTTTATGTGCAGTATATTAAGAAAATAAAGATAAAACGCTAGAGTGATTGTATGGCAAACTTGTAAGTAGTGATAAACATAGCGTGTTACACAAATACATAAATATGTTGAAATAATCCTTCGAACTACGGCTAACTTCTCGGTGTAAAATTCGATAGCATGCTCAAAGCGACACAGATAACATTTTTTCGGATCAAGGGTTATGGTTTACCCATAATGCATCACTGTGCGTCTCCGCATGCGTGGTTTTTTAGTTGAGTTGTGTCATTTTGTAGGGTTTATAACTGTGAATGTTATAATCTTTGAGTTTTTATCGGTTTTTGAACGTTGATTCTTAGGACATTGGACAAGTTATGTTTCGCTATGTCTTCATCTAAGGCAGAAAACCAGAAGGAATTTATATTGAGCGTAATTGATCAACTACGGCGAAGAAAAGCGCGACCTGATTTACAGCGAATCACCCACTTTGTGGATCGTAAACATGGACTGAGCCCGGCAGAGACGGAAACTATACTTGAAAAGCTCGTAGATCAGGGACACGTAGTCAAAGTTGTTTATAAAAGGGGGACGAGCTACAGAAATGCTGCTAAGTCCCGGAGAAAGTCCTACGGGACCCGGGTTCTTAATTCTAATACAGCGACACGCAAAATAACAGAAGCCGTACAATGTTTGACTAAAGAAAAATGTGCGTCAAAGGGAGAATACGCTGCTTCACTGGCAGAGGGTTGGGACGCCGATGTGGGCGTGAGTGCCCGTGAGATTGAGTCCTGGATCGCTGCTAAGTCGGACGAGGAGGATGGCGAACCATTCATGTGCCCTATGCATCTAATTTTACAACGGGAGGTTGAAGCGGGGAGGCTGGAAAAACTGCAGAACGGAAACTATATATTGGCTACTCCGGACTCTGACAGCAACCCCGGAGACCCCGGGGCTCGCCAACTGCTACAAAAGTCAATAAGTATGGTAACAAAGCGAGGTCGACCACCAAAGAAAAAGGTGAGACATCGCCTTTTTTTATTTATTGTTTTTTTTTTGGACAAATTCTTTTTTTTTTTTTTTTTTTTCTTACTTCCCAGAGAGCACGCAATGTTCAGACGACGTCGCATTAATGTCGATGCAACGTCATCGACATTGATGCGACATATATACGGCATGTGTCTGCTCTTTCTTTCTTTCTTTGATTTCTTTCTTTTCTTTCTTTCTTTCTTTCTTTCTTTCTTTTTATATATTTTCTTTTTTTCTTTCTTTGTAAAAATCGATGGACATGTTTGTTTGTAAAAAAAGAAGGGGGAAAAAAAAAAAAAAAGGTCACACCAAAAGAAAAAAAAAAAAATGAAAAGCAGTATCTTCTTTTTTATTAGATACATGCGTTTTAAACCTAGAGCCATTAACGCTCATATAAACAGGTTATGAAAATTCATCTCATGAAATGTGCGGACAGCGAAGGACTAGATCAGCTTGCTCATCCGCGCAGTCTTCTCAGGTTTTCTTTTCCATTTTCAGAATCTTCTAAAAGTCTGGTATAGGTCGATGAAAGAAGAAGGTCTTGGTCAGACCGCGCGGATGCGAGGACCGATTTGGGCCTTCAGTGTTCACATATACCATAATTACCCTTTTCTCATGTTTCGTCTGACTTGTACTAACGCTATTATAACAAACACCTTTTTAGCTGTTTATTGATTACATTATACCATACATTACGAAAACATACCTATTCAAATATACTGAAAATCTGACCACCAAAAAATGAAAATTTTCCTATGAAAAATACTGATATTTTTCATATTTTTGTTCAAAATATAGATTGTAAGTACTCGTTAGAACCGCCTCACCGAGGCGGTTCTAACGAGTACCCACAATCTATGTTTTGAGCAGAAGTAAGAAAAATAATGTATACCCCTGTAAACCCCAGTTTTACTATATAAAAGTGGGGTTTAAGGGGGTCAGAATTATATAGGTATGTTTTCGTGATGTATATCATAATCTTTCGGACACATCAACGCCTTATTTTACTTGTCCTAGAATTTGAATGTCCATTTTAAATATCACTTTTTGATGTGTCTAAAACTGCTGGATGAATGGCAAACAGTGCAGACCTAGATCAGACGCCGCGTTCTGCGGCGTCTGATCTGGATCTTAACTGTTTGCGTAGGTCTACTTGTACGAATATTTAGGATAAATAAGGATAGAGCAGTTAAAGGTCTGTAGTCACTCACAAACTGTTATAACTACCTGGAAATAAGGAAAACTCAATCAAGTTTTGATTTTCAGGTCAGAAATTTCCACTAGCTATATTTATTAGCTTAAACTAATTGTTTTTATTTAACTTTGCAAACTACAGGTAAAAATCTAACCTTGTCCGGTGATTTTCTTTACAAAATGGTGGGCAGTAGGGTGATGTTAAGGGCGTGTTGTACTTGCAGCTGGTGGTGGAAGGGGGCATGTTAGTATTTCTTCTATTTCTTTATTGTCATTCACTTTTAACCTCCATATCCCTCCATATCCTGTATTTCCCTTTTCTTTCGTCTACTAAATCTTATCTCCCCTTTCTTCCTTTCTGTAGCAGAAGACATAAATTGGCCTGTATCTTAACCCTTAAAACGCCAAGAAAATCTGCATCTGAAAATGTCGTCTGCTTATTTCGTCTGCTGCATCTTCTTGCAAACTTTTCAAACTTAAATTTTGCATACAGGCAAACAGTGTGGACCCAGATCAGACTGCTCCTAAAGGATCTGGATCCACACTGTTTGCAACAATGACTTTTAAAGCAACCGGCAGAAGACAAAGCAGACGACAATTGTTGTGATTGGCGCTTTAAGGGTTAATCAAGAACTGAAACAAACAATCATAATTTCGTTTTTGTCTTGCATAGTTTTTTTTTTTTTTTGAGCGTTCTTGATTTGACTATACATGTATATTGTGGCAGATACACTTTTTTATGGTGGAAGTTTATCGTAATAACCCTAAGTATTAGGACACCTTATCTACTCACCATATTTGTCCTAAAATTTGAAATAATCCATTCTACTACCTATTGATGTGTCTAAAATATTGCTGAATGTATGGCAAACAGTGTAGACCCTGATCAGACGCCGCGTTCCGTGGCGTCTGATCTGGGTCTTCATGTTTGTAAAGGCTTATCTGTTCCAATACTTAAAGTTATTACGGTATAATATCTTTTATATATGGAAATTCCATGTTCTGTTTACTACATGACTTATTAGTAAAAAGCAAGACGGACTGTAGCTTGTAAAAGCTAAATAATTGTTTGACTGATTGATATGTTCTGAAGTTTGTTTCCAAAATATTGAAAGAAGTTTGAACTTCTTTGAGGAATTCTGATGTTAAGTTGTAAAGACTTCTTTATGTGATAAAAACACACACACACGCACACACACACACACACACAAACAAAAAACAGACTCATGGAACCTTTTTATTTTTCTTTTTCTTTCAGAAGTCATGAATGGATTTGTAAACATTAATTGTAGTCTGACTGTCAGATGCAATGGACTTATCTAAACTTCTTGTTTTTTACATGCCCATTTCCAATTTAAGCGATCCAGTTGTTTTTATGATTGTCATTTTTACGGAAATTTCCGTATCTAATACATACAGGGTAAATACTAATTAGGCGCCGCGTTCTGTGACGTCTGATCAGAGTCTACACTATTTTATGGGCTGATTGTCATTAAAGTCAGTCAGTCGGACAAATCCGTCAATCTACCGGCTGATATAACGCATAGCTCCAGATTAGACAATTTTTTTTTCAACCAAAAGGTACCAATATTTTTTTTTATTTCGCCACAAAAACATATGCTGTGGTACTCATTAGAAGCGCCTCGGCGAGGCGCTTCTAATGAGTACCCACAACATATGTTTTTGTGGAGAAATAAGAAAAATATTAAGTGACTACCCCATCTTGTCTGGAGCAATGACAACTTTCCGTTATATTACCAAATTGCTTCTCATCACGAAAACATGCCTATATAATTTTGACCCCCTTAAACCCCACTTTTATATAGTAAAACTGGGGTTTACAGGGGTATACATTGTTTTTCTTATTTCTGCACAAAATATTGATTGTGGTACAAGCTATGTTTAATAGCAGAAAGATGGAAAATATCAGAATTTTTTATCTGAAAATTTTCATTTTTTTGGTGGCAAAATTTTCAGTATATTTGAATAGGCATGTTTTCATAATGTTCAGCAGTCTGATCTTGCCCTTACGTTTTGAAACTTTTTTCATGCTCAACTCAGCTGAGCATGAAATTTATCCTGCTAATAAATCTCAAATTATTAACACTTTCAAATTATTTCTTGCTGTCAACATAGTTGAGCATGAAAATTTCTCTGCTAATAAATATGCAAATTCCAACAATTGTTTATTAGCAGAGAAAATTTCATGCTGAGCTGAGTTGAGCATGGAAAAAGGGACCTGTTTCTGCTCAGTTTACTAGGGTAGGTGTCCCCGAATATGGTACAGTAATTCACCGCAGATAACTTATTAATTATTCGAAGCCAGAATAAGAAATAGGCTACGTTTTACCTTAAAGGGGAGCGCAATATAAGTTGTAAGTATGCCTTGGAGTAAAGTGCTTAAAAAGCCATTTATTTTGATGCAAGACTTTTCAAAATCGGCCTAAAAATAAGGAAGTTATGGTAGTTTGAATATATTTAAAATTGCTGTCATGGATGACGCCATATTGTAGGCTTTGTTACGTCACACAGCCCAAATTATAAAGGGTTTTGAAGAATAATTTTGCTACACTGTTTTTATAATCTTTTAATTGTAGTTACAAGCAATCATTTCCCCCAAAATAAAACAACTTTATGAGAATAACTACCTTTATGAAACGAATTTTAATTCTTACGAAACCTCATTAAATATTCAAAATGGCGGCGCCCCTACCACCAATGTTAAAATATTCAATTGTCTATAACTTACTTAATTTTCCACCAATTTTGTTCAAATTTGTGTCAAAATTCATTGTAAAGTTCTTTACTTTAAAGCACAATACATTTTAATGTTGCGTTCCCCTTTAAAACCCTATTTAAAGTGTACTCTGTTTCCCCATATTATATAGTGGAAATAGGGTATACAATAGTATAGTTTATAAGACAAATTTTTGTCACTGTATTTTTTTTTATTATTGCTTTTTTATTCGTTTATTTGTCTGTCAATATTTTTACTGCAAAATCTGTCTTAATATGCTTTAAACCAACAACTCCTTTTCCGAATGATTTACTGAATTTTTGTAGATTTCGTAGCTATAGATAAGAGGAGTAAGCAGATAAATTTCTTTTCTTATTTCTCCAAGAAAACATGGCGTTATGGGTAAGGGTCCGCTGTACCTGCAGCAGGCGGGGGAAGGGGGTATGTTAGTATTTCTCAGAGCCTTAGAACCATTATTATGATTATTAGTAGTAGTAGTAAAAGAAGAAGAAGTAGTAGAAGTCGTCATCGTCATCGTCATAGTAGTAGTAGTATTAGTCGTTTGGTAAACTCACTAATACCAATGTAGGTCAAATCATATAAAAATAAGCCCACGTCATATCGCATGCATGGGATTGCCAATTTACGGAAATACTGTGTCATGTGTCAACATACAGTCACAGTTTATCTGAACCGCAACGTCAGAAAACGTACCGTCGGACATATGCGCCCAGCGAAGATTCAGATCAGCCTGCACGCTCGCGCAGTCAGATCAGAATCTTCACTGGGCGCATTTCGGATAGCCATCGATGCAGAGTCTAGTCATGCGGGCAACGACGACTCTGATTAGATTGCGCGAATGCGCAGGCTGATTTTTGTGTTCGTCATCACGAAAACATGCCTATATAATGTTGACCCCCTTAAACCCCACTTTTATGTAGTAAAACTGGGGTTTACAAGTGTATACATTATTTTTCTTATTTCTGCTCAAAAACATAGATTGCCGAGGCGGTTCTAACGAGTACCCACAATCTATGTTATGAGCAGAAATATGAAAAATATCAGAATTTTTTATCTGAAAATTTTCAATTTTTTTTTTGTGGTAGAATTTTCAGTATATTTGAATGGGCTTCATAGCCACAGATAAGGCGCTTTTTTCATCCAAAAAATGCTGATATCTTTCTTATTTCTCCACGAAAACATATATTGTGGGTACTCATTAGAAGCGCCTCACCGGGGCGCTTCTAATGAGTACCCACAACATATGTGTTTGTGGAGAAATAAGAAAAATATTTTGTGGATACCCCCTCTTATCTGCAGCTATGAGGCTTGTGTTGGCACATGTCTGAAGGTGCGTTTTCTGTCGTTGCGGCTCATTCTTATGGCCGAGTAAAGAACAAATCCACTGGGTGATATAATTTTTTTTTTCTGACTTTTTTATCTATAGACTAATGGTGACTATAGGATTATAGACTATAGGAAATGATTTTTTCCTACCCGGGTACCGGATTTTTCCTACAATTTTACCCAGGAATTTAGACAATGATTTTTTGCTACAACCATTTATGGCGTCATTAGAGGAATTTTAGAAAAAAAAGTGCATTATTTGCATTTGAATGCGTAAAAGGTTGTGTCTGTTGTTTAGGAATAAACATGTTTGTAAAAGTAATACCTTTAGACCATGGTTAGATAGGAATTGCTAAAAAAAAAAAAAAAAGATTGTAGGAAAAAATGTTCATTAAAAGTGAGAAAAATAATTAAAAATCGGGACCAAGCAAACACCCAGTGAAATCAGCACGTGTTCGTGTTTGCTCATTTAATCATAGAGATTTTGCGATATTTAGAAGGATTCTTTGATATTAATAAATCAAGGCGCATTTCATTGTCTACGCCCACGTGTGTAGAGACAGTCTTAAGAGTTTGCCATTGCTCCGGAAGCACTTTATGAAAGGTCATGGACTGGTCCAATGTTATTTTCCCTGGATTGCTCAACGTTATTTTAGCCAAGTATTAGCTTTCACTAAAAGCTTGGTCTACGCGTAGCGTAGTCCAAGCTTTTTGTGAAAGCTAATACTTGTTTAATATAGGAAACAGTTGTGCATTACAATTCCGTCCGAAAAAGTAAAAAAAAAAACAAAAAACAAACAAACAAAAAAACAAAAAACAAACAAACAAAAAACGACATTTTATTGTTTTTATTATTTTACAATTACCATATTAACCCTAAGAATGCGGACACCTTAACTCCTTATCATACTTGCCCCTAAACTATGAATTTTTAAATAAGTCCATTTTACTTCTCGTTGATGTGTCTGAAAACCGCCAGATGAATGGCAAACAAAGAAGACCCTGATCAGACGCCGCTTCTGCGGTGTCTGATTATGGTCTAAACCAGTTTTTGTAATGTGTACCCCTATAATATATAATGAAAATATGGTTATACAGGCGCTAACGATTCTATGTAATGCATTACATGTTACGAAAACACGCCTATTCAAGTATATAGAAAATTTCACGTCTAAAAACTGCAAAATTTTCAGATAAAAAAACTCTGATATTTTCTTATTTCTGCTCAAAACATAGATTGTGGGTACTTTTTAGAACCGCCTCGGCTATATAAAAGTGGGGTTTAAAGGGGTCAGTATTATATAGACGTGTTTTCGTGATGGTACCCCAAAGTTTCCCCATAATAAGTTCTGAAAATAGGAGTATGCAGACTTATACATTATAAAGCGGATTTAGAGATTTTTTTTTTTTTTTTTCAATTTTTAAAACTGATTTTTCTCTGTTCTGTTATTTCTATAAATCTTCTATACTGCGCGAATATGTACTTAATAATGTACTTGATAACCGAAATTTCCGCCTTTTCTTCGTATTCTATCATGAAAATGTCACAAAGAACCGTACTTACCCTAAGTATTCGGACAGACAGGCCTGGGCAAACAGTGTAGACCCAGATCAGACGCCACAGAACGCGGCGTCTGATCTGGGTCAGCACTGTTTGCTTCTCATTCAGACATATCGACAGGTAGTCCAAAGGACGTATTCAAAGTTTAGGACAAGTATGGTAAACAGTAAAGGTGTCCGAATACTTAGGATATAAACGGTATATGTTCTAGATAACAGAGATAACGAGGTAAATGCATTGTTTCTTTTTTCCACGAAAACATATTATACGGATACTCATTAGAAGCGCCTCTGCTCATGGAGAAATACGAAAAATATCAATATACATTTAGGTTTAAAAGTGACTTTTCTGGAGCGATGGCTTAAATGTAGACATTTCGCATAAGTGTCTTAATGTGTGTGTGTGTGTGTGTGTGTGTGTATGTGTGTGTGTGTGTGTGTGTGTGTGTGTGTGTGTGTGTGTGTGTGTGTGTGTGTGTGTGCGTGCGTGCGTTGTATTTTTTATTTTTTTTTTATCAATTTTTGTGGGGTGGGGGAGGAGGTATTCTTTTTTTTTCCTTTTTTTACCATGAATAACCGGAGAACTTTAAGTTATCAGGAGTTACGCAATACTAATTCAGAATTCAGTAAGTCGGAGCTTAGATGAAATATTTTGAGACGAGACGAGAGACGAGACGAATCATTGTATCAGTCATTTTCATTCTTTTGTTGAATCGAACTTTTATTCATACGATTGATTGTTCTATCAGTTCATACGAAGTGTTCAATACATGTAGATATTAATATTAAACTGAAATGCTGAGCTGCGCAACATTCTGAGCAGTAACATGAGAAAACCGTGCGTTTTTAGATCTGCGTCCAATGAACCCAAATCCGACGGCGCATCTGTGCAGTCTGATCAGTCTTCGTTATCCTCATGAACAAACTTTGCATTCTTGGCTATCAAAAATGCGCTCAGGGAAGAATCTGATCAGACTGCGCGAATGCGCAGGCTGATCTTAATTTTCTCCGGGCGCACATGTCCGAAGGGACGTTTTCTGACGTTGCACCTCTTATAATGATTATTGCATATATCTGATTATATAAACACAGCCACTTAATAAATACATAACTACAGATACACGCACCTTTTTAACAAAAAATTGTGCTGTACTTTTATTTCTCTATGAAAACGTATGTTGTGAGTACTCATTAGAAGCGCCTCATCGAGGCGCTTCTAATGAGCACCTACAACACATGTTTTCACGGAGAAATAAGAAAATATTAACCTGATAACCCTTCTTATCAGGAATTATGAAATAAATGCTCATGTATGTGCTCTTTGATTGGGCAGTGCCGTGCGAAAAGGTGTTTTTGGGGCGAAGACCCTGATCAGCCCGTGTATTCGCACGGTCTAAACAGGGCCTTCTCTGTCCCCTCAAGGAATCATTGTCCTAGCTTGACCTATGCAGACATTTTACAATTATAATACTCGTCGGCCCTCTACGAATACTCAATTTACACTAGCACAATGAATCGTATTAGTCATGGTCTGTCATGATGATGATGATGATGTTGTTGATGATGATGATGATGATGAGCATGTGTTGAATTCCGCCTTCAGCGGGTTTCGAGCCAGGTACCACGTGATCCGATGTTGGAATCGCTAATCACACGATCACATGGACAACTAACGCCTTTTCGGAAGGCGTTTGCTGTACAGAAGAGCAAACAAGAAGTAACACGATTTATATCCCTTGTAATCAAAGCACTGACAGCACTGGTGGATCGATTGTCTCAGAGTGTGGGCTTGAAAAAATGGTCCTGAATGGGGACTTAAAACTGTTCCATTCAACCCTTAACTTCCTTTAATTTAAGCAAATAGTGCAGACCGCGTTCTGCGGCGTCTGATCTGGGTCTGCACTGTTTGCAAATGTTCCAAATGTCCCAGTCCAGGTTTTACAGATAACCTTCTATCAACAGCACTCTGACGTCACAGCGACAAGAATAGCGCGACTATAAATTAAACGTTACCTGGATTTCGTCTAACGCGTGATTTGGTTACATTGGTCAATGATAATCGCGCGGACAACCACCTTAAGGAAATTTTGGCGTTTGTATACTGTGGTTCGAGTGAAAACAATCGACCCCAAATGGCGGATAATATACCAGATGTATCCATTCAAGATAAATCAGTTTTACTAACATGTGCTGAAACAATAGTCTTGTAATTAATGGAGAAAAACCAGTAGTAGAAAATAATTCTGTAGATCTGTAAAATAAATGATAAGAAAATATCAGAATGTTTTATCTGAAAATTTTCATTTTTTGGTGGTAAAATTTTCAGTATGTTAGAATAGGCATGTTTTCGTAATGGTTAACAATGTGAAGGGGAATTGATACACCGTCAAGGAAACGAAGTCTTATATGGAAATATTTACCACCCTTTTCACTGTGGGTAGCTGAAGGAAATAGTTTGGGAGCAAATTCTTTCCTTTAACAGTAGTCTACATTTTACTTCCCGTCGGCCTAAAAATTTTCCGAATCTGTCAGCTGCCATTCCTTTAAATATAAACAGGGCAAGGATAATACGGGACAGACTTGTCGCAATATTCGCCGACGAAATCCGTGCCGCAGTTAAGAAGGATAACCAGATAACTGTATTGCGTTTCTCCGTAAATACCGTATTTAACCTAATTACCGCACATACCCTTATAAGTGCACCTTCAAGTCGTAGTCTTCAAATTACAGCTCGTGAACTTTTGTCTGCTTCTTTGTAAAAACATATGTTGTTGGTACTCATTTGAATCGTCGAGGCAATTCAAGTGAGTACCAACAACATATGCTTTTCAGAGAAAATCAGAAACATATCGCATAATTATCATTAAATAATCATCTCATAAAGTCATCTTCTATCTTTCTCTATAGTCCTTATCAGGTAGATATTCTACTTCTTATCATGTGGCTATTTTGCTTCAAGTTTTTCCAGTAATTTTGAAACTCCTAAGTGCACAGAGCGGTAATTAGGTCGAATATGGTATACGATGACACGCTGACACATCTTACGACAATTACCGCTATTTCGCAGAGAAATATTTGAAGAAAAAAGAAAAGGGACGAAAAGCAAAATCTAATTCTGCATGCCCAGACTAGATTTGTCAGTGACACAGTCTGATATATGACTGTGTCTTTTAACCTCAATTCAAAATCCGTAACTGAGACGTTTGACCTCATTTCAACATCTGTGGCTTAGACTTTTAACCTCAGTTCAACATCCGTATTTGAGACTTTTAACCTCAATTCAACATCCGTTACTGAGACGTTTAACCTCAATTCAACATCTGTAACGCAGACTGTTACCTCAGTTCAACATCCGTAGCTGTGACTTTTAACCTCAATTCAACATCCGTAACTTAGACGTTTCACCCCAGTTCAACATCCGTAAATGAGACGGTTAACCTCAATTCAACACCCGTTACTGAGACTTTAAACCTCAATTCAACATCCGTAACTGAGACGTTTAATCTGAATTCAACATCCGTAACGGAGGCGTTTAACCTCAAATCAGCATCGATAACTGAGACATTCAACCTTAATTCAGCATCCGTAACTGAGACTTTTAACCTCAATTCAACATCCGTAGATGAGACGTTTAATCTCCATTCAACATCCGTAACTGAGACGTTTAACCTCAATTCAACATCCATAGCTGAGACTTTTAACCTCAATTCAACATCCGTAACTGAGACGTTTAACCTCAATTCAGCATCGATAACTGAGACATTTAATCTTAATTCAGCATCCGTAGCTGAGACTTTTAACCTTAATTCAATATCCGTAACTGAGACGTTTAACCTCAATTCAACATCCGTAACTGAGACGTTTAACCTCAATTCAACATCTGTAACTGAGACGTTTATTCTCAATTCAACTTCCGTAACTGAGACTTTGAACCTCAGATCAACATTCGTAACTGAGACGTTAATCCTCAATTCAACATCCATAACTGAGACTTTAAACATCAGTTCAATATCCGTAACTGAGACGCTTAACCTCAATTCAACATCCGTAGCTGAAACTTTAAACCTTAATTCAAGAAATTAAAATCCTGACACATTTTCGACACTGCCGTTACTCAACGGAGGTTAAATCACGGCACTTAAGTCTCGCTATGTCCCCGCTATGTTGTCGCTGTCCGAGGCCCCTGAGGGGCCGGAGCTTGAAATGGCTGATGCATAATCTTCAACAATATAATTCTTAGCTCTAGATAAAGCGATAATCAGGATAGATTTAGGATAGATTTCTTTTTCATAGCTTCAGAGAGAGAGAGAGAGAGAGAGAGAGACAGACAGACAGACAGACAGACAGACAGAGAGAGAGAGAGAGAAAGAAATGAAAAGACGAAGATGCAGAAGAGACCCCGTATTGCAGGTAATTGCTATGGTGGGATGAAACTATATACGCTACCCGTTCCAATGTTCGGAGGGTCGATGGAACAAAACTACCAACAGACATATGTCCTAAAGAACTATTAGGCAGTTTTTCCAAAGTCTTTTTCTGTTCACGATTCTATTAACACGAGGTTCATGACTCCATTCTAATCATACCACTTTTTTCGAAGAAAGCATACTAATAAAAACATTACGAAAATACGCATTTTCAAATATATAGAAAATTTCACCTCCAAAAACAGAAAATTTTCAGATAAAAAAAACTCTGATATTTTTCATATTTCTGCTATAAACAAAGATTGTGGATACTCATTAGAACCGCCTCGCCGAGGCGGTTCTAACGAGTACCCAATATATATGTTTTCGAGCAAACAAAAGAAAAACTAATGTAAAACCCAGTTTTACTATATATGAATGGGATTTAAGGGGGTCAAAATTATATAGGCATGTTTTCGTGATGAGAAAATAAAATGGCAAAATCCCAACCAGGTGAGAGATCCCACAGCAAGAGCAGGACGTAGATCCGTAGTGGACAAAACGTTATACAAATGCAGTGCTGTTTCAAACCGAGTGAATCAGGGATTTGGGACCTTTTTACCATTTATCCTGTTCTTCGTTTCTCTCTCCTCTCTCTGGGAAACAGCTCGACATGACTTGTGTTGATAGGACCGTTAAACCTCACTTCAACTCACAGAAACCGAGTGTTACGATGCATTGATTGCCAGTCAGATTTATAAGCAATGAACATTTTTTTTCTTTTTTCCATGGTTGACAATGCACTTAGAAATAAATAAAGTTGCACATTACGAAAACACGCCTATTCAAATATACTGGAACTTTTACTACCAAAAAACGAAAATTTTCAGATAAAAATCTCTGATATTTTTCATATTTGTGCTTAAAACATGGATTGTGGGTACTCGTTAGAACCGCCTCGTGGAGGCGGTTCTAGCGAGTACTCATAATCTATGTTTTGAGCAGAAATAAGAGAAATGACGTATACCCCTGTAAACTCCAGTTTTACTATATAAAAGGGGGCATTAAGGAGGTCATAATTATATGGGTATGTTTTCGTGATGATAGATTTAGATTAGAGTATTTGTTTATAAGAGTCTCAAGATGGTACACATAACAACAGATACATAAAATACAGCCATACTATAAAGTACCATGCCATTCTATGACAGAATTACAAGAGACTATAAAAATACATATCACATGTACAAGACACATATTTACAAAGATATGATGAATTCCAATAAATGAAATAGGCCATAGAGCCATGGAAAAAACAAAACACTCACATCACAAAAATATACCTATATAATTTTGACCCCCTTAAATCCCACTTTTATATAGTGAAACTGGGGTTTACAGAGGAATACATTATTTTTCTTATTTCTGCTCAAAAACATAGATTGTGGGTACTCGTTAGAACCGCCTCCGTGTTTCAGAAAGAAAATGTACAACCTCAGACGATCTGTCCTATCTATCGATAGGACTTATTTTTATGTTACAGGCGTACATTCTGATCTTCGCTATGCACCAGCTTATTATAAAAGCCTTGGAAATGACGCCTTTGACCCAACTGCGATGGATTGCCCTGAAAGTTAAAGAAAAAAATCAAACCATTATTTTTTTTTATATATTAGAACAACAGTGCTTGGCGTTTTGTTTCACCAATCAACTTCAGACGTTTAAAACCCGGGAGATTCAAAAGCAATATCGATAATGCTTCTAATTACTTCTCATCACGAAAACATGCCTATAGAATTTTGACCCCCTTAAACCCCACTTTTGTACAGTAAAACTGGGGTTTACATGGGTATACATTAGTTTTCTTATTTCTGCTCAAAAACATAGATTGTGGGTACTCGTTTGAACCGCCTCCGTGTTTCAGAAAGAAAATGTACAACCTCAGACGATCTGTCCTATCTATCGATAGGACTTATTTTTATGTTACAGGCGTACATTCTGATCTTCGCTATGCACCAGCTTATTATAAAAGCCTTGGAAATGACGCCTTTGACCCAACTGCGATGGATTGCCCTGAAAGTTAAAGAAAAAAATCAAACCATTATTTTTTTTTATATATTAGAACAACAGTGCTTGGCGTTTTGTTTCACCAATCAACTTCAGACGTTTAAAACCCGGGAGATTCAAAAGCAATATCGATATTGCTTCTGAATACTTCTCATCACGAAAACATGCCTATAGAATTTTGACCCCCTTAAACCCCACTTTTGTACAGTAAAACTGGGGTTTACATGGGTATACATTAGTTTTCTTATTTCTGCCCAAAACCTAGATTGTGGGTACTTGTTAGAACCGCCTCGGCGAGTCGGTTCTAACGAGTACCCACAATCTATGTTTTGAGCAGAAATATGAAATATATCAGACTTTTTTTATCTGAAAATGTTCATTTTTTTTTGTATTAAAATTTTCAGTATATTTGAATAGGCATGTTTTCGTAATGTCTTGTCAAGACAGTTTAATGGTTTATGAGCAGAACTTCCATGGCAGTTCGTGACTGCACTGACAAAATTCAGTGCCCTTTGTAATTCAACCCAAAACGAGTCATGTGGCCATATTTTGCGTATTAGTACTTGAGATTTACATCCGATTGATAATGGTACCTCCATTTTTGAGTTTGACACATCACCTGCCTTACAGGTAGGTAGGTATAGTGCATTTCGTAGAATTACCTCTAGGTTAACACGCCTATGTGATTTTTTTTTTATCCTTTTAGAATAGACCCCTTCTCAGAAGGGAGGCAAGCCATTTTGACAGTTTCCTTCCCTGTTAACGTATCCAGTCCACAAGTTCGTACAACCCGTTATTCAGTTACCTTGGACAGCTTCTAACTCCCTCGAATCACGACTGTACCTCGCCTATATACGGACATACTCAGATTACACATGCTGACATGCGTAGAATGATATTGAAATACGTAGTAGCACCCTGCAAAAATGTAGCGGACAACATTCTATTTTATTATTATTATCATTATCTAGAAAGGCAGGCGACTCAAATGAAATGTCAAGCCTTATTTATTTTGAAAAAAAAAAAAAAAAAAAAAAAAAAAAAAAAAAAACAACAAAAAATCAAAATGGCGTCTGCCTCATTTGTGATTAGTGCTTCAAGGGTTAAAATCAACGGGATTCAGATGTACGTAGTCTGGGCGAACTGCGTCCCGTCTGTGCGTGCGTAGTCCATAGATGCAAAATGTCAGGATTATTTGGTTTCACATTGCCTAATCAAGTTTCTAGGATATCAGATGTCCCATGTGTTTGTCTTATTGTTGTGTTTAGTGGTTACTGTCTGGAACTGCTAGCACCTCGGCTGGTAGACTGGCTCCAGTCTCCAGTGACTAAATATTTATTCGTATATCCCTGTTTGATAATCCACTTAACTGAAACCAAAATAATACAATGACTATAAAGCCTGACCACTAGTGATATGTCAGAACGATTATGTAAGAAAGGCTTTTTTTTTTATTCTTGTTTCCTCTTAGAACATATGTTTTTGGATATTTTTGTTAGAATTGCTTCAATGAGGCGATTCTTACAAATATCCTAAACATATGTTTCTTGAAGTATTAAATATAATGTTGTTTTTTTTTTTGCATATTTTTTGTTATTTTTGATTAACTGTCACCTCTTGAGCTAAGGTTTCGTGCCAGTCTAATTATCATTATCAGGACTTTCGTTGTTGTATCGAGTGTCGGTATAAAGAGGATTGACAGTATAATGTGTTTAACTGAAGTATTCCAATGAAATCATTTCGGCTGTCTCTAAGGTGATTTTCCTAGAATAGTTAATACTTGTTTAAGAGGAAAGATTTCCATAGCAACTAATTAACTGTGCTCCAAAGGCAATCAGATATTCCTGTAAATTGCTTTCTTACTTCCGGAAGAAAAGTTGTTAACAGCGGTCACAGCACGCACTTACCGGAGTTTAGCCCTTGTCATGCTGAATAAATTAACATGCCATGCCCATTTCTAATTTTCAGCCAATCAGATTACTTGATCCAGATTGTTGATATAAATATACATACTTTAAGGCAAACAGTGCAGATCCAGATCAGTTGGCTTCTTCAGAAGCCAACTGATCTGGATCTACGCTGTTTGCTTAGACGGGGCATGTCGTGTTCAGCAAGAGAATGATTGACCTTGTCATAGTAATCCTAAAATGCGAAAAAGTCAATTTAAATGTATACTGGTCATACTTGGTAGATTTTCTGCCATTTTTGGGTCGATTGTTCACAAACCAACCATAGTATAAAAACATCAAAATTTCCTTAACCCTAGTCTTGCTGAACCCGGATATACCCTGCCTTTAGCAGATTACGATACCCCATCAGTAGATATGTTCAATCAGCTGGGATGTCTGTCAATTCCGGACAGACTTAAATATAATAAGGTTGTCTTGACATACCGAGCAATAAATAATTTATCCCCTGAATATATAACACAACTTCTAAAACCAGTATCCGAGGTACACACTCTTAACCTGAGGTCATCAGAAAATGGCTCACTTTATATGCCGAAAGCACGGACAGCACTTTTTGATGGCTCTTTTTCGTGTTCCGCACCAAGACTATGGAACGCTCTACCTCAAACAGTAAAAACATCGGGGTCACTTTCTACCTTTAAGCGAAGTCTCTTAAAGCAACATTTTAACCCTTATAAAATGTCTTTAACTATGATTTTAAATGATATACCATGTGTAAAATTATCGCTGAAACCGTTATTGTAACTGAATTGAGAGCTTTTATGACCTAGCATAATTGTTTTAGATATTGGTTTTATGCGCTCGTCAAATCTTAAAGCACTTACAAAAACTGTGATAACATATAGATTTGTCTTTGATATAATTAAGTGCCGTGTTTGGTTTTAAATCACTTGCACATACCTATTAGCACTTTTTATTTGACAAAAACTTTATATAAGCATTCACTTCGCTACAAGCTACTTTTATCCCACGAATTTCTTAGCTCTTAGTTAAGTCTTGTTGTATATATATATATATATATATATATATATATATATATATATATATATATATATATATATATATATATATATATATATATATATATATATATATATATATTTTAGTTAGAGGACCGCAAGGTAGAATAGTTATTTATAGCTAATTGTGTCATCCTTTAAACATTGTTTAAATAAATAAATAAATTTACAAACATTGTAGATCAAGAAGAAGCCAGTTGATCTGCATCCGCACTATTTGCCATTTAGTATGTGAATTAGTATCAAAAACCAGGACCGAGTAATCTGATTGGCTGATGGTTAGAAGTGGGCGTCGCATCATGATTTATTCAGCATGAGAAGGGTTAAGCTATTTGTCCAAGTGATTATCATTGGCCAATGTAATCAAACCGCGCGTTGGTAACAGTTACTTTTAGCAGCGCTATTCTTGTCGCTGTGATGTTGGAGTTCTGTTGATAGAGAGTTATCTTAAAACCCGGACTGGGACATATGGGACACTGGCAAACTGAAGACCCAAATCAGACGCCGCGTTCCTCAGACACCACAGAACGCGGCGTCTGATCAGGATCTGCACTGTTTGTGTAAATCACAGGAAGTTCATGTTTAAATAAAACAGTCTTAAATCCCTCTTCGGGACCATTTTCCCTACCCACACTCAGAGACAATCGACTATCCAGCACGTCAGTGCTTTGATTACAAAAGAGAAAACATTTGTCAACAGTGTTGATCCTGTTACGAGCTGTCTCATCTGGATCTACACTGTTTGAAAATGTCTCTTCTGACGGACAGATTTTCCGCAAAAAGATCCCATTACGAAAACACGCCTATTCAAATATATTGACCATTTCACATCCAACAACTGAAAATTTTCAGGTAAAAAACTCTGATGTTTTTCATATATCTGCTCAAAACATAGATTGTGGGTATTCGTTAGAACCGCCTCGGTGAGGCGGTTCTAACGAATACCCACAATCTATGTTTTTAAGCATAAATAAGAAAAATAATATATACCCCTATAAACCCCAGTTTTTCTATATAAAGTAGGATTTAAGGGGTCAAAATTTCGTAATGCTAACCAGCTGTCTCATCAAGAGTTACTCTGCTTGCAAAGCTAGCTCTGAGGCCTGCAGATTTCTCGCAACAATTCCGCCGTACCTTCAGCGTCCAGAAAGCCTACTATTGTTTTAATTTATCTTTTATTTGAAATTGTTTCCTACTCAGACCGGGCAAATTTACAGACTCGAAAAACATCATAGAATCTCCTCTCTGTAATTGTAGATGTGGTGATATAGAAAATGCAGACCACTTCTTTTTTAGATGCCACTTATACCGAAATCATAGACAGGTATTAACGGACACTCTATCACAACATGGCAATATCACCCTAAACATAATCCTCAATGGCGATCTTAATTTACCTAATGAAGTTAATATAGTCATTTTTGAAGCAGTACAGAGGTATATCCAAAGAGCGAAGAGATTTTAAGGAAAGTTAATGGGTTACACTCGTATCATTCGTTATTTGTACCAGACTAAATGGACTTTAAATAGTGACAGTGATTCGGAGCATACATCGATGACATCACTCGGATCTCTCCTGCACCACTCACAGTCCCCAGTAACTTCTTGCTATATTCATAGTCTTCGTAAAATCTGCTCCACAGTTCTTCATTTCTTCCCCCTCTCTGTTTTTCTTTGTTTCATCTTGTGTAATTTGTTTCTCTTTTCTTACTTGAAGAAGACCATTGGAAACTAAATATTCTGGATTTGCTCGTATACTCATATTTCTGATAATGATCACATCCTAGGAAAGGAACTAAATAAGCTTTTATGCTTTCGTTCTAATCCTGTTGTTGTATTTTTGTATGTGTTGTATATGTATACATTTCGGAAATAAATATGTTTAAACCAAATTTACAGACTGGTCTGGGTCTTTCCTATGCATATAATCATACATTGATTTTAGTTGCAGCACACAGTTATGTTCTAGTATTGTTTACTGTTTTGTGTAATAGAAATGTATTTCAGCTGCGTCATGCTTTAAATGGGTCAGAGCTATATGCGAAAAGCGAACGCCCAGATCAGTTAACATGCCCAGGCTGATCCTGGCGTTCCCTTTTTATCCATGCAATCTAAATAATCGGGTTTCCCTGCAAGATTTCAATCAGGAGAACAATGAAGGAGCTGATCAGAGTGCGCAGAAATGCATCCTGATTTGGGCCTTCTTTGTTCGCATACGAGTAAGGCACATTTTAATGAAGCGACTTGTTTATCATTTAGTCGCGCGCACGCATTTCATATAAGACCGCGCCAAGCGAAAATATGTCTTCGATGCTTGGTTAGTGTGCGCATGCGCGGTCAGAACAGGTATTTCGCAGCCCGCTTGCACAATCATTTGAAAGGTTAGAATGTATCAAAAAAAGCCCTGATGAGACTGTGCGGATGCGCAGGATGATCTGAATCTGCGCATTTCGCACATGCTAAATACACCATTTCTTTTGTCACGGCCCATAATGCATGGTATTCGTGAAAGTTAAGCGTCATTCAAAGTTTGTAGCAAACGACATTCTACACTACTATGATTTAAAAAAAAATAAAATGAGGCAGGCGATTCACAAGAAATGTCCAGGATTATTTTTTCTGAACAATAAAGTATAAACATAACTAACAATGCCGTCTGCTACTATTGCGACCGACGCTTTAAAGGTTAAATTGTCATTTGTAATGCGTTTTGAATGGAAATCAACACCTTGCAGCTGGTTGCAGATTTCCCTCTTTTGTTCCACTTTCTTTTAAATGAGTCATTATGTTTGCACAAAAATGCACAATAATGCATAAAGGATCGAGTTGAAACCAGCCGCAAAGGATCGAGTTGAAACAAGCCGCAAATATATATCTTATATGCCACCACAAAACACCGATCGTCTGCGCAGTCTGGTCCGGCTTCTCACGGTTGGCAATACATCACGAAAACACGCCTATATAATTTTGACCCCCTTAAACCCCACTTTTATATAGTAAAACTGGGGTTTACAGGGGTATACATTATTTGTCTTATTTCTGCTTAAAACATAGATTGTGGGTACTCGTTAGAACCGCCTCGCCGAGGCGGTTCTAACGAGTACCCACAATCTATGTTTTGAGCAGAAATATGAAAAAATATCAGAGTTTTTTATCTGAAAATTTTCAGTTTTTGGAGGTGAAATTTTCAATATATTTGAAGAGGCGTGTTTTCGTAATGTCTTTTTCGACGAAGTCGGTTTGGAATATTCTCCGACCCATGGATGTGAAACAGTAATTGTCGTGAGCGTAAAATGTTATTTTTCATATTATTATAGTTGACTTTCTTAACTAAGTGCAGTGTTTTAGTAATGATATCTGTTTGTTTGGCCTGGGCTTGGCTTGCCAAATCGAAGGCCAAAGTAGTCATTCCAAAATTTCAAGCCCCGTCAAAGCATTTACGGAAAACCCCGGGTAAAAGTGCAAAGTACCGCATCCCACAAGTTGAAAAAAACAAAATGACTCGTGAAAATAAAAATACATGTATATTTAGGTTTGAACATAATAATTTGGTTGAAGCTTAAATAAACTTTGATAGATGTGCGATGTAAATCGTACGAAACTTTTGATCCCTGATGAGCTTATTCATAACTGCAAATAGTGAAAGAAAACACGATTGTTTACGGAGATAGCCGATCTAGATAGCCGTGAGTAGAACGGAAAAGTATTTGCGTATTTGAAAAGCGGAATAAATAAATAAATAAATAAAAAATAAAGAAAAGAAAAGAAATGTCAACCAATTTTGATGTTTGAAACCGTATTGTGCCTCAGATCTTTTGACAACTTTAGGGATTAGGCCCATTTTTCACACATGCATAAATAAGGTTTGTCTTTTACCATTACCACTCTCTGGGAATATTAAGCAGAAGACAAATTGATGATTCCTTAATTTTTTTTCCAGAAAATAGGCATTGTCAAAGGTCAAGAAAAAATAAGAAAACTATTTCAAAATGTCTTCTGCTGAAATTTTTACCCCGAGTGCCAAGCGTTAATTATACCCTCGACATACTTCGTATGTCGATGGGTATATAGTTTTTCGTCTTTCCGTTCGTCCGTTCGTTTGTTCGTAGGTACATTCGTTCGTACGTCTTTCCATCACGTTCGTGGAACTAGGGTCAAAGTTTTTGCGTAAAATTTTATAAGACCTTAGCTTATAAAGACTCTTTGATGGATTTCATTTACATTTGGCATAATGGTTGATATAGGTCTAAAGTTTCACTCAGTACCATCCACACTCCGGGCCTGACCTTGAGGTCAAGGTCACGAACTTGGAATTTTCATATAAAAGTCAAAATATTTGCACATAAGTTTATATAGATATATTATCAAGACCCTTTGATGAATTTCATGTATATTTAGCAAGATGATACATGTAGATCTAGGTCTATAGTTTTACTCAGCACGATCCTCATCCTGGGGTGTGACCTTGAGGTCAAGGGCACAGGCTTAGAATTCTCATATACATGTAAAAGTCCAAATGTTTGCATTTAAGTTTATATAGCTATATCATCAAGACATTTTGATGAATTTCATTTATATTTAGCATGATGGTAGATATAGGTTTAAAGTTTTATTCAGAGAAATTCTCGTCTCGGGGCCTATCCTTGAGGTCAAAGTCTCAGACTTAGAATTTTCATATGAATAAAAGTCATTTTTTGCATTAAAGTTTACATAGCTATACATGTATTATCAAGACCCTTTGATTGATTTCATTAATATTTGGCATGATGGTACATATATAAGTTTTTCTCAGTACCATCCCCAGGCGGGACATGGCTTTGAGGTCAAGGTCACAGACTCAGTTTATACCTATGTCAAAGGCTTTGCTTATATTATAAAGACTCTGCTTGATTTCTCTGGTATTTGTTATGGTGATAGTTATAAGTCTAAAGTTTTATTTAACATGATCCATGCACCCATGCCTTACCTTTGAGGTCAAGGTCATGTACTTCACATAATGTGTGACTAAATTCTTTCAATGTTGTATTAATATAGCATATAAATGCCATCTCCAGAGTGAAAGCTACATATTTTGTGCTTTTTAAAAAGAGGCAGTAGTACTGGTTGGGGGTATACGTGCCCCCACTGGGCACTTTGTCTAGCTCAATAATATTTTGTTGGATATTTGGGCTGTAATTGCCTGTCGTCTCGACAGATGAGTAGTTCACAAACATACGAGTAGAACCCACAACATGTTTTGCTGCACCACCACCTCACCAAATCTAAGTTTTAGATAGGCTAACTATATCTCTAGATAAGAGGGGGTAAGGTGGGGGTGGTATCAGATTGACATTTTTCTTTTTCCTCCATGAAAACCGCGGTGCTTCTAATGAGTACCACAGCATATGCTGTCATGGAGTAATGAGAAAAATTTTGATTGAAAAAAATATCTTGTCTAGAGCTATGGTAATAATAACTAACTGAAAGTTTTGAATAATTGCTTAGGAAAACCTGTATACAAGAGAAGACTGTTCTGATGCCCAGGCCTCCAGCGCCTGCAGCGCTTTGATTAACTTATCATTGTAAATGGTATTAAAATATGAAACAGAACTACAGAAAAAAGAACTGACTGTTTGGTAAAATTCACTTTTTCCCATATCCTCGATGGTTCTAGTGTGTTTTCGTAAGAAATATAAACAGTGTTAGCCTTTTTAAAAGAAAAGTAGGGTAGCTTTTCATTACGAAAACACGCCTATTCAAATATATAGAAAATTTCACCTCCAAAAACCGAAAATTTTCAAATAAAAATCTCAGCTATTTTTCATATTTCTGCTCAAAAACATATATTGTGGGTACTCGTTAGAACCGCCTCGCCGAGGCGGTTCTAACGAGTACCCACAATATATGTTTTTGAGCAGAAATAAGAAAAATAATGTACACCCCTGTAAACCCCAGTTTTACTATATAAAAGTGGGGTTTAAGGGGTGTCAAAATTATATAGGCATGTTTTCGTGCTGGTAACAAGTTTACGCGTCATCTTTTTGCGTGATTAGATAATGCAGTGGCATGTAATGGTGTTTCAAAGAGCTAAACCAAAGTTCACTTCCTGTTATTGATCTTTAACGTGAATAATCGGAATGAAATCGGTGGCTTTGTATTGTAGGTTGTCAAGGGTATGTTTATGTGCACTGGGTGCCGAGTTTAGACGCACCATAATTTGGGTAATTAGTGTTACCTCATCCAAGACATCCATGAGTTCTTATACCATATGATCAGCCCCAGAACCAACCAAATTGCAAAAAAATTATCCACTATTCCTCGTCGCTTATCTTTTTTGAAGATGCTTCTTGAATAGTGAAAGCCCAGAAGTGCTGACGTGAATGCATTTGGGCTTTCGCTAATTTGATATTCCTTTTCACATGCAAAGTGCGCCTAAACTGAGAAAGATTACGACCCTTACGAAACAGCTGCTCAGCTTAGGATACCGTATATACCCTAAATATTGGGACTGACAGACCTGAGCAAACATTGTAGACCAAGGTCAGACGCCGCTCAACGCGGCGTCTGATCAGGGTCTACAGTGTTTGCTTACTCGTCCAGCAGTTTTTAGGCACATCGACAGGTAGTAAAAGGGACCTGTTCAAATTTTAAGACACGTATGGTAAGGGGAACATATACGGTACCATCACTGTTAACGCTTTGCACTCTGGGTAAAATTTTCAGTAGACTACATTTTGAAATATTTTTCTTATTTTTTTCTCAGAAAACTGGTTTTGACATTGAAATGTCTAGGAAACATAAGAAAACTATCATCAATTTGTCGTCTGTTGAATTAGCCCAGAAGTAGTAAAGGAATCACGAGGCTTGTCTGCGCGATTCGAACCTGATCAATAACACACGCATGCGCATACACACACGCTTAACGCATGCACAACTCACACGCCCGCAAGATTTACTAATTTACGCTGGTAACTTGATACTGATTGAGTTGAAGAAAACAAAATTGAAATATTTGAAAAGATGATTATTTCTGCCCAGTCAAGCATAATTGAAAATAATCCATCTTGATGCATATACAAACAGTGACTGATCGGATAAGCCTGCGCCTAATCAAAGCCTACATGAAGCGCCCCCCCCCACCCCCCCCCGTAGTCTAGTGGATAGGAGAGTAGACTCTTAATCCATTAGGTTACTCACCGTTGTGGTTCGAGCCTCGCTCGGGTCACATGTGGGAAAGCCAAGTTCTGCTAACGGATGGTCAGGTGGTTTTTCACCCGGTTCTACGGTTTTCGCCCACCTTTGATGAACGATTGGCTCGATACAAGTGAAATAATCTTGAAAGGGCCGTAAACCCCAAATCAAGAAAAAGAAGCCTACATGATCTCTTAGTTAAATCTTGACTTTTTAGGCTAGAATGGACATTTGAATAACGAATATCCTCAGGCTGACCTGGGCCTTCGCTGTTCGCATATATGTTCAATTCTAAAGTAAGGCTTTACGACCCAGTAATAGTATTTCGGTCAGTTCAGACCGAAATGAGAAAAAAAATGACGTGACTGTATTTAATGAAAAGCCTTAATCTTGAGATGGAATCCTACAGAGGCCGTTCATGGTGAAGACAAGACTTGTGTAGCGGCGAACCGTTGTATTACGTGAACACATTTATAAGAAGCGTTTAGGGTTCAGCCAAATATGTAGATAAGATATCTTTTTACCCCAAAATATTAGATTTTTCTTATTTCGCCATGAAAACATATGTGGTGGGTACTCTTTAAAAGCGCCTCATCGAGTACCCACTGCGTATTTTTTCGTAGAGAAAAACTATAATTCGGACATCTTTCTAAGTTAGCGGTATGTAAACTATATTTTCACTATAGACTACAGGGAAAATGATATAATACACAACAAGAATGATTTTATTCAGTTCAGAAGCTTGACTGAAATCTCAAACAATTTGAAACGTGCTTAAAAATGCAAAAGATCTGAAAAGTCCAAAACCTTCGCTCAAGACTGTAGATTCCTACTAACCAAGTTTCAGCTATATAATATTGGGCACGCTATGCGAAAACGTGTTCGGGAATATGCGAACAGCAAGGGCCCAGAATAGCCTGCGCATCTGCGCAGTCTGATCAGTGCATTCGCTGTCCGCTAACAGAAGCACTGGACACTAGAGAATATATCAATGGAGAGCAGATGCCCGAGTGAGACTTTGCGCATGCGTGGGATGAATCTGAATCTGTGCAGTTTGCGCATGCTCGAAGACACATTTTCGTTTGGCGTGGCCCATATAGAGAAATACAGGGGTATAAATTGTATAGCCATGTTAGCATGACTCAAAAGACGATCATTATCCTTTATTATAAGATCACCACGAACATCCGGGCACCACAATCATTTGCCGTATTTATTCGAAAATTTAAGGGAACTGGGCACACTTGGTATATTTTTCCGCCATTTGTACAAGGGAGGTAACTTTTGTGACTTCCAGTTTGCTTCCCTGCACATCACACTCTTTCTTAAAAGGGGGTTGGGTGAGTGGGGTGGGTGAGAGGGGGATGGGGGAGGGTTACTCTAAAAGGAAAGAGCATGCTGCCATTTTCTGGAAAGGGGTTTACTCTGAAAGAGAAATTTTTCCCCTTTTTGAAAACAAATTCTTTAATTTCAAAGTAGACATCTTTTCTGAAGGGAGGCAAGAACAATTTTAAGAGTTACATCCCCCTGAAAGTGTATGAGTTACCCTTAAGCAAGCCCATTTGACATTGTGCCTAAAAAGTGCTGGCTAAATTGCAAACAGTACAGACCCTAATCTCAGACTGCTTTTTGGATGAATCTGTACTGTTTGCTCGTCCTTGTTTATCCAAATATTTAGGGTATGGTAGTTGTGAAAATATTACGGTTTATTGATTCGTTTGTGAAATGAAGAAGGGTCCCCAAACATTTATGAAACGTGCAGAACCAGAACAGTCTAAAATCTTCGTATCCGTACAATATGGTTCAAGAGGTTTTGTTTGGTTGTAATGTTCAGAGGTCCTGTGACTGGATGGGGAATCTACGTGATCTTTTGGGTAGGGTGCACATAAATATTCACCTTAAGCAGTGCCTTTATTTTCATAAGTGTCTTACAGATTACCATAGCTCCAGATGATGGGGTATCCAGATAATAATTCTGTTATTTCTCCACAGAAACATCGGCGGATTTTGTTCAAATAAAGCGCAAATATCCTTTCCCAAAATGATCTTTTTGTCGATTTTTAACACCTTCCCTATATCTGCTATAATTATTAGAAAAACGTCGATTAAATATTTGAATAGAGAAGTAAAACTTCTTATAACGTGCACGTCATGGTATCGAAAATTTGAAAACGGTATTTGCTAAAACTATAAACCATAAGTACACGCGACATTGATATGAACTAAAATATGTTTCGTTAAAACACTATGCCCCGACCCCCACCTCAACCCACCCCATGCCTACCCCAACTATACGCTTTTTCCTACAAAATGACAATGTTAAAAAGGGATTTAACTCGTATGTCATACAGGATAATCCCCAGTCTGTTTCCGCAATGTGTCTTTGTTTTCAACAGGCGAACAGCAACAATATTCTGGAGAGTTTAAACTGTACTTTATTTCAGTGAATCTAATCTTGATTTTGCTATTGCCAGAAATATGTCTAGCCCATGATATTTTAATGGTAACAGCTATCAATTGAGCTTAGCATTTTCATTGTATCCACCTTCTTTAACCCATTGTTGACTGAATAGACTCTCCCACACTATATATTGGAAGAGTCCAATTTCAATTTTAGGTACGTACGGCTATGAGATTTACATATTCCTATAGAAAAATGGCTAAACTATTTGCAAACAGTGGAGGCCCTGATCAGACGCCGCGTTCTGCGGCGTCTGATCTGGGTGTGCACTGTTTGCCAAGTACCCTTTTACGGGTCTCCCGACTACAATGGGTTAGAAGTGATAATTACAAAAATGATCCCATGTCCTTTGATGAAGTGCTTCCTGAGCAGTGCTAACCTTTCAGATTGTCTTCATGACAGTAGTGTGCCGCAACAGTGGTTTGGCCAGTCGCGGGTTTTAGTTATAATCACGTTAAGTAGTCAAAGGAAAATAGCATTGGTCCAGTCCATTACCTGTAATAAAGTGCTTCCGGACCAATGATGAACTTTAAGATTGTCTGTGCGCATTTACGTTAAGCAGTCAATGGAAGATTGTTTACGCCCATTCATGTCAAGCAGTCAATGGAAGATTGTCTACGTCCATTAACTAAGCAGTCAGTGGAAACCAGTATTGGACCAGTCAATGACCTTTGATAAGGTGCTTCCGGAACAATGGCAAATTCTAAGATTGTCTAAGATCTTAAACAAAACAGTGTGCTTGCAGTTTCCATTTATCATCATTTTCTAAATTCTGTTCTATTCCATTCTGTTTTTTTGTTGTTGTTTTTTTCTGTACGATATACTGTTTACTTTCTCTTCTGTTCTGTTTTGTAAATATAAACTTGTTTTAATAAATATTTTTACACGTGTTTTCTAGTTTCCTGTTGTGCGAAGCCTCAGTGTTGGGGATGTGGCCCACGTGCCCAAGCCTGCGACTCCGGTGCCTGAACCTACGCCTGTCTGTGATTTCTGTGAGAAGTCCTCCGAGAGCAACACATTCGGAGAATATGAAGAATTATTGTTCTGCAAAGACTGCAGTGCAAAAGGTAAGGAATAATACACCATACAAGAAACTGGTTTGTCCCTATAAACTGGTTTGTCACTTTCTATTCTGTAAATACAGATAACCCTCTTTATACCGACACTCGATACAACGACAAAATTCGTTATAATGACAAATTGACTGTCACGAAATCTTCGCTTAAGAGGCAAAACTTAGTCACAAATTATGCAAGAATATTGTATTTAAAACGTTAAAGAAACATATGTTTTGGATATTTGTTAGAATCGCCTTGAGGCGATTCTAACAAATATCCAAAACATATGTTCTATGAGGAAATGAGAACAAAACAAGACCTTTTTTACATATCAATCTGCTCATTAAGTATTGTGTACAACAGCAAATTCATTTTAGTGGCAATGTCTTTGGAAACAAATGGTGTCGTTGTAACGAGAGTTCACTGTATATCCTGCCGTGCGTCGCCTACCTACTCTAATTAAGGAGAATAAATAGCCGGCCTCGGTGGCTCAGTTGGATGCGCTGTCTGACTGGAGACCAGGAGGTCGCGGGTTCAACCCCCGCCGAGGTCGGCAACATTCCTTCGTGGAGATTGATCATGAAATATTTTCTACGGTCATTCTCTCCCTTCCGCTGATTCAAGAAGGGCAGTTGTCAGTTTCTGGCGAAAGAATGTGCACAATACTGGTTAACCGCTTAGAGGACTAAGCCTGCCCAGTAAACGTGTGGTTAGGTAAACTGACCGCGCTCGACATGACCCAATTTGGGTTGACTGGGCCGTAAAACCTCAACACAAACAATAAGGAGAATAAATACATATACAAGAAGATTAGTCTGACGAATTGCTTTCCTCCCTTCTGAGTATTCGGACAGTTTGCCACTCGGGGTAAAGAAGCAAAACATTTTATGTTAAATTATGCCTAGAATCGCTTCCAAAATAGGGTCTACTCTGAAAGGAAAGAATTTTCTCCGAGGGAGAGCGAATTCTTTCTTTTAAAAGCAGCCCTTATGGTTAAGAAGCAAACTATTTTATGTAGTATGCCTAAATTCGCTTACAAAATAGGATACTCTTACAGGAAAGAATGTGCTCCCAGACAGAGCAAATTCTTTCCTTTAAGAGTAGCCCCTTTGGTAAAGAAGCAAAATATTTTACGTTAAAACCACTTTATTATAATATTTAACTTACGCATGTTACACACGTGCGTAATTTGTGTAACGAGCGCTACGCCAATAAAAAGCATAGTAATAGATGGAACACTCCTCTATTGCAACGAAACTTCTGACCCTATGGGGCCGGGAATAGCTGGGATAGCAACTCAAGCTTAATTTCATGAGGTCCTAAATGGCCCAGGTCATTTGCCGTTCCACCCCACGTACGGTGGGGTGGGAGGGGTGGAGATGGTGCTTTTAGCAGGGATTCTAACATGAACTTGTCTCTGCAATGCAGGGCCTTTACCAGGGCTTTCCAAATTGAAAAGCTAAAGTCTCCGCTTTTCACTGGCCCAGTGGCAGGGAGGGGTGGACTACAAATGACTGCTGCATAACATAAACACTTAAAATTACCGGTTCTCTTATATGAGCCTGGGTACAAAATGTCCTCGATGATTATGTCTGCGCTCAGCGAATCCTCAGATCAGTCTTTGTCTTCGCTGTCCATCCGAAGATCCTCTTGATCCTTGGCTACCCACAGAAGACGCTGATCAGCCTGCGCGGATGTCTTCGCTAGCAATCATGTAGAAAATGCTGTGTCCCGGCTCATAATAAAACACTTTATACGTTTGTTACTTCTAGGACTTCAAATCCCGCCTCGTAGGCTCAGTCAGATGCGCGTCTGACTGGTGATCAGGAGGTCGTGGGTTCAATCCCCACCGGGTCCGGCAACATTCTTTCGTGGAGACTGTTATGAAATGTTTTCTAAGGCCTTTCTCTCCCTTCCACAGAGTCAAGAAGGATTCAAGGGAAATTTTTAGTTTCTGGCGAAAGATTGTGCACAAATACTGGTTAACCGCTCAGAGGACTAAGCTTGTCCAGAGAAAGTGTAGTTAGGTAAACTGACCGGATCGACATGACATTAATAGTGTTGACTGGGCTGTTAAACTCCAACCCAACCATCACGCAGGAACAGACTAATCTCTTCCATAACGAAAACACGCCTATTCAAATATATTGAAAATGTCACCACCAAAAACCTGAAAGTTTTCAGAGAAAAATTCTGATATTTTTCATATTTCTGCTCAAAACATAGATTGTGGGTACTCGTTAGAACCGCCGCGTCGAGGCGGTTCTAACGAGTACCCAAAATCTATGTTTTTGAGCAGAAATAAGAAAACAATGTATACCTCTGTAAACCCCAGTTTTACTATATAAAAGTGGGGTTTAATGGGATCAAAATTATATATGGATGTTTTCGTGATGCTCTGGAGACAAAGGAAAAATAATATTGCTGTATAGATTTTTGAAAAAAAAGTAATTCGAAACTAAGCTTGAATTCAACTCTAAAGGTAAATTTATCCTGTTCATTAGACATGCGATCTGCCGCGTAATATTATCGTCGGAAACCCAGGGGTATTCCATTACGTACATTCATTTATATATTAAACAAAATAAGAAAGCATGGGTGCCTGGACTGAAAGAGTCAAATGCTCTGTACATATGTATTATTAAAGGGCCTCATGGAAGATTAGTTTTATAACTAAATTGTTACCATCTCAAAATAAAGTCGATTATTATTATTATTATTATTATTATTATTATTATTATTATCAAAGCCGAGAGTCCTCATTGATTCCAAAGATACTGATCCCAGGGTTCATGTCTCGTTTTTTTTTTTTTTTTTTTTTTTTTTTTTTTTGTTGTTGTTGTTGTCTCTGTCATGGTAAAGTTCAAGATAAAAGATATTTCGTATTTCTCCACGAAAACACATGTTGCGGGCACTCATAAAAAGCGCCTCGCCGAGGCACTTCTATTGAGTATCCACAACATAAAATAGGAAAAATATCAGTACTTTTTCTAATGAAAAAGTATCTTATCTGGAGATATGTTATGGGTGCCAATGTAACAGAATATATACATGATGGTCCCCGTTAACATTTACCACTCTGAGCTAATTCGGCAGACGACAAATTGGTGATATTTTTCATATTTTTTCAGAAAACAGGATTTGACATTTCATGCAAATTGTCTCCAATGGAATGAAATGTCAAACCCTGTTTTCTAATGGAGACAATTTGAATGAACTATCAAATCCTGTTTTCTGGGTAAACTAAGAAAGCATATTTCAAAATGTCGTCTGCTGAAAATTTTACCCAGAGTGCTGAGCGTTAATGAGTAATGAGCTATCATATTCCATTACTGTTGATGTTGACAAACCATCGTCCTACAGTAGCCTTGATGAATATTTTATTACTTACCATACATTTATAAATTGAAAACTGTGAGAGTGCATTACTGCTGCGCTTGGAAAGACTTTTTTCATTGCATTTACCTTCTTCTTGATGCAAACATTTATTTGCGACTGACATTAGTATCTAAACCTGTCCCACTCTGTAGGTCACTTCAGCAAGCGATCAGTTGGTTAAAAATTTTCTCATTTTGCTCAGAAAAAAAGTCTTTTACATTTCATGCAAATTGTCTCCTTTGGATTTGCATGAAATGTCAAAGCATATTTTCTGGGAAAAATAAGAAATAAATATTTCAGAACATTGTTTGCTAAAATATTTAGAATGCTAAGCATTAACAGAAACCATTGGTCGTTTCTGATTCTGTGCTTTGTTCGTAACTACTTACCTTAAAAGTAAATTTACGACAAAAAATTGGTCCGACAAATGCTTTATATAGTAACCAGATTTTCTGGAGAAAAAAAAATATGATACTTTTATCCAATGATATTTCGTAACAACATTGTCAGAATTTTCAGAATTTTTGAAAAAGTGGAACTATTTGAAAACCTGCCTCCAAACTAACTACCCTGTCGAATTTCGCATAATTTGCAACCATTTTCACCAAGTTTTCAAAAATATCGAAATTTCCTTAAATCAATAAATAAAATAAAATGTTGATGTATTGGTAATTACGACAAAAGGTGTCCATTAATCCTTTAAGTGCCAATAAAAAAGCAGTAGACATTTTGATTTTTTTTGTGTGTGTATTTTCAGAGAAAATAAAGATTGACATTTCATGTGTATCGTCAGCTTAGCAGATGAGTCATATTTTCTTAGAAAAAAAAAATCACAAAAAGATACAATGTTGTCTGCTACACTTTTTATTCTAGCACCTTAAAACTTTGGAAAGAGTAAGGAGCCAGGCGAAAAACGACTTTCCGAAATACGTAAAAAGCACACTGTTAAGGCGGACGTTTCGTTATAATTATGTAAAATAAGATTTTTGTTGTTAAGTATATTAAGTCCGATTTATGCAGCAAACGTTGCAAGAAGTAACAAACACATTGAAAAGGTGTTTAAAAGCTACAAAATTCTGAAAATAGCCTTAATAATTTAAAACCCTTCATACTGTTGTCACGATATATTATCACGGTTCGTTTTTTACCTGTTCTTTATTGGGTCTGGTTTTGTGGGTGCTCGCCGCGGGGCTTGATTCCTGTTTTGTCCTGTTTGTTGTCCGATTGTTGGTTCAGTGGGTTGTGTTTGACACTGCGATCACCTCGCTGGAGAAGAGGAAGCCGGTTGCTTTTAATTTCATGGTTCATCACGAAAACATACCTATATAATTTGACCCCCTTAAGCCCCACTTTTATATAGTAAAACTGGGCTTTAAAGGGGTATACATTACTTTCGCATTTCTGCGCTAAAACATAGATTGTGGGTACTTGTTAGAACCGCCTCGCCGAGGCGGTTCTAACGAGTACCCACAATCTATGTTTTGAGCAGATATATGGAAAAAAAATATCGGAGTTTTTATCTGAAACTTTTCAGTTTTTGGAGGTGAAATTTTCCATATATTTGAATAGACATGTTTCCGTAATGTTTAATGTGCATGCTGTCCGTCGTATTTCGCTTCCTCTTCTTCTTGGTGTCATTGGCAGGGTCTTTCTGAACAGCATTTTTACTATTTTAGAACCACTAGCAGGTAGTCAGATGGAAAGGTTTAGGACAAATATGGTAAGAAGTAATTTGTATTAAAACGGTAACAGACAGAACTTTGACTTTGCAGCTCACCCATCCTGTATGGACTACTCACCAGAATTGGCTATGCGTGCAAAGAATACACACTGGCAGTGCATCGACTGTAAGACGTGCTGTATATGTTTCGACCCAGGCGAAGCTGTGAGTATTAATTTGATTTAAGAGCAATTGTTGATATCAATACTGTACGTTTCCGTTGTAAATAGAGCCTTATTTTCGCTTAACCTATCGTATATATTTTGGCGAAAGAAAAACTTGTAGACAGGGTTTGTATGTTCCAATATTGAGAAGCCATGAGATTTACTTTTTCACTGTGATGTTTCAATGATAAGGTAGAGAACCGAAAATGAACCTAAATATGTTTGTCATTTGGAGCTATATCAGTTAAGAGCGATGTTTCGTGCGAGCGAAAGTGGTTTAAATCCCCCCTTCCCAACAAACACACACACACACACACACACACACACACACACACACACAAACACACACACACACACACACACACACACATATTTTTTTTCTAGTAACCGTATCAAGGTTTTTTCTCTGTTGCAGTTCTTCTTTGTTCGTATGTCTCTTCTTAATTTGGTGCTCATTACGAAAACACGCCTATTCAAATATACTGAAAATTTTACCAACAAAAAATGAAAATTTTCAGATAAAAAAAATCTGATATTTTTCACATTTCTGCTCAAAACATAGATTGTGGGTACTCGTAAGAACTGCCTCGCCGAGGCAGTTCTAACGAGTACCCACAATCTATGTTTTGAGCAGAAATAAGAAAAATAATGTATACCCCTGTAAATCCCAGTTTTACTATATAAAAGTGGGGTTTAGGGGGGTCAAAATTATATAGGTGTGTTTTTGTGATATGGAAGGCTGTGATTCGTGATTGTGACATGTTATGGGTATCTCAGGGTATCTCCACATATATTTTTACTTTGGTTATAAGACGTTGTCCTGAGAAAAGTATAGCATAAGCCATCGTTGTTCGCACATGGCTTTGTTGTCCACACGTCTTTTCGTTGTCCGCACGTAGATTCGTTGTCCAAACATGCTTTTTTGTCCGCACTTGGATTCGTTGTCAACATTTGGTTTTTTTATCACACATGGCTTCGTTACCCACATGCGCTATGGTTGTCCGCGCATGGCTTCATTTCCGCACACGGATTCATTGTACGCACATGCTTTCGTTGTCCGCACATAGATTCGTTGTCCACACAATTTTTTTTTGTCCGCACATGGATTTGTTGTTCGGATATGCTTTCGTTGTCCGCACTTGGATTCATTGTCCACATTTGGTTTTGTTACAGCACATGGCTTCGTTATCCACATATGCTACTGTTGTCCGCACATAGCTTCGTTTCCGCACATGAATTCATTGTCCGCACATGCTTTCGTTGTCCGCACATTGATTCGTTGTCCACACATGCTTTGTTTAGTCCGATCATGGTTTTGTTGTGATTTATAGTTCACACATAGTTTCGTTGTCCGCACATGCTATAAGACCATATTCTCATGTTTCGGCTCACATGTATTAAATATTGCGTTGCCGTAAGAAACACTACAGTAAAACCTGTATAAGAGAGCCACCTTCCTTCCAGACTGACTTTAAACAGTTGTTGATGTGGAAAAAGTTGTCTGTCTTATAAAGGTACATGTCATGTAATTTTGCTAGCAAAATTACATGACGTGTACCTTTATAAGACAACCAACTTTCCACATCAACCACTAAAGTCAATTTCAAAGGTGGCTGTCTTACACAGGTTTTACTGTATATGCTTTGACCCGGTCCCGGTCGAAACATTTACAGTATTTCTTTGGCAGTGCAACACTCAATGTCATCCGATATAAGCAGTGTATATTTCCACCGATTGTAATGTACAGACTGTTTCGACCCGGAAGAAGTAGTACATATATCAGTAACAGTAGAACACAGTAGTGTGCTTCGAAAATATGAATGAGTATTACTCTGACTATATAAATTTGGCAGAGGTGAAGCTTTTTATGACCCCGGTAGCGATAGCGGGGACATATTGTTTTTGCCCTGTCTGTTTGTTGGTTTGTGGGTTTGTTGGTTTGTTTGTTGGTTGGACAACTTTAACATTGATCATAACTTTTAAACCGTTTGTGATAGAGCCTTTATATTTGGCATGTAAGTTCCTTGTGACAAGGGCTTCCCACGCAAACAAAAAATTTTGACCTTCACCTTGACCTGTGACCTACTTTAAAGAAAAAAATAACATTGGTCATAACTTGAACCGTTTGGGACTGAGCCTTCATATTTGGCATGTAGGTTCCTTGTGACAAGGGCTTCTCACTCATATAAAAATTTTGACCGGTGACCTTGACCTTGACCTGTGACCTATGTTAAAGAAAAAAATAACATAGGTAATAACTTTTGAACCGTTTGGCACAGAGCCTTCATATTTGGCCTGTAGGTTCCTTGTGACAAGGGCTTCCCACTCATACAAGAAATTTTGACTGTGACCTTGACTTTGACTTGTGACCTACTTTAAAGATAAAATTAACATTGGCCGGGGACATGTTCGTGTTTCCAAAACACATCTTATTCGTAATGCATTCCTTGCAAAAACCGTATGTATTTGTATAGAGCCTGAACCAGGCTATATCCGTTTGAACCTACAACGGTACCAATTCACTAAGCTTTTTTCTGCATACATGGCTCCCTCATATTTTACCGTTCTCGTTAAAAGCATTCCCTCTTGAGACTTACAGTTAAATTCATTTACAGCGTTTTATGGCCTCCATTACACCGATATGCCGTAAAACCCAAACCACTCTCTCACACAAACTAGACCTAACAAATGTCACGCTGACACTGAGATAATCTGTATTTATTTCGACCTAGAGAAAGCAGTGTATGATGCTCGAGCACAACGTGAATTTAAATTCATTTCGGGGAATGTTGCACAAACAGTTAAATACAGTCGACTTTCGTTATCTCAAGTCCAAGAGACTCGCTGAAATACTTCGAGATATCCGTGCCTCGACATATCAGATTTGTAGAATTGAGGAAAAATAATTCGAACAACCACATTTAACAAATATATATATATATATATGAAATTGGACTCTTGAAGTTAGAGATATATTGAAAATATTGTGGAAAAGAGGAGAAATTGCTCCTTAGGAGCAATTTCTCCTCTTTTCCACAATGTGTTGTTAACTGTTGTTAGATTTTCATGTTTAAGCAGGGACAAGATTTTCACTTCGAGATAAGCGGTTATTCGAGATAAGCGAGCTCGAGATAATGAGAGTCAACTTTAATCTGTATTCGTTTCAACCCAGAGGAAGTAGTGAATATTGTGTGGACACCACGCTACACGGACACTAAGATATGTTATAAATTCATTTTGAGAGACAACAGCGAGTGTCACATGTATAACCTGTATTCCTCATAGACCTAGACAAAGGACTGAATATTGCACTGGCACTCGGTTATCCGAGAGAAAGCAGTTGTTCGTTTCGACCTAAAGAAAATAGTGAATGTTTTCTAGACACGTACGTGTATTCGTTCGACCAAAGGAAGGCTTGAGCGTTGTCCGAATACAGAAGTAATTGTTTAGATCTAAGGTAGCAGTGACTGTTGCAAAGACAATATTTAAACCTGTATTCGTTTTTGTCGCGACCTCTTTAGCAAGCAGGGTCGACACAGGGATCGCTTTAAGTCAGAGATGTACCTTTGACTTATCAACACTCGTTCCTTTGGAGAAACATTGTGTTAACTGAATTTAAAAAAAAAAAAAAAAAAAAGAAAAAGAAAAAGAAAAAAAAGAAGAAAAAAAAAAGAAAAAAAGATTACGTACAGAACAATTAACCTGGTATCAACCCAGAATTAAACTAACCTGGTATCAACCCATAAAAACACGCAACACACTTACACAAACACAGAATAGTGGCTGTAAGAAATAAGACAATCCAAGAGATATAAAAAATGAATATTCGGCATAGAATATCCTATATGGATATTGTCAAACCCTGCGTCCACAAAAAACATATGTACATATATATATTCACAAAAAAATCCAAACGGGTGACGAACTGACTTACTCTTGTAGTCTTACGAAGATACAAAGACAACTGAGACTAAGTAGATACACACATATATATTACACAGAAAAAAAAATCGTTTCCTCTTTATTAGCAACTTAGAAAGGGACTGGTTCCGAAAGATCTATTGCGTTAAGATATTGTCTTCTGAGATAAAGAAAGAAACGATTTCCACTAGAAAACTGGGCCCGGTTGTTCAAAGCGTCGTTAGCTTAACGAGCTCGTTAAGGGTCATTTCGTTAACTGTTTTAGCAGATTCAATACACAATATTCTGATATTTTTTGCTGAAAAAATGTGAGTAGCTTTTGCATTGCAAAAGCTACTCACATTCTTTTAGCAAAAAATTTCAGCATATTTGCGTATCTCTCGATGTAAATTTTAACGAATCGTTAACTAACGACATCGTTAGCTTTGAACAACTGGGCCCTGATATACTGTGTTACTTTAATCAACATTTACTTATCACTGTAAATAGAATGCAAATCAAATAGCGTCGTATAACTATCGCCGTACAAAATCCGGAAAACCCTAAGACGGGGAACCGGAAGCACACATTATACAAATTAAACTGCAGTCTTATGAAAAAAACGGTTTCCTCAAATAAAGAGCATATCTATATACCTTATTAGACAACCGCTATGGACTCTGTACCCCTCAAAATAAAGGTATACGGCGCAAACAAACTTGGGGTGGGTTTCTAACTGGGCATGAAGGCGGCGTGAGACAGAGTGGGACCTCAGTTCCGATCGGATACCTACACCCCCCTATATATCAGCGTTGGCGTTAGCAATGGCATTGGCGTTGTCAATAATGAAAGTCTGTGCGTTTAGCTACGTTTCTCAAGGCTGATAGGCTGAAGAAACTTCATACACATATCCGCAATGATGCACCCTGCCCACTGCCATCGTCCGTTACTGACATTGACCTACTTCTCACGGTTGGCTGAACAATGTTTAGTCTGTATGTTTAGCTCCGTTTATTGAACACCTCCAGCAGTCGCGATATAGCCATTCAACGGATAGGAAGTCATGGCTTTGGGGGCACTTAGGCAGTCTCTATTTAGTCATCATTACGAAAACACGCCTGTTCAAATATATTGAAAATTTTTACCACCAAAAAATGAAAGTTTTCAGATAAAAATTCTTATATTTTTCATATTTCTGCTCAAAACATAGATTGTAGGTACTCGCTAGAACCGCCTCGGCGAGGCTGTTCTAACGAGTACCCACAATCTATGTTTTGAGCAGAAATAAGAAAAATAATGTATACCCCTGTAAACCCCAGTTTTACTATATAAAAGTGGGGTTTAAAGGGGGTCAAAATTATATAGGCATGTTTTCGTGATATAGTGAATGTGGCACGAACAACAAGGTAACCTGTATTCGGTTTGATTTAGAGGAAGCCGTGTGTGCTCGGCCAATATGGTAACCTGTCCTTCTCGATATTGATTGATCAGTGAATGCTATAAGGACACTAAGGTTATATGTTTTGGTCGACCTGGAGATGCAATGAATGTTGCACAATAAGATAATTGGTATTCATTTCGAAGCATTGAGCTTTGCACGGACTTTGTCATAATTTGCATATCTCTCGACCTAGTGGATGCAGTATGTGTTGCAGGAACACGAAGTTAGTGGGTATTGTATGGACACAATGAAAGTAAAAAAGGATTGCCTTTGGAAACAAAGAACACGCAAAATCACGAAAATCGGAGACGGTTTGATTGAGACTCATGATATGCAGCACTGTAGTTTGCGAGGCTTCATACGCCCTCTAGCGCCGGCTTAAGCGGTATTCGATTTTCAGAATAACCAGGATGGGCTCAATGATCCCAAAGGAAATAAAATATAACTTGCACTATGATGATGTACAGGGAGACTTTTTACGGCCGCCATACGGCACAGCACCAGTTACAGTAGAGTTAAATTAAAGTAAAAAAGGATAGTCTTTGGAAACAAAGAACACACAAAATCACGAAATTGGAGAGTCGGTTTGATTGAGTCTCTTCATATGCAACACTGTAGTTTGCGCCGGCTTAAGCGGTATTCAATTTTCAAAATAACTAGGATGGGCTCAATGATCCCAAAGGAAATAAAATATTACCTGCACAGTCTATATTCGTTTCGATTTCGAAGAAATGAAGAAATCAGTAAAATTTGCATGGACTCTGTGGTAATCTGTATTTATTTCGACCCTTTATTTCGTCGAATTTTGGTCCGCCACTAAGGTAATCTGTATTGTGTTCGACCTAGATGAAGCTGGAAATGTTACTAACGTAAACTGTATTAGATTCGAAATAGAAGAAGCAGAGACTTTTGCATGGACATTACTATGTTAGCTTCAAGGTAGAAGAAGCAGGGATGTTGCACAGACACTAAGATAATTTGTATTCGTTTCAACCTACAGGGAATATCGTAGGGACATTATGGTTTGACTGAGAGAAAGCAGATAATATTGCACGGGTATTAAGATAATCTGTATTTGTTTCGATCCAGAAGAATTAGTGAATGTTGCACAGATACCAGTCAGACACCGTGCTGTGAAGTTGATCAAGGAGAAGTTCTGAATATTTTACTGACTGATTGACGTGTATCTGGTTCTTGTTCTTATTCATATATTTCATTGACACACGTTCTTTTACTTTGATCCGTGAACAGCTAGAAGAATGGTCATGCTACGTATAGCCTAATGCAGCATTTTTGTGGATATGCATATCAGATTATTGTGCAAAAAAAACAACAAAAAAAACAAAAACAAAAAAAAAAAAAAAAAAAAAAAAAAAAAAAAAAAAACGATAAAAACATGTGGATCACAATAACAAATTAACTCTTTCGGCGCCAAATTCAAGATCTTATTTGTCCTCTGCTTTGTTTTTTTACATACCACCAGTTGGAAAGAAGATTATATGTAAAGTTGAAAATCTGAATGTCAAACAGCGTAGATCCTGATGAGATTATGAGCCGTCTCATCAGGATCTACGCTGTTTGCAAAAGCCTATTATTATCGCCTGTGGCAGTGAAAGAGTTAACTGTTTATAAACAAATGAGAACACAATGTTTGAATGCAAACTTTCCTTGCCGCAGTGAGGAAATCGGCAGACTATTTTTGAATGGCATTTTCAACGTTGAACTATTCCAGAAGTCACGTAACGCTGATGACGTCATAAGTGAATGTGAAAAGTTGTGCTATTCAGTTACTTCGAAATAATTCATTAGTATAATGATATAAAAAAAAATATAGAAGACATTTTAATGTTGATCCAATACCTATAGTTTATGTAAATAATGGCTTTTAATACGACCCCAGCTAGCATTCTACATAAATCTATAGCGGGCCGTTGTCGGCCCGTCAGCTACCCTGACGGGCCGATAACGGCCCGCTATAGATTTATACAGAATGCTTACATGGGACTATAGGTTTCGCTATGGGAGAAACATTGATCTTAACGCGGTACATTGTATATGTTTCAAGTCGGGAGAATGTGGGCGAGTTCTATTGACTAGAACTTATGCGACATATGTTTCAGTCAGGAAAAAAATTTCAGCACTGCATTCTCCTCGGCATACTCAGGGTTGACTCCGGTTTTATTGACCAGAGAACAAAGCCCAGTAACGGGTTCATTGTGCTGTATTCCAGTTCACTGATTTTCTTAATGAATACAACAAAGACCTTATTAACAAAAATCATAATAAATTCAAACCGACTTCTCTGCCTTCACATCATATAAAAGACTCTAACACAGCGGGTCTATATAGGCAGTTATAAAGAAATGTTTTTTTTATTATGCAAAAAAAGTCAGTGGGCGGAAGAGCACGACGCAGATAGCCGCCATTTTATAACGTTTCATGTGTCGTTTCCTTGGCTTTAGATGGCAGATACGTTATAAAATATATGTGAATATACATAGGTAATGTCACAATCACGAAGCACTGCCTTTCCAAGGCACCAAAGAAGAAGTGACGAAGAACAAACGATGACAAAATACAAGCCACATATGAAACCACCGATGTACGAACAAAAGAGGAACTGTAACAGACAACCCACCTTGAAATGGTCAGTAGAAAAAACTATTTGGAGGCTAAACCAGTTTTACTCACCCCAATCATTGCCCTTAATCCTGATGCAGATCCAAATTACAAATAAATGTTTGGTCCATATCCGGGTTCTTTAATTCATTTGTGAAACATCACAATGAAACAGTAATCCTCATGGCTTCACTACGGTGGAACACATAATTATAATACATTACGACAACGGTTCTAACGAGTACCAACAATCTATTTTTGAGCAGAAATAAGAAAAATAATGTGTACCCCTGTAAACCCCAGTTTTACTATATAAAAGTGCGGTTTAAGGGGGTCAGTATTATATAGGCATGTTTCGTGATGAACCGAGTCTATGCCGGAACATATAAACTGTATCTTCAAGTGTAAAACGATGCTTTTCCTTGTTCAAACATAATCGATGTAAGCATAAAATAAGTAAATGCAGTCAAAAGAGTATCCTTTAAACAATGTCGTTGGAAGAATCTGAAGGAAACCATTGCATTTTTGCGTGACTGGTTGAGTAATAAATCACAATTCGTCGGTCAGTTGTAAGTAGATAAATCCCTGGCTTTACGTGCTCATGATTTTATCTACTTTGCACATTACCTCCAGAATGAGATTTATTAACGAGTCACTGCTAGAGCTGATCAGTTTCTTAATTTTCTGAAGTTAGAGACAGTCGGGTAACTGGTAGAAGGATATTTTTAAAAAAAAATATAGTCAAGGATGGTAGCGAATTGACGTAAGTGATAGTCAAATCATTCCAGATTCCAACTACTGGGTATTTACATGCTGCATGTCTGTTATAGTGGCCACGGTTATTGTTATATCCCCAGTAATAAGAATATCCTCGAAGTGCTTTTGTAATATATTGAATGATCCGCCATTTTTTAAGACTTCTCTTACAATATGTTCTGTGAAAAGGGACCATGGGAAACAAAAACACACCGACGCATTGTAAACAGATGACTCGGCCGGGTTCATCGTGGTCCTGTTTGTGGTTTTCTTGTAATCTGGGTTCAGGTCGCCATTGAGCCTTTGCTTTATTTCATCACAGTGTTTGCGAGTATATGAGTTTCATTATGATGTTTCACAGATGAGGTGGAGGTCACCTTTGCGGACCGTACATATATCTGTAATTTGGGACTGCATCAGAATTAAGGGTGATGTTTCACGCGAGTAAAGCTAGTTTGACCTCCACCCCCTTAGTTTTTCTGCTGACCATTTCAAAGCGGTTCATCTGTTGCAGTTCTTCGTTGTTTGAGCGTTGATAATTTCATATGTGGCGTTTATTTTGTCATTGTTTCTTCACGAAAACACACCTATATAATTTTGACCCCCCTTAAACCCCACTTTTATACAGTAAAACTGGGATTTACAGGGGTATACATTATTTTTCTTATTTCCGCTCAAAAACATAGATTGTTGGTACTCGTTAGAACCGCCTCGGCGAGGCGGTTTAACGAGTACCCACATTCTATGTTTTGAGGCAGAAATTTGAAAAAAATATCAGAGTTTTTATCTGAAAACTTTTTTATGATAACTTTCAATATATTTGAATAGGCGTGTTTTCGTAATGGCTCCTCATCTCTTTCTTTTAGTGCCTCGGTAAGACTGTAGTTCGTGATTGTGACATTTCTCGGGGGATAGCTACGCTTATTGAGTATGTGCAGTTTTGGGTGACGCGACGCCGTACAAGCTATCTGTCCTCGAATTGAGCCGAATAAAATCTGTAAAGTTTGTCCTCAGAAATAAAGGAAACACTGAAAATCGGAGTCTCAGTTCGAGACTTTATATAACGTTTTGCATCCAAGTGAAATGGGCGGCGCCACACACCAATTAATAAGTGCGTCCAACGGGAACTGCGAAGCAGTTTCCCGAACCGCGGAGCGGTTTGGTGTGCAAACGCACTACTATAGACTACCGATGTGACCAGTGATGTGTATGACCAAAAATGTGATGGTCCAACAAACGCTTGGGTAGTTCGGTGCTTATCCTGAAAAACAATAAGCGTTCCGTGATTTAGCAGAGATTATTGACACAGCGGCCGTGCCGATAGTAGCAACAAAACAGACAATAACGCCAAGTATTCCAATTGCAAGGGATTGAATCATGAGACTTATGACGTCAGCCTACAAAATTTGCGATCGCGGCCATTTTGAATTTTGTCTCCACTTCGAATCGTATTTCTATCCATTCTCCGTCTATTTACAAGCTAAGCATTATTCGTTTTGTGCATAAGGTACACTTTGATTAGCATATAGACTTTACGCTTTTTTTTTTCACGTGATAATCTGAAAAAACTTCGACACAATAATGCGTTTGTACGACCGGTTTGTAAATTGTTTTTTTTTATGTTTTTTTTTGTTTTTCATAATGTGTAGACTCGCAAAAAAAAAAAAAAAAAAAAAAAAAACACAGACAAAGACAAAAAACGCACAAACGGTCAAAAATCTTTAGGCAGAGCTGCTAGTAACTAAGCAGGACCCGAATACATGTGATCGGGTCGGGTAAAAGTCCCGCAAATTTGGAGGCAATGTCTCTTAACTACTGAAATATTGTTGACGGACGTTATATCGCAATTCATTTGCTTTGCTTTACATTGGGCGCACTTGTGTGCTGTCGTCCTAAGTTTGTTAACTTTTCCTCTTGGTGTCATTGGTAGGCTCCGGTCTGCAATTTTGACTCCTCCGGGACTTCTTCCTTACTATTTTATGTGAAATTATCAAGCCTTTCGATATTACCTACGATCCACCGAAATGCATTAAAAGAAAAACCGTCTACATATTTGTCTCGAAGTGAAGAGTTTCTATGACTTTTCAATAGCAGGATATAAAAAGAATACATTTTGATAGATAACCACTTAGAAAATAGTTTCACCTGGCTTAAAATCGACAAATAGGTTTAACGGCAAAATTCTAGCTATTGAATACTCTTGATGTGCAACGCGAAAAGGAGCCTTTATGCCATACATGCAAAGAACGAATATCAGCCTGCGCAGTCCGCATAAGCTAATCAGGGCCTTCAGTGTTTTTTGCTTAAAGACATAGGCAAAATGAGGCCAAAAATGGTACCGCTCACGAAAGATTAGTTTAAACTTTTATTTTATTTGTATACATATAACATTACAGTTGACAACGAGGCATGGCAAAACATCAATACATACAAATGGGATTCAGAAGAAAGTCGTTTGACTTTTTTAAATCTGTATCCCAGTCACGAAAGATTTTATATCCCTACTTATGCCCAAAGCAAAATAGATCAAAGACATGTCCTAAAGTGGTGATTATGAATTACCAGCAGGAGGTAGTAAAGAGGCCTCCTGAAGGGTAATCAATATTTTCGAGGGAATAACAGATAGTTTGGAAAATTGACTTATCTAGAAAGCAAAGTTGAATGCTTTGTTTATTTATTAATTTGTTTCTTTCATTCTAAAAATATTTAATTGTATTTCTTTTATTTATTTATTTATTAAAGAGGCTTCTGAAAGTTTATAGATATTTTGAAGGAATAAAACACAGTGTGTAAAATTGATTAATTTTGAGGGTAGATTGGAATGTTTTGTACTTTGTTATCTTTATATTTATTTCTTTCACTGTTAAACTATTTATTTTTTTTTTTTTCGCTGTGCAGGCTTGTGTGACTCTGCTCAGCACACAGATATTTTTGTACGCCGGCTCATATAATATTACCTATGGACCAGATAAATGTCAATACTTCATTCCCCAGTATTAAATTCCCCATAGTGAGTCTCTGCTTGTCATTCTTTCATTGACAGTATACTAGGTTTTATAGCACACAGTCTCTTATCAGTGATAAGTAAATGACTCAGACTCATCTTAGTTTTAGTGGGCAACAAGTTCCCTCCTCAGACTGCCCTTAACCGTAAACTAATGTTGGCGATATTTTGTTTATCAAGTTATACATAATTTTATTTGCGAAAGAGCATCAGTAAAATGGTAGGTTTAACAGATAAATCCGGCATTCTAACACTCCTTATTGCATAAAAAGCAATGCCGCACGTTATTAACAGCCGTGCATTAACCGGCGAAAAGCCGTGTATTAACAAGGCAATTCACGCGCTGTTAATGCATGGCTACACAACTTTCAATATGCCTGTATCAGGGCCACAAAATCGCTGCCGTCACGAGATGTGTACTGCCCGGCCCTAGAACGAGCATAGTCCGTGGAAATTGCGTTCGCGAGACATCGATGAAAAGTCGAAATAAAATAGTGCAAGAAATAACGCGAAATGTAGCAAATGTTTTCACTTTTTATGCAATAATAGCGATCGAACATGGTTTTTCAATGCATTAACATTCGCCAGGTCCCTTGGGAGGTGTTGAAAACCGCGGCCTCTGGCCTCGGTTTTCAACACATTCCAGGGGACCTGGCGAATGTTAATGCATAAAAAACCATGTTTGATCCCTATATTGTTGAAATTGGACAGAACAAATAATAAAAGATGCCCAAGAAAATCCACAATCACGAAGCACAACTTCCTCGAGGCACCAGAAGAAGGAGAGATAAGGGATAGCTTCTTTCGATAATGTTCAGTACTTTTGCAAAGACCTTTAATCTTATCAACGTTTTATTATCCCAACGAAAGAGGAAATACTGTTGATATGCCGTTAAAACACACACACACACACACACACACACACACACACACACACGCGCGCGCGCGCGCACAAAGAGAGAGAGAGAGAGAGAGAGAGAGAACGAGAGAGAGAGAGAGAGAGATTATGTTCTTTATAATGAATTGTATATAGTTTTCGTAGCTGTAAATAAGAGGAGTATCTACATAAATATTTTTTTCTTATTTTTTGAGGCGCTTCTAATGAGTACCCACAACATTTGTTTGCGCTGAGAAATGAGAATGATAAGAATATTTTGGGTCACATCAAATGCCTTATCTGGAGCTATGGTATCCAGTTTTATTAACTTTGTTCTTGTTCTTTAATCTGCAGCATCTGATGTTGTTTTGTGATGCCTGTGATAAAGGATACCATATGCAATGTCATGTTCCAGATGTCAAGTTTAAACCACAAGGTAAACATTCGCTCACTGCCTTTACATTTACCTGCGATTATATCGATTGACAGATTTCAGCTGATGAAGCTTCGGAGAAATGCTGCTGTGAGTGTACCAGCTTACATTCTACTTAAATCTATATTGGACCGTTATTGGCCCGACAGGAGACCTGTCGGGTCGATAACAGTTTCGATATAGATTTAGGTAGAATGCTAGCTTGGGAGTTAGTATGAACTACCTTGTGCAACGATACTAAAAGATTAGAAAAAGTCTAAACAGAATGATGACCTTTGAGGTCAATGAAATCATTAGCAAAACAGAAAACAGCTGAACTGTCAAGTTTTCAGGACATACTTGCTAGTTTTGGCCTATCGGCCTCATCAATGACCCTCATATTAATTTTCAAGTATTCCGGAATAGATTCAATTATGACAAAGGACGAGAAAATATAAACTACACCAAGTGGAGTACGGAGTGACGTTTTACAGCCGCCACCCCAGTAAGCATTCTTTATAAATCTATAGCGGGCCGTTATCGGCCCGTCAGGGTAGTTGACGGGCCGATAACGACCCGCTATAGATTTATATAAATGCTAGCTGGGACACTCACTAACACCAGCTTTAATGGAGATAAATAGATTCTAAAAGCGCTATTCGATTTTCACAGAAAGCAGAATGGACTCCATGTTGCCAAAGGAAATGAAAATATAATCTGTACAATGGTGAAGTGTGTGGAGACGTTCTACGGTCGCCACACGGCACTTAACATCAGCTGCAGTGAAGTAAATTGAAGATCAAAAGGTTACTTTTGGAATCAAAGAACATACAAAAGTACGAAAATCGAAAACTTGGTTTCAAGTCTCTTGATATACAGCAATGTAATTTGCGAGGCTGATTTAGTCTACTTTGAACGAGAGGAGTTTATTATACTGAACCAAGTGTTATACGCTGCATTAAAATCCCATCCCATTGCAAGTTGCAAGGATACGGAGGTATACGGTTTTTAAGCCCCGCCCCAGTATTTTTTCTGGTAACGGTCCCAAGGCGATGCCTCTATTGCAATTCTTTCTAACCAAATTATGGTTGATAGCATTGCTTTCCTTTTAATTGCACAACGGTGGGTCGGACCTCAGACTGAATGACGCTCCATCTTCAATTTGTTTCAGATGGTTGGCGCCTGATTATCAATGTCTGAGGTCGGGCCAATCGTGGTCCTGTTTGTAGTTTTCTTGTGTTCTGTTGCTTTGTTTCATCTCAGTGTTTTTATGTGTTTCACTGTGATGTTTCACAGATGATGCAGAGAACCATATGCGGACCGAACATATATTTTGTAATTTGGTGCTACATCAGAATTAAAGGTGAGGTTTTGCGCGAATAACTGGTTTAATCCCGCCCCCACACACATGCCACTCATACATCGCCAGTTAGTTTTCCTACTGACCATTTCAAGGCGGTCCCTCTGCTGCAGTTCTTTGTTTGCGCAACGGTGGTTTCAAATGTGGCGTTTGCTTTGTCCTTATTTGTTCCTTATCACTCCTTGTTTTGATGCCTTGGGAGGGCTGTGCTTCGTGATTGTGGCATTTTTTGGGTATCTTCACTTAAATAGTTTTGACCCCCTTAAACCCTACCTTTATATAGTAAAACTGGGGTTAACAGGCGTATACATTATTTTTCTTATTTCTGCTCAAAAATATAGATTGTGGGTACTCGTTAGAACCGCCTCGCCGAGGCGGTTCTAACGAGTACCCTCAATCCACGTTTTGAGCAGAAATGTGAAAAATATCAGTTTTTTTATCTGAAAATTTTCAGTTTTTGGAGGTGAAATTTTCTGTATATTTGAATAGACATGTTTTCGTAATGCATTGTACTGTTGAGTTTTGTTATTGATTCATCCTCGTCTCTGCTGTCGGTGCCTCAGGAAGGCTATGCTTTGTGATTCTGTCCTTTCCTGGGTAACTTCGTTTATTTTCTTTCTTAAAATTTAGATTTAGTGCACCGTTTTATGCTGTACGGTAATATTCATTGGAGATTTTATGACGTCCTAAATTTTTATAATAAAATGATGCATACAAAAATATATGTGTTAATTATTGTTCCGAGAGGTTTAGGTATTTACCAAAAACCTGTAGTTTTCATTGCTGCCGCCAAAAATATTTTTATTTGCTAGGTTGCTCGCATAATGAAATAAACATAAAGTAAGTTTTAAGGTTGAAATTTCTTAATATTTTTGAAGCTTTTGTACAGTTATGTTTCATATGACAAATATTTTCACCATAAAAACGAAAGGTGAATCTTATTAAATAAAAATGCAATAAATTTGCTAGTATATAATAATTAACTATTTCAGAATTTGATTCAGATATATTCAGCCCGATTTTTCTCTTGTATATAAACCACAAAACTAGACAGTGTTCAGAGGTTTTCTCTTAGTCAATTTTCAACTTTATAATGCATCCAGAGCAAAGTTAATGGACTGTTTTATTAGTGCCCGGCCGGAGGATCTCCGGGTGGGACTTCAGGATGTTTCGCGTGAGTCAAATTGGTATAAGTTTCCTAGCTATATTTCTGCTGACCGCTCCCAGGCGGTTTCTCTGTTGCAGTTCTTTGTTCGTGCGTCGGTGGTTTCATATGTGGCGGTTGTTTTATCACTTTTCGCCTCGGGAAGGCTGAGTTTAGCGATCGCTTGGTATCTTCACATATGTCTTTACCTTCAGTCCGCCAGACTGTATACATGTTCATCTGTCAGTAGTTCTGTCCGAAATATCTGGAGCCTTTGATGAATCTAATAGGATCCTTGCTTCGAAATACCTCCTGATCGTACCAGCTGTTGTTAACCAATGTCCTCCTGAACCCGGATATATACTGCCTTTGCAAACAGTGTAGATCCAGATCAGTTGGCTCTGCACTGTTTGCCATTAAGTTTGTGAATTTATAGCAACAATTCAGATCAAGTAATCTGATTGGCTGAAAAGTAGAAGTAGGCGTGGCATCTTAATTTATTCAGCAGGACAAGGGTTAAGTCTCTGTATGGAGGCCGTAAGACGTCACCTGGAGCTTCAATAAAGAGTTACCGATATCAGATTTTATGAAAATAATGCTATTTATACATGTATTATTTTGCAATCGCAGCAGCTGCGGTTGCGTGTTTGCTTGAAGGCTGTGTTCTGTGATTATGGTCTTTCGAGGATATTTCCATATTTTTTGGTCAGCCAAACCGAGTTGATAATTGCTTATGAGATCTAAAGTATAACTTAAGATATACCCTACAGGTACACAGATATTATTGCTTGTTTAGTTTCAAAGGTAACTGATGACAGTTATTTTGGAACCTAAATATAGCCACTGAGCACCCACAAAATCGATGGAACATACTGCAGTTACCCTAAATTTTGAGAAAGACCAGCTTTATTGCGGCATCTGATCAGGGTTTACACTGTTTGTCACTCACGAGGCAGTTTCAGATACTTAACATCCTTGAAATAGATGCGTTCAATTGTTTTGGACAACTGAGTCAACTGAGCTGTTATGATGACTGAATATTTAGTACAATAAATAATACTTTTTGGTATTTCGGCTTTTCGTTTTATTAGGTAAGTGGGTCTGCAGCGAGTGTGTAGCTGATGGAGTTGAAGTAGAAGATGCTGAAGATAATAATATTGTTGACAGTACCGTAAGGTCGGATACAGGTAAGTGAGACGTAGTTTTACCCACACAGTTTTGTCACATACTTAATGTAGACGTAGCGATTACAAAACATGGAAATCTTGCGCTAGAACATGTAAATTTATTTACATATATTCTACTCCCTTAAAGCGTTTGAAAGTTGTTTGGTTTCCGTAATGTCGGGAGAATATTGCAAAGCAAACTGTTACTGGCGATGGAACGTAAGAGCACCATTAAGATAGTATAGAAGACACCAGAAGGAGGAGTATTATCAGGGGGGTTACCAAGAAGTACCTGGATTTAGAATGGATAGGAACGTTTTCTAACTAAAGAAAACTGGTTACAGGCATAGAGTTATGAAACGGTATATAATTAGGCGTTTTTAGTATTTATATATACAGTTTGTTTTTCGGGAACACATTATGATAGAGGCGTTTTGTGGTATTTTCACCTTTGTTTGGAACATGCATGGCCAAACCGTTAGTTTGTAAAACAAAGGAAACAAATTATAACGACCAAAGGCAGGTTTTGTTTCCCGATAACTCGAGATTGCAGAAAAAACAGGTTTAGAGCTGATTTTGATATATGTTAAACATGAAGATATCGAGGAAATACTACAATTGGGGATCATTAAACAATACTATTTCGAAAAAAACAAAAACAAAAAAAAACACAAAAAAACAAACAAAAAAAAAAACAAAAAAAAAAAACAAAAAAAAAAAAACAAAAAAACACACACACACAAAGCGAAAAAAATAGTAATAAACGGGAACTGCTTTTGAAATAATCCCTTGGAACGGTCAACAGATTCACTGCTAGAGCTTAATAAAATATTTAAAGGTTGTCCGTGGAAACAAAGAACATGTAAAAGTAAAAAAATCAGTCTCGGTTTTATTGCGACTCTTCATATGACAGCAATATAGTTTGTAGGGCTGCATCAGCTTAACCCATTAAAGACTGAATAAACTCTCCCATACTATGTATTGGAAGAGTCCAATTTCGATTTTAAGTATGTCAGGCTATATTATATAGAAATTTTTAAAGAAAAAAATGGTTGATAAGACTTTGCGAATGTGCAGAATGAATCTGCACCTGTGCATTTTACGCATGTCCGAAGACACCTTTTCACTTGGCGCGGTCGATTTAGTATCAAATTTAATATACACGTTCCAAGACGAACACTAGGAGCATCACAAAAGTAAACATGGAAATGCCTTGGTAGGGCCACAATCATGGAACACAGCCCTAGCTGGGAACATAATAAGGGTTAAATGATATAAAATGACATCATCAAAAACAGAACGCAAACAGTACGAATAAATGAGAAGAAACTGCAACAGAAATACCACCTTGGAAAGGCCTACAGCTCCCTGTTTGCCAGGAGCCTGGTTTTAGTGGCGCCAAACCCTTCCTTAACCTTGATATTATTGCAGCTACACCTAACTACCATATTCGACCTAATTACCGCACCGTGCGCTTAGTTTTTCTTTTTTTTTTCTTTTCAAAATTACTGGAAAAATTTGTGGTACAGTATGTAACTACCTATACTAAGGGTACGCTTAAAAGAATATCATTGAAGGGCTTATCTGATGATGCTTATGCTATGTTTTTGTGTGGTGTTTTTTCTGATTTTCATTATAAAACCATATGTTATGGGTACTCATTTGAATTGCATCGACAAGTCGGTGCAATTCAAATGGGTACCCACAACATATGCCTTTATAAAGAAGACAAAAAGGACACTGGGTGTAATCAGAAGACTACATAATGTTTGACTGTGTGCTTATAGGTCTATGTGCGGTAATTAGATCGAATACGGTATTCGGTCCACGTAGAGGTTCCCTAACTCATTAGTGGATCAGTGAAACAGTCAGAATCACCGTGCTTATTGAACCCAGCAAAATAAACAAGATACCTCACAAACGCTCGTATGACATTATGAATTGCGTAGTTTGATATTAATATCTACCTCCTCTGGTATTGCCTGTAATTTTGATATTATTCTGAACTCTCGATTCACTGTGTTTGATACGCTGCATCATCGATAGAGCAGTGCATCACGAAAACATGCCTATATAATTTTGACCCCTTAAACCCCATTTTTATATAGTAAAACTGGGGTTTACAGGGGTATACATTATTTTTCTTATTTCTGCTCAAAGACATAGATTGTGGGTACTCGTTAGAACCGCCTCGGCGAGGCGGTTCTAACGAGTACCCACAATCTATGTTTTGAGCAGAAATATGAAAATTATCGGAATTTTTCATCTGTAAATTTTCATTTTTTGGTGGTAAAAATTTCAGTATATTTGAATAGGCATGTTTTCGTAATGGCATAGAAGCATCGAATTGCAGATAAACATGTGGGCTGTACAAGGATATAATTGCAGTCCGTTGTGTATGCTATATATGCATTCTGTTTCAAGTATTTATTTTGTATATCACTATTTCACTATTTAAGAGCTGATGTTGTATTTTGGCTGTCTTTTTACTGCGGCGGGGGCGGGGAGGCGGGGTAAAAGGTCTTCTATATAAGACAATTTGCTTTATTTGATCTAAGTTCAGTTGGGTATATATGACAAACCATTTGTTCAAAATAAACATTATAAAATTATTTATCAAAATAGATATTTCCTGTGTAATTTTATTTGTATTATCAGTATTAAGCAACTCATCTAGGTATGTAGAAGTAGAATCGAAAGCTTTAATAATATTTTCTTTAGAGAGAGTTAACATGAAGTATCCCTCACAACAAAATCAAAACAAAACTTCATCAAGGGGAGCACAAGTTATTCGTGTTGTAATACCCATAATTTGTCTTCAAAGGCTAGTGCCAAATTTAATATTATATAGTCCAAAAAATAAATAAGAACTTCATAAACGTTTTGACATACTCATAAGGTATAATTTTTGTGCGCCTCAGAAGTGAAAAGAACACGTTCTCATTGCAGGCCAAATATAGAGTATCCCTTTGAGCAAACAGCCATTCAGTTAAGCGAATTAGTTTTTCTTTAAACAGGTAAGGTAGTATAATGAGTGGAAAACTCATATGAACAAAGTGGTTGACCTAAAACCTTCAGATTTCAACTTATCAAACACCTATCATGGACTTTTAATTGATCAAAAGATTCCTTTCATTAACTTTGTTTATAGTATTATATCATATGATTCTTAATTACAGTAAGGCAGTTAAGAAATTGGGTTGGTTGAGTGAAAAATTTCGTAGACTTTTTCGTTACTTTCGTTTGACGATATTGGTATTGAATATAAAATATATGATGTTATATTAAAAGCATCCTGTTTGTGTATGAATAATAAATACGTTGATGCCTTTTGTTTCAGACTCATTTTCAAGTCGACGAGACTCTTACGACAGTGAATCATTAAATAGCAAAAGGTATGTATGTGATTCAGTGGCCACGTTTAAACTGACATAGAAAAGATAGTAGATTAATTTGTTGGTGTCACCACAAAATGACCCAAAACTCTTTCGATTGGTTTAAACGGGTCTTAAAATATTTTAAGATTGAAAAACTCCTTTACCTCGTATTTATTCAAAATATCATGCCAGTTCTTTCTCATCATATTATCAAAATGCCGGTAGTCATGTCAGCCAGGTCTCATAATATATGTAAAATAGCGGCACTATGTCAGTCATTTCTCTTCATATATTCAAAACGGCGGCTAGCATGTATTAAATTTCTCTTTACATATTCAAACTAGCGAGAATTGCCAGTCATTTCTCATTTTATATTCAAAATAGCGGCAATCAGTTCCGTCATTTCTCTCTTAATATTCTAAATATCGGTCAGCGTTTCACTTAACAATTCAAAATAATGGTAATCAAGTCAGTCATTTCTCATATATTCAGAATAGCGGCAGTTATGTCAGCCATTTCCTATATATATTCAAAAAAGAAAAAAAAAAGACAAACATGTCAGCCATTTCTCTTTACATATTCATAAAAGTGCAATAGTGTCAGTCATTGTCATTGTATATTAAAAAAAGCGGCATTATTTCAGTCATTTCTCATTATATATTCAAAATGGCGAAAATTTTATCAGTCATTCTTTATATATTCAAAATAGTGGCAATTATGCCTGTCATTTCTCATTATATATTCAAAAGAGCGACAATCATATCATTCAATTTTCATTATAAAGTCAAAGTAGAGGCAACTACGAGGGATGTTCGAAATGAATTGCTTATTGTCCTCTAGCTCGATATCCACGTGGGGCACGATAAAAATCAATACATGCCTGTATAGGGCTATTCAATATCTACACAATGGTGTATAAATGTACATGTTAGACTAAGTGTAAGACATAAAATTTGCCATTTGAATACACGCAGTCATTGACCACTGCAGTAAAAATGGTTGGTAGAAGCGTCGACAAAAATGATGAAATACGGGCTAACATCAAAGCTCGCTCAAAACTTGGTTGTTCTTTGAAGAAGCTGATGACTGAAATTTCTACTGCTTTTGGACCTTCTTGTGTGTCTTATGACACAGTTCGGCGATGGAAAAAGAAATTTGAGTCTGGTGTAGAGTCCATCAAAAATGCACCGAAATCAGGTAGGCCAAAATCTGCATCTCGTAAAGAAATCGTTTCAAAATATAGGAAATCATTGAAAGAGATGCCAGATTTATACAGTTCGTGATATTGCACGAAAGGTAGGCATATCACTATCAACGGTTCACCTTATTTTGAAGAAGCATTTGAAAGTCAGAAAGATTTCTGCTAGATGGGTGCCACATCTGTTGACTGACGAGCAAAAGAGGTAACGGGTTAAAGTGGCCAAAAAGCTGCTTCAAATGTTTCCAAAATATGACAAAAAGCAGTTTGCCAATGTCGTCACAGGTGATGAAACCTGGGTCCATTATTTTGAGCCCGTCAGAAAGGTTAGCAATAAGATCTGGGCCACTAAACACAGCAAACGCCCAATAATTGCCAAACGTTCTTTGAGTACAAAGAAGGTTTTGTATGCAATCTTCTTCTCTGGTGAAGGGGTCGCAATAAAAGTGCCAGTGAAAAAGGGCAAAAGCATCACCGGAAAGTACTACAAAGACGTAGTACTGAAGAAACTGAAAAAGTATTTTCAGAAACGACGCCCTGCCACTGGTTTTAAACATGTCCGCCTTCTACATGACAATGCCCCAGCTCATACCTCCGCAATAGTTATGGCGTTTTTGAAGAAAGAAAAGTAACTGTTTTGCCTCAACCCCCGTATTCCCCAGACCTTGCCCCATGTGATTTCTTTTTGTTTCCGAAATTGAAAGCATTCCTTGCTGGGCGGAAATACCAGTCCCGACAGGCACTTGGATCTGCCATTCATCAGTACCTTATTACTGTGCCCAAATCAGCGTACCGTGACGCCTTCAAGAAGTGGATACATCGGCTGAAACTTTGCATTTCTAGCCACGGGGAGTACTTCGAGGGCATGAAATGAGTACTTTTGGGCTAACTTGAAATTTGAAGTCTCCAGATAGAAATAAGCAATTCATTTCGAACATCCCTCGTATGTCAGTGATGTCTCATTTTATATTCAAAACAACGGCAATCATGCTAGTCATTTCTCATTAAAATTTCAAAATAGCAGCAGTAATGCCAGTCATTTCTCATTATGTATTCAAAACAGAGGCAACCATGTCACAACAACAACAACATAAACGTTTATTCAAAGCTCAGATAATATAAGTTACAAGTGAGCAAATGTTGTATGCCAATAAACATGGTAAGCATGGCGATTAACAATTGGATAATGGTAAGGTGGGGCACTGAGAGAAGAGAGAGAAGGAAAACGTAAAAGAGTAATGTTCTGATACACCAGTAAATTATCCAATAATACTAACCCAGTGGTCACACAACGCCAAATCGGCGTCGACTCGACGTCATGTCAGTCATTTTTATACCCCCGGTATACGAAGTATATAGGGGTATATAGTTTTTGTCTTTTCCGTAACAATGTATGTGTGTGTGTGTGTATGTGTGTGTGTGTGTGTGTGTGTGTGTGTGTGTGTGTGTGTGTGTGTGTGTGTGTGTGTTAACTCTTTCCGTCAAAGATTGCTCAGGAACTACAGCAACGAGGATTTGAAATTTGGTACCATGACGGTCATTTTTATACCCCCTGTATACGAAGTATATAGGTATATAGTGTTTGTCTTTTCCGTAACAATGTGTGTGTGTGTGTGTGTGTGTGTGTGTGTGTGTGTGTGTGTGTTAACTTTTTCCGTCAAAGATTTCCCAGGAACTACAGCACCGAGGATTTTGAAATTTGGTACAAACATTGGGTATGACTTGTTGTATTGTGTAAGAGCCAATCAGCATACTCACGCTAATCACTTCCTTCATTTGTCCATTTTTCTTTCTCTCCAACAATTTGTTTTCTCAGCTCCTACGAGAGCCAGTCTACTCAAAAACTTTATACACCAACAGAGGGTTTAAGTATATTGTGTAAAAGAAACCCAGGATGCTGAAATGTAATTTACCTTCTTTTTTTCATTTTGTTGCTTTATTTCATCTTTCACTCCAATATAGAGAAATTTGTGTCAAAGATTTGTCAAGAACTACTACACCTAGGATTTTGAAATTTGGTATAAAAATTGGCTGTTTCTTGTTTGGTGTAAGAGACAATCAGCATCCTCAGGCTTATCATTCCCTTTATTTGTCCGTTTTTTTCTTTTTCTCCCATGAGATTTTTGTCGCAGATTTCTCGGCTCTTATCAGAGCTAGAGTCTTCAAATTTTGTATGCACATACAGAGGGTTGAAGAATATTGTATTAAAGAAACCCACGATGGGGAAATTTATTCACTCCAATGTAATGCATATGGAAATTTGTGTCAAAGAGTTCTTAAGAACTATTGCACCTAGGATTTTGAAATTTGGTACAAACATTGGGTACGACTAGTTGTATTGTGTAAGCAGGCCTCCTAGTGAAACCTATAAAACCTATAATAACCTATAATTTTGTGTCAAACCTATAAAACCTTTATTTTGTTCATAAAACCTGTAAAAAGCCTGTATTTTCATGAAAAAACCTATATTTTTCACTTTTTGAACCTTCTCGCGACTCAACCCTTTCTTCAAAATGCCCTACTATTTTTACTTTTTAGTCCCAAAAAATGATGAAAACTGTCAAGAAATTGTATTTTTTTCCTCGCTCGCTTCAATCGCTTGGACTTTGTAAAATTCAGATCAACTTTATCTGAATAATTGTGGCGCAAAAATTCATCAAGTATTTTTTCTTCTCAGTTTTAAATCTTTATATGAGTTTGGAAGAACCTTTTTTTAACCTATATTTTTTATTGAAAAACCTGTAAATATCCTATATTTTGAGTAAGAAGAACCTATATAAAAACCCATATTTTCAAAGTGGGCCACTAGGAGGCCTGTGTAAGAGAAAATCAGCATCCTCCTTTATTTACCCATTTTACTTTTTCTCTAATGAAACTTTTCGTCACAGATTTCTCAGGTCCAACGAGAGCTGGTCTTCAAATTTTGTATACACCTACAGAGGGTTCAGGTATACTGCTTAAAAGAAAAGCAAGATAATGTGATTTATTTTGCATTCTTTTTTTCCATGTGTTTTCCTTTTTCGTCTGTCACTCAAATGCAAGACATGGGCAAACTTGTGTCTAAGTTTTCTCAGGAATTATAAGACCTACAATTTTGAAAGTTTGTACAAACACTTAGTTTCACTTGTTGCATTGTGTAAGAGAGAATCAGCATCCTCCTCTTATCATTCCCTTTATTTGTCCATGTTTTTCTTTGTCTATTACAAAAATCTACCACCGATTTCTCACCTACTATTAAGCGAGAGTCTTCAAATTTTTATACATCCTGACAATGGTGAAGTACATTGTATGCTGTGTAAGAGAAAACCAAAATGCTGGTATTTATTTCTCTTGCTCATCTCTCCTATGCAATACCAAGGGAAATTGGCTACTATGAAATTGGTTCAACATACCTCTGATAGCTGTGGCCGGGGGTATATGAGCTTTGCTCACTCTCTGCTATATTTCATTATATATTCAAAACAGCGCCAATTATGTCAGTCATTTCTCATTATACATCAAAACAGAGGCAGTCATGTCAGTCATTTTTTTCATAATATATTCAAAACAGCGACAATCATGACCAGTCATTCCTCATTGTATTTTCAAAATAGCGACAATCATTCATTCAGTTCTCAGTATATAATCAAAATAGCAGCGCCCATGGGAGTTATTTCTCATTACATATTCAGAATAGCTGCAATTATGCCTGTCATTTCTCATTATATATGTAACAGGTTTAAACATGGAAATAACATTTTCCCCAACCGGGGATCAAACCCGGTCCGCTGGGCAAAGGCCTACACTCTACCACGTCGCTATTAAAGCCGGCTTGTACCGCAAGGCAGTACAAGCGTGTTATATACCTATACCCGGTGACATTCTCCCCCTCCAAATTGAAATTCGTTCCTGAATTTCTAGGAGTCCGAGAATCACGTGAAATGAGACTCAAGGAGTTTTATGCACGCATGTGGGTTATTTACGGTGGGCGCCAAATGTAACAGTTGAAAAAATGCTAATCACCAATGCCGCGGCTGGGGATCGAACCCGGTCCGCTGGACCCAAAGTACTACACTCTACCACGTCGCTATAAAAGCCGCCTTGCACCTCAAGGCAGTACAAATGTATCATATACCTATACCCGGTGACATATAATCAAAATAGCGGCAGTCATGTCAGTCAGTCTTCATTAAATATTCAAAATCAAAATAGCAGCAGTTACGACAGTCATTTCTCATTATATATTCAAAACAGTGGTAATCATGTCAGTCATCTCTCATTGTATGTTAAAAACAGCGGCTGTCATATCAGTCTTTTCTCAAATGGTCTTGGTATCTTTTCGGCATTATCTCAAACTCTGCAACAATCACTCCAAAAGCTTTGAAGTAAAAGAAACTATATGTTTTTCTTTTCTTTAGTACGTTTGCTTCTTTCTGAAGTGGTTTGAGTACAGCTTATCTTGTTTTAACTTATTCTCAGTACTATAGAGTATTCACACGGCATACAAATATATAACATACTCGCTATCTGTTTACATCAGGAAACCATGCCTATATAATTTTGACCCCCTAAAACCCCACTATATAGTAAAACTGAGGTTTGCAGGGGTGTACATTATTTTTGTTATTTCTGCTGAAAACATAGATTGTGGGTACTCGTGAGAACCGCCTCGTCGAGGCGGTTCTAAGGAGTACTCACAATCTATGTTTTCAGCAGAAATATGAAAAGTATCAGAGTTTTTTTATCCGAAAAATTTTAGTTTTTTTGGAGGTGAAATTTTCCCTATATTTGAATAGGCGTGTTTTCGTAATGTAGGTGACTACTTTTGTTAGTGAAAACGAAATTTATTCGTACCTGTATTTACATTTTAGTATGCAATGTTTTCTCTTCCGTTGAATGTTATATCTTCTTCTGATTAGTTATATCCAAACAAACCAGTGCTCGGCTCACTTTTATGGCACCGGAAGGATCTTGAAGCGCATGGCTTAGAAATGTCCGAATCGAGATAATCACGGACAGGAGAGTCAATAAGAGAATGGTTTGCTGGTGCAGTTCTGATTATATTGGCGGACAAAAGACATGGGTTAGTTGCCGTTTATGTTTGCTTTTCCTTTGTATTTCCTCTGATAAATGAGAATGTAGGTAAACCGCTGGACTTCTGGCTTGCTTTTAATGTTAAAGTTAATTGTCAGATGTGGATGTGGTAGACTTTAAACTAGTTTTTAGCCACTAGCACTGTCTGGTAAAAATGATTGAGAAATGACCTTTTCATATTGAACAGTAACACTAAGAATTATATTACCTAACATTGTAGGCGCCGTCTAAACAGAGACAGCTGCAGTCCACTTGTGATAACGATCCCGAAACAAGAAGACCCCTACCCAGACGCTTCACACTGGACCGTCAATGAAGTGGTCACTTTCTTCCAGGAAAAGGGGTTTGAGGAGCAGGCGATTGCATTTAAAGAGCAGGTATGTGTTCTGATACGTAATTCACTTTGGTATTTTTCTGCCTAAACTGTTATAAATTATGTTCTTAGAAGTGCAACGGATATAGTTTTCAAGTACAATAACTCCGACATAAAACTATTTCCCTCCCTTCTCACCGGGTACTATTCATACATGAAATATTTTGCTCCCGAAAGGGGAGCGCTCATGTTTTAAAAGAGTAACTCTCATTTAAGAGTAGCCTTCATTTAGTGAAAGGCTTCAAGTAATACGCAGTGCTGCTTGTTTGCAAAAGTTGTCTCCCTTTAACCCATTTATGCCGAGTGAACTCTTCTACCGCAACTCTTTGGAAAGGTCCATTTCCGATAAAAGGAGTGCCTAGTTAGTTTTTATTATTATCCTGTTTTGTAGAAATTCCAGTACTTAATGCAAAGTGTAGACCCTGATCAGATGCCGGGTTCCGCGGCGTCTGATCTGGGTCTAACTGTTTGCTAATGTCCCTTTTATAGGACGCTAGGCTTAAATGGGTTAACAATGACGGCAAAATATCATCGGCTGCGTTTATAAGTGTAAAACCATCGCAAACGTTTGACCCTGGATCTTAGTACTTAAGGACGACCACCAACAGGAACAGGGGTCCAAGGCAAGACGTCCACGGGTATTTTGTGCTTCTGAACACAACCTAAGTACCTACAATCGCGTTTAAGTATTTAATATATCCAAATTACGCATGCATAGACAAGACTACATACATGTGCAGCTTGTCGGGGTTTCTGCTGGTTTTCAGATGACTTCTAAAAGATGACTGTGGGTACCTTATTTGATCTCCGTATAAAGACAGACAGACCTGTGCAAACAGTGTAGACCCAGATAAGATGCTTCCGTTTTTGCTGTAGGATTTTTCTATATTTTAATTTTGTTTGTTTGCTGTTTCTTATAAAAGGTTTCATAACCGATTTATTTCTATTCAAATAACCATCACGAAAACATGCCTATTCAAATATACAGAACATTTTACCACCAAAAAATAAAAAAAAAATTCAGTCAAAAAATTCTGATAGTTTTCATATTTCTGCTCAAAATATAGATCGTAGGTACTCGTTAGAACCGCCTCGACGAGGCGGTTCTAACGAGTACCTACAATCTATGTTTTGAACAGAAATAAGAAAAATAATGTACACCCCTGTAAACCCCAGTTTCACTATATAAAAGTGGGGTTTAAGGGGGTCAAAATTATATAGGTATGTTTTCCAGATGTTCCCGTGTACTATATTACCCCAACCATTCGTACAGGTTAACGCCTTACCATCCTTGTTCTAAACTTCAAACAAGTCCATTGTTCTACCTGTCGTTGTGTCTAAAATTGCTGGACGGATGGCAAACAGTATAGACCCTATCGGACGCCGCATTCTGCGGCTTATGATCCGGATCTACTCTGTTTTAATATATATGTCTGTTCCAATACTTAAGGTAATAAAGACGCTATTTCTTACCGTTGTACAAGTATACGCTTTTTTTTAAACTACGTAGTAGTATTTATCCATTTCTGCATTTTGATTCTAGAATGACATCTAATTTTTGTAATGCATTAGTAATGTAAATTTACAAATCCAAGTAGGTAATGTTTTATTACGTTAACATGGTTTTATATTTCATTGCAATTGACTCCTCCTGGGAAGTGGCTAACAACCAGTGAAAGCGAAGGCATCTGTGTAAAACTAACGGTAAAGGTTAGACAAATATTGCATGCTGATTTTAAGCTCGCCTGCATGAAAATACATGAAGATCTATTGCATTACCCATGGCGTCGGCGTTGGTGTTGGCGTTGGCATCCGCGTTAACAAAAATGTTAAAGGTTTACGTCATAGTTTTTAAGACCTTATAATTTCTAAAACCTCAGATGGATTTAGTTTATATTTGGTGTGATTAGAGTTTATATTTGGTATGATAATAGATGTTTGTCCAAAATTTTATTGAGTACTATCCACACCATTGCTCATGACCTAGAAGTGGAGGTCACGGACTTAGAAAGTTTAGTTTAAAGTTTTGGTCAAAGTTTTTAAGATCTGATAGACAAGCGCAATTTCAAGCGAGCTGTCCTGTCTAGCGACAGGCCTACTTAACTATATGTTTTAAAGGTAAATTTGTAAATTTGTAATGTTTGTCTTTGGAAAATCTAACTGTTATCTATGCAGGCGTGGTTTAGTATGTACTGTGGAGTCATTTGATAATGCTGTGTATATTTTGCAGGAAATAGACGGCCAGTCTCTACTTCTGCTCAAAAGATCTGACGTTCTACAAGGATTATCTCTGAGACTGGGACCAGCACTTAAAATTTACAATCATGTGATGAAATTACAGACATCTACTCAGTCCGTGTCTTAGCACTAGTCGTTAACTTGATGCGCAACGTAGAAGGAATCACATGCCCTAAGCAAACATCGAAGGTCCAGATCAAGGGATCAGACTGCTGAAATGGACGGGTTCATATGTGGGTTTTCGGTGCTCGAATATGGCATAGAAGCATTTTTTCTTGCATTGTTCATCAGGTGGTTTTAATATTTTTGAAAGGTCTTGTGTGGGACAGGAGCAAAACCAAGTCTTGTACCAATTATTTAAAGCTTCTTTCGAAGACGATCATTTTGACACTTTGCTCAAATGTTTGGATTTTATTAACGCTTAGAAAAAAATCAGCAGATGACATTTTGATTTTTGTTTTCTATTTTTCCCCCAGAAAATAGGACTTTTCACAGTTCATTCAAACGGTCTTCTTATGAGGCACTTTGCATGAAATGTCAAATCCTGTTTTCTAGGGAAAAATAGAAAACTATCTCGAGTTTGTCGTCTGCTGACTTTGTCCAGAGAGTGGTAAAGGTTAAGCTAAAATGGTGCTTTCTCAAATATTCGATTGAGAAAACCGACCTGATCACTCCGCGGATGCACAACGTTGAAACAACGTCGATTCAACGTCGAATCGACGTTGTTTCAACATTGTATGTCTGCAGACAGACAGTCTGTTTTCGCACGGTCGATATTAGAATTGTCCCATGAGAACCTTGTCAGGACCCTTTACTGTCCATCATCCAATAATTCTGCTCATGAGTACCCGCAATATATGTTTTCGTGAATAAATGAAAAAAAAAAAAAAAAAAAAAAACAACATTTATCAGGCTACCCTTCCCATCCAGAGCTATGGATTCCTGTTCAGACTGTATGGATGCGGGAGTCAGCCTTCAGATACATAAATCCCATACAGTTTACCGTATTTTCCCTAAATATTCGGACATTTTAACTCCTTACCATACTGGCCGCGGGTTCGATCCCCGCCGGTTCCGGAAACATTCTTTCGTGGAGATTGATCATGAAATATTTTCTACGGTTATTCTTTCCCTTCCACTGATTGAAGAAGGGCAGTTATCATTTTCTGGTGAAAGAATGTATGCAAGTACTGGGTAACAGCTTAGAGGACTAATCCTATCCAGGAAAAGTGCGGTTACGTAAACTGACCGGCTCGACATGACCATAATAGTGTTGACTGGGCCGTTAAACGTCAAACTAGACCAAACCTTGCCATACTTGTCCTATGACTACCGCACTGTGCGCTTAGGTTTCTCATAATTACGAGGAAAACACGTGCGGTAAAGTATCTATTAAAGGTACACTTTTAAAAAAGAGCAGCAAAGGACTTATTTGCTGATGATTGTGCGATTTTTTTTTATTTTCCCAGTATAAGCATATGTTGTGGGTACTCACTTGAATTGCATCGACAAGTCGATGCAATTCAAATGGGTACCCACAACATATGCCTTTATAAAAAAGTAGACAAAAAAGTACACTGGTTGTAACCTGAAGACTACGGAATTGCTTAACTGTGCGTTTATAGGGGTATGTGCGGTAAATAGGTCTATTACGATACGTCTGTTTTACTACTGATAGATACGTTTAGATACTGTTGGTTGAGTAGCAAATTGTGTAGACCCTGAACAGACGCAGCTTTCTGTGGCGTCTGATCTGGGTCTACAGTGTTTGTTTAGGCCTGTCTGTCCGAATACTTAGGATAAAGATGGTAAGCACTGCTTGTAGCATAGCACTAGACAAGGATTAGTATGTTGAATAATGACAATAGAACTCCAACTCCATCAAAAGAGATTTTTTTCTTATATTGCACTGACAAATGCGTAGATTTTCGTGGTAACTCACCTGGCAATTTCATTGTGTTCCCGCAAGATATGTTTTGATGCAAAAATCACATAATTATACTAAATTGTTATTTGATTATCTGTGATCTGCACTGTAACAGACAAATTTTGTGGGATGATCCGAAAAGCCGGATTCGTTGAGGCTAAACTTTTCAAGAGGCTTGTTTGTGGTTACACTATGCGATCGAAGTGACGTACATATAATGTTCCCGCGTCTTTAACCCATTGTAGTCTGGAGACCCCTAAAAGGCCAAGGGTAATTTGCAAATGGTGCAGAACCAGATCAGACGCCGCAGTGCGCAGCGTCTGATCAGGATCTCCACTGTTTGCAAGTAGCTGAACCATTTTTTTCTTAGAATATCTCTCATATAGCCTAACACACCTAAAATCAAAATTAGAATCTTCTAATATAAAGTGTGGGGGAATTCATTCAGTCTTAAAGGGGTTAATTGTCCAGACGATCATGAAAGCGCCATTCAGAATTATAGCCCCGATTATAGCAAACCAAATTCTTTTATATATACCTTATTTTTTTTAGAAAATAAGACTTGATATTTCATTGAATCGTCTGAATCGTTTAGGACATCTACAGACAGCTGAGACCCAGATCAGCCCGAGCATCGGCATAGTCAGATCAATTCATTTACTGTCCGCTTACACGTTTTTGTATGCTTTAAAATATGTCAGTGGATTGCAAAGATCCTGATAAGACAACGAGGTAGCACTGGGTAATCTGGTACTTCACTGTCTATGTATTTGCCAAACCAATAGCTCTAGATAAGGTTTTCTTTTCAACCAAAAATATAGATATTTTTCTTATTTCTCCACGAAAACATATGTTGTAGGTACTCATTAGAATGCACTAATGAATACCACAACATATGTTTTCGTGGAGAAATAAGAAAAATATTTACCCGATACTCCTTCTCATCAAGGGATATGCCCAGAGCTTTTCAGAAGTAGGGATATTTTGAAAATGCAGAACAACAACAACAACAAAAAAATAAATAAATAAATAAATAAAAAATAAGCAGATTTGGTTTGATTGAGTTAGAGTATTAGGAATAATGAAAATATGCACTGTCATCCACGCCCCCTAGCAGAGGTACTCTATTTTCATTATGATAATGTATGAGCACAACAGTCCCAAAGGACCCTCTGGTCTGAACACTTCTGGTCTGAACACGTCTGAACACTTTGATGTCAGCCCTGTATAGAAGTTCGGGACAACGTATTTAACCTAAGTATTGGGACACGGCTGTGCAAACATCGCGGACACAGATCAGACGCCGTCTGTGTCCATGATGTTTGCCTCTCTCATCCAGCATTTTAAGGTACAAGAATAGGTGGTAAGATAAACTTGTTTAAATTTTTGGATAAATATATGAGAAGAAGTTAAAATGTCCAAATTTTAGGGCAAATACGGTAAACAGTTTTATTCCAATTTATTTATGTCAGTTTAATCCTTTGAGCGCCAGTCACAGTAGCAGCAGACGACATTTTATAATTCAATTTTTTTGCGGGTTGGTGGGGTGGGGGCGGGGCGGGGCGGGGAGAGCGGGGTTGGACACAAGGCTCGCCTAGTAGATGATTCATCTGTTACAATTTTAAATGACGCTTTACACGTTAAAATTTAAAGTACTGAGCCAATTTGTAGCAGACGACATTCTAAAACTGAGTATGTTATTTTTCAGAGAAAATAAACTTGACATTTCATGTGAATCGTTTGGTCAAGTCTTTTTTGCTCAGAAAATTAAAAAACAGAACAATTTTTCAAAGTGTGGTTTGCTGTAGTTGTGATTAGCGCTTTAAGTATCAAACATCCGGTGTTGGCTTCAGTCATACAAACATCTTTTTGCGTTCTTTATTTTAGTTCATTTTGTATTTATGTTTGTTCCATTTTACCAATTTCAGAAAACAGTTTGTTTATTTTTTGTGTTATTGTTGAGATATGCTGTTCATCTTGTTATAAATAAAGTGAAGATTATGAAAGGACTTGTTTATCATTTTCAGAAAATATTTCCAACGAGCTATACTTAACCCTTGTCATGCTGAATAAATTTAGATACCACGCCCACTTCTAATTTTCAGGCAGTCAGATTGCTTGATCCAAGTTGTTCATACAAATTCAAATACTTAATGACAAACAGGGCAGATCCAGATCAGTTGGCTTCTTCAGAAGCCAACTGATCTGGATGTACACTGTTTGCAAAGGCAGGGTATATCCGGGTTCAGCAGGATTAGGGTTAAGGGGAACCCATACTCTTTCAGGGGAGGCAACTGTCAAAAATTGTTATGCCTTCCTGCTGAAAAGGGGTTATGCTATAAGGTAATTTGTTCCCTTTGAGAGTAAACTCTTTTATTTTAGAGTAGGCCCTTTTAAAAAGGGGATTGGTGTTCTGGACTGTATACAAAAAGTCACAATAGTTGTTTCTCTTCCACTCCTCTTAACTCTTTGCATGCTAGGTAATTTTGCATGCTTTTTTTTTTTTTTTTTTTTTCTTTCGTCTTATTCGTCTGTTTTTTTTTTTTTTTTTTTTTTTTTGTCTTTATTTTTTTTAAATTAGCTTTTTTAAAAAAATCTTCAAGGAATACCACCAGAGCGTCAAACAGTTTGGATCCAGATCAGGCCCGATAAAATGTCAGCCTGATCTGGGTCCAAACTGTTTGCAGATGTTAACAGCAGACGACAACAGTCACCACTAGCGGGGAAAAAGAAGTGTTCGTCGTTTAAGAATTGTTGTAATTAACACATTAATTAATTCCTAGTGGATTCATCTGAATCATTATTTGGACATATACATTTCCAGTTTAAAAAAAGGTGTCTGGTATGCTTTTTTTTTGTTATTACCTTTAATAGAAGTTCTTGTATTTAATGCAGACAATACAGACCCTGAACAACGGGCGTCTGATCTTGGGCTACACTGTTTGCCAGTATCCATATTTTCTGGGATGCGAGGCAAAAATGAGTTAAACAAAACACAATGCTGACATAATAACTGGGCTAAATCTCTCGGTCTATCAGATCTCAGGCGCTTGAAATTTGGCCATCACTTATACTACCAAAAATAAAAACACTCCGAAGCAATTTCGAAATGACTTCTAGACACTTTCGATTATGGGCAATTAGAATGACATAGGGACTGAACTTCAAGATCAGATAGCATTAGATTAAAACATCATATCCACCACACTCAAATACAACCCATCAGGCGCACGACGTTTATACAACGTAGCATTAATATTGCTGCAACGTCATTGCGTTACATCGACGTTAATTGACTTGCGACGCTGTATAAATGTCATGTGCACGTTGTGAAAACATGTCAATTTAAGAAACTATAATAATGTTATGTTCATGTCGTGTTTCATGTTTAATAATCACAGTACGCTTTCAGTGGCGTAGCCAGAACGGACTCATTTTTATGCACACCCTGGAAAAATCTAGAAAAAATATCCCTAGTATCGCTCCCAAAAATGGGATATAATCTTAAGATCTATCTTTATTGCATATATCATCCTTTACATTATTGCTATTTTGTTATAAAAGCCTTATGGACTGATCAATATTCCCCCTAGAATGTTAGATTGTTCTATTCATGGTTTGTATTATCAGTGCGAATACGCAACAAACAATCTAAAATTTGTTGCGTATTCGCACTGATAATACAGAATCATGAATAGAACAATCTAACATTGTATGAAAAGCAGGAAAACGAAAATAGGATGTTAAAAACTTTCACGCAAGTAAGAGACTAACAAACTTATTTCACGTCATTTTATTAATTTCTTGGTAGTATCATCTAAAATATTCTTTTCAAATAATAACAATAACAACAAATTTATATATGAAATATAAAAATCTATCTATCTATCTATCTATTCCCTCGCGGGTGTTGTAGAAAATATCAGATACTTTATGACATGTCCTCAAACAATAATAATAATAATAATAATAATAATAATAATAATAAAAACATATTAAGGGGACTCGATACACTTGGTAGGCTCTTCGTTCTTTCCGCCAAGGGAGACAATTATGACTTCCTGTTTGCTTTACATTACGAAAACACACCTATTCAAATATATTGAAAATTTCACCACTAAAAACAAAGATTTCAGATAAAAATTCTGATATTTTTCAAATTTTGTTTTAGATCAGAAATAAAGAAAATAATGTATGCCTCTGTAAACCGCAGTTTTACTATATAAAAGTGGGGTTAAAGGGGTCAAAATTATATAGGTATGGTTTTGTGATTACTGCATGACAAGGCCATTCTGAATTGGGTCTACTGTAAAAGTAAAGAATTTAATTCCGGCAACATTCTTTTCGTGGAGATTGATCATGAAATATTTTCTTCGGTCATAGCTCCAATCCGCTGATTCAAAAAGGGCAGTTGTAGTTTCTGGCGAGAGAATATATATGCACACGTGCTGGTTAACCGCTTAGAGAACTAAGCCTGCCCCGGAAAAGAGTGGTTAGGTAAACTGACCGCACTCGACATGACCCTTATGGGTTGACTGGGCCGTAAAATCTCAACACAAACAAATAGAAGGGAGCTTAAAACCACTGACAGAGTAACCTCCTCTGAAAGTGTATCTATTCACTTTAAAAGGTTATCCAAAATGCCTCCAGTGAAGTTTCTGATCAGACTGCGCGAATGCGCAGGCTGATCAGAATCTTCGCTGGGTTCACATTTCAGCAAGGACCGCTTATTTAGAACTTTCCCTAACATTTTAATGAGAATGAATACACTTTTAGGGGAGACAACTCTGTCAAATCCCTTCTGAAATTGTGTCAATCCTAAAAGACAAAAAAAAAAAAAAAAAAATGCTCTCAAGGGTCCCAATTCTCTCGTTTTAGGGTAGATTCCGTCGCAGAAGGGTCTTGATGTGCACAAATACAAATAGAAAGTCACAAAACTTTTCTTACTTCTACAAAATGGCTTAAAATATATCCAGAGTATTCATTCACCTGAGGTAAAACTGGATAGTGACATCGTGCAATGAAAACTGTTACATTACGAAAACATGCCAATTCAAATATACTGAAATTTTGCAACCAAAAAAGGAAATGTTCAGATAAAAAATTCTGATATTTTCATATTTCTGCTCAAAACATAGATTGTGGGTACTCGTTGAAAAAAAAAGATTGTGGGTACTAGTTAGAACCGCCTCACCGAGGCGGTTCTAACGAATACCCAGAATCCATGTTTTATAGAAAAATAAAAAAAATAATGTATACCCATGTAAATCCCAGTTTTACTATATAAAAGTGGGGTTTAAGGGGGTCAAAACTATATAGGCGTGTTTTCGTGATGCATGCAATTCACTTAATCTTATGAAAGTTTGTTCTTAATTGGTTTCTAATAGTTTATCAGATCCATGGTTGGTCTAAACATATTTTATTTGTATAACTGTCACAAACACACAAACAAACAAGACATTCATATCCATAGTCAACATTGATAGTTGATGTCGAAGTTCAAATTAACATGTAAAAACCCAAAACTAGCATAAATGAACCACAACGTCAGAAAACATACCTTCTGATATGTGCGCCCAGTGAAGATTTTGATCAGCCTGTGCATTTGCGCAGGCTGATCAGAATCTTCACTGGCGCAGTTTGGATTACAAAGCATGCAACGTTTCTTCATACGGACAACGAAGAATTTAATGCGCAGGCTGATCGGAGTCTTCTTTGAGCGCACATGTCAGAATTTCAGAAGGTCCTTTTTCTCACGTTGCGACTTATATTGTTTCATGCACAGTAGGATATTACTCGGGCTTTCAAAAAGTTCATGCGTAATATTTGAGCATAAACATGTCACGGCCACGTGTCTTTCATTATTACCGATGGCAACAACAGCTTTAGAATGGACTTAATGTAACCAGATGCTGATACATGTATAGATAAAGGGACTGTCACATTGTCACGATTCTTGCTACGACATTAGGCGAGTTGGTAACTAGCCACATGTTGAGGAAATGTGGATTTGATGCCGCCGCTTGTCGTCCGAAGACGAACCAATCAATATCTCGTAAATTGTCTTAAAGTGTCTACGAGAATTTTAAACAGATACTGTTTAAAATTCTCGCCGTCCTAAGTTTTCTCGTAGCAATCTCGCAGCTCATCCGTACATTGTCGAACAACTCTCATATACATTGTCGCGCGTTCTTGTGCGTTTGCGCCGTTCCAGAACAATTGTTGAATCATGGCGATAGGTGGGTGAAGTACGCATAGTTGCGATATTCTGCGCCGATATATGGCAAGTTCACTGCGACATTTCTTCGAGTGATAGCGATAACCATTCGACAGTGAGCGGGCTTTCAACGACTTTCGTTCTGGTTTAGAAACAGCTTTTTGTGAGAAAACTGTGCATCAAGAACAATGATTAAACATGTAGTCTTGAGGAATAAACAACAAACAGATGACCTTCCTAGCAAACACACAATGTAGCAACAGCGTCTTTACAACGTTGATGCAACGTCGTGACGTTGCAGCGACGTTGTAACGACGTTGTTTGTTTGCTGGGATTGCAATTGCGTCTGGCTGGACTCGTGACTGTCTTGATTCCCCTGCCCGTCCTCCGGGTCGTACAGGCTCTTGCCTTCTTTCACTTCTTCTTCGGAACTACAATTAAGTTAAATTGTCTTGTATGAATGCTACATAAAAAGCTGTTGCTCGTACAAAAAGTCACATTGTAATCGTATCAAACCGTATACTGTCGTTCGAAGTTGTACTTAGTCGTTCTAATGTCGCACCCAGTCGTTTTTGTGTCACAATACGTATATCGTGTCATAGTCAAAGACTCTCATACAAAGCTCCTATAAACCAATAGAAAATGCGAAGATTTGTCGAAACATTCCCGATGGAATGTCGCAGAAGCCCGTGCTTTGGTCAAATATCGTGGTACACCCGTATAAATGCATGTATTTTGATCTTACATTCTGCTGGAAGAAAAATCGTGATCGACCGCGGTGTATAATCACGAGTTCCAGCTAGTCGTATGTCGCCATATGTCGCCTAAAAGGTCGTTTCATTAGCTGGAAGAAAAATCGTGATCGACCGCGGTGTATAATCACGAGTTCCAGCTAGTCGTATGTCGCCATATGTCGCCTAAAAGGTCGTTTCATTAGGGGGTGAAAAAGTGTTAAGAAAACTCCAGTCGAGTGCCCCGACGTGGATCGATTCCAGAACCCCTGGATTACAAAGTGAGTGCACAACCACTAGGCTAAAGGGTCCGGCCCAGTAAGCCTGGTCAGTAATGCACTCTGTATTCCTATATACATATTTCTACATCTGTTGTCCATTCTATTACAATCCTCCATCCTACTAAGAAATATTTTGTATCAAATGTTTAGGAATGAAAGTATTATAATTTCCGGGTTCATTTTGACTCCGCAGCCACGCCCCTTGAGCCCCAACAATAATAATCTTGGTCACGGCACCATTATAGTAGGAGGAAAAATAAATGAACACACACACACACACACACACACACACACACACACACACACACACACACACACAACAACAACAACAACAACAACAACAACAACAACAACAACAAAACATCCAGTCGATCAGTCGAGTGGCCCGACTGGAGATCAAACTCAGGACCCCTGGATTACAAAGCGAACACACAATCACAAGGTTAAAAGGTCCTGACCAGTTAGACTGATCAGTTAAGCACTCTACACACATATACAGTATATATACACATATGTTGGCCGTTCTACTACAGTATCATTCCCTGCCACAAAGAACTTCCCTGATCGCTTTATATACTCAGCCCTTATACAGTGTTTGCCAGTAATTATAAACAAATCAGATCACTTGGATGTTCAATGTTTCAGTAGGTTTATTGGTGAAGACTGTCAAACTTAATCATGGAGACAGTCTTCCCCATTAAGTCTATCAAAGACTTGAACATTCAAGAGATCAGATATGTACAGTGTTCTTGGCTTGTCGCGTTTGAAAAAAAATAGCTTTAACATAATAGGTCAAATTGAATTAGAGGTAATGCAGTATTTCTCGAATGAGTTCTTTTCGCCATTGCAGACAGTAAATTACTTCGCTCCCTCCACATTCCTAATGTTGTGAGAATTTAGAAAACAAACACTGGCGTGCGGGGTAGCTTTTCTATGAACTAGGTCCGCTGATGACCGGAAAAAATCGGGTTCGAATCTACGATACGCAGCTACGCCATACATAACAGTGAAAAAGACTATAGATTTTTGCAAAAAAGGATCAATTCAAATGGGTTAGTCGTTTTTATTATTTTCGTACTTTAAGTAAAAATAGAATAAGCTCAGAGTATGAAAGTGCTTTAAATATGTGCAGATTTGATGTTCTACCCAGCGGGCACATGACGTTAATACAACGTTGGCTCAACGTCGATGCAACGTCATGACGTTGCATCGACGTTGAGGCGACGTTGTATTAACGTCATGTGCCCGCTGGGTACTGTATTGTCATCATTGATAACACTCAGGCACAATATTTTGATAACTTTAAAAGTAATTGTACGCGAGTGTTCTCAACAATGACAATACGGTTATGCATCAAGTTTACCAATATAAATGCCTTTTCTTGCTACATTCTCTGAACTTATCCTGGACAACAACAGCAACTTACCGAATTGAAAGGACCCTTTTCGCAAAGTTCTATTGTCTTTTTCACTGTTGTGTATGACGTAGGTTTCTCCCATTGTGTTTAAAGTGACATTACGAAAATACGCCTATTCAAATACATGTATATTGAAAATTTTACAACCAAAAACTGGCAAATTTTCAGATAAAAAATTCATTTTTTTATATTTCTGCTCAAAACATAGATTGTTGGTACTCGTTAGAACCGCCTCGGCGAGGCGGTTCTAACGAGTACCCACAATCTATGTTTTGAGCAGAAATAAGAAAAACAATATATACCCCTGTAAACCCCAGTTTTACTATATAAAAGTGGGGTTTAATGGGGTCAAAATTATATAGGTATGTTTTCGTGATGTATAGTAGAAATAAACTCTGTTTAAATAAATGCCCTAGTAAATACAGTATCACATTTTACAATGAAGGTAGGCGTGGCTATCGGAACTATGAATTATTATACTAACAGAGGTGACAAATATGTACATGAAACATGTACAGTCGACTCTCGTTATCTCGAATTCCAAGGGACTCTCTTAAACACTTCGAGATATCCGTACCTCGACATATCAGTGTTGCGGAAATGAGGAAAAAAATAAATCGAACAACCACATTTAACAAATGAATATGTAATTTGACTCCTAAAGTTACAAATATATTGAAAATATTGTGGAAAAGAGGAGAAATCGTTCCTCAGGAGCAATTTCTCCTCTTTTCCACAATATTTTGCTACCTGTTCTTAGATTGCCATGTTAAAACAGGGGCTGAATTTCAAATCGATATAAGCGGTAATTCGAGATAAGCGAGGTCGAGATAACGAGGGTCGACTGTGTATCAATTTGAATGCACAATCACATAATATCATTTACAAAAAAATCAAATCAACAGAGTTTTAATTTGAATGAATACTCCTCTTTTAACTGGAATGGGGACAACTCTGTCAAAGTTGTTTTGCCTCCCTACTCTAAAAGGAAAGATAGCAAAGTCTTTTAAGAGCAGACCCCTTTTCAGAAGGGATTTTGTAGGACATGTAAAAATGGCTAAAACTCGGCGAAGCGTTTCCAGTCTCATTAACCCTTGTCATGCTAAATAAATTAAGATGCCACACCCACTTCTAATTGTCATGCAATCAGATTACTTGATCTAGGTTGTTGATATAAGTTCACATTCTTAATGACAAACAGTGCAGATTCAGATCAGTTGGCTTATTAAGCCAACTGATCTGGATCTACACTGTTTGCAAAACAGGGCATATTCGGGATCAGCAGGCCAAGGGTTAAAATCCGCGATATACATGTTTGTCTATATCATTTGTGCTTTTGACAAGCAAAATGGCAGTTTCGGCAGGAAACATGTAACGTTACAGTTGACTCTGAAACGAGTGCCTGTCCAACAAAATCAAGGACATACTGGTTTTGTTCGCTGTATCTTCCTTGCATTTGAACTCTGGTTATCTCAAAATACTGTTATCTAAAACGAAACATTTTTGTACCTTGGAATTTGAGATAACGAGAGTGTACTGTATTTACGTTCTGTTGTTCCAACGGAAATTTTTACACGATGACTTATCATTTTGAGGCATTAAACCGTCTTTCTGTTGATACTTGTAATTTTCCCAGGTTTGCTGTTACTGTAAACACTATGAATAATTCATATCGGAGGTGTTAAAAGTATTCCGATTATATGTCGCATATGATAGTCAAACAATTCTTTTGGAAAATATAAAAGAAAGTAACCGTTTAATGATTTATCTTAAACTTTCCGAAACTACCATTGCGCGTGACACAAACGCTCATTTTTTTTTTATTTCTAACCTTGTTCCTAGTCCTTTGATAAACATCATTTAAGAAGAATAGGACGATACACTTTCAAGGAAGGCAACTATTTCGATTTTGTTTTGTCTCCCTTCTAAAAAGCGATCTACTGGAATTGTCACAGAGGTATTTAATGGAAAGGATACTCCTTCGAGGCAAATAACTCTGACATGGAAACAGTTGTCTCCCTTCTTTTCATTGTATAGGAGTGGTGTGTGCAACATTCAATAGGAAAGAATTTGCACTCACTTGGCACGAATTCTCGGCATTTAAGTGTAGTTCCACTTTCTGAAAAGTTTCAAGATTTAAGGAGGCAACTTCCGGTCTACAGAAATGGTATCCCTTTGAAAAAAAAGGCGGCAAAATATTTCGGGTGTATTCATTCACCTTTTATCTGAAATATATAATAGCCTCAACGTCAGAAAATATACCTTCGGACATGTACGCCCAGCGAAGATTCAGATTAGCCTGCGCATTCGCGCAGGCTGATCAGAATCTTCACTTGGCGCATTTTGGATAGCCAAGAAACCAAAGTTTCTTCATGCGGACAACCTAGACAGATCATACTGCGAGGATGTACAGGCTGGTTTGAGTCTTCGTTGGACACACATGTCAGAAGGTACGTTTTACCAACGTTACGGCTCAGATGACAAAGGTCAGTCTTCAGAAGGTCGACAAACTTCGTCGTATTTCGGAGGCGAACCCTCGTCATACACTGGAGGAAAATTTCTTGCATATTCTTCGTAAGTAGGTAAATCTACTGTGAGAAACCCTTCATTTATTTCTCCCTGACCTTCACCTGTCTCCTCATACGGGGGTGGTTCACTTTGCGAATCATCACTATTACGAGTTCTTATACTAATGCGTAACGATGTCTGTCGAGTCAAACCACTAGCTCTTGTGATAACGTTACTACTAGCAATTAAGTTAGTCTGGCTTTCTGTGACAGATCGCTCGGCGGCAGGAGGATTCCTTTGCGCTACCACAACTGTTCTGATATTGTTGTCATGGCGATGTATGACGCAACACTGGCATCTATTATTCCTACACACATAGTAGATGACAATCAGCATAATACAAATATGTAAGATGACGGCGAGGATAATGATAGCGTAAGTAAATTGAGAATTATAAGTATCATCTTCATCACCCATTGTTAGAATTGGTCCAGTCTCAGATCTTCTATACTTCTTGTCTAACTAATGCCTATTGATGAATACCCGTAATTTATGTTGAAAATCTTTATGTTGCTCAACTTGAGAAAGTTTGTGCTCAGATGCACATGTAACATTCTATTGCTGATGTAGTTTTATCTTGAATGCTAAAAATAAAAATAATACCCATGCATAGTTAACCTTTTTTATAACTAGTTAAATACTAATTGTGATTACAGTCGAACCTCAATGGCTCGAACATCTTTGGGACCATGGAAATTCGTTCGAGAGATGGGTAGTTCGAGCCACTGAGGGTTAATCATGGTACTAGTTAAGGAAACAAATAGCGATAATTTAGGGAATATTTTCGATTTTCAACACAATGAATGTATGTTGAGTGCACTCATTAGAATCGCCTCGATGAGGCGATTCTAATGAGTACACTCAACATACTATTCCATGATAAAATAAGAAAAAATCCTAAATATTTGTTATTTTGAGCTATTGTAAGAATTTTGTAGGAACTGAAAAAGGAGTTCCAATCATCCATGGTAAACGAGCCATCCGTGTTCGAGCCATTGAGGTGATACTGTATATCTACACAAGAGAGAGAGAGAGAGAGAGAGAAAGAGAGAGAGAGTCAGACAGACAAACAGAGACCAGAAAAGCAGTGAGAGAGACTAGACAGGGAGAGAGAGGCCAGACGGAGAGAGAAATCTAATAGAGACGGAGACAGATAGAGACAGAGATACCAGAGCGAGCGAGCGCAGATTTATATCAGCCTGTACTTTTGAGCAGCCTCATCAGAATCTTAACTGGGTGGATTTAATTAGCCAAGGATGCAACATTTCTTCATGCAAACAATGAATACTTTACTGCGAGGATTTGATCTGAGTGTTCTTTGGGCGCACTTACGTTATGCAGGGTTCAGGGCCAATGCATTTTGAAACTCAACCCTGCCAGAACGGATTTGTTTTATTATCTTTTTGCGAAAATCAAAGAAGTGTTTGCCAGAAGAAGACAACTATTTTCTTCGAGGCCCTCCTTCACTTATCAACATTCACTCCAATGGACACTTGACAGTGTAAACGCTCCTTTATCATAATACATGTATTTTAAAGAGGACTTATGTGACAGCTAAATTTTTGAAGAACATTGAGACTGTCCTATTTGTCCTCAAAGTTTTCCTTTCATTTATGAAGCTGATAAACGCTGATAAAATAACAGTTGTCAAGATACTATCCTCGGAGGATAAGTTTACAGTGACGTCACAGATTGTTTATACTGTTAGACAAAGTCGAACTTTGCATTGCTTTAACCTCTTCATAGGTCACTAATATTGTTATAGCATATTTCGTGTTATAACAATTCTTACACAAATGTCTACATAAGTAGTTTTTGGAATGCAAAAGTGTTTTGTTCAGCAGTTTTGTTGTTGTTGCAAGGAAATATGAGTGCTGTAAGGAACTGATAGATGTGAAGAACTGCAGAATTTGAATATTGTTTATAACATTTCGTTAAATGCTAATAGTTAATATAATAAAAACAATTTCTTGTCAAAAGTATTGCAATATGTAAAAAACAAATCGTGCGCTGGTGACGCGATTGTTTATTTGCTCGATCGAAAAAAGTATTGAATGTAGAAATAATCATTGTGATACAGTCGACTCTCGTTATCTCGAATTCCAAGGGACTCACTGAAATACTTCGAGATATCCGTACCTCGACATATCAGAGTTGAGAGAGCGAGGAAAACAATAAATCGAACAACCACATTTAACAAATGAATATGTAATTTGACTCCTGAAGTTAGAAATATATATATAAAATAATGTGGAAAAGAGGAGAAATTGCTCCTTAGGAGCAATTTCTCCTCTTTTCCACATTATTTTGTTACCTGTTGTCATAGTTTCATGTTAAAACAGGGACCAGATTTTCCCTTCGAGATAAGCGGTAATTCGAAATAAGCGAGTTCGTGATAACGAGGTTCGACTGTACTTATTTTTTGATCCCTATAAGCAGAATGTTTATAAAAATTGTTTCTTTGCCTTTTTATATTTTTAGCATTACTGTACCACTCGGTTATGAATATTAATTATGAAATGAGTACTTTGGTAGCCAAAATAGTGCACGGAAAATGTCTGTTTTAAATGACATTACAAGGTATCTTTCATAAATAATGTCATGCACTTGTGAATATTTTTGTTATGGAAATATGAATTGTAATATAAAATATAAATATAACATAAATAATAAACAAAATTATTAAATGGTGCTGCACATTTTGACACCCTTTTCACAGTCCAGTGGTTTTGGTTACTATTGTTTTTATTTCCATTATTCATTGACTGTTTCAGACCAGCCAGTAATCGTGTAAATGAGATGTGTTCAATTCTCTATGAAGCATAAAGTTTTATCCATTTTTTTAATCTGAAATTAATCGAGTCGCTGATGTGACAGTTTACTGCCATATCTTTTCTTGTAATAAATAGAAATAAGTAAACGTCATCCGAATATCAATAAATATTGTAAGTGGCGGTAAAAGTAAATCCGCAATAACTCAGTGGTAGATTTCCTAGACTTTCCTGGACGTCATGGGTTCGAATCCTAGTGTTTTATTTATCTTTATTTATTTCATATAATTTTTAAGAATTGAATATAAAAGAAAAATATGTTTAGAAAGTAAATGTATTTTGCAATTATCGATAATGGAACAGATTTAAAATAGCTATAAAAAGACAAGAAGTAAATCGGTAAGTCAAGTTAAACTTTTAATTTGAATGAAACTTTTAATTTGAATGATTTCCACGTGCTGACAATCCGTGGACATATATATGAAGACAAGAACGCTGGATGCATGTCCCTGTGTAAAATTGTCAACAATGCCATAATAATGTCCAATAATATATATTAAAGTATTAAATGTAACATACAAGGACCATACGCGAAATAAAAGTAATAAAAAAAAAAAAAAAAACTGAGGTACTACTAGGACTCATGCACTAAACAATCATCTAATCGTCCAGAGTGCTCCTCTCTACCAACTGCGCTATTGCAACATACTAATCTAAAACACACTTCTGCAAAAGATTGCATACTACATAAAATTATTTTGTAGCATTTCCCAAAAATTCGTGTAAAACCTGCTTTACCCAGGTAAAGTCACGGTTGTAGCTGCAGTGACGTCACTGTCAAAATTATCCTCCGAGCATGATACACGAGTTACACCACAACCTCCTTATAACACTGTTGTTGGAGTCCATAGCATAAACCGTGTTAGTTAAACAACCGTGTTATATCCAAACAAAAATGTATAGATTGTATTGAAAAATGACCTTTATGGTCATTTTTCAATATAATCTATACATTTTTTGGGATCAATCTTTGAACCGTGTTATAACCAAAACCGTGTTATAACGAACCGTGTTATAAAGAGGTTGTAGTGTACTACAGATAAAGCGCTTTTGAATTAATTCAATATTGATGTTTGTCTTAGCTATTCACGAAAACATATGTTATGGTACTCATTAGAAGCGCCTCGAGGGGGCGCTTCTAATGAGTACCAACATAATGTTTTCGTGGATAAAGAAGAAAAATATTTACCTGTATTTTACTCTTATCTGAAGCTCTGAAAAACTTAAGGACTGAAACCAACAGAAAGAATACGAAAGCCAAGTACTATACTTGATAAAAATAAAATTGTTTGACTGGACAATAACAGATGGGACTGTTTGAATTTGTCATTTTACACAAAATATATTTCATTTAATTGCAGACCAGATATTTTAGTAAGCCGTTATTGAAAAATCAGACCTGGTAAACTTTTTTTTTTTTTTTTCATCTGTTTATTCTCCACCAAGAGGAGGATATATGTGTTCCTGGACAGACAAGTGCCAAAACATTCTGAGAGACGCTGTCATTTCTGTGATACATTTTATCAGTCTAAAGCTAATCTTTAATTTGAGACCAAATTTAGAAGTCAGTAAATAGTGTGAGGGGCATAATTTTACCAAATGTTATAATGGAAGCCCATTACGAAAACAAGCCTATCCAAATATACTGAAAATTTTACCACCAAAAAATGAAAATTTTCGGATAAAAATTCTGAAATTTTTTCATATTTCTGCTCAAATCATAGATTATGGGTACACATTAGAACCGCCTCGCCGAGGCGGTTCTAGCGAGTACCCCAAATCTATGTTTTGAGCAGAAATACGAAAAATAAGGTATACCCCTGTAAACCCCAGTTTTACTATATAAAAGTGGGGTTTAAAGGGGTCAACATTATATATGTATGTTTTCGTGATGCTATGGAAAAGTTATTAGCATCACGAAAACATGCTTATATAATGTTGACCCCCTTAAACCCCACTTTTATATAGTAAAAATGGGGTTAACAGGGGTAGGCATTATTTTTCTTATTTCTGCTCAGAACCGCCTCGCTGAGGCGGTTCTAACGAGTACCCACAATCTATGTTTTGAGCAGAAATATGAAAAAATATCAGATTTTTTTCCTCAAAATTTTCTTTTCTTCTTCTTTCTTTCTTTTTTTTTTTTTTTTTTTTTTGGTGGTAAAATTTTCAGTATATTTGAATAGGCTTGTTTTCGGCCATTATTGCGGAAGCGCACTCTTTTCATATACTCGCATCGAATTGCCGCATGCAAGATGATGTATTTGTGCGACTATCGCGGCCCTGGAACGTGAGTAAATAAGTGTACGTTACGAAAACGCGCCCGTTCAAATATATCGAAAATTTTACAACCAAATAAAAGCACCGCAAGCATAATACCCCACCAAAGCAATTATTTGTTTATGTATTAAAGTTATAGTTGTGAAAATGTCTGGAAAGAAAATGATGGAGGGACAGATAACAATCCTAAACCAGAACTTGATAATATCAATGGACAGACGACAACAATCCTAAACCAGATCTCGAAAATGTCAATGCATATTGCAAGTTTGGTTAAAAGGCCTTGTTATTTACTCAAGTTATCATCCAGAAACGAAAATATGGGCGTGTCTCGGGCAGATAACTCCGTAAAAATTTGACGAAATTTGCCCATTAGCAATTCCAAACCAGATCTCCTTAATGTCAATATATATAGCAAGTTTGGTTAAAATCCCTTGTTATTTACTAAAGTTTTCGCCCGGAAACGAAAATATGGGCGTGTCTCGGGCAGATAACTCCGTAAAAATTGACGAAAGTTGCCCATTAGCAATCCCAAACCAGATCTCCTTAATGTCAATGCATATAGCAAGTTTGGTGTCATTTACTCAAGTTATAGGCCGGAAACGAAAATATGGGCGTATCTCGGGCAGGTAACTCCGTACAAATTTGACGAAATTTGCCCATTAGCAATCCCAAACCAGATCTCCACAATATCAATGTATATACCAAGTTTGGTGAAAATCCATTAATGTTTACTCAAGTTATCATCCGGAAACAAAAAAACGAACGGACGGACGTACGACGGACGGACGGACAGACACACAGACGTCCAACGTGAAACCATAATACCCCGCCACTATTGTGTGGCGAGGTATAAAAAGGAAACTTTTCAGATGAAAAATTCTGATATTTTTTTATATACCTGCTGAAAACATAGATTGTGGGTACTAGATTATATGTATTAGCAACAGAGTGTATATAGCTGACATGTTTGAATTCAGAACTGAGTATTAACAGCGTTAGCAGGGAACTATTTGTTAGGTAGTTATTAGGTTAGTAGTAGCAGGAAAAACGGATTGTCGAAATGTGGTATGTTACATCTGGTGGTGGTTTGGCAACAACCCCAAAACCGAATTTTATGTTAAAGAACAAAATATGACTTGCAAATCTCACTCCTCACATTTAAGGTAGACCTTAACTTAAGGAATGATTTTGGAACAGGGACAGGTCTTTTGTCATCACTGACCCATTCCGGGAGTTTTGAAAATTTATATGACGGTCACTGATGAGGACGTAAGTAGCTATCTCATCACGAAAACATGCCTATGTAATTTTGACCCCCTTAAACCCCACTTTTATATAGTAAAACTGGGGTTTACAGGGGTAAACATTAATTTTCTTATTTCTGCTCAAAAACATAGATTGTGGGTACTCGTTAGAACCGCCTCGGCGAGGCGGTTCTAACGAGTACCCACAATCAATGTTTCGATCAGAAATATGAAAAATATCTGAATTTTTTATCTGAAAATTTTCGGTTTTATTGGTGGTAAAATTTTTAGCATATTTGAATAGGTGTGTTTTCGTAATGTTGACACTAGGGCTATTTTCAGTTTTGTACGTGTGTTCATTGTTCTCAAGGGTTGTTCCATTTCGATTAAATTTATACAATAACTGGCTTCAGAAATAAGTATTCTGCATAGAGTACTGAGAATGTTTATGGAGATCAAATTATATAACTGTGAAAATTAATACTACGAGCAGGTCTGCTCGGTTAAAGCCGCGGTTCGACATTCCTAATTAGCGACAACTGGAAATTTCTCAAAAACAATCGATGTACGTGTTTGTTCAAAAAAACCATGTGACCGGTACAAATTTCTGAATCTGGACAATTTTCATTTTCGCACCCGGCGTAGTGCTTTTGTCAATTTATCTTTCTTTAAAGTATATTTAAGGGCGTATTTGATGACATTTTTATCTTTATTACTTTTTGTTGCACTGAATCTTAAATATCAGTGAAAATTTGCAGTTACATACATATTCTACATGTTTACATAACCTAAGGTATTAAAAATATCAAGTCTGATTTAACTAGACGATAAAGTAAGGTCAGGCATGTTTATGTACTGAAAAGATTCGGCATAAGCATATATTAACACCATGTCTGTACTAATTTCATTTCATGTAAGAATGCTAAAACAGTTTATAGTGTGAACGAATACCTTTTCATTAAGGTAATGAATACACCCGGCAGAATACCACCATTTGTAACAAGGGAGACAACTTTGGTGACTTCACGTTTGCTTTCCTGCACACCAATCTCCTTCTGATAGGGGATCTACTCTATAAGGAAAGAATTTGCTCCCCCCCCCCACCTGGGAGCAAATTCTTTCCTTATAGTGTAGACCCCTTTTCAGAAGGGGACAAAAACCATTTTGACAGAGTTACCTCTCCTGAAAGTGTATCTGTTCCCTTTAAGCGATCGATCAAAAACACAACATTGCAACCATCGATCGTTACGGTGACGGCAAAACAACGCTGTTATGACGTTGTTCGTTCACTGGGTAGTACTGACTTGTTACTAACCTTATCATTTAATATCCTTAGTTCATTTGCACTTACACTGTCGTCCATTCTCTGATAAAAATATGTCCTCAAGTACAATAGAAGACTAGGTCATATCAGCAAGTTCAATATTTAATATAAACGTTTCTTACTTTATGTACATGGCGAATTACTGAATCTTTACGCCTTTATACTTGGGCTTCTGACCGATTGCTACTTTTTTTTTTTGCTTAAATATCTTATACAAAGTCATATGATGCGTTACATTTTGAAACCGACAAAATACCCAAACAACTCCGTTCTTAGTCATAAAGGAATATCAAACAACTAGGGAGATAACGGTCTATATTTAGTCGTTGTCCTTTCCCATGATGTCGCTGTAAGGAAGACAACTCAAGCATTTGTATGACGGCGCAACTATTTTGTAGCAAATACACTTCTGCAGGCATAACGTGGTGGTCAGTTCACTTGCTTCTCACCATCAAACCTTGCCTTCGATTCAGGGCCCTTTGTCAGCAAACGGATGGACAGACATACGACGGGAGCTTTCTACATGAATTTCTGTGCTCTCCACTTAATTTTATTTGTTCGTTCAATTAAGGAGACTCGATATAATTAGCAGATTTTCCGGCATTTTGTATAAGGGAGATAGTATTTAAACTTCCTGTTTGCTTTCCTGCACATCAGGATGGACATACAAACTAAGAAATGCAATATACTTAAAGGCACTTCTAACGCGCCCGATACATTATGAAAACACGCCTATTCAAAAATAAGTAGAACAGTTCACCTCCAAAACCTGAAAATTTCCAGATAAAAAACTCTATTTTTCATATAACTGAAAAACATAGATTGCGGGTACTCGTTAGAACCGCCTCGCCGAGGCGGTTCTAACGAGTACCCACAATCTATGTTTTTGAGCTGAAATATTAAAAATAATGTATACCCCTGTAAATCCCAGTTTTACTATATAAAAGTGGGGTTTGAGGGGATCAAAATTATATAGGTATGTTTTCGTGATGAGACTTTGGGCGATTTTTCGAAAACCAGGGAAGATATAGGTAGGATTTTTTTAAAGAGCTAAAACAGTTTTAAAATACATCTTTTCAGCAAATATTAGAAGAATATCTCTAAAACTGACTTGTATTAATCAGCTTCCGAGACAATCCCCTTTTTCAAAATTTGAAAAACAGCAACAAAATCGTGGAAAACAAATACGCAGTGCCATCGGCTTTAACGGTTACAGTGTCTTCATTGTTTCAATTTTCTAACATATGATAGCATGTTTTAAACTGAACCAGATGAAGGAAGTATTGTCATTGCTGCCATTTCTGTCGTAGAATCATCAGAAAAGTGAATTGCATGAAAATCGAGGTCTGATTTGGGGCTGGGTTAGTGATAATTTGGAATTGGGTATCAATAAATACGTAGTGCGCGGAAACTTGAACGTAGCGCTAAAAAGCTGATATCCTTAGGTCATATGCATCCCACATCTGAGAAATAACAGAGGATTGCAAGATGGGGCGCCTAGCTATTCTGTCCACACAACTGTGGTGTTCTTGCAAGCAGAGTAAACCTATGGCCTTGGCCTTCCAGTTCTTCTGACCTCAGCCCCATCGGACATCTTTGGAATGTAATCGGTAAGACGGTCAGGAGAAGGGGATTCTCGAAATGACCTACAGTTAAAGCGATTATGGTAGGATAATGGAACTGCATTGCACAACCCACATTTCTGAAGTATGCGGCTTTCAGGCGTACTTGTTGTCCAGCTGTAACTCGAGCCATTGGTGGACACACTGGACAGTGAATGAACCACAAGTCAAGATGATGACATACAAATCTCAATCAAATTTTACTTACCATTATATCAAATCAGTTCATTTGTTCTGAAATTACTTGAATGATAAGGAAACTTTCCTGTGTAGTAAAACATAAAATTTGCAATAATAAAATCCTGTTTTAAACAGTACTCGTTTTGCAACTTTTCAAATGAGCGATTGCTGAGGCTAAATAGCTGAGACTCGTAAACGGAAAAGCCACGACTTTCTAAATGTATGGTTAATTTCATGCAAATATCTTCCCTGTTTTTTGAAAAATTGCCGAAAGCCTGTCAGGTTAGAAGTCTTTAACACTTACCACGCTATGGGCAGAATCAGCAGACCACAAATTGATATTTTTGTCTTAATTTTCTTAGTAAATAGGATCTGACACTTCATGCAAATTGTCTCCTTAGTTGCATGAAGTGTCAAATCCTATTTTCTAGGAAAGAATAAGAAAAAATATTTCAAAATGTCGTCTGCTGAAATCTTTACCCAGCATGCAAAGTATTAAAGGGAGAAAAACCTAATTGGAACAGCCAGCAGAAACAAACACTGCAGTCCCGAACTTCTCCAGTGTTTGCAATGGACCAAACTAAACCTGTTATTCGTTTGTCAAGCATAAAGATTACTTGGACTTCAGCCCAGTTGTCAGTTTAACATTTACCACTCTCTAGGCTAATTCAACAGACGACAAATTGATGATATTTTTCTTATCTTTTCCCAGAAAACAGGATTTAACATTTCATGCAAATTGACTCCAATGGGAAGAATATTTTAATATGTCGTCTGCTGAATGTTTTACCCAGCATGCATAGCGTTAAACAAATTACAGGAATAACCCTAGATTCAAGGACACCACCTGTGCTTAAAACTTCAAAGTACTGTATAGAAAGAGTATTTTAGGACATTTATTTAAAACCAATGTACAATTATATTAATGTTTATAGCTGGGGCAGGGGAAATTGTTGAAGCAGTACTGGCTTTCTTGGCAAAATGGGTATTGCCGGAGAAAACTGTATCTGTTAAAGACATGAGAAACAAGAAAGCTACCAAAGGTTGGGTTCGATCTAAAAATGTTTTATTCAATGAATGGCCCACAAGTCACAATTTCCTTACCGAAAGCATATTAACAAACCAGCTGAAACAACTTTCCGTATTTAAATAATAATCAAAATGATGTTTGGCGTTTAAAAATACCAATGAACATTACTGCCACTTGTGATTCACAACACTTCTTTGGCTTAGGAGAAATGCCATTTAAAAGCTTTTGACTATTATAAAATTATAAATGAAGTTACTTACGAAAGGTCACGAAGCACAGCAGAAGAGTGTCTGTCACGTGACAGAAGGTTAACAAAAGATGGAAGATTGGCTTGCAAATCGAACATCCTGTAGCCAAGATCCAAAGAAAATCTTGCTTTTATCCCCATTATTGCAGAAAAATAAATGAAAGATGACTAAATTAAGAAACATTTTATTTGATAAACTTAAACATTTTCAACAGATTTGAACAATGCAAAATTAAAATGAAAATATCCACTCTGCACGATAGGTCAGCGGTCATTTTAAAACATCAAATTGATCTTTTGCAATCAACTCCAATTAATATGGCTTTCTCACAAACGTCCTCTGTACAAATTGCTATTTGTAAATTCGATCTTGTTGGTGCTTATCCTATCACGTGACCTCTTCTCTCTGGATATTTTGAAGACTCGGAATAGCTTCCAAAACTGATGGCTTTGTGAATCGAACAGTCAGAAGACAGGTGATCTTCCTATTGATTTCTTAGTTAGGCTATGCTCTGTAATTGTACTGATCCTCCTGGCCTTGACACCTTCTTTACTATTGTGGTTGCCATGGCAATCACAACTACAAATTGTCCCAAATACCCTGACTTTGGAACAGGAGCACCAAACCAACACTGATTCCATGTATGTTTCAAATAATGGTTAGTTAAGGGCAGCCTTAGTTGGCTGAAATAAAAGTCAAAATGGATTGCCTTTGGAAACAAAGAACACACAAAACCACAAAAATCGGGGACTCGGTTTGATGGAGTCTCTTCATATGCAATATTGTAGTTTGCGAGGCTGCATACGCCCCTTGCCCTGGCTTAAGCGGTATTCGATTTTCAAAATAACCAGAATGGACTCGATGATCCAAAAGGAAATAAAATATAACCTGCACTATGATAGAGGCTGTGTTGAGATGGCGCAAAAATGTCCGGTGCTGTGCTGGCGGTGTCAAGCAAAGATATCAGAGATTTGAATCGATTATATAGCCACAGACGCCATGTACTGGTAAATGCAAGAAGTAAAAAAAAAAAAAAAAAAAAAAAAAAAAACAACAACAAAAAAAAACAACAACAAAAAAAACAACAACAACAAAAAAAAAAACAAAAAAAAAAAACGGAATTACAATATAACTTTCTAAAATTCTGTAAAACGTTTCAATAGATTGGAGCATAAGTTCGATTAAAACTTATTTGATTAGCTGGTCAATCTTTAAATTTTGGAAGGACTAACATTGTGAGGCTTTCATAAGGTGTAATGGAAAAGAAATCTGAGCTGTCATTTTTATTGAGGCAGAAATCGTTTATCTCAGGGAAATTTTCGGTTTTTGGATTGTTTGTGGGACAAAGAAACACGTGATAGTGATTGTTGGTTATGACGAAAGTTTATGAAGACACTTTACAGTCAGTCCTTTTTATACCGACACTCGATACAATGTCACAATACATTATAATGATAATTTGACTTGCACGAAATATTCGCTCGAGGTGACAGAAATTATGTAAGAATATTGTATTTGATTCTTCAAGAAGCATATGCTTTGGATATTTGTTAGAATCACCTCATTCAGGCAATTCTACTAAAATATCCAAAGCATATGTCCTGTGAGGAAATAAGAATAAAACAGTCTTTTTTTTACACATCATTCTGTTGCGTTTAAGGATTCTTTACAACAGCAGATTTATTTTATGGCAAAGTCTTTGGGAACAAATGCTGTCGTTGTAACGAGGGTCCACTGTATTACAGATAAAAGGTGAATAAAATAGCATCAAAAAGTCAAAATATGATACGGAGGAAAAAAGCATCTCGACGAAGTATTTGAAACGTTCTATATTTCAATCTATCACAAAGCTGATGGAGCTCCGGCAATACCTGTGTCCAACAAATTCAAATGAGATGAAGACTATTGCTCAGTCCTTCGTGAAGAAATTCAAGCAGCCATCATTGTACCAAAGAAAAAGAAAGTCAGCGGGAGTAATATACCAGCAGAACTGATTAAAGCTGGAGAAGAAACCATGTTCGATGCCATCCCAGCTAGCATTCTTTATAAATCTACAGCGGGCCGTTATCGGCCGATAACGGCCCGCTATAGATTTATGTAGAATGCTTATGGGATCGCATGTCTTCTGTCCTTAATAAAATATGAAAAACAAGATATGAATTGCCTCCCTATTGACTCATTCAATGGCGATTACATTGCCAAACCTATAAAGCAGTGCCAGAATTATCAAAACATGGGTGTCTCATTAGCCATTCAAGCACAGTAATGCTGCAAATATATTCATTAAACTCCAGCCTCGGGAAGAAAAGATAATCACAACAGAAACATGCGGGGTTTTCGGGCAGGGAATTGAACTACTAAGCAAATATTCAAAGGCAGACCTCTGGCGAGAAACACATTCAGCTTCAGGAAATTATTATGTCTTCACAGACTTTGAACAAGCTTACGGGCAGCAGTGAAGAAATACAACATCAATGCCAACTAGGTCGACGTTTGAGCGACTGTACGATAAAGCCACTAGCGCTTTTCAGTGGCACTGCAGGCAAGTTGTTCAGGACACAGTGAAGTGAAACAGGATATCTAGTATCATTATTACCAACACTAAACGGTACGATGCCTTAGCAGAACATTAAGAGAATGTCAGCATTGAAGGCAGAATAATTGTCAATACCCGATTCGCACATTGCATTGCTGTAATCGCCTCAGAGAAGAACGATCTTAAATGACTGTTTGATCGTATCAACAAAACAACATTGTCAGCAAAACTGGAAATCGGACCAGAGAAGATAAAAGTGATTACGAAACATGCTCTATGATTCCGAGCTTGATATCAGAGTATCAGAGTACTGGCATCAGGCTTGAAACAGTAGAGAGTTTCAATCCACCATATCTGATGGCTCCAAGCTAGCAAAACTAAAAACGATGTGGCATGACATGAACATACATGTATCGCTCCCTTCAGTTTGATGCGCTCCCAGATTGCATCTACCTTTCTACACGGTTGTGAGATTCTGACTTTGAAGTTGATTGCAAACAACGAGAAAAGAATTCATTCTTTGAAAGTGACGCTACCGCAAACATCCCGTACTTAGACATGGCCAATGAGGAAGTACGCAAGCATTGGTTTCCATGATGACCTACTCATCATAGACAAAAGGCGAAATCTGATTATACGGTCTCATAGCACGTTTCTCTGGCATGACAAAGACAATTCTCTCAAACACAGCTGAACGGACAAGAAGAAGGGCCAGGCAGCAGAAAAAGGGAAGAAAACATTAAGGACTGGGTTGGTCTTAGCTTCGAAAGCTCACAAAAGGCAGTTGCAACCAAATCAAAATAAAGAGCAACAATCTCAAAAGACCGACAAGGTCAGGGAACTGTCGTGAAGTGATACTCCAATCGTAATTAAAAGGAACGCGAAAACTTTCGAGCAAACTGCGGGTAGGCATTCGGCAAATCGAACGAAATGGTATCAGTTTTGTGGGCGCTCTTCAAACTTGGGGGAAGAACAATACGGCAACTTAGTATACAAAATGAAACCAAGTGACATTGTTTAAAAAAAACGTTTCATTTAGTTTTCCTTTGCTTTTATTTGGTATATTCACACTAATTCATATAGCATTGCGTAAATACTGCTGATAAAGATACAATCGATTCTCGTTATCTCGAAGTCCAAGGGACACTCAGAAATACTTCGAGATATCCGTACCGCAGCAAAATTGAGGAAAAAATAAATCGAACAACCACATTTCACAAATAAATATGTAATTTGACTCCTGAAGTTAAATATATATTGACAATATTTTGGAAAAGAGGAGAAATTGCATTTCTCTTCTTTTCCACAATATTTTGTTACCTGTTGTTAGATTTTCATGTTTTAACAGGGACAGGATTTTCACTTCGAGAGAAGCGGTTATTCGAGATAAGCGAAGTCGAGATAACGAGAGTCCAGTGTATATTCTATGGTTTTCTGTCTGCTTATCAGACGCCTTCTCTTCCTTCCGGATAGTTGGAAGAGACAGAAAACCTACTTCTAGGGAACCTAAAACGCTTCGGTCTTTGCTCTTTAATGACGAGGGAGTAAAAATTATATAACGAATAGTCATACATATAGTCAATCTGCTAATAGCCCCAGTTGGAGGCCATGCGGTTTTGAGTAAATCAACAGAACACGATTACAATACAAAAAGTATTGGTAAAGTTCGAATGATACATATTGTATGGTGGCATATAACTGACATCTAAATATTGAGATACTAAGTCGACTTTTTTCTGCTTTTATGTTGACTTAAAATGTATGACCTGATACTACATGTATATCGACTTCCGCTGACAATGGTTATCGCGACTGCAATTAAGTCGTAATACTGTCCAGAAATGCCATCCACAACATCAGTATCATGAAACACTTTTACAACTATATGTCGACATTATAATTATTATCTCGACTTCCGGTCATGTTATGTAGTAGGATTTGTTGAGAAGATAATGATAGTCAAAGAGTGACTATGCCGGTCGAGATACTTAAATTCGGGACGATGTGACGTATTAAGTTTAGGGCTTAATATAGTGTTTGGTGGCATATAGATATTATATAATTATCGTTTCTTGTAAACAACTCTGCGATTGCAATAAGACAGGCGCTGCCTGTGTGATTTTGGTCTAAAAATAAACTTTCACGATTACGAAAACGTATCTCAACGCTAACTGGCAAACCATGGCATGTAAAAGAACCGGAAGTCGAGATAATCAAAAATAATAGAAAATAAGTCGTCATACAATGTTAACACGCTTTGTTTTCTTGAAGGCAGCTTAGAGCAATATTGCGACCTGCAGACGAGATAACCATTATCCACGGTTGTCGATATAGCACCAAGTCATACATTGTAAGTCGACATAAAAGTAGAAGAAGTCGACTTAGTATCTCAATATTTAGATGTCAGTTATATGCCACCATAAGTCAAAGGGAATGCATTTAACCTTTAAATGACTTAGTCAGAACTGAACATATTTACAGTCGCTATATGTGTTTCTACTGAGATAAACCCCTGGGTCTTGACCTTGAACTTGGATAACATGAGACACTAACATGTATCATATGCATGTAGCTAAATATAGAGCATAAACTTTCCGTACTAAGTTACATAGCTTATCTCTGAGTTGTTACTCCCACATAATAAACGGCTGAAAGAGGCATTTTTTTTGTTTTGTTTTGTTTTGTTTTTCAAGGGATAGGAGGCTCTTGCAGACCTACCTTAGCATTATATTTTTTTCGAATACCGCTTTTTCATTCATATCCATTTCCATACCTTTATAACAAAAATAAATAAATAAATAAATAAATAAAAATAAAAAAAAATAAATAAATAAAATAAATAAACGCCATTTTCGCACTCCGTATGAATTACGATCGTAGTATTATTGTCTTATTAATGGTCGTCAGAAATAAAATACTGGGGCCGGTGTGGAATGAAGAATTACAAAAAAAGGAAAGTGATTGCTTCCAGTCCCTATCTATCTATCTATCTATCTATCTATCTACCCTCGCGGAGATTATGTGCAGGTTTCCGATGTGCTTATAGACCGAGCGTCGGTGCTGTGAAAATTTAAAAAAAAAATGAGAAGAATGGTTAAGAAACAGCGTACTACTATGTACGAGAACAGGTGATGGTAAAATGATAGATTCATGATATGTTCGAAGTCTGATGGAGACAGGTGCAAAGGTAAAATAGTAACCCTTCTCTTGCTGAACATGACATGCCCCATCTTAGCAAACCGTGTAGATCCAGATCAGTTGACTGAAGAAGCCAACTGATCTGGATCTGCACTGTTTGTCATTAAATATGTGAATTTCTATCAAAAACCTGGATCAAGTAATCTGATTGGCTGGAAATTAGAAGTGGGCGTGACATCTTAATTTCCTGATATCTTCACCTGTATTTTCCGGTGTAATGCATGGAGTAAGTGATGCGGATGACTGCCAGTCTGAAAGAGTCCAGGTATGGCAGTATTGTCGTGCTTGCAGGTAGTCTATTCCACTGAACAACGATGAGCGGAAAGGATGGTATTTGTAGTAAATGGCAATTACATGTATGTAGTTTTTTGGCTATTCCCAGCGGCTGTAGAATTAATAGTGGTAGTGGCATTGCGACTAAACTGTGCATAACTTTGTGAAGCTGATAGAACCCTGCATATGTATGCATTTAGCATAGGCCTACTAGTGATTGTGACACTGTCTTAAGTCGAACAGTGACCCAGGGTCCAACGAGCTGCACGTATCTGAACCATTTTAGCATATGTATGAGTGTTTTGTTATGGAGATCGGGTGTGATGTGTTTTTGGTGTGTGTGTATGTGTGTGTGGGGGGGGGGGGGGGGGGGGGGGCGCGGAGGGGCGGGGGGCCTTCAGATTGGTTGATCAAGGATATGCCCTACAAGAGTTATAAAGCTATCTCTCTAATGGTGGCCTTTTTAATGAAACCTGGGGTCCTATTAGGAGGGGTTATTTTATTCTGAATATAGCCGTTCCCGGTCAGATGACCATTTACAGATACTTGGAGCTGCTTCCAGTCCAAGACCTGGTCATATAGAGTATACTGAGATGGGATTGCATACTTTGAGGTGTTACATGGATGACTGTATACTTGCTGGGAATGAATTCGATGTCCCATTCTAGAGACGATTTGCCTCACTTGTCCAGATACTCCTCGCATTTTCCAGACTGGACACTGTTAGGTAAACTACTGTTTCATCTGCAAATAACCTTGCCTTAGATTTTATGTGATTTAGGTTATTCATAAAAACCAGAAACTAGGATAGTTCAAAGCACTGAACCCTGTAGTTCCCAAGAAGTAACATCCACCTGTGAAGCATTTTCACCTTCCAGGACAACAGTTTGTGGTTGGTTGGAAAGAAAGGATTTAAGTTAGACAGATTATTTTGTGGGTATTTGTTTAGTTATCAATGATTCAGATCTTCGGTTTCTTTATCAATGCAAATATTCACTTAGCCATTTTCCAAAGAATGTATCTTTGCCATTAACTGGATGATAAGAGATTTGTATCATAATCTTCTTGAAGTAATACTACTACACTGTTACAGAAAGATAACAAGAAAACATTGAATTAACAGGTTGTGCTGACTTTCTCAAAACTTGGAGATTTTGCAAGGTAGAAATACAAGAAAAAAGCAATTTTGTCTGCTTAGGCTTATTCAACAAAAAGATACCTTATGGCATTAAAGCACACCTGAAAATTATATGCTTTATTGTTTACATTGGTTTGTAAAGACTACGTATCTTTACCACTATTTCTGTATAGGGGATTATTGTGCCCCTGTTTAATCCAAATTTCGAATCACTCCATCACAAAATTGTCATACTTCTTGGGCACTTTTACTTCTCTACCACTAGATGTAAACTTTCTTGTTCCATTCTGTGAAACAGGATTTGAAGTGTTTGTATCCGAATCTGAATTTTTGTCATTCTGATTTTCTTCTTGACAGTCTTAGAATATTTCCGGCTGGGGTATCCTATTTTCTGTCGTTTTCATCAGATGGCGTCGGTTTCTGTGTAACCTTTGACCTTTGTCTGTCTGTATGTTTTATGATCTCGAGGTCTAAGCTTTACTCTCGACCTTGCCCGGTTCCCACGTGTTTTCTGTTCTTACTCTGATCTGGTCACCTGGATTCAGCTCTTGTAGTGGTTTTGTTCCATGATCATAATACTGTTTTTGTATGTGCTGTTTCGTTCTCAGCGCATGTTGTACTTTCCTAGCATTATAAAGTTCTAGGCTTCAGAAGAGATTCATTGGTAACTGAGTTCGAGTCCTTCTACCCATCAACATTTGCGAGGGTGACATGAGAAAGTTTTCGATTGGCGTATTCCGAAACTCAAGTAATGCTAAATATGGATCACTGTTGCTTTTCTTTGCCTTTTTCAACAGGTTTTTACATATTTGAACATTCTTTTCAATAAATCCAACATTCTTTTCAATAAATCCCATGCTTTTTGAATACCTTGGAGAGAAAGTAATATGTTCATAGAATTTAGTCTTTGAATTCCATGCTTGAGTAAGCAGGACCGTTATCACTTTTTAAAATGACAGGAATTCCGTACCTTGAAAAGTTTTCCTTCAAGATATTAATAACAGTTTTACTTGAACTACTAGTGATTTTCTTTACTTCGAAGAATTTTGAGTAATAATCCGCTATGACAATATATGTCTCTCTGTCAAGTTCAAACAAATCTGTCGCACATATCTCCCAAGGCTTGGTTGGTACTTCATGCGGTATCATAGGCTCCTTTTGTTGCACTCCCCTGAATTTATTGCATATTGCACATTGACTTACTATGTCTTTTATCTGTGCAGCCATTCTGGACCAAACGGATGCATCTTTTATCGGTTTATGCACTTGTTTATACCAAGGTGACTTTTCTGGTGTATCCGCTCTATAACAGATTTTTGCATCGACTTTGGAATATCACTTTTTCCCCTTTCAGCATTAATCCATCGAAATACGAAATTTCATCTCTAAAATTCCAATAATGAGTTATTCTTGGATTTATCTGCTTCTTGTTTTCAGGCCATCCATTTAAAATTGTGTCCCTGAGAATAGTTAATTCCATGTCTTTAAGTGTTTCTTCTCTGATCTCTGACAGTTTGGCTTGAGAAACAGAAAGAGTATCTACACTGGAAACACTATAGTCAGAATCACATATGTAATCCTCATTATGGCTGATACATGCTCTAAGTGTCAGCGATGTGAAGTTCACGACCACTTTTGTAATGAACGTAACATAATTCGTTGAATTCTTGGTGGCGTTTGAGATAGAGGCTTCTTGAAAAGACTTTCTAATGGAGATGGATGGTCACTTTCTATATATATGGGACCTTTGGCATATATGTATTAATGAAACTTCGTGGCTCCAAATACAATAGCGGCCATTTCCTTTTCTATCTGCGCATAGTTTTGCTCAGATTTGTTGAGTAATTTCGACGCATATGCAATGGGGTGTCTATTTTGAAGAATACAAGCGCCGTGCATCTTTTGAACTATCAACGGATAACACAACGTCTTCATTTTCATCATAGTATTTCAATACTGGTGCTGAAGTTATAGCTTTTTTTAGCTCTTTGAAACATTTCTTTTGTGCAACTTCCCAATGCCATGCGACATTGTTTTCCAGAAGCTGTCGTAGTGGCTGGTTTATTCCTGATAAATTTGGAATGAACTTACCCAGATAGTTGACAGTTACCATGAACCTTTGCAGTTCTTTCTTGTCCTTAGGTTCTGATATTTCAAGAATAGCATGAATCTTTTCTTCACTTGGTTTTATACCATTAGGCCCAAATGTATGTGTCCAACATAGGCCACTTCAGTGTCCTATTTTACATTTGGCTTTATTTAGTTTCATGTTGGCCTGTCTGATTCTCTCTAGAACAGTACAAAGACGTTCATTATGTTCTTGTGTGCCCTTTTCCCAAACCAGAATGCCATCTGCTATTACTTCACAGCCTTCAAGATTTTCTAGAATTTGCGAAACAGTTCTCTGAAAAACTTCACTGGAAGACTTTATTTCAAATGGCAACCTTAAGTATTTGTATCTCCCAAATGGAGTGTTGAATGTGATATACTTTTGGCTGTCTTTTGTTAATTTTATTTGCCAATATCCTTTTGAAGCATCAAGCACACTGTAAACCTTAGCATTGTTCACTTTGGCTGCTACTTCTTCCACTGTTTTCATAGGATAATTTTCCCTCAAAATACTTTTGTTTAAGTCTCTGGGATCCAAGCATACGACCGGTTTAGCATCTTTATCCAATCTTATCTGATATTCTGTTGACAAGCAGCCTAATCCTTCAAACACATCACTGTAATTTTCAAGGATTTCGTCGTTTGTAGCGGATTTATTGTTTAAACTGTACAGTCTTGAAATTAAATTTAGTTCCAAACATGTTTTTAGTCCAAATATTTGTGTTGATTTGTTTTTGACAATTTCAAATTCCACAGGAACATATTTGTCTTTCGTTGATACCAACAGTGTTGCTTTCCCCACAGTGTCTAGCTTATGACCTGAGTAGGACACTAACCTTGACTTTGATCTCTTACGTGGCTTACTGCTTATCTGTTCATACACCTGCAGTGGCAATACATTGCACTGAGCTCCAGTATCAAGTTTCACATTCTTTTTCATGATCTTGACATTATCTTGCCAGTCACTTATGTGTTTGTCAGTTTCGACTGAATATAAGAAAATGTCTGAGTCACTTTCATTTTCCTGTACTTCATGACTTTTGCATTTCTTAGCGAAGTGGTTTCTTTTCTTTCATTTTTTTTCAGAATTTACCAAAGCAGGGCACTTACGTGGTTCATGTTTTATATATCCACATTTTCCACATGTTTGTGAAGTCACTGGTTTATATTCCACAGTTTTGTTTGGTTTATTTTTAATCACATTCTTTCTGACAATGTCAACATTTCCTTCAGCTGACATACCTTGAATCGCCTTCATTTGTTGTGTAGATGTTTCAGCAGCTCTGCAAATGTCAGTTGCTGTCTGGAGAGTAAGGTCTGTTTCCCGCAGTAATCTACTACGCACAGTGTCCTGTTTTTCCACAGACGAGTCTGACCTTCATTAGTGAATCTGTCAAGTCTCCAAACTCACATGATTTTGACAAAATTCTGAGTTCTGTTACATAAGAGTCAACTGATTCACCATCATGCTGATTTCTAATGTTAAACTGATGTCTCTCATAAGTCCAGTTGCTTTTGGGGCTACAGTATTTTTCATACTTTGCCAGCACTTTGTCCATCTTTTTATCTTTGTCTTTTCTTTAATTCCAGCTGCAGTGATATAAATGTCGAACTGCTGTTTGAATTTTCTGAAATTCTCTTTCAAATTTCCACTTAACAGACGTTTTTCAGATGGATGCAAATTTTTAGCGTTAATACTTGATACTAATACTATAACTATTACTGCAGAACTTCAGGTATATGTCTGTATAGGAAGCTGCATTAGACTGATAGACTAGCTACAGATACTCTACAGTGATCTGTCGGAAAAAAAGGTTTCAACCCTTTTAACCCATAAGACCAGCACAGAAGCATATGCAAACAGTGCAGATCTGGATGAGACGGCCGTCTCATCAGGATATACACTATTTGCCATTCTGTTTCTCAGTTTACACTGAAATTCCTATTTTCAACAATGAACATTTCCAAATTCAAAGATGGAAGAGACCACTTCAGGAACTCAGGGGTGAAAGGCTTAATCCAATGAAGAACCTGGCATATGAACGAAGTTGAAGACCAAGTTTTCATGACTGGTCTCGTCAAAACTTTGCCTCAGATCGAACGAAATAAGTCAGTCTATGGCATTCCGAGATACACACAACTGTGTCTCGCATATGTAACATAGTGTGTTTCCATACATATTCCCTACGTCAGTATATAGATTACTCTATAGGAGGTGTCAGGTGCGGAGTTTGGCATTTAAGATCAATATGAAGTGTTTAGAATTGTGTTTATTACGTTATGTTATATATATATATGATGTTTGCTAAGGTGCCGGGTTTGCAATAATGATTGTCATAATTTATGAGTCATCTAATAGTGACTGGCATAAATTATTTATCATTCAGGCGTTTTGTTAAAGGCTCCATCTTCCTCAAAAATAGATATTTTATTTTCCAAGAAAGTTTTAAAAAATATTAATACAATCATAAATTGTGGCACTTGACAGCCTGTAAAATTTCAGTTAGTCTCTCGGTCTTGAACTGGATCAAAAAATGAAATGACTCTTTTTTTATTATTGTATCTCTGAATTAATGTTGCAAACATTAATTCAGAGATACGATAAAAAAAAATCATTTCATTTTTGATCCAGTTCAAAAATGCAAGACTAACTAAATTACACAGGCTGTCAGATGCCACATTTTATGATCGCGTTAATACCATATATCAATTTATTAAACCTTTCTTGGATAAAAATGTCTATTTTTTGCGGAATATGGAGCCTTTAATAATGTTGCTAAATGAAGGATCATTGCACAAGCAATATAAATATATAATAGTGATCTTGACATTGATTTGAAACATTTGAAACTTGGGAAATTTCCTTGTTCATATGATTATGAGTCATTCCGCGTCTGCTCTCATTGGTAGATATTGTTAGCAGCTTACGTATATAGGTGGCATTTTATTGTACGATGATTGGTTGTTTATGTTATTTGCAGAGAGATGGTGTGTGTGTGTGTGTGTGTGTGTGTGTGTGTGTGTGTGTGTGTGTGTGTTTTAGGGTATTTGAGAGTTCATATGTTTTCAACCTGGTTATAAAAATGAAATAATAATACAATACAAATAACTTTTTAATTTTATTTTAAAATTCTTATTTGGAACTTCAAGTAAAAAACACTACGCGACAGCAACCGGAACTCAATTCAACTATCTTATACATGATCTCTTTGTCCCTGAGCCATTCTGCAGATAATAAAGCAACTTGTGGGAGTCCAAATAGGTCACAAGATTTAATGCAACTATATACTCCAAGACCTTACAGAGTGCAGAAGTCAGGGAGGTAGGCCTATAATTTGAGTTAAAACTTTTGTTACCAGTTTAACAAAACACATACATTTGCATCACTCCCGATTTTATGGGCCCGTGCAGTCTCCGCAGATCTTAGGAATATGGTCCACAACATTGGCGATATTAATTCACGGAGGTCTTTAAAGACACAGCTAAAATGAGATCAAAAGTGGTACCAGTAACTAATGATTTTGTTGTTCCTACCAAGGCACTATGCAAGAAATATCAAAGGCCTGTTAGAAACAGGTGGATATGCGATTTCAGCAGGGGTGGGGGTGTAAGGATACCTTCTGAAAGATAATACATTTTTGGGACTATTATCTGTGCCCCGGCTACCATGATATTACTTACGGGACACAAATAAAGCCAGTACTAAATTCCCCTATAAGGTTCCTACCTGTCTATCTACTGGGTTTTGTTAAGCCAAGTCTCTTATCAGTGATGAGCCTAATGATATATATATATATGGGCAAAGCTGAGTTTGTGCTTTACCAGTCCAACAAGTTAGACGTACGCATGCACCCATTTATTAATTATTGCTGTTTATAGATGTGCATGCGTTCCGAGGAATTACAAAAATAAATAAATAAATAAATAAATAAATGGGAGCATATAAATGTAAAATATATAAATCTATAACGCAGTAGTAGTGCTTTACCTGGTGCTCCATGGCAAGAAAATCCCCCTGTCTCTGTTTATTCATTTATCCATTTTATCTATTTATTATTTATTTCAAATCAAAACAGATCAAAACAGGTGTTTTGAACAGGGGAAGTCCGGGTGGAAGTACCTTTTAAATTATGGCGGGTGAAAACTCCCGTTTTCTTTTAATGAATAAAAAAATATGTTTATTTAAAATAAATAAATTCTAAAATGCAGTTTAAAAATATTTTATTTAAGCATGTCTGTTCTGTTGAGCAAGTCATATACACATTCAGAATATTTTGTGAACTCTAGGTAAATTTAAAAATCGCGGGTCAACATACACTCGTTTAATACTGTAAAACAGGAGATTGAACTCTTCCTCTTTTGATGACGTTTAATCCAATCCGGTTTGGACCGACTTGTACCGATTCGTGCATTGGTTTCGCCGGCTTGTAAACAAATATCACGTGACCTAACCAGCTGAAACTGGTGTGATCGTTGAAACTTCCAATGGGTGAGTACCAGATATTTTTATCATTTATCTCTCAAAACTAGCGAAAGAAACGTCTTATTACACATTTCTTCAGTTAGCTAGTATGTTTATCTTATGTACTGGTAAAAATTAGATAAAGAAACGGTGTCTAAATAACAGAAAACTAAAGTTATATGTGGCCGTGACAGTCCGTAAAAATACGAATTTTGATAGCCGAGTGCAGAAGGGTTCTTGACAGAAACTTTGAAATTACTCGATTGTGGCAGAGTAGTTTGCTTAATATGTCAGTTAAGTATTGCAATGAGACCTTTGTCTCACTTTTCGTCAACAGCAAGGTAAAAATAGAATGCAATTTGCAGGTTTATGACAATATACATGACTTGGACTGATCAGCTGTTCCATGGCCTTGAATGTATTTCGCTGTGTACTTGACTATGTCAGCACATTATTAATTCTGTTTACCCAAGAAATGAGACAAAAAAATGGTGTTGTTTACATCTGAGGTGTTTTTCCAGTCATTCAGTTAGATACAGGGATACGATAAAGACTGGAAAATTTTCATTACTATATCAGTATATTATTGTAGTTATTTTAAAAAAATTATAATGTAATGGGAGATAGAGGTTTTGAATAAACCTTTGTTTGATACCAGGGATAGTTCATTATGGACATCAGAGATTATGGATATCAGGTTTGATACCAGGGATAGTTCATTATGGACATCAGAGATTATGGATATCAGGTGACTAAGTGTTCATATACCTGTCTGTGAATATAGGTTGCATGAACGATTGAAATGCTCCAAAATATCTCAATCCTACTCAGAGACAGTATAATGACGTTGTACAGAATGGTAACAGAGAGGCTTGTTTTTTTTTTCGCAAATATCTCTGAATGTTGCTGGCCAAGGTTGCTCAGTTGAATGCGTGTCAGACAGGTTACCAGGAGGTTGCATGTTTGACCCCGCTTCCCCCATATTGGGTCGGCAACAATTGAACATTCTTTCGTGGAGATTAATTGGTCATGAAATATTTTCTGTGGTCATTCTCTCCCTTCCTCTGTTTCAAGAAGGACATTTGTCAGTTTCTGGCAAGAGAGTGAGCACAATACTGTTGAACAGCTTAGAGGACTAAGCCAGTCCAGTAAAAGTGTGATTAGGTAAACTGACCCCATTTTGACTGGGCTGTAAAACCTCAAAACAAACAAAATCTCTGGGCCCAGTTGTTCAAAGCTAACGACATCGTTAGTTAACGATTCGTTAAAATTTACATCGAGTGATATGCAAGTATGCTGAAATTTTTTGCTGAAAAAATGTGAGTAGCTTTTGCAGTGCAAAAGCTACTCACATTTTTTCAGCAAAAAATATCAGAATATTGTATATTAAATCCGCTAAAACAGTTAACGAAATGATCCTTAACGAGTTCGTTAAGCTAACAACGCTTTGAACAACTGGGCCCTGAATGCCAGGACTTCTGTGTTCAAGGCTTTGGTGCATCCAAAGTTGGAGTATGCTGCATTGCAACGCCTGTTTCTCATCCACATTCAGAGGCTTACTGTCGGCAGATCTGGAGGTTTCTACAATCTGAGGAGCTGCAGCTTTGTTGATAGAGTGTGCAGCCTTGTTGGGTGAGTTGAGGTGACCAGCATTCGATGGCTTTAGAAGCTGCCTCCTCTGTATTTACTTTCATAGATTAGTGTTCCATTTTATTAACCCTTTAGAAGCATTGGGATGTCAACCCTGTCATGACTTTTGCTTGTACTTGGCCTAAAATTTTAACTGCTTGTAGTCAGTTTTGATTCTAGTTGATGTGTCTGAATACTTACAAGATTCTCAGGGACTCCTATATATTTTTGTGATGAGACTCCTACTTTTACAAAAAAAAATTCAGATTTGCCTATTTGGACCTACTTTTTCAAAAACAGAGCTCTGGGACTCCTGTTTTGAAAACAGGTAGTTGGGTGTGGCGAAGGTGCCGTGTATCTTATGTCACTGGGGCATCCAGCTGATTTTGGCTAACAAATGGGCAATGCCTGCTATCCTTCTAGCAGGTAAGGGTATTGGGGGGATGTTTTTATTTCTTCTGTTTCTTCACTTTCATTCCTGTTCCTCTTTCTTCCCTTCCATCTCTACTCTCTCTTTTCTCCCTCTCTCTCTCTGGAAGAAGACACAAAATGACCCACAAGGGTTGACGTGTCATTAAACCCCAACACAAATAAAAAAACCTGTTTTGAAAAGCTGAGGACCCTGATACTGCTGGCAACTTGGCAAAGAATGTAGACCCTGATCACAGACTCCAGAGTCTGTGATCTGAAATGCACTTTTTGCTAAAGATTATCTGTCCCAGTTTTGGGGTCACTTTGATATTTCAGATTCAGTTTAAAACTGATTGTCAAATGTTCTATGTTGAATAGAAAAGAAACTCTTGATATGAGCCACAACATGAGAAAACTAACCTTCTGACTTACATGTATATGCCCAACAACAACTCAGATCAGTCTGCATACATGTATTAAGGCTGGCACAATTAATCAGATAATCGTTTAATTCTTTACCGTATTTACCCTTAATATTCAGACACATCAACTCCTTACCATATTCTATCTAAAATTTGAAGACGTACAATTTATTGTCCACTGTTGTGTCTTAAATAGCTGAATGAGTGACAAACAGTGTAGACCCCAATGAGACACCACATTTGTGGTCTCATCTCGGTCTACACTGTTTGCTCAGGTCTGTCTAACTGAATACATACATGTACAATAAAGTATAACATATGGTAAGAGTCATGCTCATACAGGTAAAATTATGACCAAATCTTCAGTGAATACTAATCAGGTATCAATCATAATGGCAATGCTGATAATCAATTATCTTTTCAGCTCTGAATCGTCTGATTGGCCAACCTTACTGTGCATATCTACAGTCTGATTAGAGTCTTCATTGTCCACATGAAGAAACATTGCATGCTTGGCTATCAAAACTGTGTCTAGTGAAGATTCTGGTCTAAGTGCACAAAATCACAAACTGATCTGACTCTTCGGAGGATGCACATGTTGGAAGGTATATTTTCTGATGTTGTGACTCAAATGTCTGTTATTTCTGTTTCAGTTAAAAGTATTAAATGATTCAGTATGGAATCTTCTGACAGTGATTTGAGTGATTGTGATGAATTTCAAGACCACAAAAAACTGCCACATCCACCTGACCATGATGTTAATGCAGAAAAACTTTTGCTCAAGCAGGAGCCTATTTTGGCTCCAAATCATAAAGATCTGGTTCGAGCAGGGAGCTCTTTAGGGAGCATCAGCCTGCCCCCAAAGCACTCCTGGCTAGCCCCAAATCATCAGGAGCTTATATGGGTGGGCAGCTCACTGGGAACTATGCATAAGTTCCCAGTAAAGACTAAACAAAATAATAGTAAAGACTCCTTTAAAGGATCACAGATTAGTGGTATTCAGAGAGTGCCAAGCACGTTGACAAGATGTAAACTGTCAACTTGTACCTTTGGATCCCAAACTGTCTCAGAAAGTGGAACGGATAACTTCTCATTTTGTCGTATATGTCAGATGCAGGGTGATGACAGAGATCCATTATTTTCTCCATGCAGGTGTTCTGGATCGTTACGTTATATACATGGCTCATGTCTTAAAGTAAGTATACATACCGTTTATTTACTAAGAATTGTGGGACTTCTAACTCCATATAGGGGATGGTTGGAGGTGGTGAAGGTGTCGGGTATCTTACATCAACAGGGTGTCCAACTGATATTGGCTTCCATTTGGGCTAGGCCTGCTATCCTTGTAGCTGGTAAGGGTAGAGGGGGAATGTTTTTATTTCTTCTGTTTCTTCACAGTCATTCCTATTCATCTTTCTTCCCTGTCCCTCTCTTTCATCTCCTTTACTATCTCTTCTATCTCTTTTCTCCCTTTCTTGGAGATGACACAAAATGAACCACAAATTTGACGTATCGTTAAACCCAACACAATAAAAAATTCTAACTCCATAGCTCCACATAAGACACATTTTACAACAGAAAAGTGCTGATATTTCCTTATTCCTCCACAAAAACACACCTTTTGGGTACTCATTAAAAATGACTTCCAGAGGCGCTTTAATGAGTACCCACAATGTATGTTTTCGCGGAGACATAAGGAAAGTACAGTGGAACCTCGGTAATTCGAACGCCAATTTTTCAAAACTACTGGATTTTTCGAAGACGACTGATGGTCCGGATTTTTTTTCACTATAATTTTTTGCAAAAATATCACCGATTTTTCAAATTTCAATTTTTCGAAAAAATCAATTTTTCGAACAGATTCGTCGGTCCAAATCAAAGAAATTCATATTAAAATCCCCCGCTAAATTCGAAATTCCAAACTGCCAATCAAGGTCACGCATGATGATCATGATTTCTTTGTGCGGCGAGTTCGATTGTAACACTCTCGAGTGACTTCACGGGTTTGTTCGCTACAGGTAATTGAAACCGGATTAACAGTGAATATTCCGAACAGATTCGTCGGACCCCTTTTAAAATCCCCTACCAAGTTCGAAATTCCAAACTGCCAATTAAGGTCACGCACGATGATCATGATTTCTTTGTGCGGCGAGTTCCAGTGTTACACACCCCAGTGACTTCACGGGTTTATTCGCTACAGGTAATTGGCACCGGATTAACGGTCACACTATTGAGTGATGATCCTTGATTGAGTAAAGGGTGTCTTTACTTGAGATCGTTAGCAATGATGTCTTATTTGATGTTTTTTAATTGTTTTAATTATGGGTCATTAATGAACTTTAATGATTTTAGAAATCAGTGATTCATGTAACGTGTAAATACGAAGCATCTGTAATAGTACGGTTACAACAAAAATAACAATTCTGAGACGAATTTCCTGAATGTTCATGGACGTTTTTTAAAGTGAAAGTAGGGGCAAAAAGGCGAAACAAAATTGGCTAGAAACGTGGAGTTAACCCTTTCAGATCTGTATCAGCCAGTTTTTTGCAGACTGATACAAAGCTTCGCTAGCTGTCAATGTTTGTTTTTTTCTGCACCGCGTTTTGCAAGATTAAATATTTCGTCAGTAAATTGGTTCGTTACTTTACATTTAACCTTCATTTTCATTATTGTAAATGGTTGTAAATAAAAATGTAAGTTCATGTTTTCTTTTTATTTTCTGGTTCCATATGTTGGTCTGTCAAGCGTAAAATGATGATTAGCTCAACCTTAAAGCAGCTCATTATCTTTAATGCTTCAGCAGATGTTCCCATTACTTCAACGATATTGAATTAAAAAATCCGAACATATCCGAAAACTACCGATTTCAGAAATTCTAACTACCTATAATTCGAAGAAATTCCTGCAGTCCCTTGCACTTCGAATTATTGAGGTTTGACTGTACTACTTTGAGGATACCCCCTCTTGTCAGCAGCTATGTAAGTCCATTATATACACATACCTAAAATTTGAGCAAATACATTTTACTGTCTGTTGATGTGTTAAAGATGTAGAAAAGGTGGCTTACATTGTAGAGTGATCACGTCAGAAGTGACATTTCTGTGACATCTGATCTGATTCTGAACTGTTTGCTGATGACTATCTGTCCAGTGCAGGACTGCCTGACAAAACTGGCATTGTTTCATTTAGTCCTGAAAAAACTTTTTGTCTGACAAATGTCCTGTGAATCTTAGCAAAGAAAATAATATTCTGACAACAAATATGCCTTCAGTCCTGCAGATACTTATCTGTCCTGCAAAAGATTACAGTCTGTCTGACAGCTGTCCTGCATCAGCAGAAAAGATTTAGTGAAGACTGCAATACTTAGGGTATATGTGGTCTCCAAGTCTGCAGTGCTTGGGACAGTGTGAATATGAATCTCTATCCCCATGCTTTAGCGATGGGGATATTGTTAACAATGCTTGGTCAGTCAAAGCTCTTAGATAAGCTGCTTTTTGGGGTATTTACCCAATTAAAAATTTTGAAACAGCAATTCAGATTAAATCTACATGTATGGGGTAAATACTCAATAATCAGTAAATTTTGCTCCCATTAATACAACAGGATATCTAAAAGAAAAATCCTGATACTCAATTCAATAAGAAATGGGTGGGTAAAAATGGACCAAAATATCCAGTTGCTTAAAACCTCATCTAAGGCACTGGTCATTCTGTCTGTCCATCACACTATATCCTCCTAAACCATTGGTCAGAATTTAACCAAACTTGCTACATGTACATGGTGTGCAACAGCAATATTATTTTTTATTAGCCCCATGTGACCTTCAGGTTATTTACATTGGGCGCCAGGTGTAACAGGTGAAAATATTATAACCACCAATGCCGCGTCCGGGGATTGAACCAGGGCCACCTGCGTGACAGGCCAACACTCTGCCATGTAGCTATAAAAGCCGGCTTGTACCGCAAGGCAGTACAAGGCTACAAATGTATCCTATACCTACATGTATCACAGCTACATATTCCCCCTCCATTTTTAGATTTTAAAAAATTTTAGAATCTAAAAATGTACTGCCTTGCGGTACAAGTCGGCTTTTATAGCAATGTGGTAGCGTTGGCCTGTCACACAGGCGGCCCGGGTAATAGAATTTTTTCACCTGTTACATTTCTTCAAGAAAACATATGTTGTGGGTACTTAATAGAAGTACCTCACTGAGGTGTTTCTAATGAGTACCCACAATGTAGATGTTTTCATGGAGAAATAACAAAAGTACATTATTTACCCCCACCCAATATCTGGAATTTTGCACAGAGTATGAATTTTTTTTAACTTTATGATTACAATGTAAAATGATCTGGAAAATTTATAATGTACATATACATATTTAATGAGGTAAGTTAAAGCTTTTTTTATGTGGGAAGGGTGGTGCTTCCTTGGTTTTGTTTTCTACTCCAAAATATTTGGTGCATCTATCGTACTGACTCAGAATGTTCCAACTGATATTCCTGACTAGCAAACTATACAGAACCAGATCAGATGCTGCAGAACAAGACTACCGTACTTTGTTAGTCACTCTTATAACTGTTTCAGACACATCAAAAGTGATAAAATGGGGTTGAAAATTTTTGAACAAATATGGTAAAGGAGTTCAGATGTCTTTTTATATCTGGAGCTTTATGTACATGTACATTTGTACATGTATCATCATTGAAATGTAGTTATACATGTACTTAACCCTTGTCCTGCTGAGCCTGGGTATACCCTGCCTTTGCAAACAGTGAAGATCCAGATCAGTTGGCTTCTGAAGAAGCCAACTGATCTGGATCTGCACTGTTTGTCATTCAGTATGTGAATTTATATCAACATCCTGGATCAAGTAATCTGATTGGCTGAAAATTGGAAGTGGGTGTGGCATCTTAATTTATTCAGCATGACAAGGGTTAACCCTTACCAACCTGAATAAATTAAGATCCCACACCTACTTCTAATTTTCAGCCAATCAGATTATTTGATCAAGGTTGTTGAGACAAATTCATATACTTTATGACAAGCAGTGCAGATCTAGTTCAGTTAAGCCAACTGATCTCAGCAGATATGGGATCTGCACTGTTTGCAAAGGAAACTTGCATATCAGGGTCTAGCAGGACCAGGGTTAATACTCAGTCAGACAACTTACTGACAGTCAGTGTCCTAAAATATCCCACTGTGTTTTTTTTCTCTCATATATACATGTATGTATACCCAGTAAGGTCAATGATTTAAAAACTACCAAAACCAACCCAGCCAATTATGTATACTGGTACATGTACTATCTGTTCTTTCACTTCACATAGTCTAAAAACCGTTACAGTCCCAGAAATTGACTTCCTTTGTGATATTCAACATGTTTTTAACATCATATACAGTAAACTTGTTTATGTACAAAGGTTGAATGTTGCAGAGAATCATTCATAGGGCTAGATAACTTAAGAAGGGGTATAAGGTAAATATTTTCCTTGTTTCTCCATAAAAACATAAGTACTCATTGGAAGCACCTTGATTAGGCCTTTCTAATCATAGTGAGTACTGCATATTTTTATGGAGAAACAAGAAAAATATTAACACTTTTTGGTGAAAGTGGACAGACTGCCTGGTTTGTCGTTCAGTCAGGTTGTGTAAAAGTACTCATTACCCTTAAGTACCAAGACACAAGAACTACAGATGACATTCTAAGCAAAATATTTTATGCTTTTTCAGAGAATATACATGTAATTTAAACTGTGCTCGACATGACCCCATTGGGTTGACTGGGCCGTAAAACCTCAACACAAACAAACATGTAATTTAAGGCATGTCATTTCTAGTGATTAGTCTGCAGGCCATTCACATAAGATATCAAGCCTTATTTTCTTGGAAAAATAAATAAAATAAATTACATCTGTTACAATTTTGATTAGCACTTTAAGGATTATTGAGACGTTTCTAAGCTGCTGTAAAAATTATTCTGTATTCTATTTTTACAAAAATATGTTATGAGTACAATACTCAGTAGAATCACCACAGGCACTTCATTTTCATGGAATATACATGTAGGAACAAAATATTTATCTTTAACTACATAGTTCTAGATAAGAGGATGTAGCCACATAATACAGTGTACTTCCATAGGTCTAGATAAGAGTGGGTATCCATAGCTACAGATAAGAGGGCTATCCACATAATATTTTTCTTATTTCTTGACGAAAACATACGTTGTGGGTACTCATTAGAAGTGCCTCGGCGAGGCGCTTCTAATGAGTACCCACAACATATGTTTTCGTCGAGAAATAAGAAAGATATCAGCATTTTCAGATGAAGAAAGTTCCTTATCTGTTGTTATGGGTATCAGGCAAAAAGTTTTTGCCGAGACACTTCTAATGAGTACCCTCAACACATGTTTTCGTCGAGAAATACATGTAAGAAAGATATCAGCATTTTCTGATGAAAAAAGTGCCTTATCTGTTGCTATGGGTATCAGGTAAAAAGTTTTCTATTTCTCAATAAAAACATATGTTGTGGGTACTCATTAGAAGCACCTCACTGAGGTGCTTCTAATGAGTGCCCAAAACATATGTTTTTTAGAAATAAGAAAAATATAGATACTTTTTGGTTGAAAAAAGTGCCTTATCAAGAGCTATGACTTTTCATTATATCTCCACAAAAACTTGTTGTATGTGTACTCATTAGAAACAACCCGGTAACATGCTTCTAATGAGTACCCACAATATGTTTTTTTAGTGAAAAAATAAGAAAAATGTCAATAGTTTTCAGATGAAAAAAGTACCTTATTAGAGCTACATGGACATTATGGCTCTGTCAAGATTTGCAAAAAGCTGGTCATTACTGGCCAGTTCAAATTTTGGTCCTCAAACCCAAATCCAGTGTTTTGTTTCCTTAAATTTTTTGTCATTATGTGTCATAAGGTCCCACCCTCACCCCAAACCTTTATGCAGTCTTAGAAGATGAGATGAAAAGAAAACAAGTTCTTAACATGTATAAAGTCTTGTATTAAGACAGTATTAAATATTTGGCAACTGAGCAAAAAATGGATAGAAAGAGTTCAGCTCACTGGCAATGACCACTTCAGGACTAGGAATACTGGCTAGGGCAGGTTCAAACACTCATTAAATCATGGGTCATACATGTACCTCTAGATAAGAGGGCTGTCAAGAAAATAGTTTTCTTATTTCTCCACAAAAACATATCTTATGGGTACTCATTAGAAGTGCCTCAGCAAGGAGGAGCTATTAAATGACTACCACAACATATGTTTAGTGGAGAAAATATGAAAATTGTCAGCACTTTTTGGTTGAAATAAAGGAGTGCCTTATCTGTTCTATATCTGCAGAGCCTTGGAAACTCTAATAACTCTAGAAAAGAAGTGATTTTTACATACTTGTATTAGGTTTTACTTATTTCTCCCCCAAAATATATTGTGGGTACTCCTAAGAAGAGCCTGAACTAGGCTCTTTTTATGAGTACTCCATAGCTCTTGATAAGGTGCTTTTTTTTTTTACCAAAAGGTATGTATATTTTTCTTATTTCTAGATGAAAACGTATGTTGTGGGTACTTATTTGAAGCGCCTCACTGAGGGGCTTCTAATGAGTATCCACAACCCACAACATATGTTTTTGTCGAGAAGTAAGAAAACTTTACCTGATACATGCATCCATTCTTAACTAGACCTATAGTACCCTCAACACCTGATTTCATGGAGAAATGAGAAAAAAGTATCAATACTTGTCAGTTGAAAAAAAGTACCTTGTCTGGAGCTGTGAACCCAGTAGCTTGTTTGGTCTTTATGAAATTCTTTTTCTTCTTGTAGTTCTCAGTTTTGTTTCTCTTTCAGAAATGGATAAGAATCTCACAAAGACGAGGCAAGAAGAAGCCACCACGCTGTGAACTATGTCATTTTCAATTTAACCGACACAAGAGATTCAAGGTAAACATGTACACAATATACATCATGTCACCAAATGTTTTTTTTTTTCAACGGAATCATCATCATCATCATCATCATCATCGGATTTTTTATTAACATGCAGGTACAGGGGCAACATCCACATCAGTGGGCCCCCTTCTAGGTAGCTGGCTTGCTGCACACTTGGCAGATCTCACACCAGGGCCTGGTTGTTCAAAGTGTCGTTAGCTTAACGAGCTCGTTAAGGGTCATTTCGTTAACTGTTTTAGCGGTTTCAATATACAATATTCTGATATTTTTTGCTGAAAAAATATGAGTAGCTTTTGCACTGCAAAAGCTACTCACATTTTTTCAGCAAAAAATTTCAGAATATTTGCGTATCACTTGATGTAAATTTTAACGAATCGTTAACTAACGACATAGTTAGTTTTGAACAACTGGGCCCAGATCTCTGGGTGTGTCTATCATGAGGATTGGTATCCAAGAGCTTTTACAAAAGCTACTCACATTTTTTCAGCGAAACTTACCAATGTATTTGCCATATTTTAAGATAGAAATTTTAACATCATATTAGCTAAAAATTTTGATAAGTTTTGAACAACTGGGCCCTCGTCTGGGATTGCTAACAACAGTAGTGAGGTTTATTGTTTCTCATTATCTAGAGCTGCATGTATATTTCCGAATGCTGATAATACATTTTTCTGTTTCATTTCGAAAACATGCCTATTCAAATATATTGAAAATATTACCACCAAAAAATGAAAAATTTCAGATAAAATTTTTTGATATTTTTCATATTTCTGCTCAAAACATAGATTGTGGGTGCACGTTAGAACTGCCTCGCCGAGGCGGTTCTAACGAGTACCCACAATCTATATTTTGAGCAGAAATAAGAAAAATAATGTATACCCCTGTAAACCCCAGTTTTACTATATAAAAGTGGGGTTTAAGGGGGTCAAAATTATATAGGCATGTTTTCGTGATGTTTTTTTTTTTTTTACAGTTTAGCCAGTGGAGATGGCCAAGAGTGAATGCTAGAGACAAATGCCTTCACATTGTATTTCTACTAAACTTAGTGATAATGGTGGGCTGTGCTATCGCTACAATTATGTGTTTCCTCTCAGATCGTGATCAAGTGAATAAATTTCCAAAGAACAAGGTAAAACTGACAACAGAGGAAATAATAACCCTCACTTGCGGCGTGATGTTCTTTGTGGCTTTCTTTATAGCTATGACAGTTGAGATAAAGGCTCGGCATACCCTGTACAAGCTGTTTATGAAATTTCTCATGCATAATACGGAATGGACTGTGGAACAGTATGATAAAAGGAAGGATCCTTTATACAATCTTTCTCCGCCAACACGTTTATGAGGTACAGTACACTTGCAGGATAAATAGGTGTGATTCTTTTGGGTACTTACAGGCAGTTGGCCATAACTCCAGATAAGATATTTTTCAACCAGAAAATGTTGATATTTTCAGAGGTCAGGGAGGAGTATTTGGTGATAATTGTGGGATATTTTTTCTTATTTCTCCATAAAAACATATGTTGTGGGTATTCATTAGGAGCGTCTTGCCGAGGCGCTTCTAATGAGTACCCACAACATATGTTTTTATGGAGAACTAGAGAAAATTATCCCATAATTATCATCAAATACTCCTCCTTAACAAGTCCTCTGATTTTATTTCGGCCTGAAGACACATATTGAGGTTACTCATTAGAAGCTCACTGAAGTATATTAAAATGTTAAAGGTACTCATTAGAAATGCCTCTGTGGGGCATTTCTAATGAGTACCCATAGCATGTACTTCTTTTTGTGGAATGAGAAATAAAATATTTACCTGCTACTTCCTCACATATGCTGGGGTTACTCATCAGAAACACCTCACTGAAGTATAAAAAAATGTTATAGGGTTATTAGAAATGTCTCACAGGTATTTCTAATGAGTACCTATGGTGTAACTTTTTTGAGGAGTAATAAACCAAATATTTACCTGCTATCCCCTCTTTTCTAGGGCTTTATTATATGTATATCTCTAGTTAAGATGTTTTTTTTTTTTTCTCAGCCAAAATATATAAATGGTTTAATTTCTTTACAAAAACTGCTGTGAATAATACTATTTGGTACCATGGCAATTCTAATGTGTTCCTGCAACATATTGTTTTCATATTGTTTTGAAAAACAACATATTGTTTTGCAAAACAAGAAATACATGGCTATCTCTCTCATCTGGAACTATGGTAAAGTGTTAAACCATTTTTTTTTCTTTTGTAATGCAGTTATCTCCTACATTTTGTAGATATGACAGAGTAACAGTGGCAGAATACGGTAAATGTCCTAAAAATTCGAACACTAAAGCGTCTGACAAAATGACATATGCAAACGGTGTGGACCCTGATTAGACTGCTCCTGAAGGAGCAGTCTGATCAGGGTCTACACTGTTTGCCATTCCACTAAATATTTAAAGAAACTGCTGCATAAAAAGCAATAATTAAGCCAAAAGAGTATGGAATAAAGTGTTCGAAATTTTAGGAAATTTACCGTACCCACGCGCAGAATATAGAATGAGCATTTTTTCTTCACAAAAAATTAAATTCTCGGATTTCATAATAATTAACCAAGTCAGTTTTGATGAGATTCCAGAATTTGTGCTGTGTTGAGATAAACAAAACAAATAATGATAACTTGTCTGAGGCCCTCTGCCTGATATAATGTGTTTATTTCTAGGTCTGACATGCAGTTTTGCATATAAAGTTAACCCTTAAAGTGCCCTGCAAACTTGTAGCAGACATTTTGAAATGCTTTTTTTTTTTTTTTTTTTTCAGAGAAATTAAGTCTTGGCATTTTGTGTAAATTTTCTGCCAAGCAAACAATTTACTTGAAATGTCAAGATTTATTTTCTCTGAAAAATAAGAAAAGAAAATTTTGTCTGCTGCAGTTTTGATTTGTGTTTTGTTGGTTAACAGTTATAAATTGTCAAGGCTGTAGTGTTTATGGTGCCTTTGTGGAATTTATCTTCCCTTAAAGTGCTAAGCAGAATTGTAGCAGACCACATTCTTTTTTTTTTAGGAGAAAATACTTAGCATTTCATGTGAATCAACTGTTAAGCAGATGCTTTACATAACATACCTAGCCTTAATTTCTCTGAAAAAAAAAATATATATATACATGTATATATATATATATATATATATATATATATATATATATATATTAACATTTATATATATAACTGCTATCTGTTGTAGTTGTCATTAGTGCTTTAAGAGCTATCAAGATATACAAAATGTACATGTCTCAGCAAGTTGTGTAGATTTGATCAAACTGCTGTTTTAGCCAGATCAAACTGCTTCTAAAAGCAGCAGTTTGATCAGGGGCTGCACTTGTGCGCTTCAGCCAGCATGTGTTAGATATTCAGAAAGTCCCAAGTATTTAAGGGAAAGTATACTGCCATTTTTTTTTAAAGGGAGAGAGTTTCTGCAGAATTTAGTTTAGTTCCCATGTACTTGTACTTGAATCCTTTCATAAATGGAGACTAATCTTAATCCTTAGTGCTAATCACAACTGCAGCAGATGTCATTTTTATTTATTTATTTATTTATTTTTTTTTTTGTATTTTTGAGACTTGGTAGTTCATATGAATCATCTTCATAGCAGACAATTCACATGAAATGCCATTTTATTTTCTCAGATAGTCTTATTTTCTCTGAAAATGAGACTTGGAAATAAGACAGCATTTCATGTGAATCATCTGCATGTCAAGTCTTATTTTCTCTGAAAGTCTTATTTTCTCTGAAAAATAATAATAAAAACTAGTATGTTGTCTACCGGTACTAAAATTTCACTTAGTGCTTTAAGGGTCAAAGATAGGAACTTGCTGTTTTCATATTTCTTTATGATATACACTCGTTGAATAACCTCTTTAGAACTGTCTCACCAATAGAACAGTCTATAAGACAATAAGATGCCCTGTGCTTTATGAGATGTTTTTCTGAACCCAGGTCTGTTTCTGTCATGTTAACAGAATTTGACCACAAATAATATTAATCATTTTCACGAAGATTAATCCTGTCAGGTAATGAAGGGAGTATTCAGAAATTAGTTTTTGTTATTTTTTGCAGTAAGGCATATCTTGTTGGTAATCATATCTCCAGATAAGGCCCCTTTTTTCAACCAAAATTTATTGATATTTTCTCATTTTTCCACTAATACATGTATATGTTGTGGGTACTCATTAGGGGCACTTCTAATGAGTACCAACAACATAGTTTTTGTGGAGAAGTAAAAAAGAAATATTCACCTGATACCACTTCTCATCTAGTGCCATTGGTTATCAGGGAATCCGGAATTCCATTGAGTACACACACAATGTGTTTCAGTGCAAATAACAAAAAAAAAAAACAGTTCTGAGGAAATAATGGTTTTCTTACTTCTTAGTAGAAGAGGAACAGTACTTTTGATATACAGTAAATATCCTAAGATTTTGTAATGAAATGGCATATGCAAACAGTGCACTGTTTGCCATTCCACTATATATTTTAAGACACTGAAGACTAGAGACCCCTAAATAGGTAACTAGCAAACAGTGCAGACCCAGATCAGAAGCCACAGAACACGGCATCTGATCTGGGTCTCCACTGTTTGCAAATAGTTTAACCATTTTTCTTTAGAAATATCTATATAATATAGCCTGACATATCTATGATCAAAAATGGATTCTTCTAATCTATAGTGTGGGAGAGTTTATTTCGTCTTTAATGGGTTAAGGCACAACTGCGTGAAAAGCAAAATTTAGGCCAAACAGTGTAGAATAAAGCATTCAAAGTTTTAGAAATTTACCGTACTGATAAACATTTTATCAAGGAAGAGTTGTGAGTCTTTTGGTGGAGAATGGGCATCCCTCACTATGCTCTCCCAAAAGTAAGTAACACAACTGGAGCCATTACTACACTAAAGCATGGAGTTTTGTGGTTCCACTGCAGTGTTGCACCTAGAGTGGGGCATGGGGCCATTTGCCTTCCTACATTTGTTAAAGTCATTAATGACCCTTTCAAAATAAACATGGGGCCCAGGCAACTAATGAGTACCCACAACATATGTTTTTGTGGAGAAGTAAGAAAATAATTTACTTGATACCCACTCCTATCTGGCCCTATGACATACATGTATACAACATGTTTTCATTGAAACATGATAATTTATTCATCCAGATACCCTTCTAATCTGGAGCTACATGTATGTTCGAATGTTAATTAATCCTTGTCATGCTGAATAAATTAAGATGCCATGCCCACTTCTAATTTCCAGCCAATCAGATTACATGTACTTGATCCAGATTGTCGATATAAATTTACATACTTAATGGCAAACAGTGCAGAGCCAGATCAGTTGGCTTCTTCAGAAGCCAACTGATCTGGATCTACACTGTTTACAAAGGCAAGGTATAACCAGGTTCAGCAGGACTAGGGTTAAAAATCCCTTTCAGCCAAATGATCAAATACATGTACACATGTACGACTCGAAGATGCTGTGATAAATAGTTACAAATATTTAGTCATGATACATATATAGGGTATAAATTATTCATAGTCATGTGTAAATTCTTTGTTACTTCTTCAAGTTCAAGAAAATGTTAGTGGTATCTTCATGTAAGACCGATATCTAATGCTGTTCTAATTAATACCCATAACATGTTTTTCATGGAAGGTGTATAAACATTGCTAAAGATAAGCATGGTATAATGAAAATATGTTGTGCCTCTGAGAGGCCTTTCTGGGTACCCACAACAGATGTTTTCAAGGTGAAATGAGAAAATATGAGCCAGCACATGACAAAACCTACAAAATGGCATGTGCATCCAGGGAAGACTCAGATCAGCCTTGGACTCAGATCACTTTGCGCACATGTCTTTGTAGGTTTTTTCATGCATTGGCTCGTATTGAAGAAAAGTTTCTGAATCTGAGTGTAAAAAGTATTTAGGTCTTGACCTCAAGCTATAGTTAAGCTTATTTTGTGAAAGGCATAATACCATAAATTTGGGATGTGTTCACACACGATCTGATTCTGTAAGATGCTGGCCAAATTAACCCATTTATGCCAAGTGGACTCTTCTACCTAAGCTCTTTGGGCAGGTCCATTTCCAATAGAAGGAATGTCTGGTTATTTTTTTTATTATTTCCCCATGTTTAATAGAACTTCCTGTATTTAATGCTTTTATGGGATGCTAGGCTTAGGCTTACTTTTTGTAAATGGGTTAAAACTCTGAAAATTGCAACCGGAGATTGATCATGAAATATTTTCTACGGTCACTCTCTCCCTTCCGCTGATTCAAGAAGGGCAGTTGTCAGTTTCTGGCGAAAAAATGTGCAGAGTACTGGTGAACCGCTTAGAGGACTAAGTCTGCCCAGTAAACGTGTGGTTAGGTAAACTGACTGCGCTCGACATGACCCCATTGGGTTGACTGGGCCGTAAAACCTCAACACAAACAAACAAGCAACCCCTTCCACCTCTCCTCAGTGATTTATTTACAGTTTGGATCTATTGAGTCCCAAGGACTCACATACATTGTAATTAGAATTCACTGAGTCCTATGATAAAATCAGGAGTCTGTTATTTATTTGAGAGCAAATTTCTGCTGTTTTTCTGTGAGTTCAGGGACTCACTTTATAAAATTTGTGAGTCCCAGAGAAAATTATGAGTATATGAAGCAGGACTTGCGGGTAAAAAAATCATTACTCTCCCGCTTCCCAATCCCCTACAAAAAATATTGGCATTCGTTCCTCATTTTTTTGTACAAAAATAGGTTTGATACTCATTTAATAAATATTGCAGTGGTAAATGTCCTAAAATTTTGTACACCAAAATTTCTGATAAAATGGCATAAGCAAACTGCAGACCCAGATCAAAAAAAAAAAAAGAAAAAAAAAAAGGTTGGAATAAGGTGTGAGAAATTTTAGGACATTTACTTTTACCATACCAAGACTTCTAATGGAAATCCCATAACATTTCTTCTCTTGGAGAAATGACCTTTATCAGGATAACACTTTCACCTGTTTTTTTTTTTTTTTTGAATAAGTATTCACACAGTTAATGAAAAACAAAAGCAAAAAAAATATTCATTTATTGAGGGCTAAGTCATAAATTTCATTGCTCAATTCTGATAAAAAAAAAGTGGATTATTTACAGCATAATTTATACTTTACATTTAGACAATTTTAAATTACTTGAATTACTAGCGATTATTTTGCAATGCTATATCTAGCATATATATATCTAGCATATAGTTTAATGTACATTGCCTATTATATTACAGCTTTTTACTTATGGGACTTTTGCAGAACAATGCATTCTAGCATAATATTTGCCTGTGTTTAAACAGACCTGAAGTCTTGCAGTTCATATCTTTGATTGTGTGTGTTAGTGTGGTTGGTGAAGAAGGTTTGGGGGCTCAGACTTTGAAACAGCTTTTAATATATGTGCAATGAACAAATGTACATGAAATATTATGATTTTAGTGTGCACGCACTCAATACATGCATAATGTAATTGTAACCTTACCTGAACATACACAGTAAATTAGCATAATGGTTATGGTAAAAGTCCTGAGTAGTATAGGGTTCCACCATGGACCCTCCTTATTGGAATTCCCTCCTTAGGGGAATTTTGTATGGGAGAAAAATCTCCAAAATATGACTATTTTTCAATTTAAGCCTGAAAAAATCTCCCATACAAAATTCCCATGAGGAGGATCCATAGTGGCATCCTATACTACTGTCCTGAAACTCTGTACACCTAAGTTTCTGATAATATGGCATATGCGAACAGTGCAGATCCAGATCAGAATGGAGCAGTCTGATAAGGGTCTACACTGTTTGCCACTCCACTACATGTAAGTGTTTTAGAAATAACTACATGAATTTAGTCCAGAAAAGATTGGAATAAAGTGTTTGAAAATTTTAGGACACTTACTGGATTAGTGTTATTGCACAAGACATACACATGGCAACAGGTAAGGCACTTTTTTCATCCGAAAACTGCTGATATCTTTCTTATTTCTCAATAAAAACATATGTTGTGGTACTCATTAGGAGCGTCTCGCCGAGACGCTTCTAATGAGTACCCACAACATATGTTTTCGTTGAGAAATAAGAAAAATATTATGTGGATACCCCCTCTTATCTGTAGCTATGCATACATTGTGTATGTACTAGAATCCCTTTGTAGAGGTAATCCAGTGGTGCCAGTAATAATTGCATATTTGTAGAGAACTAACAAAGCAAAAATTACCTGAATACTCTCTGTCTGAACTGTCACCAAAATATTGCCTCAACTTGAAATGCCTTCTACCTATGACAAGGATTTCCCAGTCTCCTTATTCAGCTTGTACATGTACATTGCAGGGCCCCAGATATATGAGCCAGTGCATGATAAAACCTACAAAATAGCATGTGAGCCCAGCAAAGGTCAGTGTGGGCATCCTCCCAGTTTGATCAGTCTTTGCTATGCGCTCAGTGGAGAGCTAAAGACCAAAGCTTTCTTCATGCGGACAGCAAAACCTCTGATCAGACTGGATGGATACCCAGGCTTATCTGAGTCTTCACTGGGTGCACATGACATTTTGTAGGTTTTGTCATGTGCGGGCTCATATTGTTATTTTGTGAAGATAAAATACCAAAATATTTCTTTATTTTGTCCATGAAATTAAATGTTTAAGGGACAAAGATGATCTAGTCAGATATCAAAACATATGTTTGTGGTGAAATAAAGAAAAAGAGACTTTCATCTGTATTCTCTGCTTACCAGGGGCACTGCACATTGTATTATTACCCTGATAATGGCCCTCTCTGACCACTTACAGAATCTTTTGATGAAGAAGCATACCTCTAGACAAGACATCACAAAAACATGTTTATACAATTTTGATCCCCTTTAAACCCCACTTTTATATAGTAAACTGGGGTTTACAGGGGTATACAATATTTTTTTTCTAATTTCTGTTCCAAAAACATAGATTGTGGGTACTCGTTACTAGTTATTAGAACTGCCAAAGTGAGGCAGTTCTAACAAGTACCCACTGTCTATGTTTTGAGCAGAAATATGAAAAATATCAGAATTTTTTATCAGAAAATTTTCCTGTTTTGGTGGTAAAATTTTCAGTATATTTGAATAGGTATGTTTTCGTAATGCTTTGGATAAAGAAGCAGATCTCTAGACAAGAGGAGTATCCAGAAAATTATTGCTCTTATTTCCCAACAAAAATAAGAAAAATATCAATACTTTTGTTGTGAAAATGGAGCCTTATCCCAAACTATGAGAAAACCATGTTGATGTACAGCAAAGCCTTTATAAGAGTACAGAAATGTGAAATTTGATCTGATGCCCCTTTTCATAGCACTAGATAAAGACCCCCCTTTTTTTTTCTTATTTCACCCCAGAAATGCATATTGCAAGTTGTTATTAGAAACTAGGCAGATAATTCACATAAAATGTTAAGCCTTAATTTATCAAAAAATGATAATAAAATTGTAGTCTGTTGCAGCTGTGATTATCCTTTTAAGGGTTAAATGGTGGATATATAGCATTGGCCCTCTTAGGGAGGGAAGAAAAATCACAATGCAGTTTATTCAGAATTACACCCTTAACTAGAACATTGTAGAACCCTGTCTTTTCTTTTGTTATTATTTTTTTTCTATAAAATTTACAAAATCATTGAGAGTCCAGTAGAAAAGCTAAGTCTGTGATAGGTATGCATTCATGGAATGAGAAGTCTCTTTATAAGAGATTAAATTTGTAGTGAGAAAATTTTAATCCTTAAAGTGCCTGAGAAAATAAAGCCTGACATTTCTTGTAAATTATATACTTAGCAGATGATTCACATGAAATGTCAAGCCTTGTCTTCTCTAAAGATGGTGAAAGAAATTAGACAGTTCCTGTGCTGCAATTTTGTTTGGCAATTTAAGGGTTAAATAATTTTGTATTGCTCCAACTGGTGACTGTTAACCCTTGTCATGCTGAATAAATTAAGATGCCCACTTCAAATTTCCGGCCAATCAGATTACTTGATGCGGGTTTTTGATAGAAATTCACATATTTAATGACAAACAGTGCAGATCCAGATCAGTTGGCTTCTTCAGAAGCCAACTATCAGGATCTACACTGTTTGCTAAGACAGGGCACGTCGTTTTTAGCAAGACACGGGTTAAGAAGCATTTCTTTAGAGATGGGCAAGTTACTTCTCTTGGTTTTGCATTTGAGACGCAAGGGTAGAAAACACACCTTCGGACATGCACAAAGGGGTGATTCAGATCAGCCATCTGAACAGAATCTTCACTGGGTGCATTTTGGATAACCAATGATGCAAAGTTTTTACATGCAGACAATGAAGACTCGGATCAGACTGCGTGGATGTGCAATGGATGCGCACACATATTTGAGTTTTCCTTGGGTGCATGTCAAAAGGTACCTTTTTCCCATTGAGGCTCATATGTTTTGTTTACAAGTACCATATGTCATTTACAATGTATATGAGTTGCATCATACAAAAAAATCGTTCAGTGACATTTGTGAATACTGAGGCTCAAGTCTGATAAACAATGTTCGGGACTTTCTCTGTTCTCCAATATGGTTTATATATAGACTCCAGTTATTTAGGCCACTGACAGAATTATAATACTACAGAATGTATGGAGAGCAAAGGCCTGAATGATACTTTGCACATGCACAGGATGATCTGAATCTACACATTTTACGCATGTTCTAAGGCCCTTTTTTGCTTGACGCAGCCCATATAATGTAAAGCAAACAGCAGATTCCCTAGTTAGTTGGCTTAAAAACATAGGCAGGTCAGAGTATTCACTGTTTGCATTGGGCAAACCATATTTACCTAGGCCCAGTTGGTCAAAACTTAACAATGTTGTTCGCTAATGTGACTTAAAAATTTCTATCTTGAAATATGGCTAATACATTTATATTTTTTGCTGAAAAAATGTGAGTGCAAAAGCTACTCAAATTTTTGCAACAAAAATATCAATCTATTCAGAAATACTTCAGCAACAACAGTTATTAACAAGTTTGTCATTAACAAGCTTGTTAAGCTAACCATACTTTGAAAAACTGGGCCCTGGACTATTTCATAGCTACAGATAAGACTAATATACTGAAAATTACTTTATTTCTCCACCAAAACATACATTGTGGGTACTCGTGTGAAGAGTCTCACCAAGGTACTTTCAATGAGCATGTGTTTTTGTTGAGAAATAAGGCAAATATATTCTGGAGCTATATTAAGCTGCTGTCATTTTAAGGGAAATGGACACACTTTCAAGGAAGATAACTCAGTCTGAATTGATTTTGCTCCTGAAAAAAGGCCCACCAGATCTCTTCAGAAGGGGCTTGGTGTGCAGGACAGCAAACAGGAAGTCAAAAAAGTTGTCTGCCTTGTAAAAAATGGCAGAAAATCTACCCAGTGTATTCAGTCCCCTTGATTAACCAGGGCCCAGTTGTTCAAAGCATCGTGAGCTAGTTAGTGGTCAAAATGTTAACTGTTCCACTAAGTACAATACCTAATTCACAGGTATTTTTGCTGAAAAAAATGTGAGTAGCTTTTGCAAATGCAAAAGCTACTCACATTTTTTCAGCAAAAATATTAGCATATCTGTCGTATTTAATGATCAAAGTTTTAACAATACCTTAACTAACGACATCGTTAGTTTTAAACAACTGGGCCCTGGTAGTCAAATGGTTCTGATATACATAGCTCCAAATAAGAGTGGGTATCCATGTGTTAGTTTCTTTATTTCTTCACAAAAACATACATTGTGGGTACTCATTAGAAGCACCCCGGTGAGGTGCTTCTAATGATTACCAACAACATATGATTTCTTGAAGAACTAAAGGCTCCATGTTCCTCAGAAATTGACATGTTATTGTCCAATAAAGGTTTAATAAATTGATATATGGTATTAATACAGTCGTAAGATGTGGCACCTGACAGCCTGTAAAATTTCAGTTAGTCTCTCGTTTTTGAAATGATTTTTTATGGTATCACTGAATTAATGTTGCCAATATTAATTCAGGGATATGATAAAAAAGCATTTCATTTTTGATCCAGATCAAAAGAGAGACTAACTGATGGGGCTGGTCGGGTGGTGCAAAGATGTCATGTATCTTGTGTCACCGGGTCGTACAACTGATATTGGCTTACAGTGGGGCAAGGCCTGCTATCCTTGTAGTAAGTTTTTTGTAAAGGTAGAGGGGGAACGTTTTTATTCCTTCTGTTTCTGTTTCTTCCCTTTCATTCCTTTTCCTCTTTCTTCCCTGTTCCTCTCTTTCATCTCTCAAACTATCCCTTCTATCTCTTTTCTCCCTTTCTCTGGGAGACGACACAAAATGACCCACAAGGGTTGACTTGTCGTTAAACCCCAGCACAATCAAAAGAGACTAACTGAAATTTTACAGGTTGTCAGATGCCACATTTTATGATCGTATAACTACTATATATCAATTTGTTAAACCTTTTTTTGGATCAAAACTTTGTATTTTTTGAGGAATATGGAGCCTTTAAGAAAAATATCAGTACTTTTTGGTTGAAAAAAACGTCTTATCTGGAGCTATGATACAGCAGACATATAACTAGGAAGAGCTGTTTATCTACATGTACATGTATATTGATGGTATTAAATATTGTAGGATATATTAAGGTGCCTTTTTGCTTTGTTGCTTGGCACGTACTCATCGAGAAGATGCATAATTAATTTCTCATGTTCTTATTAGATTAATAATTATTTCTTGATGTGTTTAACAGTTCATATGCAGTTATTTGCATGCCAGAAATTTGTATTTTATTGGCTTTAGTTGATTTTGTCTATGTTATTTTATACATGTCACACATTAATTAATAAGTTGTAGTGTTACCTCCCTTGCCACATTATAGGTGTGAGCATTTTATGCTGTCTTTATCTTTGAAGCATATAATTATAATATCGAGGGTTGAGCGCAAGACTGGCGTAAGTCAGATGGTTGTTTTTCCCCAAACCTAATCTCCTCACCATGAAGGTGTTATGAAGATTACAACATTTCTTTCTGTAAACAATGAAAATTTAGGTGCCATTGCTCGTATGAGCAATGGCACCTAAATTTGCATTGTTTACAAAGGGGTCCAAGTTGCCCCTAAACAAGGGTTTCAAAAATATGTTTGAGTTACCATAGTCTTGCGCTCAACCCTCAATATGAAGTATACTGTTTTGATGCAAATGTCCCTTATGGGTTGATGCATTCTTAAGCCTAAACTCATTATTATTACATGAAACAAATTTGTCATTTGGTAAAGATAATGTTTGCTAGTGAAGAAAAACAAAACGTTTTTCTTCATTGATTTTCAAGTTGTTTTAATGTTTGTTTCATACATTCTAAGTTTACACATTAGTGTAAGCCTATGACTTCAGAAAAGGTATTTTTCTTATTTCTCCATTCTGAAAAAATGTTGTGGGTAGTAATTAGAAGCACTTTGCTAGGTGCTTCTAATGAGTACCCGCAAGACCTTTTTTCTTATTTGAAAAACATGGTTTGAGTACTCATTAGAATGAGTAACCGCATCATATGTTTTCATGAAAAAAAAAAAAAGAAAAAAGAAAAGTATTTTTATAGATGCTCCTTATTTGGGGCTATGTTTTTAAACCATAGTTAATTGATCTGGAGGATGTCAGTTTGGTGCATTGTTTCAAAATAAAGTGCTATTTGGTTAACAGTATTTATGTAGCTCTTGATATTACCATATTCACCCTATATATTGGGACATATTACTTTTTACCATACTTGTTCTAAAATTTGAACAGATCAGTTTTACTCCCTGTTGATCTGTCTTAACCCTTAAACTGCCAATCACAACAATTGTCGTCTGATTTGTCATCTGCTTGTGATTTTAAAAGTCATTTCTGCAAACACTGTGGACCCAGATCAGACTGGAGCAGTCTGATCTGGGTCTACACTGTTTGCCTGTATGCAAAAATAGGTTTGAAAAGTTTAATTGCAAGAATATTCAGCAGACGCCATAAACAGACGACATTTTCAGATGCAGGTTTTCTTGGCGTTTTAAGGGTTAAAACTGCTGGACTGAGTGGCAAACATTATAGATCTCATTCTGCTGCATCTGATCTGGGTCCACACTGTTTATTCAGGCCTGGTGCTGGAAACTAAGGCCCTGATAGGACTGCAACTGCTGCTTACATATACTGATCTAGACCTAATTTTTTTTTCACATTTTCATGGCAAGATTGCAATGAATCAGAGACAGAAGTTAGTAAAGCCTACAAAATGCCATATACAAACTTATTGATTCAGATTTACCCATTGTAGTCCGGAAACCCAAAAAGGGCAAATAGTGCAGACCTAGATCAGATGCCACAGAACGTGGTGTCTGATCAGAGTCTTCACTGTTTGCAAGTACCGGTAGCCCAACCATTATTCTCTAGGATTATCTAAATCACAGCCTGACACACCTAAAATCGAAATTAGAGTCTTCCAATATATGATGTGGGAGAATTCATTCAGTCTACAATTGGTTAAGGCAGTATTTGCATAGTTCGAGATAAGAGGAGTATCAAGTAAAGATAAACATGCTGTGGGTATTAGAAGTACCTTGAGGGCGCTTCTTATGAGTACTTTTTCACATGTTCAGTTGAAAAAAAATCTTATTTGGAGATTGGGATTTTTTTTGTTGTTATTTGCCTTGTGAGTGAGGGGATTTCAGTGAGTACTCACAAGATGATTTGATACAAAGAAAAAAAAAAAAATCCTTATCTTCTTATGTAGATCTGTTGAACAGCAAAGGTCATGAGCAGCTTGCACATAGTATCTGAATTGTCCATGGCATTTTTATTGATTTTACTCTGATCTTGCTTACCTTATTCGGCCTATTTACCGCACTGTGCGCTTAGATTTTTTAAAAATACTGTGAAAACTTGTGGTAAAATATGTACCTACCTATCTTAAGGGTACACTTTAAAACAATATCAGCGAAGGACTTATCAAATGTGCTTATGCGATGTTTTTTTGTTGTATTTTTTTTTGTATTTTTTTTTCCTGATTTTCTTTATAAAAACATATGTTGTGGGCACATATTTGAATTGCATCGACTTATAGATGCAGTTTAAATGAGTACCCACAACTTATGCCTTTATAAAGAAGTAGACAATACGTACACTGGCTGTAATCTGAAGACTACAGAAATGTTTGATTGTGCGCTTATAGAGGTATTGTGTTAATTAGGTCAAACATTGTATTTTGTCTATTTATTTACTTCTGTTAAGGATACATTATGACAAAACCTGTCTTTGGGCTTATCATGGTTTTCATAGACTTTGTCCATATTTGTAGTTCATAGATTGAAGCTGAAACTTTTTCACCATTTCTATAGTATATTTGTTGACCAGCAGTTTAGTAGGGCAACCAAAACAGTATTAGGAACTTTGAAGACATAAGCCATCTAGGGGTTAAATAAGCTCAGAATATATCCTGATCAGAATGAGTATATGTAGCCTGGTCTGAACCTATGTAGTTGACATGTGCATAGATCTAGATAAGAATGGGTATTCAGATATTTTTTTTTTTTATTTTCCCATGAAAACATGTTATGGGTACTCATTAGAAGTGTATTGGCGAGTCTCTTCTAATGAGTACAACAACATGTGTTTTCATGGAGAAATAAGAAAAATATCAATACTTTTTGGTGAAAAAAAAAGCATCTTATCAAGAGCTATGCCTGTGTGCAAAGGCAGGTTTTGTTATGTTAAATTGTGGTTTGTTTATTTTTGCTTGTAATTGTACATAGAACTGTGTAAGAAGGCATGAAATATCATTCTGTAGCTTTATGTAAATAATGCCTGTTGTTTTTAGCTTCTTGTTATTGTGTAAACTATTCCATTTATTTTTTTCTTGTTTTTGTTTGTACCACTTTAATAATTTGTTTTCAAATTTATTTTTCCCACTGTTTATACTACTTTAGGTACACTGTAGTTATTACATTAAAGGTGACCTACAAACAAATGATGCATTAAAAAACATGCCTATATAATGTTGACCCCCTTAAACAATAAATCTGGGCTTTACAGGGGTAAACATTATTTTTCTTATTTCTGCTCAAAAACATAGATTGTGGGTACTCATTAGAACTGCCTCAGTAGATTGTGGGTACTCATTAGAACTGCCTCAGTGAGGTAGTTCTAATGAGTACCCACAATCTATGTTTTGAGCAGAAATATGAAAAATATCAGAATTTTTTTATCTGAAAATTTTCATTTTTTGGTGGAAAAATTTTCAGTATATTTGAATAGGCTTGTTTTCGTAATGGTGAGATGTATAGAGGAGTATCTAAATAAACTTTTTTCTTACTTTCAGCCAAAACTTACGTTGGGACTTCTCAGTACTAGTGCTTTCTTGAGGCGCCTTTAACTAGTACCCACAACATATATATTTTTTTTTTTGGAGAAATAAGAAAAATATCTTTTTTTTTGGTTAAAAAGTGTGCCCCATCCGAAGCTATGGAAAATCTGAAAGATTAAACTAATATTTGCATTAAAGAAACTCACTGGAATTACTTTGAGGAAGCAATTTAAATGAGTTGATGGCAGTTGTCAGTTTCTGGCAAAAGAATGTGCACAAATACAGTTTAACCGCTTAGAGGACTAAGCCTGTCCAGTAAAAGTGTGAGAAGGTAACCTGACCAAATCAATATGACCTTAACCCTTGTCCTGCTAAGCCCGGATATATCCTGTTTTTCAAACAGTGTAGATCCAGATCAGTTGGCTTCTGAAGAAGCCAACTGATCTGGATCTGCACTGTTTGAATTCAAGTATGCAAATTTATTGCAACAATCTGGATCAAGTAACCTGATTGGCTTAAAATTAGAAGTAGGCGTCGAATCTTAATTTATTCAGCAGGACAAGGGTTAATAGTGTTGACTGGGCCGTACAACTCCAGCTCAAACAAACAAAATCAAGTTATGCTGCTTAGTTTGACAAAAGATGCTTTATTTCTTTACCCAAAAGTATGGATATATTTCTCTGTGAAAACACGTGAGTAGTCATTAGAGATGCCTCAGAGAGGAGCTTTTAGTATCCACAGCTTGTATTTTCATGGTGAAGTAAAAAAAAAATGTTGGGATACTTCTTATCTGGGGCTATGTATGGTGGTGCAGAAATATAAGATGGGCCACCTCATGACAAAACCAACAAAATGGCTTTGCACCCAGCAAAGACAGATCAGCCGGGGCATCCACACAGTCTGATCAGTCTTCGCTGTGCATTCAGTGGGTAACTAGGGACCCAAGGTTTCTTCATGCACCATAATTCACCCCTCCCCACCCCACCCCTTCACACACACACACCTAGACTTTTACCAGTTTCATCAACAAGTGCTCCATTTAGTGCACAAAATGTTATTTATGTACATTTATTTATAGTTTAGTTCTCTCTTTATTTTCATTTAGTGGCCATTGTTCACAGAGATAGTTACTAAGTAACTGAAGTAAAATCTCGTTAGTATGTATAATTATTTCATTCATTGTCCATATGATTTTAGCCTTTTGATTTATCCTATTTACTTTATTTACCCTAAATATTCGGACACCTTAACTTGTTACCTTTAGACAAGATAATTTTACACTGGAACCTCTTTGTAAGACGATTGATTATGACGGTTCGGATACAAAACGGTTTAAAGGTGGGCCCCAAAATTATATTTAAACAAAAATGCCTTGATTACATAGAAAAATGACCATTTATGGTCATTTTTCTATATAATATAGACATTTTTTGTTTGTTTGGATCTCAGCAATCGTGTGATAAAGAGGTTATAGCGTATTACCTGTTGGTGCATCTAAAAGCTGCTGGATGGGGACCGACTCAATGGATCAGTTGGTAGAGTGTCTGCTTTGTTGCCGGAAGTTTGTGGGTTCGATCCCTGGCCAAGTCATACCAGACTTTAAAAAAAAGGTTCTAGCTGCTCTTTTGCTTGGCACTCAACTTTGAGAAAGTAGATCTAGGAGAACTAGTCAGCCCAGTGTCAGTATAACACTACTGGGTGGAATAGTATTTCATATGTCTTGGGCGTGATATTTCAGTGAGGCAGCAGTGTAAAAGTGATCATTTAGCTCCCTGCTACATCCAGACACCATTACAATATGACTTAAAGATTGTTGAAATTGATGCAAAAACCCGAATAAAACAAACTGCTGGATGAGTGGCGAGCAGTGAAGACTCTATCAGCATTCTTTGAAGACTGATCGGAGTCTGCATTGTTTGCCCGGGCCTCTCTGTTCCAATATGTAGGGTAAATAGAGTATGTAAGCTAAGAGCAGCTGTCACTATTTCACAATTTTTGTTTTCTTGGGAATAATTGCTTGGGAAAGCAGTCTTCACAAACTAAGAATTCCTATTGACACCTATGTATTCCATGGATGTTTATTGTGATAATCAGTTGAGCCTTGGCTGTAAGTGCTAAAGTTAGTACCTTTATTACTGGAATAACATAGTTCCAGATAAGGTACTTTTCAATCAAAAATGTAGATATTTTTTCTCATTTCTCCATGAAAATATACATGTTGTGGGTATTATGAGAAGCACCTCACCACATGCATTTAATGTGTACAACTGGCAAAGTGGCTCAGTTGGTAGTGCGTCCACTTGTGACTGGGAGTTTGTGGGTTCGATACCTGACTAATCATACCAAAGGCTTGAAAATTGGTACTGTATCCACAACAGTTTTCATGCAGTCTTAAGAAAAATATCCTGTTGATACCCCCTCTTATCTTGAACTTTGTCTGGAAAGTTGAATGAACCCATGTGATGTATACATTGTCTTCACTTAGTTTCCAGACAGACAGGCCTGAGCAAACAGATTAGAGCCAGACCAGAACACAATTTGCCATGCTTGATCAGTTAACACTGCCTTTCATCCAGCAGTTTTAGGCTTATTGACAGGTAAACCCTTTCAGCCTTGTAGACAGGTTCAGATACCTATGCAAACTTTGTAGATCCAGATGAGACGACTCATAATGAGCCATCTCATCAGGATCCACAGTGTTTGAAATTCTATATTGCTTTTGACTGAGACCCCTATTTGGAACAGTGGTTCTGACCAGATTTAAAGATGGAAGACTCTACTTCAGCAACTCAGGGATGAAAGGGTTAAAACTGACTTGTCCAACATTGAACAACTATGGTAAGGAGTTTTTGGTGTCCCAATATCTTGGGTAAATATTATAAACTTTTTTGCATCATTTCTGAATATGGATATTCACTGGAAATGTCTGTTGTTGCAAAAATGGGTTTTATTAGAAAATTGCGAACAGATAGGCAAACAGTGTTGATCTAGATGAGACGGCTCATGAGTTGTCTCATCTGGATCAACACTGTTTGCAGAGATATTTGGTTTGGTCTGCAGGGTTGAAAAGGTTAAGGGGAGTGAATACACTTTCTGTGAGGAGGAAACTGTCTAAATTGATTTGCCTCCCTTCTGAAAGAGAGATTACTCATCTAGGAGAAATTCTTTCTTTTTGGGTAGACCTATTTTTCTTAGGGAGCAGTTTGATCAGGGTCTGCATTGTTGACCATTCAATTTGCATTTTTAGGTATGTTGATAGAACTCAAAATTGATATCTCTAGATACGGCTCTTTTCAGCCTTTCCGAAGTGCTTCTAATGGGTGACTACCACAGAATGCTTTTTGATGATGTATGAAATATATTTATCTCCATATCCTGTCAACACTGATAAGAGGTTTTTTTGTGACATCTGATCTGGGTCTGCACTGTTTGCACTGGCCTGTCTGTCCAAGTACTTAAGGTAACATGAAAATTTTCTGCATTAATAGAGGCTAGCAGTTAAATTTATTTTGCAAAAGGTTGTTTCATGTCCTGATGCTTCATTAGTCTGTGTGTGCGGATCATCTGCAGTGTCCTGTCTACCTGATAAGTCTGATACAGTACTGAACATCATGAGCTGTCATCTTTGAAGGACACACTACTGGCTTTTTGGTATTGTTTGGGGGAAAAAAAATAAGTTTTTGCTTGACATTTTACTTTGAAAGAAACAAATTAGTTTTGCTTGTCAGACTAAATCTTACCTGAAAAGTTACATTTTGTCTTTTCTATTCTGATACTTTGTACTTAAATATTTACCTTAAATTTGCATCTGTGCCCCAGAATAATGGTCTGACAAATGCAGTTGAGCTTCAAGAATTTCTAAAAGCAATATTAGTATCTGTTTTCCATTGATTATTAATTATTGATGTTTAACATAATAAAAATTCCATAAATTTTAACAAGTAAACTTGTTAAACAAAACTATCTCCAAACTACCATCCCCCTTAATTTTTAAATAATTCACAGCCATATTTTCTTTTCTTTTTTTTTTTTTTTTATTTTTGCAAGTTGTCCAGAATATGGAGTGTGTGTGATTCACATAATTTGTCAAGCAAAACAAAATCTTCTCAGTAGATGTGGAAATGACAGAAGTCAATATTTTCATGCAGAGGTCATTGAGTGAAACTAAGTATAAGTCAGCGGCTGTCTGAATTTTTCCGTGAAAAAACATCCAAATATTTGTTGTTAGTACTCATTAGACACACCTCGCCATTCTCCATGAAAATTTGTTTTGGATACTCATTAGAAGTGTCTCACAGAGGTGCTTCTAATGAGTTCCCCCACGTATATTTCCATGGAGATGTAAGAAAACTATGTGGACTTATTGGTTATAAAAAGGCTTTAATCAGGAGACATTAGCCCAAGCATTTTTTGTTTTCATTTGATGTGTTTACATAGCAGGGCACATTTTCAGCAGGCCACATTTTGAAATATTTTTTTCCGATTTTTTCTCAGAAAACAGGTTTTGACATTTCATGTGGTGTCTCCTAAGGAGACAGTTTTCATGAAATGTCAAAGCCTGTTTTCTGGGGAAAGAGAGAAAAACATCAATTTGTCATCTGCTGAATTAGCCCAGAGAGTGGTAAAAGTTGAAAAAGTTCCTATAGATGACTTGTGTATGTCTGGAAAGTTTCATATTACTCAACACAACCATTAATTGAAGTTGTAGGATTTATATGCACATGCACTGTGTCATTTCCAGGAAGATAATGAGCTATAACATGGGGAAAGGGTCATGTATTTCCAACTGACTAGAGGAAGCCCAGATCGTCCTGAATGTCTGTGCAGTCTGATCAGGTCTCTGCAGTCTAATCACTTCTCTGTCAGTTTAGTCTACAATATCCAACAATTTTGTAAGAAGAGAGTGAAGGACCTGATCTGAGTAGTTGCACCACCAGATCTGAGTCTTTGCTGTCTATGTTATATTATTAGTAATTACGGTACATTTCCTAAAATTTCGAACACTTTATTCCATACTCTTTTGGCTTAAATTTTGCTTTTTATGCAGCAGTTTCTTTAAATATTTAGTGGAATGAGCAGTCTGATCAGGATCTACACTGTTTGCATATGTCATTTTGTCAGACGTTTTAGTGTTCGAATTTTTAGGATATTTACCGTAGACCCTTTTAAACATGATAATGGCTGAAATGTTGTTTTGATTGTGGATTCTAAGTCATGAATGCTTTCATATTGTATACATGTACTTTACAAATATGTGCTTCATAAGCTAGATTTGGTTTTGCAATAAAATTGAACACCATGTCTTGTTTTTTATTTGTTCTGTCCCTGAAATCACACAGCTTGTCATTCACTTTTTTTTCTCCTCTATTTCTCTCACCACCTTTTCCTTTTCTTCCTTTCTCAGGGGGCTGGGCTCCATAGCGCAGTCAGTTGCATGTCTGATTGTAAATCCATGGATTGCCAATTTGAATCCCAGCTTGGAGATAACTTTTGAGCTAGCCTCAATGGCTCGGTTGGATGTACATCAGGCTGGTGATCTGGCGGTCATGGGTTTGATTCCCGCCTGTCGGGCAACATTTTTCATGGACATTGATTATGAAATATGTTCCACGGTCATTCTCTCCCTTTGATTCAAGAAGGGCAGTTGCCAGTTTCTGGTAAAAGAATGTGCAAAGTACTGGTTAACCACTTAGAGGACTAAAACCTCCCAGGAAAAGTATGGTTAAGTAAACTGATCGGCTCGACATGCCCTTTATAGTGTTGACTGGGCCGTTTAACTCCAACCCAACCAACAACAACTTTTGTGGAGATTGATCATGAAATAATTTCTATGGTCATTTTCCCCCTTCTGCTGATTCAAGAAGAGTAGTTGTCAGTTACTGGCAAAAGTATGTGCACAAGTACTGATGAACTGCTTAGAGGACTAAACCTGTCCAGGAAATATGAGTAGGGTTATTGACCAGCGTGACGTGACCTTATCAGTGTTGACTGGGTTGTAAAACTCCAAACCAAATCAAATCAAATCCTTTCTCTAGATGACACAAAATGACCCACAAGGGTTGACATTTTTAACCTATTTTAGACCTGGGAAACCCCGAAAAGGGAAATTGGCAAACAGTGTAGACCCAGATCAGATGCCACAGAATGTGGCATCTGATCAGGGTCTACCAAATTTGCATTAATTGAAACGCGTAAAATTGGTTTTGTCTAAAGTTTACATTTGGAAAATGATCTGTTGCAGGTATCAGTGGTTATTCACTACCTTTGCGTTGTGAATGACTACACCTAGTGATTTTGTTGGTGTTTTACAAAGTGAGACAACTGCAGAGAGGACCTTGTAACTGAACCCTTTCAAAAATAGGGTCTACTGTTAATGGAGAGCAATTTTCCTTCAAGAGTAGCCCTCAATGACATGGAAGGTGTATAATGTAACTTTTGAGGTGTTTTCCCTAGAGGCGTACACATTCCACTCCATACTACTATACTGTACTATTTTGAAAGGACTGGACTCTGTATGATTATTAGACAGAAAGAGACCACAACCCTTTCAATCCTAAGTTTCTTTAACCTTGACCACTCTCTGGGCTAATTCAGAAAATGACAAATTGGTTATATATTTCTTATTTTTCCCAGAAAACAGGATTTGACATTTCATGCAAATTGTCTCAATTGAGACAATTTGCATGAAATGTCAAATCATGTTTTCTGGGAAAAATAAGGAAAATATTTCAAGATGTCATCTGCTGAAAATTTTACGGAGAGTGCTACATGTAAGTGTTAAGGGTCTTCTATCTCCGTATTTGGACTCGTCCATTGCTGCCAAAAGGGTGACAGTTGTAAATCAAAGATAGAATGGAAAACAGTTTAGATCCTGATGAGATGGCTCATTATGAGCCAAAACTGAGCCACTTCATCTGGATCTACACTGTTTGCAAAAGCATCTGTCTTGGTCTACAGGGCTGAAAGGGAACTAACAAAGTGAACAGATTGATCAGTGCCTTAATTATAAGCATACGTGAGTATATAAAGCCCGGTAATGCCTGACACAACTCAATGATATGAGCCATAATGAGACGATCTACTGGTGGACCATAGCAAAGCCTTTTTTTAAACTAGAGGTGTCCAAAGTATACAAAATGCCCCCGCTATTTTTTTACCCCTAGCCCTGCCCAGGGGCATGACCCTGGAGCAACGTTACCATACATTAAAAGGTCTTGATGTATATAAGTGTCATACAAAGTTTCAACTTTCTAGCCCCTCACCAATGATACCATAGTGATATTTTAGTCACTTTTTGTATGTTTTCTTGGTGACTTGTTATTTATTTTGACCCCTAGCCCCGCCCAGGGGCATGACCCCAGGGCAATGGTACCATGCATTGAAAGGTCTTGCCCTAGGTAAGTATCATACCGTTTCAACTTTCTAGCCCTGAAGGTATAAAAGTTACTAGCTGCAAGAGAAACGTGGACGTAAATTTGCACCTAAACTTGCAGGTAAACTTGACCCTGGTTACGAACGTGACATACGCACGTATGGACGTAACATCACGGCGAAACGCTATATGCCCCACTCCTGCCAGATTTGCTCCATCCGTGATATGTTGTGACAACACATTAAAAGCGCCCTGCCGATGGGCTTCTAATGAGTACCCACACCACCTTTTTGTGGAGAAAAAAGAAAACTATACATCTCAATGCCCTCCTGATCTGGAGCTCTGTTTGGACATGTACGTAGGTCAGCCTTCAATGCCCTCCCCCACCCCCGATAACATTTAGGTTCCTTGGCTGAACAAAGAGTGCCCAGTGAAGACTGATCAGGCTGTGTAGATGCAGTAGATGCACAAGTTGGCCCCAGACTTCGCTGGGCACAAATGTCCGAAGGTACATGGTCATACATGTATATCTCATATATATGTGGCTCGTATATCCTCAATAAGAATCCTGACAAATATGTCATCGCGAAAACATGCCTATATAATACTGACCCCCTTAAACCTCACTTCTATATAGTAAAACTGAGGTTTACGGGGTATAAATTATTTTTGTTTTTATTTCTGCTCAAAAACATAGATTGTGGATACTTGTTAGAACCGCCTCAGCGAGGCGATTCTAACGAGTACCCACAATGTATGTTTTGAGCAGAAATATGAAAAAATATCGTTTTTTTTGTTTTGTTTTTTTTTTTATCTGAAAATTTTCAGTTTTTGGAGGTGAAGTTTTCTATATATTTGAATAGGCATGTTATCGTAATCTTCTAAAACAGTACAGCTCTGCAAATACAATTGAAAGAATAACAATCCCTCAAGATTTATGGACAAGTCTGTTTATGTCGCATCGATAATTAGCATCATAAAAATAAAATATTACAATTATGACAAAATGCAACACTGTTCCAAACAACTTCACTGCAAGGATTTCACTCCTGCCTCTGTTCAACATGAATGTCAAAATATGAAGTCAACTCGGATCATCCTTGTTCTCTTTAACATCGAACTTTTATTTCAGTCAACTTAACAGCTGCACTCCCAGCAACGGACCTGCTTTATATTCCAATGGCTGGTCACAGGACTGAAGTCAGGACTTCTTTAACACCTCCACTTCCAGCAACATATCTGTTTTATGTCCCTTTGACCAGTCACACAATTTGTGATGAGCAATTCAGGACTTTGTGAATAGCGTCTGAGGAAGACGGACCATCGCTTGCTCGTCGGCTATCCCTTTGTCGTAGAGATTCAGAATTGTGCAACTGTAATGAAAGAAAACAGGCATTTGTTTTAGGCTTTGAAATCAATAATCTGGTAGGGCATCTCAAGTTTTATACGTTTTCTGTTGGGCTGGCTCCCGTCTAACTGATATATGAATCAACATAAAATCGATTTATATTTTACAAAAATCCTATCTTTTGGGATGTCCTTCTCTCTGATTTGGCAGATCAGTAGTAGTTTCTGAAGAGAATGGGAAATTATGTGTGTAGAAAAAGTCAAGAAGTATTTTACCTTTGTTAGATTAGAAATGTCCCAGCAGGCACACAACATCAAAATGACGTCGTATCAACGTCGATGCGACGTGATCGTGATCACGTCGCATCGACGTTGATACGACGTCATTTTAACGTTGTGTGCCCACTGGGGTAAAACTCATTGCTTGGTGCAAGGCCAGTTTGTAATCTAAAGGCAGAACGAGGCAGATCAGATGTAAAGTGTTATCGCCTAAAGGACTCCTGGAGACATGCCTTAATTTGATAAACTACTTCTTAGTCTTTTTAACACATGCGTGTGCTACCACGCACCCATTCACCTTTAACTCATAGGCTTTGGCAGTCCATGTAAATTGGCTCTTAAATTAAAATTGTCTCCTTAGTTGTATGAAATGTCAAAGCCTATTTTCTGGGGGGAAAAAATAGAAATTTCAATTTGTCGTCTGATGAGTTTGCCCAGAGTCAGAGACTGGTAGAATTTTAATGTTGTTCTGGTTTGGAATTCATTTCTTACCTCTCCATTAAAGGTGAGATAAATTTTGTTTTCTTCATTCTGGTATTTCAATCAAAGGGATAGGATATATTTTGCAGTAGTCGATCGTATCATGGTAGGTAACCACTAAGTCTTCCTCCTTGCTCAGGATTTGTGGACGCTTCACCACCATGCATTCACTTCCGGTGGACCAGTCATCGTCACGTGTCTTGTCAGTGCCATCTGACGGCAGAAGAGATGTTAGTTTCTCACCGCTGTCAACCTGTGAAAGAAAATATATATTTAAAATTGTATGTAGATAAATGTCATTCAAAACCCAGCTAGCATTCTTTATAAATCTATAGCGGGTCGTTATCGGCCCGTCAGGGTAGATGACGGGCCGATAACGGCCCGCTGCAGATTTATACGTAAAGAATGCTAGCAATATAGGTAACATTTAAATTCTAAAGGCAGATGAGTTGTTAAGGAGAAGTATTTGAAGGAGGATGTTTGTTTTTTATATCCATTTCTCCATAAAAGATTTTTGTGGCTACTCACTGGAAGCGCCTCGCCGAGGCGCTATTCATGAGTACCATATGTTTTTAAGCGAACTATTGAACATTATCCCGGATTTATCATCGAGTATTCTGTCATGATCGGGTACTCCTATTTAACAACTCCTCCGCTATAGACGAGTAAATTAAGCAAGCATGTCTCCAATGTTTAAGAGTCATTGGAATTATGGAGAAAATGTCATGAATAAATTGTTGCTTAGATCAGACGCAAGGATCAGGCGCAGTCTGATCTTCGTTGTTTCCTTACTGCTTCATAGAAAACAATAAATGACTTCAATGTCCTGATTAGTTTGAGCTGTTCGTTGATGTTAGCTTAAGCTGAGTGGCCTTACTTTGAGTCTCTCGAAATAGCTAAAAGTTACAGTCAGTTATAAAGATGATTAACCCTTAAATAGTTAACAACTGCAGCAGACGATATTTCGATTTACTTAATTACTTATCGATTTCTTTTTTTTTTATTTTATTTTTCCGAGGAAAAAAAGCTTGACATTTCACGTGAATCGTCTGGCAGACGAATCACATAAAATGCTAAAGTCTTCTTCCAAAATGTGGTCTGCTATTTTTTTACCTAGCATGCTAAGTGTCAAAGGTTATTACCTTTACAAGTTTGACTTCATTTTCTCTGCAATAGGCTTCAATAAGCTTATTGTGGATCTGCATGAAATGGTTCGAGTCCCTCGCTTCTGGTAATATACACAACAGCACCTGGTCCGGATCCCTGAAAAGAAAAGTTATTTCATGTCAGAATTATGTTTCAGCTAATATATGATCATTAATAGTGCACATTAGTAATAGAATACGCGATATGTGACTTGACACTTCATGCGAATCATCTGCTTTTTTTAGATAAAATAAGGCTTGGTATTTTATATGACTCGTCTTCTCAGTAGACGAATCAATGAAATGGCAAGCCTTATTTTCTGTTCCACTGTAGCTGTACAGCGCTTTCAGGTTTAATTCAAAAGGGCGTCTGTTGTTATTACTTTGAGGCACGGGACACGCCGCGCGTGCGCGCCCGCTCACAGACACACACACACAGATTGTTTCATAGACGTCGCAACGAGTTCCTGGTACAGCTTATCTTCCTTTTCTGTGGGAATGAAAACTAGCAAAGGAGTGTTAACCCACGTCTGTCCTGTGTCGCGTGAATTACCGTTCAATTAAATTAGGTCCTTAACCACTTAACAGATATGAAAAGGGTCATTGACAGTATTAATTTGACGAATTAGTCAACAAACTGGCCAAAAAATACGATTTAGAAGTCATTGACTTTGTATATACAAAAGTAATAAAAAAAACCTTTGTCAAGATGTAATGATTTGTCACTAGGGGCTTGTTAACTTTTTCCACCCTCTGTGCTAATTCAGCAGAAGACAAATTGATGATAGTTTTCTCATTTTTCGCAGAAAACAGGATTTGACATTTCATGCATGAGACAATTTGCATGAAATGTCAAAACCTGTTTTCTAGGAAAAATAAAAAAAAAATGTCAGTACGTCGTCTGCTGAAAATATTACCCAGAGCTTGGACCCAATATTATTAGGTCCGAGCCCGGAGTGCTAAGCCTAGGAATATTATGTGGTAATGCTGGGATATTTTTCTCATTTCTCCATAAAATCATAGATGTGGCTTCTAAAGTGTACCCACAACATGTGTTTTGTGGAGAACAGGAGAAAATTATCCCAGAATTATTATCAAATATTCGTCTTTAACAAGTCCTCGTTGAGACGTCGGCTGTTTTAAAAAAATCTGTGTCTGAGATGAGTAGACAAGTAAGGTACCAGATAGTATAACCGATGCACAAGGCAAGAAAACGGCCCTATGCCTTTGTGCGAACAGAATCCCTAGATGCGCAGTCTGATCAATGCCTTCTGTTCGTCGATACATTCCACAATAATGGTTTTGTGAGTACATTAATCAGGCTGAGCAAGTGGCATATAACCCAGCAAGCACACAACGTCGCAACAACGTCTTTACAACGTCGCTGCAACGTCATGACGTTGCAGCGACGTTGTAACGACGTTGATGGGACGTTGTGTGTTTGCTGGGAAGACTTGTACGCTACTTTGGCTGAGCGAATGTATAAAAGTGCGTAGCCGTCGTTTCTCGCATACGGCGTCAGTATCTTTTTCTTGCATAAAGCAGCATGGGCAATCAGCGCAGCCGTGTATCCACACAGCCCGATCAACGGCCACACAGCTGGAAGACAGACTAGGCTCACTCCCGGACATGTGATTCGCGATGTTACAGGACAGTCGGAGCGGTGCGTGCGCATTTGTACTTAGTAGAAGTTATACAGCGAACGGCGTAGACAGTGAAAGTGCCATAGGAGTAGCCTAAAGATGCAAGATGAAGAAACGGAAGCTACAAAATGACTGGAAGGCGGTATACGTTGACCGCTAACTATGTGGAGTATCCATATAAGTATCCAGCTTACTCATGTTACTGGGATAGTGTCGGTTCTAGATAACCGTATTTCCTTTAAATATTCGGAAACTTTAACGCTTTAAAATACTTTTTCTAGCACTGTAACAAGCCCATTTCACTTCCGTTTGATGTGTCTAAAAATTGTTGCTATGTGGCAAACAGTGTAGACCCAGACCAGACGCCGCGTTCTGCGGCGTCTGATCTGGGTTTACACTGTTTGCTGTTTGCGGAGGCCTGTTGGGCCTAAGGTTAAGCAGGACCCACTTTCTATCTTCTAAGATGTTATTTTAATTAGAATTGTGTCCCTGCAAGGCAGACCTATAAAACAACAATAGCAACGTACTGTGACCACTCACGACCTTCTTATCTAACGCTATGCATAAGCAGATAAGGCTCAATTGTATTTCTATTATCAAAGGCTGTTGTCACATTTTATCTGTACTACTACTACTACACAAAATGTTTATTTATACATACAATAATATATTGCCCGACATTCAACATACCATGACTTAAAAACGTAATTAATGTTGGGATATAAATAAACTCAAATATAAACAAGTTTATTGTATATACTTCGAACATCCTGATAAATAAAAAACATAACACACTTGGGTTAGCCTTTGGGGTCATAATGTAGGTCAAAACAATACTAAGACAATCTCCGATCGGTGTTTTCGCTCTACCGTCCCACAATTTAAGATATGACCCTCAACCCTAAAAAACGTCCCTTATGGCATATATCCGATCGAAAAAGGCCCAGATCAGCCTACATATTTGCACTGTCTGATCAGGGCATTCGATGGAAAATAGTACAGAATATGTCCTGGAAAGAATCAGTTGATGCTATACTATTAGAATTACCCTAACATAGTTACAGATGAGCGGGGAGTGGGGTGGGGTAGCCATATAAACATTTCTCTTATTTGTCTGCGAAAACGTGTTGTGGGTCGATGCGTTTCTAATGAGTACCAACAACGTATATTTTCTTGAAGAAATAAGCCAATATTTAAATGTCTTATCTGGAGTTATGTCCTAACCCAGCGGGCATATGAACTTGTATACAACGTTGCCTCAACGTTGCATCGACGTTGAGGCGACGTTGTGCTGTATACATGTCATGTGCCCGCTGGATTTGTGCAAAATATTCGGACACACGGATCTCTTACGGTACTTAACCTAAAATTTGGACAAGTTCTTTGGGCCAAAATGTGAGAAAAAAAAAAAAAAACTGCATAAATAGCATGTACTTACTGGTTTAGGACATTAGTGCAGTCTATCGTCCCGGTTGTTAGTCTGTTGGAGGCAGCTGCTTGAGAAAGTACCCCTTTCAGGGCATGTCCTACAGTTAGAGGCCTTCGACTTCTGTAATAAATGATGGGAGTAATTAGCAGGTAAAAATAGTTTACATGTATTAAGAAAGTATACGCACTCTGAGGAAAAGGTGCCTCCTGTATATGTGCGAACAATTTCAACATACCGCATTTAAGTATATTGAGATAGACAGAACTGAGCAAACAGTGTAGACCCCGATCAGACGCACGGCGTCTGATCTGGGTCTACACTGTTTGACACACCTCCAGCTGTTCAGAAACACATTTTAGCGCGCACACAGACACACACACACACATACATATGTAGTTAAGTGCATTTGTTCAAATTTAGGACAAGTAGGATAAGGCGTTTGGGTGTCCGAATAGTTAGTGAAAATATGGTATGGGGGCAGTAAAGACCTGTAGCTACCAGTATTATCTTCGTAACCCGATATCAGAGGGCCATCGCTGTCCGAATATATACATGTATGGGTAGGCATTTGCTGGTGGTTACGGATGCATAGGATTAGCATGATATTTAAGCTTTGCAATCAATAATCTTAACCCTTGTCATGCTGAATAAATTAAGATGTCACACCCACTTTTAATTTTCAGCCAATCAGATTACTTGATCCAAATTAGTGATATAAATTCACATACTCAAGGCAAAAACAGTGTAGATCAAGATCAGTTGTCTTCAGAAGCCAACTGATCTGGATCGACACTGTTTGCAAAGGCAAGGCACATCCGGGTTCAGCAGGACTGGGGTTAAGAAGATTGGATACACGTGAAAAATCTGCCTCCGCCAGTGGAGACCATTTTTGTAGCTTTCTGTTTGCTTTACTGCACATCAAACCCCTTCTTAAAATCCATTCTAAAAGGAAAGAATTTGGTCCCGAGAGGAGAAAATTCTTTCCTTTTAGAGTAGATCCCTTTCAGAAGAGGACAAAACAAAGTGTTTTCGTTCCATGTCTGAAACAGTACAGCTAATTGTTGGGTAAGGGGGGGTGGCGGTGGGGGGGGGGGGGGGGCTGAATTTTGCATTCAAGAAATACAGTTACATAAAAAAAAATCTTGGAATAACATGGACCTTTACTCCTTAACACATTTAAACATTTAGCGGACGACACTTTGTTAACATTTTCCTTTTTTTTTTTTTTTTTTTTTTTTGATAAAATAAAACTAATTTCTTTAAGACCGTCTACGTATTTCATCTGGAACATCTCCATACACTAGACGATTCACATGAAACGTTATCCTATGTTCTAAGAAAAATATAATCGTCTTCAGGATCAGGATATATATATATTGCTTAATAAGCCTGATAAGAGTACTAATTAAGGGTCAACGCAGTACTAATGTACCATGTATCGTGTTTATCCTAAGTATTCGGATATCTGAACTCCTTACCTATCATAAAATTTGAACATGTCAATTTTACTATCAGATCTTGCGCTGAATAAGTGGCAAGCATTCTGCGGCATCTGATCTGGGTCTACACTTTTGCCCAACCCTGGCTGTCCGTATATTTAGGATAAATGCGATAGTATCATGTATTATTGAAACTTCCTCATTCAGGATTTTAATATAACTTTAGATGGAACAATACACAATATATATATATCAACGGTCTCACTCAATAGTTCGTCAGCTTTATTATTATTTTTATTAAAACAATAAGTTGTCGGAGATTTTATGTCAGTAAAACCCACCAACAAAACAATTGGTTGTTCTCATTCTAAGGGAAAAAAGTAAAGATAAGTACTAGTAGAAGGGATTGTCCCTTTTCTTTCGTAGTATATTAACAAGACACTGGAATAATAATAAAATAAAAAGTTAAACTTACTGTTCATTTTGATTTTCCTTTGTTTTCTTCCTTCTTATCATCAGTGTCATTTTTGTAAATAAATCCCGTTTTGTTTCACAGCTTCTTACCATCGTAAGGTTAAAACGTACACTACGCGAATAAAGAGTATTATAACTGTAAATTATGATATTGCAAGAACAGCTGTTGGAGGAGGGACGAGATTACCGTTAGACGATTTTGATTGGTCGATATTTCGACCAGCTGTTATCAGCGACGCGTGCCATCTATATTTAGTACACACGTTGCGTGACAAAGAACAGGTTTCGGTTGGTTTAGTCGGACAGCAATACATATTTTACCGATCACAACAAAGATTTATTTTTAGACCCGCATATCTATTTCAGCAAAAGTCATTGCGCAGAAAAACGTTTCAAAACATAAGAAACGTAAATAAAGATATTTTTATCGGATGATGAGATTATAAACTTGCAATTCAGCATTATTAATGTCTACAGATCATTGACGCATAAATAATAGTCAAAATTCTGCGATTTCCTATTACATGTGAAATGTTATCATTATAATACCGATAATCTCACGTGGATAATCTCTCTCTCTCTCTCTCTCTCTCTCTCTCTCTCTCTCTCTCTCTAAAACTACGAAATACGCAATCTGATTATAACTTGACTTTCGTTGTCCGCGTGTGTCGGTATTCATCATTACCAATATTAAAGAGCGTAACTATTAGTACCCCCATATCAGAGTCGATGACATGAATAATATGCCTACCAAGCAGAACTAGAACTGGGTCAATATTCGGCACGGACGCTAAGGAGAGAACAGTCTATGAACAAATAGAACTAAATACATATTCAAAAATTAACACTGTGGTACATCATTGACGCTTAGTATTCTGCGTAAAATTTTCAGCAGACGGCATTTGAAATATTTTACTTATTTTTCCCCAGAAAACAGCATTTGACATGTTATGTAAATTGTCTAAAATTGTTGGGGTTTTTAACCTTCACCACTCAAATTGATGAGATTTTTCTTATTTTTCCCAGGCTTTGGCATTTTATGCAAATTTTCCCCAAAGGAAAATAGGATTGGATATTTCAGGCAAATTGTCTCCTTTGATTGAAATGTCAAAACCTGTTTTCTGGGAAAAATAAGAAAAAAAAAAAAATCAAAATGTCGTCTGCTGAATTTTTTACCAAAAGTGCTAAGCGTTAAGCTACTGTCGCGGCTATTGCAAGCTTATTGAAAGCGAAACCAAAGCGAAAACAAAGCGTAATAAACAAACACACGCACGCAGGCACGCATATATATTATTGTATTGCATTGTCGCAAAGTTTGTGAGAGCGAATCCCAGGTTGGCCAAAAGGTGGCTTGAAATTTTTTTCGTATTAAACGTTTAACGTTGATCCCTCTTGCGAGCAAATTCTTTTGTTTTAGAGTAGACCCCTCTAGAGAGCAAATTCTTTTCTTTTAGAGTAGACCCCTTTTCAGAAGGGAGGCAAAATAACTTCAACAGAGTTATGTCCTCTGAAACTGTACCGTCGTATTAATGTCTATTTCGGAAGCAATTCGGTGTACCCACACCGCGTCGGTTGCCACCTGTTTTTGTGGATTATGAATTCTGTATTTCAATATTCAATAACACAGACTTCACAGCGATTATCACGGTTGACAGCCGTCTACCGTACCTGTCAATAATAACAGCGTCTCATTTTCAAAATAGAAATAATGTACAACGGGAGAAAAGGGCACTTACTAACACCAAAGGCATCACGAAAACACGCCTATATAATTCTGACCCCCTTGAACCCCACTTTTATATAGTAAAACTGGGGTTTACAGGGGTATACATAGTCTGGCCCCAGACCCTTTCTTTATTTTTCTTTTCTTTCTTTTTCTTCTTTTTTTTTTTGAGGGGACACAACACTTGTATAGCTTGTAGAATTTTTGTTTACTTCAGTCCCTTGGCTAGAAAGAAAGCCATAGGTAACTTGAAGTTGGATTAAAGAGGATCATGATAAAAAAATAATGTAGAGAAAGAGAGAAATAGATATAAAACAAAAACGACTGGAGCCAGTCTAGGGTATACATTATTTTTCTTATTTCTGGTTGAAAACGTAGATTGTGGGTACTCGTTAGAACCGCCTCGCCGAGGCGGTTCTAACGAGTACCCACAATCTATATTTTGAGCAAAAATAAGAAAAATATCACAGTTTTTCATCTTAATATTTTCATATTTTCAGCGGTAAAATTTACAATGCATTTGTATAGGCGTGTTTTCGTAATGATCCACATCAGCCTGTGCATCCGCGCAAACTGTCATGGGTGTTATCTGTTCGATGATATACTCCACATACATATCCAACTATTTTATAAGCGGGCAAGGTATGCACAGTATGATCAAGGCTAACGTTGTCCGCATATGGCAATACCCAGTTAGCATTCTACTTACATTTATATCGGACAGCTATCGGCCCGACAGGATATCTGTCGGACCGATAATGGTCCCATGTAGATATACCGAAATTGCTAACTGGGCTAGTGTCTTGTTCTTGGGTTACGCATACAAAATTGCGAAAAGACTGTTTGGCCAACGTCTCAGACAGACAAGTACAGTTTTAACGCAGCCGGGCACCATAGGCACAAAGGGGCTGCGCCGGCCAACGTCTCCTTAAGTTAAGGAGACTGGTTATACTCATGTCATCTTTTTGAAAGGGGGACAACTTTGTGATTTTCCTTTTGCTTTCCTGCTCACTAAGCCCATTCCATTACGAAAACACGCATATTCAAATATATTGGAAATTTTACAACCAAAAAAGGAAAATTTTCAGATAAAAATTCTTATATTTTTCATATTTCTACTCATAACATAGATTGTGGGTACCCGTTAGAACCGCCTCGGCGAGGCGGTTCTAACGAGTACCTACAACCTATGTTTTTAGCAAGATAAGAAAAATAATATATACCCCTGTAAACCCCAGTTTTACTACATAAAAGTGGGGTTTAAGGGGTCAAAATTATATAGGCGTATTTTCGTGATGAAAAAATAGGTATATTCAAAAAGGGAAGAATTTGTTCCAAATGATAGCAACTACTTTCCTTTAACCTTTACCTATTCTCTGGGCATTTTCAGCAGACGACAGATTGATGATATTTTTCTTATTTTTCCCAGAAAACAGGATTTGACATTTTATGTCATATCCTGTTTTCTGAGAAAAATAAGAAAAATATTTCAAAATGTCGTCTGCTGAAAATTTTACCCAGAGTGCTAAGCGTTAAAATAGAAACTTTGTTTCAGAAGGAAGGCAAATGATTTCGACCGGATAACCCTCCCCACCCCCACCCCACTCACCCTCCCCACCCCACCCACCCCTCCCCATCACCACCCACCCCCACCTACCCCCTGAAAATGTATCCATTTTCGTTAAATTGTGACATACTGCAACTCTCTTATGGGCTAATTCAGCAGTCGACAAATTGGTGACATTTTTCTTACTTTCCCCGGAAAACAGGATTTGACATTTCATGCAAAGAAAATATTTTCCCAGAAAAACAGTATTTGACATTTCATGCAAATTGTATCCAATGGAAAACAGGTTTTGAAATGTCAAATCCTGTTTTCTGTGAAAAATATTTTCTTTGCATGTAATGTCAAATGCTATTTTCTAGGAAACATAAGAAAGTACATGTTGTCTGCTGAAAATTTTACCCGGAGTGCTATTAAGCGTTAATAAAGGTCAAAACCAACACTGACACGGAAAAAGGGAATGTCTCGACCGGACCGCGTACCCGCAAGTGTGCTCTGTGCGAGGCTCTGCGTGCACTGTTCGAGCATTGAATCTAACTAGTGAACAGTGAAGGTTCTATCAAGATGCCCAGGCTGGTCTGGGCCCTCATGCGCTCATATATGGTATAAGGTCTGTTTTATTATGCCTGGAAAAGATTATTCATGTTTTATCTTTGTTATCCCTCAAAGCGCCTATCACAACTGCAGCAGACGATAGTTTTTTTTATTAATAATTATTTTTCTTCTTTTTTTTTCAGAGAAAAGAAGTCTTGACAATTTATGTGAACCGTCTGCCAAGCAGACGATTCACATGAAATGTCAAGACTTCTTTTCTCTGAAAATAGAAAGAAAAAAAAAACATTCTAGAATGTAGTCTGCTACAAATTTCGCTTGGCGCTTTAAGGGTTTACAGAGACGCTTAGCGAAACAAAGAAGCTGTGAAGTGGCCAGCTGTTGTCGAGTTTTTCATTATCAATGAATTTACCGATATCCGAATACTGTTAGGCTTGAGCTGTTAGGGTACCGTTCGACCCCTGCTTATATTACACTGCGGTTCTGTTTATCATTCCGCCTAGGTCCAATTACAACAGTTTGGCTCTCTCTCTCTATCTCTCTCTCTCTGTCTCTCTCTCTCTCTCTCTCGTTTATCTGTCTCTCCATCTCTCCCTCTCTGTGCCCGTTTATCTCTCTCCCTCTCTCTCCCTCTCTATGCCCGTTTAACTGTCTCTCCCTCTCTCTCTCCCTCTTGATCATGTACAGTGTACTTACACCGCTGATGATTTTTTTTTTTTGGTTGCTGAAACAATTAAATGTATGTATTTTTATGTACCGGCAAGTGTCCTTAATTGGACAACAAAATATATTCTTTTCTATTCTTATAAGCAAAAGTGGAAATCCTTTATCCGAGCTTATACCCTTGTCCAAAATTTACCGGATTTCCTCTATTTAAGTAGAATTTTGATTATACATGTGATCTGTTTATCCTTCCATCCTCAGATCATTATACCCCTAATAATACAGACAACAAAATCATATTCTGGTAACATTTTTAGAATACATTTTTCTTTTTTTATTGAAACATCCGTTTGATAAGAGATTATATCTTTTGTTATATATCCATTTTTCTTCATTTTTTTTCGTGTATGGTTGTGAGTACTTATATCCCACATAGTTAAGCGTTTCAGAGAGGAAAAATGTTACAATATTCATATACAGTCAACCCTCGTTATCTCGACCTCGCTTATCTCGAATTACCGCTTATATCGAAGTGAAATTCTGGTCCCTGTTTTAACATGGCAATCTAAGAACAGGTAACAAAATATTGTGGAAAAGAGGAGAACTTCTCTTTTCCACAATATTTTCAATATATTGGTAACTTTAGGAGTCAAATTACATATTCATTTGTTAAATGTGGTTTTTCGATTTTTTTTTCTTCACTTCCGCAATACTTATATGTCGAGGTACGAATATCTCGAAGTGTTTCAGAGTCCCTTGGAATTCGATATAACGAGAGTAGACTTATCTGATATAAATATATGTTGTTACTCTTCATTTGAAAAATGCTTCAGAATGCATTTTGGCATTTAGTCGTCTGTATGATGCTCCATGGCATCACATAAAAAGGTCACTGGACAAATACATTTTGTATTTGTCTTTTTTTTCTCTCCATGGGAAGTCTGTCAGAGTCACCTGATCATGACGAGTCAGAAAGGCACTGCAATCCCAGCAGACACATGACGTCTATACAACGTCGACTCAACGTCGATGCAACGTCATGACGTTGCATCGACGTTGAGGCGACGTTGTATAGACGTGCCCGCTGGGATGTTTTTTGCATTCCTGTGGAGAGGTGGGTAAACAGTCAATACTTAATTCTTATCTGCAGCAAGATTTTTATTTTTCCTTATTACCTGCTAAATCTGACTTCATATGTCTTTATATATGTATATGATTTCGTGAATGCCTGCTGACCGATGCATCAGGGAATATGCTAAACATGGCAGTCCCATGCGGTGTTGTGGTCAGACAATTCGTGTCTGGTACAAAACCATCAATTTGACTTTTCTGTATATTTTTAGGATATTTTTATGTAAATATACATTTTGTAACTATGAGGGCCTCATGGAAGATTAGCTGATGTACCTGCTAAATGTTGTTATCCTCTTTAAATTAAGTCTTTACTTACTTACTTTACTTAGTACAAAGACAACATTTGTTTTTCTGACTTCGTTTGTTTTACCAGTCAAGTACTGAAGCTAAAAATCCAAACAAGAAACGGTAATTGTACTGTAAGACTAGTATGCTAATAGATGTATTGTGAATGTCAAATAATGTTTTTCTGGTGAAAATAAGTGAAACTATCATCAAGTACGTCATTGATTATAACGTACTAGTAAATGCAATGATTTTAATGATGGTTCGAGTTTTTCTTTTGAATGGAATTATTCGAAAATGCAAGAAAAGCGATCGCACATGTTAATTTCATTGCACCAGGTCGCTCGGACGATATTTGTATACTCGACCTGTGACCTCGTGTTCAAACAACATCTGGCATTTTCCGGAACCACGGCAAATGTTAATGCATGAAAACCTTCGATCCCCTCTATTGTTTCAACGTGTGTGCATGGGTCGACAAATTGCCCTATGGACGATTCAAAATCCTGGCTGACCTGTATATGATTAGTATAATGGCACATATGCGCTTTTTTTTTTTTTTTTTTTTTTATACGTGACACATCTTTTTTTTTTCATCCCCCACCACAACCCCCCCACAACCCGAAGACGGAAAGAATGCAATTTGACGTTGTCCGTCTTTCCGTTCACTGCCATAATTAATTAAGTAACCGATGCAAAAATGTACACAAGTCTAATGTTGCTTGTAAAGTTTTGACAGAATGCCCTCTGTAACGCATGAGTTATTGTCCTATGGACGATTCAAAATCGAAAAACTAGACGGTTTGGGAGTTATAACTCGGTAAACGATGGACGAAATTTCATAAAACGTTTACCACAGAAGTCCAGTGTTGCTGATGAAGTTTTGAAAGAATGCCCAAATAACACGCGTGTTGTCGCCCTTTGACTGATTTAAAACAGTACTGACTTTTGAGTTATAACTTGGCAATCGAAAAATAAATTTCGAGAAAATTATTGTAAATGTGTACAACTAAACTGCAGTGGCGCACGTGAAGTTTTTGTCAGAATACCCTTAAAATACGAGTTATAGCCCTTTCATTGCTTATATAATGCAAAATCGTCTGTCCAGTTATAACATAGGAACTGGCGAATAAAATATGAAACTTACAACAACTATAGTCTAGAGTTGCATGCAAAGTTTTGATAGAATGTCTTCAGTAACGAATGAGTTATCGCCCTTTGACATATAAAATAACACCGTGATTTGTCGGTTCGAGAGTCTGGGCTACACTTAAAACTTAGCCAGTTTAGCATTACCTTGCTGAATTTAATAAACATCAAAATACATGTCAAAGCATTTCGTTTATTTTTCACTCATTCGCTTTTTTTTTTTTTTTTTTTTTCTTTTTGCCTTGAAAGTACAAAAAGTTTTTCCGTCAAATCTCGCTGTGCAGTAGAAGCCAGTGGGTAAATATGCGGTAAGGTAAGGTTAGGAATGAAGTAGAAGCCACTGGGTAAATGTGCAATATGGTAAGGTTAGGAATGAAGTAGAAACCAGTGGGTAAATGCGGTATGGTAAGGTTAGGAATGAAGTAGAAGCCACTGGGTAAATGCGGTATGCTAACGTTAGGAATGAAGTAGAAGCCACTGGTTAAATATGCGGTATGGTAAGGTTAAGAATGAAGTAGAAGCCAGTGGGAAAATATGCAATATGGTAAGGTTAGGAATGAAGTAGAAGCCAGTGGGAAAATATGCAATATGGTAAGGTTAGGAATGAAGTAGAAGCCAGTGGGAAAATATGCAATATGGTAAGGTTAGGAATGAAGTAGAAGCCAGTGGGTAACATACGGTATGGTAAGGTTAGGACTGAAGTAGAAGCCAGTGGGAAAATATGCGGTATGGTAAGGTAAGGAATGAAGTAGAAGCCAGTGGGTAACATACGGTATGGTAAGGTTAGGACTGAAGTAGAAGCCAGTGGGAAAATATGCGGTATGGTAAGGTAAGGAATGAAGTAGAAGCCAGTGGGAAAATATGCAATATGGTAAGGTTAGGAATGAAGTAGAAGCCAGTGGGTAACATACGGTATGGTAAGGTTAGGACTGAAGTAGAAGCCAGTGGGAAAATATGCGGTATGGTAAGGTAAGGAATGAAGTAGAAGCCACTAGGTAAATGCGGTATGCTAAGGCTAGGAATGAAGTAGAAGCCAGTGGGTAAATATACAGTATGGTAAGGTTTGAAATGAAGTAGAAACCATTGGGTAAATGCGGTATGCTAAAGTTAGGAATGAAGTAGAAGCCACTGGTTAAATATGCGGTATGGTAAGGTTAGGAATGAAGTAGAAGCCAGTGGGTATGCTAAGGTTAGGAATAAAGTAGAAGCCACTGGGTAAATATGCGGTATGGTAAGGTTAGGAATGAAGTAGAAGCCACTGGGTAAATGCGGTATGGTAAGGTTAGGAATGAAGTAGAAGCCACTGGGTAAATGCGGTATGCTAAGGTTAGGAATGAAGTAGAAGCCAGTGGGTATGCTAAGGTTAGGAATGAAGTAGAAGCCACTGGGTAACATACGGTATGGTAAGGTTAGGAATGAAGTAGAAGCCACTGGGTAAATATGCGGTATGGTAAGGTTAGGAATGAAGTAGAAGCCACTGGGTAAAATACGGTATGATAAGGTTAGGAATGAAGTAGAAGCCACTGGGTAAATATGCGGTATGGTAAGGTTAGGAATGAAGTAGAAGCCACTGGGTAAAATACGGTATGATAAGGTTAGGAATGAAGTAGAAGCCACTGGGTAAATGCGGTATGGTAAGGTTAGGAATGAAGTAGAAGCCACTGGGTAAATGCGGTATGGTAAGGTTAGGAATGAAGTAGAAGCCAGTGGGTAAATGCGGTATGGTAAGGTTAGGAATGAAGTAGAAGCCACTGGGTAAATGCGGTATGGTAAGGTTAGGAATGAAGTAGAAGCCACTGGGTAAATGCGGTATGGTAAGGTTAGGAATGAAGTAGAAGCCACTGGGTAAATGCGGTATGGTAAGGTTAGGAATGAAGTAGAAGCCAGTGGGTAAAACACGGTATGATAAGGTTAGGAATGAAGTAGAAGCCACTGCGTGGGTGAATGCGGTATGCTAAGGTTAGGAATGAAGTAGAAGCCATTGGGTAAATATGCGGTATGGTAAGGTTAGGAATGAAGTAGAAGCCACTGGGTAAAATACGGTATGATAAGGTAAGGAATGAAGTAGAAGCCACTGGGCAAATGCGGTATGGTAAGGTTAGGAATGAAGTAGAAGCCACTGGGTAAATGCGGTATGGTAAGGTTAGGAATGAAGTAGAAGCCACTGGGTAACATACGGTATGGTAAGGTTAGGAATGAAGTAGAAGCCACTGGGTAAATGCGGTATGGTAAGGTTAGGAATGAAGTAGAAGCCACTGGGTAAATGCGGTATGGTAAGGTTAGGAATGAAGTAGAAGCCACTGGGTAAATATGCGCTATCGTAAGGTTAGGAATGAAGTAGAAGCCACTGGGTAAATGCGGTATGGTAAGGTTAGGAATGAAGTAGAAGCCACTGGGTAAATGCGGTATGGTAAGGTTAGGAATGAAGTAGAAGCCAGTGGGTAAAACACGGTATGATAAGGTTAGGAATGAAGTAGAAGCCACTGCGTGGGTGAATGCGGTATGCTAAGGTTAGGAATGAAGTAGAAGCCACTGGGTAAATGCGGTATGGTAAGGTTAGGAATGAAGTAGAAGCCACTGGGTAAATGCGGTATGGTAAGGTTAGGAATGAAGTAGAAGCCACTGGGTAAATGCGGTATGGTAAGGTTAGGAATGAAGTAGAAGCCACTGGGTAAATATGCGCTATCGTAAGGTTAGGAATGAAGTAGAAGCCACTGGGTAAATGCGGTATGGTAAGGTTAGGAATGAAGTAGAAGCCACTGGGTAAATGCGGTATGGTAAGGTTAGGAATGAAGTAGAAGCCAGTGGGTAAAACACGGTATGATAAGGTTAGGAATGAAGTAGAAGCCACTGCGTGGGTGAATGCGGTATGCTAAGGTTAGGAATGAAGTAGAAGCCAGTGGGTAAAACACGGTATGATAAGGTTAGGAATGAAGTAGAAGCCACTGCGTGGGTGAATGCGGTATGGTAAGGTTAGGAATGAAGTAGAAGCCACTGGGTAAATATGCGGTATGGTAAGGTTAGGAATGAAGTAGAAGCCACTGGGTAAATGCGGTATGGTAAGGTTAGGAATGAAGTAGAAGCCACTGGGTAAATGCGGTATGGTAAGGTTAGGAATGAAGTAGAAGCCAGTGGGTAAAACACGGTATGATAAGGTTAGGAATGAAGTAGAAGCCACTGCGTGGGTGAATGCGGTATGCTAAGGTTAGGAATGAAGTAGAAGCCACTGGGTAAATGCGGTATGGTAAGGTTAGGAATGAAGTAGAAGCCACTGGGTAAATGCGGTATGGTAAGGTTAGGAATGAAGTAGAAGCCACTGGGTAAATATGCGCTATCGTAAGGTTAGGAATGAAGTAGAAGCCACTGGGTAAATGCGGTATGGTAAGGTTAGGAATGAAGTAGAAGCCACTGGGTAAATGCGGTATGGTAAGGTTAGGAATGAAGTAGAAGCCAGTGGGTAAAACACGGTATGATAAGGTTAGGAATGAAGTAGAAGCCACTGCGTGGGTGAATGCGGTATGCTAAGGTTAGGAATGAAGTAGAAGCCAGTGGGTAAAACACGGTATGATAAGGTTAGGAATGAAGTAGAAGCCACTGCGTGGGTGAATGCGGTATGGTAAGGTTAGGAATGAAGTAGAAGCCACTGGGTAAAATACGGTATGCTAAGGTTAGGATTGAAGTAGAAGCCACTGGGTAAATGCGGTATGCTAAGGTTAGGAATGAAGTAGAAGCCACTGGGTAAATGCGGTATGGTAAGGTTAGGAATGAAGTAGAATCCACTGGGTAAAATACGGTATGCTAAGGTTAGGATTGAAGTAGAAGCCACTGGGTAAATGCGGTATGCTAAGGTTAGGAATGAAGTAGAAGCCACTGGGTAAATGCGGTATGGTAAGGTTAGGAATGAAGTAGAATCCACTGGGTAAAATACGGTATGCTAAGGTTAGGATTGAAGTAGAAGCCACTGGGTAAATGCGGTATGCTAAGGTTAGGAATGAAGTAGAAGCCACTGGGTAAAAATGCGGTATGCTAAGGTTAGGAATGAAGTAGAAGCCACTGGGTAAATATGCGGTATGGTAAGGCTAGGAATGAAGTAGAAGCCACTGGGTAACATACGGTATGCTAAGGTAAGGAATGAAGTAGAAGGCACTGGGTAAATATACGGTATGGTAAGGTTAGGACTGAACTAGAAGCCACTGGGTAAAATACGGTATGACATGGTTGGGAATGTGGTTAGGAATTAACTAGAAGAACTTGGTAAAATACGGCATGGTATGGTTAGGAATGAACTAGAAGCCAATGGGTATAATACTGTATGTTATAGTTAGGAATGAACTAGAAGCCAGTGGGTATAATACGGTATGGAATAGTTAGGAATAAACTAGAAGCCGCTGGGTAAAATATGTTATGGTATGGTTAGGAATGTGGTCAGGAATGAAGTAGAAGCCACTGGGTAAAATACGGTGCGGTATGGTTAAGAATATAGTCAAGCATGAACACATGACACACGATATGGTATGGTTAGGAATGTGGTCAAGAATGAACAAGAAGCAACTGGGTAAAATACGATATGGTATGGTTAGGAATAAACTAGCAACCACTGAATATAATACGATATAGTATGATTAGGAATGTAATCAGTAATGAACTAGAAGCCACAGGGTAAAATATGGTATGGTATGGTTAGGAATGAACCAGAAGCCACTGAGTTAAATACGGTATGGTTTGTTTAGCAATGTGATAAGGACTGAACTAGAAGCCACTGGGTAAAATACGATATAGTATGGTTAGGAATGAACTAGAAGCCACTAGGCAAAATACAGTATTGCATGATTATGATTGAACTAGAAGCCACTGGGTAAAATGCTGCATGCTATAGTTAGGAATACACCAGAAGCCACTAAGTAAAATATAGTATTGTATGGTTAGGAATGAACTAGAAGCCACTGGGTAAAATAGGTATTGTATGGTTATGACTGAACTAGAAGTCACTGGGTAAAATACTATATTATAGTAAGGAAAGAAGTAAAGGCCACCGGGTTAAAACGGTATGGTATAGTTAGGAATGAACTACAAGCCAATGGGTAAAATACGACACTGTATAGTTAGAAATGAACTAGAAGGCACCGGGTTAAAACACTGTATAGTAGGTTAGGAATGAAGTAGAAACCTCTTGGTAAAATACTGTATGTAATAGTAAGGAATTTACTAGAAGCAACTCGGTAAAATAAGGTAAGATAAGGTTAGAGTATTAGAAGGCACTAGGTAAAATACTGGATGGTACGTTAGGAAAGAATTAGACGCCACTGGGTAAAATATGGTATAGTACTTTAGGAAAGAACTAGAAATCACTGGGCAAAATACGGTATGGTATGGTTAGAAATTAACTGGAAGCCACTGGGGAAAATACGGTAAAGTATGGTCGGGAATGAACTAGAAGCCACTGGGTAAAATACGATATAATATGGTTAGGAATGAACAAAAACTACTGGGCACAATACTGTGTTAAAGTTAATGAACTAGAAGCCACTGGGTAAAATACTGTAAGGTATGGTTAGGAATGAACAAGAGGTCACTGAGTAAAATACGGCATGGTAAGGTAGGAATGAACTAGAAGCCACTAGGTGGAATATGGTACGGTATGGTTAGGAATACGCATGGTTAGGAATGAACTAGAAGCCACTGGGTAAAAAACGGAATGGTATGGTTGGAAATGAACTAGAAGCCGTCGGGTAAAATACGGTTTGGAATGATTGGGAATGAACTACAACACGCGGGCGTTTAAAATACGGTACGGTATGGTTGGAAATGAACTAGAAGCAACTGCGTAAAAAACGGTATGGTATGGTTAGGAATGTGTTTAGGAATGACCTAGAAGCCATTTGGTAAAATGCGATATGGTATGGTTAGGAATGTGGTCAGGAATGAACTAGAAACCACGGGTAAAATATGGTACGGTGTAGTTAGGAATACGTATTTTTAGGAATGAACTAGAAGCCACTGGGTAAAATGGTTGGTATAATTGGAAAGAACTTGGAATGGTTAGGAATGAACTAGAAGCCATTGGGTAAAATACTATATGGTAGGTTAGGAATGGGCTAGAAGCCGATGGGTTAAAAACGATATGGTATGGTTCGGAATGTGGCCAGGAATGAACTAGAAGGCACTGGATAAAATACAATATGGTATGGTTAGGAATGTGGCCAGGAATGAACTAGAAGGCATTGGATAAAATACGGTAACTTATGGTTTGGAATGAACTAGAAGCCACTGGGTAAAATACTGTATGTTATAGTTTGGAATAATCTGGAAGCCACTGGGTAAAATACGGTATGGTATGGATAGGAATTAACTAGGAACCACTGGGTAAAATACGGTATGGTATGCATAGGAATTAACTAGGAGCCACTAGGTAAAATACGGTATGGTATGGCAAGGAATGAACTGGAAGCCACTGGGTACAATACGGTATGGTATGGATAGGAATTAACTAGAAGCCACTGGGTAAAATACGGTATGGTATGGTAATGAATGAACTAGAAGCCACTGGGTAAAATTCTATATGCAATAGTAAGGAATTAATTAGAAGCCTAAAGGTAAAATACAATATGATATGGTTAGAAAAGAACTAGAAGCTGCTTGGTAAAATACGGTATGGCATCTAAAAGACACTGTGTTAATACGGCATGGTATTGTAAGGAATTAACTAGTAGCCAGTGAGTAAATACTGTATGCTACAGTTAGGAATGAACTAGAAGTGGCTGGGTAAAATACGGTATGGTATGGCTAAGAATGAACTAGAAGCCACTTGGTAAAATACGGTGTGGTATGTTAGGAATGAACTAGAAACTATTGGGTAAAATGCGCAATGGTATGATTAGGAATGAACAAGAAGTCACGAGCGAAATACTGTTTTATAGTTAAGAATGAGATAGAAACCACTGGGTAAAATACGGTATGATTATAAATGAACTAGAAGCGACTGAGCAAAATATGGCATGGTACGGTTAGGAATGAATTAGATACAACTGGGTTAATACGGTATGGTAAGGTTAGGGATGAACTAGAAGCCACTGGGTAAAAACGGTATGGTTTGGATGGGAATGAACTCGAAGCCACCGGTAAAATACGGTATGGAATGATTGGGAATGGATTAGAAGCCACTGTGTAAAATATGCTTTGGTATGGTAAGGAATGAACTAGAAGCCACCACGAACAATACGGTATGGTATGATTACGTATATGATTAGGAATGAACTAAAAGCCAATGGGTAAAATACGATATGGTATGGTTAGGAATGTAATCAGGAATGAACAAGAAACCATAGGGTAAAATACGATATGGTATGGTTAGGAATGTGGTCAGGAATGAACTAGAGGCCACTGGGTGAAATACAATATGTTATGGTCAGTAATGTTCTAGAAGCACTTAGTAAAAATACGGTATGGCATGGTTAGGAATGAACTAGAACCCACTGGATAAAGTACTGTATGTTAGGTTAGGGATGAGGTTGATGCCGGTGGGTAAAATACGATATTGTATGGTTAGGAATTTGGTCAGGAATGAACTAGAAGCCACTGGGTAAAATACGATATTGCATGGCTAGGAATGAACTAGAAACACTGAATAAAATGCGGTAGGGTATGGTTTTTGTTTGCTTGTGTTGAGGTTTTACGGCCCAGTCAACCCAGTAGGGGTCATGTCAAGTGCGGTCAGTTTACCTAACCACACGTTTATTGGGCAGGCTTAGTCCTCTAAGCGGTTAATATTCTTTCGCCAGAAACTGACAACTGCCCTTCTTGAATCAGCGGAAGGGAGAGAATGACCTTAGAAAATATTTCATGATGAATCTCCACGAAAGAATGTTGCCGACCTTGGCGGGGGTTGAACCCGTGACAGTAGGGTATGGTAAGGAATGAACTGGAAGCCATTGGGTAAAATACGATATGACATGGTAAGGAGTGTGGTCAGGAATGAACTAGAAGCCACTTAGTAAAATACGGTATGGTATGGTTAGGAATGAACCAGAAGCTACTTGGTAAGATACGATAATATGATTAGGAATGAACTAGAATGCACGGGGTAACGATATGGTATGGTTAGGAATGTGGTCAGGAATGAACTAGAAGCCACTGGTTAAACACGGTATAGTATGGTTAGAAATGAAGCAGAAGCACTGGGTTTCTAACGGTTAAAAAAGAAGTTTAAGCCAATGTTTAAAATACGGTATGGTATGGCTAGGAATGAAGAAGAAGCCACTGGATAAAATGTGGTATGGTAAGATTAGGAATGAAGAAGTCACTAGGTAAAATACGGTATGGTGTGGTTAGGAATGAACTAGAAGCCACTGTGGTCTAGTTAGGAATGTGGCCAGGAATGAACTAGACGCCACTGGGTAAAATACGGTATTGTATGTATTAGATGGTTAGGAATGAAACAGAAACCACTGAGTAAAACACGGTGTGTACAACACGGTATGGTAGGTTAGAAATGAACAACAATCCACAATAATATAAAGACCATTTATTTCAAAGTAAAACTCGTCACAAAGCGTGCTCAGATCACGGACACGGAAATATGTAACAACAGTAGTACCACCATGAAGAACACGTGATTGAAAATGAAAACAAAACATGAACGCTCCTGGAGGAAAAACCCCTATCCTTCCCAATTAACCCTTGAAGCGCTAAGCAAAATCGCAAACAGACATTTTATTTTTTTACTACTTTTTAGAGAAAATATGACGGTATTCCATGTGCAATGTCTGCTAGGCAGACGATTCACATGAAATGCCAACTTATTTTCTCTGAAAAAATAAACAAAACCAGTGTCGTCTGCTGCAGTTGTAATTAGCGCTTAAAATTTAGCATGCTAATACACAACGACGTTGCGGTGACGTTGTTGCGACGTTAGTGTTTGCTGGGATATTTATGCAAACAGCGAAGACCCAGACTAGTCTGCACATTCGCGCGGTCGAACAGCGATGTACCTTACAAGATTTCGAGCTGTGCAAACTGGTCAGTCTTTGCGGTTCGATTATATGTGATAGGGATAAATTTCTCAGTAAGCTGTGAAAAAGTAATGCCAAAATCTGACAGATGAGAATACATGCTAAATATTCAAAAGATAAAAATCCCGACAGCTTGGATGTCAAATCGTCCACTTTGGCTTAATATGGTAAAAAGTCTGCGTAATTATCAAGACTCATCCGCATCTTCATAATTAAAAGAAACTGAAACGGAAAAAAATTTACCCTCTGCCTCCCCTCCCCCCCCCCCCTCCCCCCTCGATCCCGCCATATATAAAATTGTATAAGATTTCGAGATTTTCGAGTATTACTAAAGAATATCTTTCATCCAAAATCCTATTTGGAAATTAAACATTGTTTAAAGTGATACATTTGTTATGGAGAACCACATATTTTTTTTTTTTTTTTTTTTTTTTTTTTTTTTGCACAAGCCCCTGAAACAGTGATTTATAGTCTAAATCACTGTTTTCCCCAAAACAGTGATTCAGACTATAAAAGGAAATGCCCTGCCCCATCTACACAGATACGCAGGTAGGTCTGACCCTTTACCTTTCGCATTTGCGGGTTTTACTGCGCCCCAGTTCTATCACCTCGCTATATGGCGCTCCATGTAAATACAAAATACTTTCGCAGGACACAGAAGCGGCTCAGCGAGAAATGACGTTTATACAAGGTCGCATTAACGTCGGTACAACATCATGCCGTTGCATCGAATTTATGCGAGGTTGTATAAACGTCACTTGCCTGCTGGTGGTGACAGTCGCAGAAGTAAAAAGCGAATAATAGTTTCCGCTGATTCTTTGCATTGTATGAGCCACTCAAGCAAAAATATGTGTTACGGGCATACCCGAACTGCGACGACCCTTATTAGCTAACGGAGTCAGTGTCTAATCCGGGTCTTCGCTATGCGCTGCTATATTCTACAGAATTCAATGATTCTTTACACATTCAGGGGAAGCAACACTGCCAAAATGTTTACCTCCCTTCTGGAAAGGGGGTTCCATTCTAAAAGGAAAGAAATTCTTTCCTCTTAGAGTAGTCTCCTTTCCAAAAGGGGCTTGGTTTACAGAAAACCAAACAGGACGCCACAAAAGTTGCCTCGCTTGTAAAAATGATAGAAAACTTATGAAGGGTATCCATCCCCTTCAGTGGACAATGACTCCTCTGCTCAGTTGCGCAGGCTGATCCGCCTAGAAACCAGGGCCCAGTTGTTCAAAACTATAACGATGTCGTTAGTTAACGTATCGTTAAAATTTTGATCATAAATTATGGCATATATGCTAATATTTTTGCTGGAAAAATTTGAGTAGCTTTTGCATTTGCAAAAGCTACTCATTTTTAGCAAAAATACCTGTGAATTAGATATTGTACTTACTTGAACAATTAACATTTTGATCACTAACGAGGTCGTTTAGCTAACGATGCTTTGAACAAGTGGACCCAGATGTTCATAGGGCGTGGCTCATGTGGTAGACAGGGGCTTATGGCCTTTTCAATACCATTTCAGTCACCTCGTGAAAAATGTGCATTAGCTGGTGCAAAAAGTGTTTTAGCGCATATGCGACAAAATCAGCTCGCATGAGATCTGAGCTGGGTCTACACCATCGTCCCCAAAATACATTTGGCACATCGTGCTGCGTTTGGCAAAAATACCTTTTGCTTCTGAATCCTTTATCTGGAACCTCAATCCTTAAATCACTAAGCAAATTTGTACAAGACGACATTCTAAAATTGGTTTTGTTATTTTTCTGAGAAAACAAGTGTTGACATTCCATGTGAACCGAAATGTCAAGCCTTATTTTCTATAAAAATAATGCTTCGAAATGTCGTCTGCTGTAGTTGTGATTAGCCTTTAAATATCAATTTTTTAAGCTTTTAAACACAAGAGTTTGTAGAAAACAGCCCATGGGCTCGGATCAATCCCTAGACTTTGACGTCTGGTACTTTGCCTTTAACTTTAACAGGGCAGACGCCAACCTCGGAGTAACTGCAACAGATCTTTATATATATTTTTTTCATACTTGTAAGCGAGTAAACCCCTACTACGCTGATGTTGATTAGCATACGACAAACAAGTGATATTTTTCTATCCGGTAAATAGGACCCGATATCTATGCCAATTTTCTCTTTAACGCTTAACACTCTGGGTAAAAAATTCAGCAGACGACAGTTCGAAATATTTTTCCTATCTTTCCCAGAAAAACAGGTTTTGATATTTCATGCAAATTGTCTCCGATGGAGACAATTTGCATGAAATGTCAAATCCCGTTTTCTGGGAAAAATAAGAAAAATGTCATCAATTTGTCGTCTGCTGTATTGGCCCAGAGAGTGGTCAAGATTAAGGGGAATGGATACACCTTCAGGAGGGTCGTCTTATGTCAAAATGTTTTTGCCGTCCTTCTGAAAAGCGGCCAACATTATTTATCCTAAGCATTCGGACAGACCGGCCTGAGCAAACAGTGCAGACCCAGATCAGATGCCGCAGAACGCGACGTCTGGTCTAGGTCCTCACTGTTTGTCACTCATCTAGCAGATTTTTAGACAATCAATAGGTAGACTTTTTTAACATTCTGGACAAATACGTTAAGGATCGAGATTTCGTGTTTTTTGGTCTCTTTGAACATTATTTAAGTCATATCAGGATGGTAAAGAAATGCTAACAAAAGGCCCTGTGCAAGGAAGCGCCGTACAGTCATAAGTTGAATTCCGCCTCGAGCGGGATTCGAACCCTGGACTTCGTGATCCGCAGTCAGGAGCGCTAACCACTCGGCCACGCGGATGTTTCATGGAAAAAAGAAAAAAAAAAAAAAAAAAAAAAAAAAAAAAAACTTGCATTTTAGAATATACCTCTTTTCATAAGAGGATTGGGAGTACCCCAAAGCAAACGGAAAATCACAAAATTGTCTCCCTTGTAAAATGTCGGAAAAATCTACCAAGTGTATTCCGTCTCCTTAGGAGAAGATACGATCATCTCTGTCAGAGACGATTTGGGTGAAATATCAAGCCTTATTTTCCAGAAGGAAAAATAAACTATTTTAAAACGTCGTCTGCCAATATTTAAGATTAAGAGTTAAAGACAAACTGTACAACAAAATGTAAGGCAATATTAATGATTGCCTGGAAACAGAATTCAATTGCACTTTTTATTATAATACAAAAACCTGATACAAATGCAGTAAAATCAGAAAACTTGTTAAGAAGGAGAATCTCGTGATAATTCTGAGATAATTTTCTCCAGTTCTCCATAAAAATGTATGTTGTGGGTACTCATTAGAAGCGCCTCGCCGAGGCGCTTCTAATGAGTACCCATACATACATTTTTATGGAGCAATAAACAAAAATATCACATGGCTATCATCAAATACTCCTCCCTAACAAGTCCTGTGGAAATGCCACTCTAGCAAGTGGTGTAAAAGGTAGATAAAAATGAGATTCATAAAGTAAACCAACATTTCCAAATGTCATATTTATGTGAACAGCGAAAACCCTTATGAGTCAGGGTATCAGGGCATTCTACGGTTTTGGCCACGGTCACGTGTCTGACAAAATAGGCCTATCGTATTTACCCTAGGTATTGGGACAGAGTAGATAGACCCGAGAAAACAAGCTCAGATGACACGAAATGCGGCATCTGATCAGGGTTTATACTGTTTGCCACTTATCCATCAGTTTTTGACAAAGAGAGAGAGTAAAATGGACTTGGTCAAATTCTAGGCCAGTTATGGTAAGAAGTTAAGGTGTCCCATTATGTAGGTTAAATACGGTCCCCTTAAATGTTACAAATATCGAAGATTCCGACCCGACTGTGTAGACGCACAAGCTGGTTCAGATAGTTTTGCTGTTCGCACAGAAGCCGTGCCGCCATACTGCTGTTCGCATAGTAGTCGTGCCTTACGAAAAACGTCTTTAGGGCAGATGCGGATAGAGAAGACCCAGGTCTAACTGCGAATTTGGAATTTGTATGATATAACAATGGTGAGGCTTACGGTCAACACAGATACCTCTGCAAACAGTGTAGATCTCAATGAGACAGCTCATAACGAGCTGCCTTATCAGGAGGTACACAATATGCAATTCCATTCAGTTTTTAAGTTGATTGTCACCATCGCACCATTTGCAATAATGGACTTGTCCAAACTCATAAGTCCTGCCATTAGGATCAACGTGGTCTGCCATTGTTTTTTTTTTTTACTGACACCATTATTTGCAAAAACATGCGTGTCCAAACTCAAAGCTCAGAAACTCTGGGATGAACGACTTAATCCGAGTCTAAAGCCTTCAAGCGCTAAGCAAAATTATAGCAGATGACATTCTAATTTTATTTCATTATTTTTTTTAGAGAAAATAAGACTTGGTAATACATGTGGAGCATCTTCTTATCCACATAAAATGTCAAGCCTTATTTTCTGAAAAAAAAAAAAATACTAACAAATCAAAATGTCGTCTGCTGCAGCTGTGATTATTGCTTTAAGGGCTAATTATCCAAACCTACTTCAAAGTCACATTTTCGTTTGGCATATCTCCTATGAAAAATTGTTGATTTCCCCAAAGCAGATCTCAGATACCCTAATTGTATGCTGATAGAATAAACACTGTAAATAAACGATGACAATAAGCAACATTAAAGCATGTGATCAAATCTTCTCTTCAAACTTATCTTGGACAAAATCATTACAAAACATACTAGCTAACTAGTTCATTTCAGCAAACTCAGCATAAGTTTAGTTCCGCCGAATAGAAGCGTCTGTGAGAGATGTACCCAGCGGGTACATGACGTAAATATAACGTCGCCTCAACGTCGATGCAACGTCATGACGTTGCATCGACGCTGAGGTGACGTTGTATTTACGTCATGTGCCTGCTGGGTACTAGATGGGGTATACAACCTTAACACCTTCAGCCTTCCGGAATAATTCCAACTCAACAGGCTTGCAAGATTGGTCGAGAGCAAAATCAAAGGGCATTTATACTTTGAATAATCCGCCGATCAGGAATATTGAAACTATTTTTCTTGGTGTAAATATATTACATAATTGGCGTTTTCGACGTAAACATGAATGATTGAAATTATAAGAAATGGATTCCCTAGTTTTTATCGATGTGTGAACGCCGGAAAATAACTCGCATAAAAGTAAAGTTCAAAGGACTTTTTTCAGTTCGAGTGATTCGATGGCATTTATACATCGATAAAATCTACGAAAAAAAAAAAAATAATAATAAATAAATCCATTCCCATAATATTTTCTTCCACCCACAATGCATGCACACCAGCTTATCAAGTTTTAGTACAGCAACTTAGTATGCTGGTTCAGTAAGGCGTAACAAAAATAGCTGTGTTTCCGCTAACATGCTGAAATAAAATTTGGTCGGTAGGTAGGAGAAACTTTTTTTTATTTTTCTATAGAACAGGGTCGGGCCTGTAATTTTATGAGCATACAGGTATTTTGTTGACGGTCGGTGCTTTACTTTTTATTTTGCATTTTTACTGATAAAAAAAAAATAGCAGAGTCGGGTGTTTGAAACAGGGTTGGTCGGGTTTGCGGAAACACAGCGTTTTGTTTATGTCTAAGTGGGGTAAAGCGTGTCCTGTAAATCATAGGAGCATTCATTCGACAGGGCGCGTCTATTCGGCAGAATACGATGTCCATGTATTTAATAATATCAAAGTATATAATAATGTGACTAGAATAAATGATACATTTCTCGTCTGACTGCACAAACATGATTAATGCAGACTACAATTCAATTCCATTTTTACCCTTCAAGCGCTGAACAAAAACGTAGCAGCCGCCATTCTATTGTTTTTATATAAAATTATTTTTCAGAGAAAATAAAACTTGGTATAACACGGCAGACGATTTACCTGTAATGTCAAGCTTTATTTTCCCTGAAAAATGCAAAAAAAAAAAAAAAAAAAATCAAAATGTCGTCCGCTGCAGCTGTGATTAGCAGTTGAAGGGTTGACAGAACTTATTTTCAAACAATGTAAATGGCTAGAATAAAGGACACATTTGTTCAAGAGTACACAAACATGATTTATGATACTAATTTGAAGCTGTTCAATACTTTCAGCTTAAGAATACAAATCCAACAACAGAGAAAATCATTAATATACTTTCTGTAAAATTTTGGTGATTTAGTGATAGGTTTTAATCCTCAAAGTGCTAATCACAACTGCAGCAGACGACCTTTTTTTTATTAGTTTTATTTTTCAGACAGAATAAGGATTGGCATTTCATGTGGATCGCCTGAATTGCCAAGTCTTATTTGTTTTTCAGAAAAAAATGATAACAATAATTAATAAATAAAAATAGAATGTCGTCTGCTGCATTCTTAGCACTCTAAGGGTTAATCCTAAACCGTTACCACATTTACCCTAAATACTCAGACGACATTACTCCTTATCATACTTGTTCGAACATTTGACTGCCCAAATGACTACCTGTCGTTATGACTAAAAACTGCTGGACCATTGGCAAACAGTGTAGACCCTGAACAGACGCCGCGTTCTATGGTGTCTGATCTGGGTCTACACAGTTTGCTTCAGGCTGATGTCCGAAGACTTATGATAAACATGATATAATTAAATCCTATCGCATAAATAATCTCTTCACTGCTTCTTAAGCAAATGGTTCATCGCAAAAATGAACTCATTCATTGCTTCTAAACTGATATTTGCTTTTAAGGTAAAGATACTGAGGTCTGTATAGAAATTTTGCGAAACGGATCTTTGGCCGTTTCTTTGTGAAAACAGAGACACAAATTATTCTTAACCCTTATAGCGCCAATCACAACTAAAGCAGACGACAATTTTGTTTTTGTTTTTTTTTTATTTTCAGAAGAAAACAAGTCTTGACATTTCAAGTGAATCGTCTGAAATATCAAGACTTGTTTTCTCTGAAAAATAAAAATTGAAAATTTTAGATTGTCGTCTGCTACAAATTTGTTTGGCGCTTTAAGGGTTAAAATGCTATGATACAGAACACCCTTTCAAGAAAGCCTCAGTGTTTTGCTTTCAGTCTGCAGTGACAAAAGTGATTTTACTAGAATAAAAGTGATGGTTGTCCATAATAAATTCAAATTAAGTGACAGGCCATGGGATTTGGGTTCTTATGAAGGACATGCTCGAAAATGAGAATCTTACATATTGGATGTCCTTGGACACTATGTTCTTGCTACCTCTGGTCTAGGATAAATCCCACGGGCAACAAGAACATGACTCTAGAACGCTGAACTCTGGTGTTCTCGGAACTATTTCACATCACCTCTGGTCAGTCAGTATCCCTTGAGCAAACATGGCGACAAAGTGATGGAAGCAAGGACTGCGTAAACATATATCAAATAAGTTGCTGTAATTTATGATTTACCGTTTCAATAACGCAGTTCTCAATGTAATTTAAAAGATATATTTTAACAACATTAGTTTGATAGTGCTATTTATTGCAATTTTCGTACATTTTCGTGACTAGCACATTCCGGTAACTGGAGCTTGTTCGATTCATTAGAGCGATATCGAACTGGAAGGTGTTTAGGTGCATAGTTCCTACTGTTAGGCCCCTAATTGTGCACGTTTGGTTCTTGTCCGATCCGACTAACAAAAATAATATGTGACCAAGGACACCTGATGTCCGAAGATAGCAGCTCATGATCAAAAGAGGGCTTTTCCCATGGCCTCTAAAATTGCAATTGGCTGTGGATCTAAACACTTCTATGGCAAATTTTACCTATATATTACAGTACGACTACCCATTTGTATAGTATTCGGACAGACAGGTCAAAGCAAACAGTCTAGACCCAGATCAGACGCTGCAGAATGCAACGTCTGATCAGGCTCTACACTGTTTGCCGCTAATCAAGCAGTTTTTTTAGACATCTCAACCGCGAGTAAAACGGACTTTTTTAAAGTTGTAGGGCAAGTATAGTAAATCAGGTGTCCGATTTTAGCAGTAAATACTGTCTAGACATCTCCAGCAGACATCAACGTCCAATAGTGTCCGTCTCCCGCAGAAATTCGAATTACGTGCATTTATTTTACATTATCATAGCTCCAGATAAGACGGGTATCCACATATTTCTTTTTCTTATTTCTCCATATAAACATATGTTGTAGGTACTCATTAGAAGCGCCTCGATGAGGCGCTTCTAATGAGTACCCACAACATATGTTTTTGTGGAGAATAAGAAAAATATCAGTACTTTTTGGATGGAAAAAAGAGCCTTATCTGGAGCTATGCAATTATCATATTTACCCAAATTATTCCAACACCTTAACTCCTTGACATACTTGTCCTAAAATTGAACATGTCCATTTTACCGTGACTGCCTTTTTATGCATCTAAAACTGCTCGATGAGTGGCAGTGTAGAGAATGAGCAGACGTCATATTCTCTGGCGTCTGACGCAACATTCTGCTGCATTTTATCTGGAACAACACTGTTTGTGAGGTGTATATGTCCCAATGCTCAGGGTGAATATGATATTTAAAGTAAAAACGCTAATTTTTCACTACTTATTTCAAAGTAAAGAAAGAAAAAAATAACCCTTGTCATGCTGAATAAAGATACCACACCCACTTCCAATTTTCAGCCAATCAGATTACTTGATCCAGATAACTGACACAAATTCACTCACTGAATGGCAAACAGTGCAGATCTATATCAGTAACTGATCTGGATCTACACTGTTTGCAAATACAGGGTATATCTGGGTTCAGCAGGACAAGAGTTAAGAAACTATAATATTAGTGGCAGTAAATTGTGTGTCTTTACTGCAAGGATACGATCCACAGCCTGAAACTTACAAAAAAGTGCTTATTTTGATAGAAAAGATACAAATTTACGCGTATGTGAATATACATATAACATGTACATATCAACACACATGAAGACACTATAATCAATGTCAGTCATCAACCAACCACTTTCACGAAGCCACACGGTACCAACATGATATTTGTGCCGAGTTATGATAATAATGGAACTTAGTGTAAGTGCGACCAGTGTGGGTTCTGAATCAGCATTTTAGGACTTTAGGAGAGAACTATCCAATCGTTCTATTTAACCCTTTTTGTCTTACAGACCAAAACAGGTACATGTTCAAACAGTGTAGATCCTGATGAGACGGCTCAAATGAGCCCTCATCAGGAGAGACGGCTCAAATGAGCCGTCTCATCAGGATCAACACTGTATGTTGCTCTGTTTGCTAATTTGGACTGACGTCCCTCTTTATAATAGTGAACGTTTCCAAACCTAAAGACGGGAGAATCCACTTCAGAAAATCAGGGATGAATGTATTATATGGACTAAAACATGTTTAAATTAGAGCCTTCCTTTCTGACCATTTCCTCCTCTTGAAAGGTGAAGGACAACTCTAATTAGACTAGGAGAATGGGCAGGCCAATCTGGATCTTCCTTATTCACGTAAGCACACAGGCCTTGTTTTGTTTCATAATTAAATCCAACCCAGTGGGGCATGAGGAAGCTCTGTTAGGAAAATGAATCCTTTCCTACTAAAGTGAATGGAAACACTTTGTAGATTTTCTGCCATTTTGACAAGCAAGACAGCTTCTGCGACTTCCCTGTACACCAATCTCGTTCTGTAAAGGGCTCTATTCCACGAAAAGGGGCAGAATTTCTCCCCAAAAGGAGCAAATTCTTTCTTTTTAGCGTAGACTCCTTTTCAGAAGGGAAGCAAAGCCGAAACTGACAGAGTTGCATCCCTGAAAGCGTATCCATTCCCCTTTAAGATCACCAGACCAGACAAGATAACAACCAGCACACATCCCTGCAATCTGACCAGGGTCTTCTCAACAGGTTTACACATAATTAGAAGGACACTATAGACTGTATCCAGTAAAACTCATTTACCTAGGATACTCGTTTTTGAGTCCCTAGGAAATTTTTCCATTAGCTCAAGAAAGCAAATATTTAGGAATATTTTAAGGAATTTGTTTTTTTTTAATCATCTGAAAATGTATGTTGTGTTTACTCATTATAATCGCCTCATAGAGGCGATTCTAATGAGTACACTCAATATACCATTATTTTATACAAGATCGAAAAGACATGCCTAAATTATCCCAATTTGCCTCCTGGCCTGGCACTATGATCGATGATTAACTCTCACTGGCTCGAACTACCCATGTTTAGAATAAATTTTCATGTTCCCAAAGATGTTCGAGCCATTGAAGTTTGACCGTATATGGCAAACAGCGAATACCCTGGCCAGACATCAAAGATCGCACGTGAGATAGCATGACAACCTTATGTATCGGGACAGAGTGAAAAAAAAACAAAGTAGACCCGGATCAGATGCCACAGAATACGCCATCTGCTCAAGGTCTACACTGTTTGCCACTCATCCGGCAGTTTTTAATATTCATCATGTATACACTCTACTGAGAATACATCTGGAGTCCACTGAAATATCTTACGATGTACATACTGCGATTATGCCAAGTATTTGTACCCAACATGCAGACCCAGATCAGATACACTATAAGCAGTCTGTCAGGTTCTACATTAATTGACATTCCGCCAACACTTTTTGACTCATCATCTGCCATTAAATTAACCTTTTCTGAATTTATTGCAAGTACAAGAGGTTGAGGAGTGCAAATATTTAGCTAATTATAGTACATGTAATTGACAGCTTATTATAGCTATATGAGTTGCAACAAGCGAAAATGCGTCTGCGTCTTCCATGCATACGCGGTCAGTCAATATCCAGATCAGACTGCGCGAATCTGCGCATCCCACAGTCAGATCTGGGCTTTCCCTGGACGCTTATAGAATCTAGCAAAGGCTCTGATGATCAGAGTGGATGGAATTGCCTCTAAGATACATTTCTGCTTGAGCTGTTCCTTTTACCCACAATACCATATGAGTCGCCTTATGACAAAACCAACAAAATGGTCAGTGCGCCCAGCAAAGACTCAGATCAGCCTGGGCATCCGCCCAGTCTGATCAGAGTCTTCGCTATGCACTCTATGGGTAGCGAAGGGCCCAAGGTTTCGTAATGCGGACAGCGAAGACTCAGATCAGACTGGGCGGATGCCCAGGCTGATCAGAGTCTTCGCTGGGCGCACAGTCACTTTGTAGGTTTTGTCGTGCGCTGGCTCATATATACCCTAAATATTGTTACAACTTAACTCTTTACTTTTCCTAAATTTTGAAAAAAAAAAAAAACAACAAAAAAACAACTACTAGCCAATGGTTCTAAAATTGCTAGATGAGTGGCAAATAGTGTAGACCCAGACCAGACTCCACGCATTATGGCATCTGATCTGGGTCTACAAGGTTTGCAAATTAGTCTAAACGCTTAGTCTTTACAGTAGATACTTCTGTTGAGTACTGAAACGGACATACCGAACTGGAATTTGATCAATGCTTTTTTTTATGGAATATTGGTACAAAGATCACAATATTATTACACATACGTCCCTCTTCCACGCCGACATAACTCGCACCTCCCATAAAAATGTAGCTGGTCTATAAAATATTACAGCCCCCTTTTTCCTTATAAGGGTTATCTCCTGGCTTAGGAAATCCGTTTATGAGCACATCCTCCGGCGTGTGTTGTTCACAATACTTCATGATGTCTTCTATGCATTCGGAGACTCGAACCCGATGCACTGATGCTTCTAAGCGCAGCTGCTCGACCAGCTTTCTCTGCTGCTGAAGGCCTTCTTGGAATTTGTTCATTCTGGCTTCTGGAACGAAACAAAAAGAGATGCAGTGTAAAAAGGGGCCGTATATGCTCATAAGCGCCCACCGTGCGTTCACTACTCTAAATGGTCATTCCTTTTTAGAATCTTTTATAAATGCAACATGCAAACAGCAAAGACCCGGATCAGTCTCTGATCAGGGCCTTCTCTGTTCATCGATATAGTCGCACTTGTCTTAAAGCCACCTGTAACCGTATTAACAGGCCACTATTTCAGATCCCTTTAAAGTTTTATGCAGTATGTAAACTGCAAAGGCCCAGACCAGCCTGCGCATGCGCATAGTCTGATCAGGGCCTTCTCTGTTCATCGATATAGTCGCACCTGTCTTTAAGACCACCAGTATTAAATGACCACTCGTCTTAAAAGGCCACTATGTAAGATCCCTTCGAAGGCTTATGCAACAGCGAAGACCCTGACCGGCCTGCGCATGCGCGTAATCTGATCAGGGCCATCTCTGTTCATCGATATAGTCGCACGCACTTGTCTTAAAGACCAATTGTATTAACCACTCGTCTTAAATGCCACTATTTGAGATCCCTTCGAAGGCTTATGCAACAGCGAAGACCCTGTTCGGCCCGCGCATGCGCGCAGTCTGATCACGGCCTTCTCTGTACATCGATTCGTCGCACTTCTTAAAGACCACCTGTATTAAGTAATCACTTGTCTTAAAAGGCCACTATTTAAGATCCCTTCCAAGGTTTATGCCATATGCTGACAGCGATGGCCCAGACCAGCCTGCGCATCCGCGCAATCTGATCAGTGCCTTCTCTGTTCATCGATACAGTCGACCTGACTTAAAATTGTTTGTGTTTGAGTTGAGATTTTACGGCCCAGTCAACCCTATGGGGTCATGTTGAGCGCGGTCAGTTCACCTAACTACACTTTTACTGGGTAGGCTTAGTCCTCTAAGCGAATCCTCTTAAAAAGGCAACTATTTTAGATCCCATTAAAGATAAAGAAGTGAAAAATTACTTAATCAAGCACTTGTCTTAACCATCACGACTTGAATTTTCCCATACGTGCTTGCCTAACACAGGAATGACTACATTCTGCAGTACCTACTGGCCCTGCAAGTGGGGAACGAAGGCTCTGATCAAATAGCATGTATCCGTGGACTCTGGTGTATTAGGGCCATCTTCATGCACCTTCATTCATAGCAACACATAAGGCACTTTTTTTTCATCCGAAAACTGCTGATATCTTTCTTATTTCTCAATAAAAAAAATATGTTGTGGGTACTCATTAGATGCGCCTCGCCGAGGCACTTCTAATGAGTACCCACAACATATGTTTTCGTCGAGAAATAAGAAAAATATTATGTGGATACCCCCTCTTATCTGTAGCTATGTTCATTCCCGCTTAAGTGCTAAGCAAATCTGCAGCGAATGACATTCTAAAACTGATTTTGTTATTTTTCAGAGAAAACAATGCTTGACATTTTATGTGAATCGTCTGCCTAGACAATTCATATGGAAAGTCAAGCCCTCTTCCACCTGACAAAAAAATCCAGAGTGTCATCTGCTGTAGACCTATAAAACTCTTCCAAATTTAAATCAATTTTGATTTTCTAAAAATGTTAGATTTCCCAGCTAAATAAATAAAATACGGCTTCAGCAAGATTGACTTCTTCTTCTTCTTCTTTATAGTGCATGTACCTACCAAAGATAAGAATTATAATCCTGTAGACCCACCCCAAAAATAGGCAGATTGCATTTGCTACCGTCAGATGTCTTATGTCCTGAACTACTGTTGGTCTATTGATGGGATTAGAGATCTATAAAAAGCTGAACATACATGTTGTATATACTAGCTGTGTATAAAGATATAATTGGGACGGCTGAGTGAAGCAAACCAGCGTGCATGCAGTATTGGGATCAGTGTATACGTTAGATTAGAAGCTCGTGCACGAGTTAATAGTGCTAGTTAAAGCAGACGTAAAACTATTATAATATTTGCCCACCTGGAAATAAAAAAACATTCACACTGGTGTTATAATAGTCTAGAAGCTGACCAATTCTTTAACCTTTACCGCTCTCTGGGCAAATATTCAGCAGACAACAAGCTGGTGGTATTTTTGTTATTTCCCCCCATAAATAGGCTTTGTCATTTCATGCAAATTGTCTCCTGGAAACAGGCTTTGACATTTCATGCAAATTGTCTCGAGACAATTTGCATGAAATGCCAAAAGCTATTTTCTGGGAAAAATAAGAAAAATGTTTCAAAATGCCGTCTGCTGATTTTTTTACCCAGCATGCTAAGCGTTTATCTACCAGAGGAAATGCAATATTAATTAAGACTGGCTAATCGGAGCTGAAATGATAATCGATTATCAGTCCTGCCATTGTGATCGATAATCGATCAGTAATCACTGAAGATTGGTCATAATTTACCTTTCTGAGCCTGACTCTTACCATTTGTTATACTTTATTGTATGTATTGAGTCTGACAGGCCTGAGTAAACAGTGTAGACCGCAAACGCGGCGTCTCATCAGGGTCTACACTGTTTGCCACTCATCCAGCAATTTTGAGACACAACAGTGAGAAGTGAGCTGTACTTGTTCAAATTTTAGACTAAGTATGGTGAGGAGTTGAGATGTCTGAATACTAATGGTAAATACGGTAAAGTAACCACAGAAATCAAATGATCGATTATTAACAAACCAGTAATGATAATCATTTTTGTGGAATTTATCCATCAATTAATCGATTATCCGATTATTTGTGCCAGCCTTAATATTAATGAAAGCTGTACACGCCAGAAAATGGTAGACGAACAGAACAGTGAAACTCAAGACCAGGGAATCCGGCTTCAGCTTTTTGCATACATAATATTCTGTCACTGAGAACAGATTATGTAGACGTGCAGGTTGGTTAGGAGTTCGCGGTATTTCGAAGTTAATTTATCCTTGGCTACTCTCGACGCACCCAATGCCCAGGAGAATGTAACTTATCACTTCAAATAAACATAAAACGTATCTTGTCTGTTTGTGTTGAGGTTTTACGGCCCAGTCAACCCAATGGGGTCATGTCGAGCGCGGTCAGTTTACCTAACCACACGTTTAGTGGGCAGGCTTAGTCCTCTAAGCGGTTAACCAGTATTGTGCACATTCTTTTGCCAGAAACTGACACCTGCCCTTATAAAACGTATCTACTTTAAAACAATGTTAGTCAGCTTTAACCGTTTGCATAGCTGCTAAAACGAGCTGCATTCAAAACTATGTGTGATAATTGGTAATAACAAATGCCCAGCCTGTACATCATCTGTCTACATAGCTCAATATAAGAGAGGGTATCGGACAAATATTTTTCTTATTTCTCCTCGAAAACATATGCTATGTGTACTCATTAGAAGCGCCTCGGCGAGGCGCTTCTAATAAGTACCCACAACATATGTTTTCGTGGAAAAATCAGAAAAAAAACGTCAACAATTTTTTGGTTGAAAAAGCATCTTATCTGAAGCATTGTGTCTAGCCATAGTTTTCGCCATTGACTGATACAACAGATGAATCTTCAACCCTAATCAGTCTGGACTGTGTACGAATTTCACAGCGTGATTAGTCTGGTACATCAACATTTGCATAAAGGATACATACAGATGCGAAAATTGCTTCTGATGAGGGCAGTATTGTTTTAACTCTTCGTGCAGTCACCTAGATATATGATGAAACTGCCCTGGCTACGAAAACTATTATTTTCTTATTTCTCCATAGAAACATACGCTGTGGATACTTATTAGAAGCGCCTCTGTGAGGCGCTTCTATTGAGTACCCATAACTTACATTGTTATGGAAAAGAAAGAAAAAAATATCAATATGTTTCAGTTTGCGTAGCAGAACTGAATTATTTGTACGCATCCCTAGGAGAAATCTTGAACACAATCTCCCTACTGTGCTTTCGACATCTTTCAGAAAGTCGGTTTTTGCTTGGCGCTTTACATAAAAGAAGCAAATTTGCAAACTTTTGTCAAGATTTAATGCAAACCATTTGTCGTAACTACCTATGCACAAAAAGTTTTATTCTATTCATTGGATTTTAAAAAATCAAATATTTTCACTTTTTCCTATAGTAAAAATGTATGCAAATTTTGCAGAAATCTGTAGGGTAGGTAACTTGGAGGCAGATTTTCAACAAGTTCCGCTTGTTCAATTTTTCTGAAATTTTCACAATATTGTTATGAAACATCAATAATGTAAATTCAGCAAAGAAAAGTAAAAAATATTTTCTTAGACAAAAACTCCAAAAAGTCACTTTACTATAGAAATTGCGTAGGTCAGACCAATTTTTGGCCGTCAATTTAATTTTAGGGTATATATTTGAGAACAAGCAAAAACCGTCTTTCTGAGTGATGTCGAAAGGACAGTAGTATCGCTTCCAAAATAGTGGCTGCTCTTAAAGGAAAGAATTTGCTCTCTCTGAGAGCAAATTCTTTCCTTTAAGAGTAGCCCCCGTTTTGAAAGCGATAAATTCTTTACTTTAAGAGCAGGCCCTATGGTAAAGAAGCAAAAGAGTTTGTGTTAGTTGATGTCTCTTTATCGCAATTATTTTTCTTACGTATTTTATGCACGCGTAGTGAGCGTTAAGAGCGGTACGCCTACGTGTTTGGTTAAAATATTGTCTTATCTAGAGCTGTGGTCAGGACGGTTCTCTTGTACATAGATTTGTGTTACCTGTAATGAGCTGTTGGGGAGTATTCTTTAACCCTTGTAATGCTAAATTAATTAAGATGCCACGCCCACTTCTAATTTCCAGCCAATCAGATTACTTGATCCGGGTTTTTGATAGAAATTCACATATTTAATGACAACCGGTGCCGATCTAGATCTGTTGGCTTCAGAAGCCAACTGATCTGGAACTACACTGTTTGCTAAGACAGGGCATGTCGTGTTCAGCATGAGAAGGGTTAAGATCTCATGCGTTCATGTTGTTAATGGACGACCAGTAAACGAAAGCTTTATTTAACGACTAGCATGAACAGTCCTTTTGAACTTACTGGCAAAAAAGTCACAGACAATCAAAATACATAAAACTTCAAACACGCGACTTAATGACATACGGTCATACAGTATAGAGACATTAGATCAGTGTTAAAATTGCAAATCAGAAGCCGAGTGGAATATGTTAATTCTATAGATCGATATGATTCGGAGTGACATTAAAAACGTCACATATCCGTGGAAACGTATTTATGAATTTATATAATACCGTCCTTATTTTGCGCAACTCTGCAATATCCAACCGCATGTACATTTGAAAATATTATTAAAATATTGGGACACCTCGACTGCTCACCATACTTGTACTAAAACTTGGACCAGTATTACATTCACTACCTATTGGTGTGTGAAAAAGCTGCTGGATGGGTGGCAGCGTAGACCCTAATGAGAATTATTTGCTCAGGCTGGTCTGTCACAATACTTAAGATTTTAATGTACTCCAAAATGTCTGTATGTTCCAATACTTAAGTTTTTATAGTATTCTAAATAATGGATCCCTGCAATTTACTTGCCCATATCTGCCTATAAACACAAAAGTTTTCGTCTTTTTTTTTTTTTTTTTTTTTTTTCCAAACTGTCTGAGACGAAACACAATTTTATCCCATTTGCGTTATTGTGTTGTAACAAGCAATTTTTTCCCTTACCGCGAACGTATTCAGCACAAACCTAGATTAGCCTGCGCATATGCGCACTCCCATCATGGACAGGTTACCTGCGCACATGTAATACTCAACTTCATGCCACAAGTATGACGCGCGGAGGTTTCTTCGATTGTTTCAGCTCATCAATCACCTTATCGTTTAGCATCCTGGGTGAAAAATTAAGCAGACGGCATTCTTAAAAAAAAAATCTATTTTCCCCTAGAAAATAGAATTTGACATTTCATGCAAATTGTCCCCCCCCCCCCCCCCCCCCCGCCCCCACTCCCGAGGAGATAATCTGCATAAATTGTCAAATCCTATATTTTCTGTGTGTAAAATAAGAAAACTATCATCAATTTGTTGTCTACTGAATTTACCCATAGGAAGCTAAGTATTAATTTGACAAAATCGTTATCATGGCTCTTGGGAAAAATAAACTTCTGGGCCCAGTTGTTCAAAGCTAACGATGTCGTTAGTTAACGATTCGTTAAAATTTACATCGAGTGATACGCAAATATGCGGAAATGTTTTGCTGAAAAAATGTGAGTAGCTTTTGCAGTGCAAAAGCTACTCACATTTTTCAGCAAAAAATATCAGAATATTGTGTATTGAAATGAATCCGCTAAAACAGTTAACGAAATGACCCTTAACGAGCTCGTTAAGCTAACGACGCTTTGAACAACTGGACCCTGTTTACAGGGATTTCATCAATTTAAAGTGTGGTTGGGTCATTCAAAACGTAGTATGCACCGATTATCCTATAAAAACACGTCTATTTTCCGTCTGGGACTTTCTGTTTGCTTTCCTGCACAGCAAGACCCTTCAGAAAAAGGCTCTACTCTAAATGGAAAGGGAAACATTAGAGAAGATCTTCAGAAGGGAGGCAAATATATTTTGACAGAGTTGCCTCCCATGAAAGTGTATCAATTCTCCTTGATTTTATTTTTTCAAATGGCACCCTGTTGCTTACTGGGTAAATCAAAGTGCTGACAGCACTGGTTGGTCGACAGTCTCTGAGTGTAGGCTGGGAAAACGGTTCTGAACGGGGACTTAACAGTTTCATTTAACCTTTTACTTACAGTAATTGTAGCAAACAGTCTATGCCGTCTGTTCTGGGTCAGAGCTGTTTGTCAATGTCCCAGTATTAAGCCGTCCAGGTTTTACAGAAAACTATATTTACAGAGCACTGACGTCACAGCGACAAGAATAGGGCGACCATAAATGTTGCCGCGCGGTTTGATTTCATTTGGGCAATGATTATCATGTGGACAACAACATTAAGGAAATGTTGGTGTATATATACTTTGGATCGATTGTAAACAATCGATCTGAAAATTCAGCAGACGACATTTTGTAATATTTTTCTTATTTTTTTTTTCAGAAAATAAGCTTTCGACATTTTTGCAAATTGTCTCCAAACTGCTAAAGCCCATTTTCCTGTAAGAAAAAAAGGACCATGGTGGTCCTGAACGTTCACCTGTTCTGAAAAGTGGGTCAAGGTCACTCAATCTGGCCCGTTTGTCCGAGATTTCATCCATGTCCACCTTATCTGCAAGTTTCAAGAAGATCTGATCAAACTTGAATGAGTTCTGCTGATGACAAAGTCAAACAGAGGCTTTTTCAGCAACCAAGGGGATGTAACTCTATTAATGACCCGATCCGGCCGAGATTTCATCCATGTCCACCTTATCTGCAGGATACAAGAACGATCAAAACTGAACAAGTTACGCTGATGACAAAGTCAAACGGAGGCTTTGTCAGGCTAGTTTTCGAATCTGTCCGAGATTTCATCCAATTCCAAACGTCCAACTTATCTATAAGTTTCAGGAAGAGCCGATCAAAACTGGAGAGTTATGCTGATGACAATGACAAACCGAGACTTTTTCAGCAATGGAGGGGACGAAACTCTAATGATCCGTTCTGGCCGGTTTTTCAAAACTCATCCGAGACTGTATTCATGTCCACCTAGTGCCTTAGATAAGATTTTTAGTAGTTGGGTATTTTGGGCTATTTCACCCACCCATTTCTCATTGAATTGGGCATCAGGATTTTTCTTTTAGGTACCCCGTTTTGTTAATAGGTGCAAGAAATACTGGTATTTGGGTATTTACCCCAATAATTTAAGTTGAATTGCTTTTTCAGGAATTTTAATTGGGTAAATACCCCAAAAAGCAGCTTATCTAAGGTACTGTCCATCGTATCTGCAAGTTACAGGAAGATCTGATCAAAACTGAATGACTTATACTGATGACAAAGTAAAACAGAGGCTTTTCAGCAATCAAGGGAATGTAATGTTAAGATTAATGATCCGATCTGGCCAGTTTTCGAACTTGTTCGAGATTTCATCCATGTCCACCTTATCTGCAAGATTCAGGAAGATCCTATCAAAACTGAATAAGTTACGCTGATAACAAAGTCAAACGGAGGCTTTTTCAGCAATGAAGGGGATGCAGATCTGAAATTCGCGAGTTCATCTATGTCCATCTTATCTGCAGGTTTCAGGAGCATTTGATCAAAACAGGGAGTTACGGTGATGACAAGCATTTCCCATTGTAAATCTGTGGGACCTTGTGGTTGCCATAACAACAAAGGTTTTCATTGGACTTCTATGAAAAACTTATGCCATCAATCTCCCATCAGAGGCATGCTACAGATGAAAAAAGACTGAGATCAGCCTGCAGATTTCGGATATAACTGTTCCAAGGTGCTGACGGATGACGGACGGATGGACCACTATCCTATAAGCTCCCCTGAAGCCTTCGGTCCAGGTGAGCTGAAATATCATCGGTTTGTCGTCTGCTTTATTTGCCCAGAAAGTGAGAAATATTAAAGTGAATGGATACACTTTGCGAAGGTAATTCTGTCAAAACTATTTTACCTCCGATCTGAAAAGGGTTCCCTTTCCTTTAATAGTAAGCCCCTTTTCAAAAGGAGCTTGGTGAGCATAAAAACATACAGTTGTTCAAAACTGACGACGTCATTAGCTAAAGTGTTATTAAAACTTGGTTATTAAATATGTCATATACGCTAATATTTTTGCTGGAAAAATGTGAGAAGCTTGCAAAAGCTACTCACATTTTTTTCAGCAAAAATACCTGTGAATCAGATATTGTACTTACCAGAGCAGTTAATATTTTGACCTCTAATGAGCTCGTTAAGCTAACGATGCTTTGAACAATTGGGCCCAGAAAGTCAGAAAATTTATTTCCCTTCTAAAAAGGTTGAAAAAATCTAACATCCAGTCACCCTTAATGCTTCTACCAAATTATTTTAACCATACGTGTACTGTCCGAGTCATAAAATTTGGCAGATTTGTAAGTCTGTATTGCTCTTAAGGATCATATTTGAGCCAGCGCATGATAAAATCTACAAAATGGCATGTGCACCCAGCGAAAACTCAAGATAAGCCTGGGCATCCGTCCGTCTGATCGGAGTCATCGCAGTCCGCATGAAGAAAGCTTAGGTTCTTAGCTACCCATTCTGCGCACAACGAAGACTGATCAGACTGGACGGATGCCCAGGTTGATCTGAGTCTTCGCTGGGCGCACATGTCATTTTGTTGGTTTTGTCATGCGCTGACTCAATTTTTATAGTATGTCAGGAGCAGTTTGTGGGGGAAATCAAGTGCCCCACCCAATCCGCACTGAGATATCAAACATTATGTGATGCAAACAGGTACTGATTCAAACAACTTCGCCCCTCTGTTTTATTCTGTCATTCCTTCAGCCGCGGTAAACAATTGCCAAATTTTGTACATCGCACAGTAGGTTCACGGACTAGACCGCATCTGGACTGGCTGAATGCTACTAAAATCCCCATTCAGCGGCATGTAAGAGGAAGCGGCGTAAGCAACCTATCTATTAGTGGTTAGCTTGCTGAGCCCCGTCAAACGAAAAGTGATAAGAAATGCATGCTAGACTGGCTCCCGTCTGATATATGAATCTGCATAAAAACTATTTATAGTTTTTACCTAGCCACACTTTTACTGGGCAGGCTTAGTCTTCTGAGCGATTCCCCAGTATTGTGCGCATTCTTTCGCCAGAAACTGACAACTGCCCTTCTTGAATCAGCGGAAGGGAGAGAATGACCGTAGAAAATATTTCATGATCAATTTCCGCGAAAGAATGTTGCCGACCCGGCGGGGGTCGAACCCGCAACCTCCTGATCACCAGTCGGACGCGCATCCAACTGACTGGTAAGGGAGATGATATGCGCAGAAAAATAGTCAAGGAGGACTACCTTACCTTTGTTAGGTTAGAAATGTAAAACTCATAGCATGGTGCCAGGCTATACACATGCACACAGTCCTCGTTTTTGGTGTCCGTTGATTCATTCTATAGTATCAGAGGACTTATTAAGAAGTATTTGGTGATAATTCTAGGATATTTTTCTTACTTCTCCATAAAGCAAATGCTGTGAGTACTCATTAGAAGCGCCTCGGCAAAGCGCTTCTAATGAGTACCCACAACATATATTTATGGAGAAATTAAGAAAATTATCCATGATGACATTCCCATCGATGACTGGACACTGGACAAAGGGAATTAACCGATATTGTGCCAAATAGGTTATCGTCGATACAATCTTGTAAGAACAGGGTTAAAGGATTTTTTTTTTTTTAATGGAGAAATTGAGATTATTCCAGCATTGTCACCAAATACTCCTTAACAAGTCCTCCTACAGTATGCGAACAGCGAAGGCACTGATCAGACAACGGATACGCTGTCTGATCTGGGTCTCCGCTGTCGGCATATTTACAAATTCACGGTTTCGCTTGGTGCGGCCCAGGTTACAAAGCAAGGGAAGGGATTCAACTATGTGATGCTTGCAGGCCCGTTAAGTTCTAAGATACAGTTAGGAAAAGCAGGCATCTTCAACTGTCTTACCCATTGACATAGCAGCATGGAAAACCTTTATTTGTTTGATAACTATATCTGCAAAATAACATGAAGTAAAATGGATATTTACCGGTTTTACCCTAATATTCGGACAGACAGACCTGAGCAAACAGTGTAGACCCAGATCAGACGCCACAGAACGTGGCGTCTGATCAGGGTCCTACACTATTGGCACCTTAAGCATTTACAGACATATCAGTAGGTTATATAAAATAATGGAATTCAGTTTTAAGATAAATATGTTAAGGAGTATTGTTTGTGTTGAGGTTTTACGGCCCAGTCAACCCAATGGGGTCATGTCGAGCGCGGTCAGTTTACCTAACCACACGTTTACTGGGCAGGCTTAGTCCTCTAAGCTGTTAACCAGTATTGTGCACATTCTTTCGCCAGAAACTGACAACTGCCCTTCTTGAATGTTAAGGAGTAAGGTGTCCGAATATTAAGGGTAAATACGGAAACATTTGGGAACATGTAAGGTTCAGATCATCCCATACGCAGTTCAGGAGTTTCCCTCCTCCTGTAAGAACACTGGATGTATATACTTTGCCAGCTATACTTCTCAGTACATATATTTCACAATAATCTTTTTACTTCAACAAAGTAAACCGTCAAACAAATCCAACTAAACCGTCGTGTGTGCGTGCGTGTGCGCGCGCTTGCGTTGTACGTTACATCAAACAGACTTCCAGATTTCCAATGAGATGTGGTCATATTGCAGATCCGCATCAGATACTAGTTTGCATGAATGTGATATTGTTCACAGGCAGAATTAAGTACGGCCACTCCATGATGACGATGATGACTTGGTGTTTTAGGTCCCATTCAACATTATTTAAGACATAGCGAGACGATGGAAGTGTGATAATGAAAGGCGCTGTACAAAGACGGGTCGTAGTCTTAAGCAGAATTCCGAATCCAGTGAGATTCGAACCTGGGACCTCGTGATCCAAAACCGGGAGCGCTACCACTCGGCCACCCGGACACTTCACGGCCACATCAATCGCTCTGTGTGGATAGTATAATGCAAGCGTGTACAGCCCGTTTTCCTTCGGAAAATATATCAATTTGTCGCCCGCTGAATTTACGCAAAAAGTATAGCAAAGGTTAAGCTTTAAATTTCTATCAAGTTGTCATTATATTACTACAGTTGACTCTCGCTATCTCGACCTCGCTTATCTCGAATAACCGCTTATCTCGAAGTGAAAATCTGTTCTGTGCCTAAACATGAACATCTAACAACATGTACAAATATTATGGAAAAGAGGAGCAATTCTAAGGAGCAATTTCTCCTCTTTTCCATAATATTTTCAATATATCTCTAACTTCAAGAGTCCAACTACACATATATTTGTTAAATGTGGTTAATCGAATTAGTTTTTCCTCAATTCTGCAAATCTGATATGTCGAAGTACGGATATCTCGAAAAGTATTTCAGTTAGTCCCTTGGAATTCGATATAACGAGAGTCGACTGTATTTAACCCTTAAAGCAATCAGCAAAATTGTAGCAGAAGACTTGGTATTCACGTGAATCGTCTGCTAGAATGTCAAGCCTTACTTCTCTGAAAAAAAAAATACAAAAATAAATCAGAATGTAGTAAGTCTTCTGCAAAATACTGAACAGTCGTGTACGAGGCGGCCCAGGCGGGTGTTCAAATATGAATGCAATTTGGTGTTTACAGCCACATTTACGGTAGCACTAGACAATTCATGAGCCATTTCTTTGAAGCACTCCCTGTCCACCAATATACTAAAATTCAATTCAGTAATCCAAGAATTGATAGCCCTTAAAGTGCTAAACACAGCGGACGACAATTCTGATTCTTTTATTATTTTCCAGAGAAAACAAGTCTTGACATTTCATGTGAATCGTCTATCAAAATGAAGTCTCATTTTCTCTGAAACAAGAGGGCCATGATGGCCCTGTAACGCTCACCTGAGCAACATAGCACTTTGAGAGCTTGATCTAGAACTGATCAAGGCAAACATTCTGATCAAAGTTCAAAATGATTATAACAAAGTTTTCTGCTGATTTGGCCCGGTGACCTGGTTTTTGATACCAAGTGACCCAGTTTCGAACTTGACCTAGAACTCATCAAGACAAACATTTTGTGCAAGATTCATGATCATTGCTTGAAAAATGTGACCGCTAGAGTGATAACAAGATTTTACGCTGATTTGGCCAGGTGACCTAGTTTTTGACCCCAGCTGTTCCAGTTTCGAACTTGACCTAGAAATCATCAAGACAAACATTTTGAGCCAGATTCATGATGATTGTTTCAAAAATGTGACTGCTAGAGTGTTAACAAGGTTTTCTGCTGATTTGGCCCGGTGACCCAGTTTTTTACCCCAAGTGACCCAGTTTCAAACATATCCTAGAACTCATCAAGACAAACATTTTGAGCAAGATTCATGATAATTGCTTCAAAAATGTGACCGCTAGAGTGTTAACAAGGTTTTCTGCTGGTTTGGCCTGGTGACCTAGTTTTTGACACTACGTGACCCAGTTTCGAACCTGACATAGAAATCATCAAGACAAACATTTTGAGCAAGATTCATGATTATTGCTTCAAAAATGTGACCGCTAGAGTGTTAACAAGGTTTTCTGCTGATCTGGCCCTAGATTTAATAGAGGCAAACATTTTGAGCAAGATTCATCAAGATTGGGTCAAAACTATGACCTGTAGAGTGTTAACAAGGTTTTCCTTTGATTTGACCTGGTGACCTAGTTTTTGACCCCAAGTAACCCAGTATCGAACTTGACCTAGATTTCATAGAGGCAAACATTCTGACCAAGTTTCATCAAGATTGGGTCAAAACTGTGACCTCTAGAGTGTTAACAAACTAATTGTTGACGACGAACGACGGACGACGACGGATGACGGACATAGGGTGATGACAATAGCTCACCCTGAGCTTTTGCTCAGGTGAGCTAATAAAAAAATGAATGTCGTCTGCTACAAATTTGCTTGGCGCTTTATGGGTTAAAACTCTTTCTGTGTCCTTCCTGGGAATAAAGTTCAGGTCCTGATTAGAGACTTCTCAGCCTAAACGTGCACCCAGCCCATTCAAATCCCGATTACAATTTCTGAAATAAAGATCTTTCGTTTATTTTACATCTTTTAGAAGCTTAAATCGGACATACATGTATGAGTCAAATAGGTTGACCTTCCTCTTTACGCATCTATCGTTCGACGGTTGAACCAATAATTTGGATATATGCATAATCAACACATTTTCTTAAATAACTAACCGTTTTATAAAATCGACATTAGGCAGCTTTTCCATTTATTCCATTTATTATTTCCATTTTATAAATTAAGATGCCATGCTCATTTCTAACTGTCAGCCAATCACATTACTCTATCCGTATTGTTCATACAAATTCACATACTGAATGGCAAACAGTGCAGATCCGGAGCAGTTGGCTTCTTCAACTGATCTGGATCTACAATGTTTGAAAAGGCAGGATATATCCGGGTTCAGCAGGACTAGGGTTAAACATCCCTATGTTAATGAATCAAAGAAATGTTGCATTATGTGAACAACTGCACTCATCTTTTGAACCTTCGTGCCAAGAGCTCAATTTCTATTAAACAACCCTTTAGAATGCGCAATGCATCTTACAGAGGTTCGATTTTTATTTCATTTAAAAAAATGCTCAATATACTTTTCGAAATAATCGTGAACCGCGATCAACGAAACCCTTTGCCTGCTAGCGCGTATGTTGAGCCCGACATTTCTTGTTCGCGTATGACATATATGGTACTCTGTGTGTGTTTTTAGCCCTACTTCATACAGCAAAGTCTCCAGAAATTTCATTTACCGTATATTACCTTACATTTCCTTATTGTTTGACTAAGTCAATTTGTCTAAAAACTATGGAACGAGTGCAAACGGTTTAGACCCTTCTAGGACACCACATTTTGTCGCATCTGATCTGCAGGGTCTATATGTTTGCTCAGGTTTTCTGTCCGAATATATCAGAAGATGGTAGACTAAAGCCCCCACCCCCACCCATCTCTTCCCATGATACTGTCTTCCTATCTTTTCAGAAAGTCACATTCACGGAATACAGTGTGTCGTAAGAAATGCCCTAATTGTGACAAAAACACACACTCGCAACATGCCTACTATAGGAAAAGTACACATATTTAATTAAAAAAAAAAGGTAGAAAGTCACCCGTTTCCCCAAGGACAACTTCAGCTTCATAAAATCTAATAGCATATCGGATCCATATGAAGACAAATTAAGACGCGCAGTGGTAAAACATCCCTTATCTCGCATGCGAACAGTGACCAAGAACAGCCTGCGCAACCATTAGGTAGTGCCATTTATCTCCGTTTTCGCACATGCAAAGGGCATTGTGCGAATAGCAAAGGCCCTGACCAGCCTGCACTTAAGTGCAGGCTGGTCAGGGCCTTCGCTATTCGCTTACAGGTTAACACGAATTTTCCCCTGGGAGAGCCTCAATTAATTTCCAGCCCACCTGAACAATGACAACATCAGGCTGTTATAGGCTTCAAGCAGCAGGAACATCGATACATCATCATGTCGAGGCGTGCCACGTGAAACCCTCAAGTTGCACGCCCGAACACAGCGAAAGCCTGAACCTGCCTGCGCATCGTACAGTCTAATTATAGCCTTCACTGTCCGTTTCATTCTCATTCAAAAAACTTTGCGTGAGCAAACAGTGCGGACTCTGGTTGTTCTGCAAGGATGTACAGACTGGCCTAGGTCGTGTAGGTAGGCATGTTTGAACGTTTGCCTTTCGCCATTCTGTCCCCATTATTATTAACCATCACCAATCTCTTGACTAATTCAGCAGACGACAAATTAATGATATTTTTCTTATTCTTTCCCAGAAAAGGGATCTGACATTTCATGCAAATTGCTGGAGACAATCCACTGGAGATAATTTGCTTGAAATGTCAAATTCTGTTTTCCGGGAAAAATAAGAAAAAATATTTCAGAATGGCTTCTGCTGAACTATTTCAGAATGTCGTGCTAAGCGTTAATAAAGTCAATACGCTGCTACAGTGAACACGGCTGAGGAGCAGGCGACGTTTTTTGTTTTCTCAAGAAATTTACAGTATCAATTTTACATTACGGCCCTCTATGTTGCGTCTTTTTATGCAACAACATTCGATGATCGATTTCTCTGCTTATGTTGTATCATTAATAAATCCGTTATTTCTAGATTTGAGCCGAAACGACAGAAAATGTAGCTTCCGACATGTGAGCTCAGGGAAGATTCAGATCAGACTGCGCATTCGCGCAGTCTGATCTGAATCTTTCCTGAGAATATACTGGATAGCCAAATATGCAAAGTTTCTCCATGCGGACAACGAAGACTGATCAGACTGCGCGGATTCGCAGGATGATTTGAGTCTCCGTAGCGCATGCTCGTCAAAATGTACGTTTTCTGACGTTGCGGCTCTTTAAGTCTCTCGACCAGATTATTCATACGGCGATGCAATACAGAATTTCCGACTGTATAAACCGTATATTTCCTAAGTATACGGATATCCAATGAAGAAACTGATGGTGATTTGGTTTAACGTCGTTTTCAACATTATTTGTCATGTCGAGGAGATAAAAGTGGGATAATGAGAAGCTCTATGCAATGACGCGTCGTACAAGCATGAGCTGAATTCGAACCCGGGAGCTCCTGATCCGAAGTCTGGAGCGGTGACCACTAAGCTACCGGATGCTTCAAGTGAGGGCTCTTCGGGGCATTTGCGGACAGCCAAGGACCTGATCAGACTGCATATCAGATCAGGGTTATACTTTATGAAAACACGCCTGTTCAAATATATATATAGAAAACTTACCTCCAAAAACTGAAAAAATTTCAGATAAAAAACTGATATTTTTCATATTTCTGATCAAAACATTGATTGTGGGTACTCGTTAGAACCGCCTCACCTAGGCGGTTCTAACGAGTACCCACAATCTACGTTTTTGAGCAGAAATAAGAAAACTAATGTATAGCTCTGTAAACCCCAGTTTTACTAAATATAAGTGGGGTTTAAGGGGGTCAATTATTATATAGGCATGGTTTCGTAATGATTAGTGCATACTTCAGAATTGAAATTCAGATTTTGATCATGAGCTGGATGGTGAAAAACAGGCTTTTTAAATATCTGTGAAGCCCGAAAGGCTTCTCGGAGACAATAAAATAGCCAAATGTTTCTCATCATTCAGTGAAAGCTCAAAATCTGAATGTTAATACATATATTCATATTTTATATTATCAATTTATTATCAGCTCTTATCAACATTTAAATTCGATGGATTTCCTAATATTGGGGATACAATTTCACTTAACAAAGGTCTTGGAACAGCCCGGCGGCAGATTCCCCGCGCTCAACGTCATGGTTATACGTGGCCGACGTCACACAAACGTATGTAAACACAGAACAATAAAGGCGGATGCTCTCATAGCCCCGCCCTAATGCGCGGCCTAGATCACGTGACAGCTCAATGTTTTGCATCGAGAAATGAACTGCAACAAGAATGGCTGCTTTCTGTGTACACGCGTACAGAAACGCCTCTGATAAAATGGTGAGACTTCGAAATCTATATTGTATCATTGCTGTTCGCATGTAGTCCCTTTTCTCAGGGAACTGCTCAACTATATCACTACGAAAAGGGGACTGGATGTCCAGATCCGCCAGTGTTTCTTCTTGGTCTAACGAATGTAGGCATTCGCTTTTCACTAGCAGATTTTTTTTTTCGGTTGAAAAACTGAGCATCGAAGGTTCTTCCAGACTGACCGATTCATACGTTTTTCGTTGGTTTCAGGTCCTTTCAACAGTACTTTAGTTATATGCCTGACAGTGTGTGCGCAATTGTATATTTGAATAGTTTTGCTTTCATGTATCGTAACAACGCGCTGCCCCATCCACTTCACTGTACGCACATCAAGCAAGAGCTAAGTGTACTTACAGTCAATTTCATATTCTATTATGGAAGTTAGATTTTTTTTCTAACAAAGAGCGCTACATTATAGAATATCCATTTTTTTATGGGACTTTTACATGTGTTGATTTGGTCGAATCACGAAAGCGCTGTCGCAGAGGCATCTATTTCGCAGAACCAGGTGGCTGTGGGCAGCTTAGCATATAATTAAAAACGCTTACAAATGAGTGATTCCAATACACGTTTCTAATTCTGTAAGATGTGTAGGCATGTTGCCTGCTCCACAGTGTTAACCCACAACAACTGTCGTCTGCTTTGTCTTCTGCTTGTGATTTTAAAAGTCATTTCTGCAAACAATGTGGACCCAGATCAGACTGCTCCTTTAGAAGCAGAAACTGACAACTGCCCTTCTTGAATCAGCGGAAGGGAGAGAATGCCCGTAGAAAATATTTCATAATCGATCGTCGCGAAATAATTTTGCAGGACCCGGCGGGGATTGTACCCGTGACCTCCGGATCACCAGTCGGACGCGCATCCAACCGAGCAACCGCCGACACTTCTAATTTTTGAGAAGACCCCTTATTAGAAGGGAGGCAAAACAATATTGAGTTACCTCCCCCTGAAAGTGTACCAACGCCTATAAAACGTGTCCCGTTTCATGGGAATCAAAACAAGGCCCCTATGCACCTATTTTATGTTTGCTTTTATTTATGTTTTGTTTATACATGTATATCTTCAAGACCACAGATCAAGCCTGAACGGGACCGCTCATGATCATATCAGAGTTTTGATTCGCACATATCTGAAGGCGTATTTAATATCATTTTGTCTCCTGAGAGCCTTCATATTATCAGGTCAGACAGGGAAAATGTCTGAACATATTTAATGCTAGTTTTTTGCTGCATGAAAACTGATAATCTTCTCTTCAGACAGGGAAATGTTTGAAGACATTTTAAGGTTTTACCTCAACAGTTTTGTCAGAATTCAAAATTAACTGAACAAAGGCCATAGAGCGGTTATCAGATGGCTACTAGGTCAGGTGGCTAAGATGGGAATACAGTTTGAAACAGTATTTTTATTCAGATCTGCACTGTGCAGTTCATTATCTCAGTCAATGTGGAAACAAGAGCTTTGCAAGCAGAGGCATCATACGCCCGTAGCAACTAATAAGATGTAGCACATATGCCGACTCCTGCACAATTCATTGCTCCGGATGTAAATTGTAAGTGTAGTTGGGAATCAAACTTTTCAAAGGGGTATGACTCTACTAATATTTGGTGGACTGTAATCTCGAAACAATATACGCTGCTCCACATCATGGTCTAACTATTTATAAAGTTTCAGCTCGATTGTATGTAAACTATACAAGTAAGCCGGAAACGGGAAAGTTTACAGAAACTTTCAAAGGGGAATAACTCTGCTAATATTTGGTGTACTGTAACCTCGAAATAATATGCACTGCTCCAAACTATTGTCTAACAATTAATTAAGTAGCTAATATTTGGTATACTATAACCTCGAAATAATATGCCCTGCTCCACATCACAGTGTAACTATTTACAAAGCTTCAGCTTGGTCGGATGTAACCTATAGGAGTTAGCTGGAAACGAAAAGTTCACAGAATTTTCAAAGGAGCATAGCTCTGCTAATATTAAATTGACTGTAACCTCAAAACAATACACGCTTCTCCACATCATGGTCTAACTATAAAACAAGTTTCAGCTTGATCAGATGTAAACTGAAGGAGGATTTAGCCGAGGAGTTCACATAAATTTTCAAAGAGACATAATGGTCTAACTATAAATCAAGTTATAGCTTGACTGGATGTCAACTGTAGGAGTTACCTGGAAATGAAAAGTTTACAGAAATATTCAAAGGTGTATTACTCTGCTAATATTATGTGGACTGTAGCCCTGAAATAATATGCGCTACTCCACATCATGGTCTAACTACAAACCAAGTTTCAGCTTGATCCGATGTAAACTATAGGAATTAGCCCAAAAGGAAATATTTACAGAAATTTTCAAAGGGACACAACTCTGCTAATATTTGGTGGACTGTAAACTCAAAACAACATGCGCTGCTCCACATCATGGTCTAACTATAAAAGTTTCAGCCTGATTGGATGCAAAAGCTGAAGGTTAGCCAGAAAAGAAAGGTTTGAAGAAATTTTCAAAGGGGCATAACTCTGTTTATATTTCATGGATGTAACTCCGAAATAAAACAGACTACTCCACATCACGGTCCAGCTATAAACCAAGTTTCAGCTTGATCGGATGTATACTTTAGGAGGGGTATGTTGGAAACAAAAAATTTACAGACAGATGGACTGATGGACGGATGCCAGACCCTGTAACATAATGCATCTTGTTTTTCAAATGAGCCTCTCATAAAAGGTCTCATAAAGAAATACATGTACAAACCTCTTTCAAACTTGCTTGTGGATATGGAGTCTCGTTCAGTTGGAATTCTGCCTGTATGAGTAATGTTATGCTTGGCAAAAGACGTTTCAAGATATATCGTGACTTTCTGTATTTATGGGGGCTGATTCTCTTTCAACTGAGGCAACTCTTTCAAAACTATTTTGCCTCACTTCTGAAAAGGGGCCTGCTCTAAGAATGAATTTGCTCCTAAGGAGTAGATCCCATTCCAGACGGGGCTTGGAATGCAGGAAAGCATATGGGGTCACAGAAGAGTTATCTCCCTTGTAAAACAAGACCTGCAGCCAGGATAGCTTGCCTGCTATCATGGTGGGTTGGTTGGTGGGGTATTCAAGGAGACATGTAACTGGATATCATTTGGATGAAGAACATCTTCCATAGCTATCTGTATACCAAATAAGAAAAAAATGAATAGTATGATTTGAAAACTAGCTGAGAAAAGATCTTAAAAAAAACTTAGAAGTAAAACTTTAAAATAAACTTTCTAAGTGACCTTGACCCATAAGTCAGAAGCAGGGATGTGGATAGTGCCGAATAAAATTTTGGATCAATATTTATAATCATGTGAAATATAAAGTAAATCCATGCAAGGATTTAGAAATTAGGAGATCTTAAAAAGCTTTGATGTAAAACTTTAACATAAATTTCTAAGTCCATGACCTTGACCTCTAGGTCACAAGCAGGGTTGGGGATCGTGGGAAATAAAATTTTGGACCAATATCCATACCTAATAAAAGTAAATCCATGCAAGGATGATCTTAAAAACTTTGACACAAAAGTTTAACATAAAGTTTAACATAAAGTCTGTGACCTTGACCTCTAGGTCATAAGCAGGGGTGCAGATAGTGCTGAATAAAATTTTGGACCAATATCTTTAATCATGCCAAATATAAAGTAAATCCATGGAAGGATTTAGAAATTAGGAGATCTTAAAAACCTTGACACAAAACTTTAACATAAATTTCTAAGTCCATGACCTTGACCTCTAGGTCATAAACAGGGATAGGGATAGTGCCGAATAAAATTTTGGACCTATATCTATAATCATACCAAAATATAACTAAATGCATCTGAGGGTTAGAAAATATAAGATCTTAAAAATTTGCCTCAAAACTTTAACATAAATTTCAAGTATGTGACCTTGACCTCTAGGTCATAAGCACGGACGCAGATAGTGGGAAATAAAATTTTGAACCAATATCTACAATCATGCCAAATATAAAGTAAATCCATGCAAGGATTTAGAAATTAAGAGATCTTAAAATCTTTGATGCAAAACTCTAACATAAATTTCTAAGTCTGAGACCTTGACCTCTAGGTCATAAACAGGGGTAGGGCTAGTGCTAATAAAAATTTTACACCAATATCTATAATCATACCAAATATAAACTAAATCCATCTGAGGATTTAGAAAATATAAGGTCTTAAAAGCTTTGATATAAAACTTTAACATTTTTGTTAACACTGACGCAGCCGCGGCTGCCGCCAATGCCAATACCAATGCCAATGCCGGGGGTAGTGCAATGGCTCTTCCTGTACTTTCGTACAGGTGAGCTAAAAATGGCAGAAAATCTACTAAGGATATCAAGTCCCCTTAGGAACAGTTCCTCTGTGAAAATATAAAGAACATTGTTGAAGTTTATGTCACATCTGCATACATCATAGCAACAGATAAGGCACTTTTTTCATCCGAAAAATGCTGATATCGCCTCACCGAGGCGCTTCTAATGAGTACCCATAACATATATTTTCGTGGAGAAATAAGAAAGATATTATGTGGATACCCCTCTTATCTGTAGCTATGATACGTGAAAACAAAGTTACAAGCACCAGAAGAGTGACTTATCATCCTTGTTTTAATAGCTCAGAGATCAAACAATTAGTGATGTGAAACTAATTGTGAAGTTTTACACTTTGTAAACTTCATTTAGGGAGGACTCAAGGGTGGACATGGACAAACAAACGAACAAACCAACGAACAATTGGAAACTTGCATACTTTAGTTATCTTAGCCACCCATGTTTACACTGATGCAAAAAAAAAAAAAAACGCACATTTTTTTCAGAAATTAGGACTTCCCATTTCACACAAACTAGAAATCTGAGAAAAAAAAATGTCATACATATAGTATTTACTAAGGTAACCATCAGAGGAAGTCATTAAAACTGCCAAACGCTGTTACAATTAAACAAATTGATGCCCGTTTTGTAACAAAAAAACCTTTATTTGTATTTCAAGCATTTTATATAAACAAATTAAGCTTCGTGTACTATTTACAGATACAGTAAAAAGCAAAAAGTTTTCATTCACTTTCAGAAGTTTTGCCCAGTTAAGATGTTATCCACATTTTACCCTAAATACTCACACAGCCAGCCACTGAACTAACAAGCAGACCCAGATCAAACAAGCAGTTAATCTGGGTCTTCATTGTTCACCACTCTGCCACAGCATTTTTGACATCTAGTAGTCAAATGGACTTGTTAATCCTTGTCCTGCTGAATAAATTAAGATGCTACTCCCACTTCTAATTTTCAGCCAATAAGATTACTTGATCATGCTTGTTGCTTTAAATTAACATACTCAATGGCAAACAGTGCAGATCCAGATCAGTTGGCTTCTTCAGAAGCCAACTGATCTGTATATACACTGTTTGCAAAGGCAGGGTATATCAAGGTTCAGCAGGACACAGGTTAAAACTTTAGGGTAAGTATGGTGAGGATTTAAGGTGTCCAAATTCATGTATGCATGGTAAGTACAGTGCATTTTTCTAACCCTTCAAATCCCTTCCTGCTACAGATGGCAATTAACGCTTGTCATGCTAAATAAATTAAGCTGCCAACCCCTTCTAGTTTTCAGCCTGAATCAGAGTACTTGACCCAAGTTGTTCATACAAATTTGAATACTTAATGACAAATAGTGCAGATTCTGAAGAAGCCAATTGATCTGGATCTACTCTGTAAAGGCCTGGTTCAGCAGGACAAGGGTTAAAAGACAAAAGCATATAAGCAAGTGCACAACAAAATCTACAATAAGGGCTGTTTGGCCAGCAGACTCAGATCAGCCTGTACATCCACATAGTATGACAAGGGCCCTCGTTCATCTCTCTTTGGAAGCCTGGAGCTGTAGAAAGCATACGCTATTAGTGAAAACTGATCAGACTGTGCAAATGCCCAGGCTGACCTGATTCTTCGCTGGTGGCACAAGTCTTGTTGTAGGTTTTGTCATGGGCTGGCTCAGATAATAATTTAAAAGTCCAGTTCTGATTTATATGTAATGCTTCAAGCTGAACAAAAATGAAGAGAATGACAAACACTTTTTGCTTCCTGCTGTTAAATAATAATCATGGTAAACATAATACCGTTTATAAATATGTGACTGTATTTTTACTAAATTATTAGTACATGTCTACAGCACCAGGTTAGTTTTATGCACTGAATCACAATTTGGGCCACACTATGTGAAAACATGTCTTTAGGAATATACGAACAGCAAAGGCCTGCACATCTGTGCAGTCTGATCAGGGCATTCACTGACTGCTAACAGAATCATTGGTTACTACAGAATGTATGAATGGAAAGCAAAGGCCAAGATGATACTTTTGCACATGGGCAGGATGATCTGAATCTGCGCATTTTGCGCATATTAAAAATGTGCAAGTTCAAAGGCACTTTTTCGCTTGATGCTGCCCATTTATTCTGACAAGAGGGGCCCAGCAAAACCCTGTTCAGATTATGCCATGGCTGCACCACACAAAGATATGAAGATACCCCGCCACTGCACGTACACCCTTTCACCCTGCAGTTTCCGAAGTGGCCTATTCCATCCCTGAATTTGGGAAGTGTCCACTGATGCAAATGAGGGTCTCAGTCTAAAAAGCAGGATGACAAACAGTGTAGATCCTGATGAGATGGCTCATTATGAGCCATCTCATCTGGATCTACACTGTTTGTACAGCATGATCTAACAATCAAGTTTCAGCTTGATCGGTCTGCAGGGCTGAAAGGGTTACGACTCTTCGGAGTCTCAAGATATTCACTCAGCACAAACAAAATGTAGGCATGAATAAATATGGATCAGGGCTTGCAATACTTAGAAAATTAAAGCAATGATCTGGATGTCATCATGGGCCATAACTGTTGAAAACTAATGACAATGGCCCATTTTCGATCTAAACCTAGACCTACAGTAGTCAATATCAATGTTACAAAATATGATCAAAATTCAGTCATTTGTTCACTAGATATTGAATGGAAATAAAATTTTGATGCCAAACAAGGGCCATTGCTGTTGGGAGTCAACGAAATTTCCCCATTTAAATTCAAAACTACTCCTCCCCAATATCAATGCTTATGCAAAGTTCCAAGAAAATCCATAAAAAAAAAAACTACTTAAGTTATAGAGCAGAAATGAAATGCAGATGTACTGACCAATGGACTCCTGAATGGTATAATAGAATGCCCAGCCACGAGAGCACTCAGAAACTCCTAATTTCAAGTTCTGGACACCTATTTTATTGACTGGCCCCGCATGTCTGTTTAATGTCACTAATCAACCCTGAATCAAGTGCATCAACTTAAAATATAGTTATATGCAATTACAGATATCAAAAGAAATGAAAGAATGGATATATTTACAATATAAACTTAGTCATACAGCAAAACAGAAACAAAATGGGAAGGGGTGGATGAGCATAGGAAAACAAAAGTAATGCGATGTAGAGCAGCTTCAATCAGCTTTTGCCTGCTCAGACCAGCTTTTGCTACAACCCATTAAAAGCCTAGCATCCCAGTCAAGAACAAGAGGCCCACGGGCCACAACTCGCTCACCTGAGTGAAACCGCCACTGCAGATATGCAGATGGCATGCAACATTTTTCCAATACTCTTATGACAAGGCAATGGCTTAAACAGTTTTTGAAATATCTTGCTTACAAGGTTTAAATGCTGAAATTTTCTAAACGTTACAAGTAAAATAAGTCACCCCCAATGCCTCCTACCAACTTTTGAGTCAACTGGCATTTCGGTGCAGTAGAAGAAGCAAAAAATTGATTTTCAAGATGAGTGCCATCTTGGATTTCCGATCGGAATGATTATAGCTATTTTCTGATCTACAAGTCACCCTGATGCTTCCTACCAAGTTTCAAGTCAATTGACTTTTAGTTTTAAGAGAAGAAGCGAAAAATAGATTTTCAAGATGGCTGTCATGGAGGCCATCTTGGATTTCTAATTGGCACGATTTGAGCTATTTTTTATGTACAAGTCATCCCGATGCTTCCTAGCAAGTTTGGAGTCAATTGGCCTTTCGGTTCAGGAGAAGAAGCGAAAAATAGCTTTTCAAGATGGCTGCCATGGTGGCCATCTTGGATTTCTAATCAGCACAATTTTAGCTATTTTTGATTTATAAGTCACCCCAATGCTTCCTAACCAGTTTGGAGTCAACTGGCTTTTGGGTTTCGGAGTAGAAGCGAAAAATAGATTTTCAAGATGGCTGCCATGGTGGCCATCTTGGAATTTGGACCGACACTATTTTAGCTATATTTGATCTACAAGTCACCCTGATGCTTCCTAGCAAGTTTGGAGTCAATTGGCCTTTCGGTTCAGGAGAAGAAGCGAAAAAGATTTTCAAGATGGCGGCTATCTTGGATTTCCGATCGGAACGATTTTAGCTATTTTTTTTATCTACATTTCACCCTGATGCTTCCTACCAAGTATCGAGTCAATTGGCCCTGGGGTGTAGGAAGAGTAGGCCTTTAAAGCAATTGTTCACGCCGCATGACCCATGATGGACGACGGACATTGACTGACCACAATAGCTCACCATGCGCACTTCATGCTCAGGTGAGCTAAAAATCTGAGCAAATTTGGCTCAGTGGCTTCAGAGAAGTCGTCAAATTCTCAACAATTTTCCCATATAAATGTTATGGGGCTCATACAAATGCATGGGGAAGCAAACTTGACCTTGCCGTAAAAAGGTCAAATGTCAACGTACGATAATCTTTTCAGCAATTTTGGTAGATCTCCTGTCCCTGATGATTTGTGCACAGATTTAGCCCCAAGGCATCCTCAGTTCTGAAGAAGAAGATTTTTAAAGGGTCTAACCATATATGGGCATGGTGGCCATCTTGGTCGACCTACCGCGACCATTTTAGCAATCTTTCGTTCCCCTGACTTAAGAAGGCACAATATGAAATGTGAGCAAATTTGGCTCAGTGGCTTCAGAGAAGAAGAAATTTAAAATTCTCAACAATTTTCCTATTCAAATGTATGGGGCTCATACAAATGCATAGGGAAGCAAACTTGATCCTGCCGTAAAAAGGTCAAATGTCAACGTACGACAATTCTTTTGGCAACTTTGGTAGACCTCTCCTTCCCGATGATTTGTGCAAAGATTCAGCCCCAAGGCATTCTCGGTTCTGGAGAAGAAGATTTTTAAAGGTTTTTACCATATATGGGCATGGCGGCCATCTTGGTCAACGGACCGCGACAATTTTAGCAATCTTTTGTTTCCCCACACTAAGGTGGCTCCATATGAAATTTGAACAAAATTAGCTCAGAGGCTTCAGAGGATAAGTCGTTTGAAACTCTTAACAATTTTCCCATTCAAATGTATAGAGCTCATACAAATGCATAGGGAAGCGAACTTGACCTTGCCGTAAAAAGGTCAAACGTCAACGTACGACAATTCTTTTAGCACCTTTGGTTGACCTCTCGTCCCCGATGATTCATGCAAAGATTCAGCCCCAAGGCATCCTCGGTTATGGAGAAGAAGATTTTTAAAGGTTTTTACCATATATGGACATGGCGGCCATCTTGGTCAACGGACCATGACAATTTTAGCAATCTTTCGTTCCCCCACCCTAAGGTGGCTCCATATGAAATTTGAACAAAATTAGCTCAGAGGCTTCAGAGGAGAAGTCGTTTGAAACTCTTAACAATTTTCCCATTCAAATGTATAGAGCTCATACAAATGCATAGGGAAGCGAACTTGACCTTGCCGTAAAAAGGTCAAACATCAACGTACGACAATTCTTTTAGCAATTTTGGTTGACCTCTTGTCCCCGATGATTCTTGCAAAGATTCAGCCCCAAGGCATCCTCGGTTATGGAGAAGAAGATTTTTAAAGGTTTTTACCATATATGGGCATGGCGGCCATCTTGGTCAACGGACCGCGACAATTTTAGCAATCTTTTGTTTCCCCACCCTAAGGTGGCTACATATGAAATTTGAACAAAATTAGCTCAGAGGCTTCTGAGGAGAAGTCGTTTGAAACTCTTAACAATTTTCCCATTCAAATGTATAGAGCTCATATAAATGCATAGGGAAGCGAACTTGACCTTGCCGTAAAAAGGTCAAACGTCAACGTACGACAATTCTTTTAGCAACTTTGGTTGACCTCCCGTCCCCGATGATTCATGCAAAGATTCAGCCCCAAGGCATCCTCGGTTATGGAGAAGAAGATTTTTAAAGGTTTTTACCATATATGGGCATGGCGGCCATCTTAGTCGACGGACCACGACCATTTTAGCAATCTTTCGTTCCCCCACCCTAAGGAGGCTCCATATGAAATTTGAGCAAAATTGGCTCAGCGGCTTCAGAGGAGAAGTCGTTTGAAAATGTTAACGGACGGATGGACAGACGGACGGACGGACGGACGCACGGACGGACGGACGACGGACGAAAAGTGATCACAATAGCTCATCCTGAGCAGAGCTCAGGTGAGCTAAAAAAGTGTAGATCCAGATCATGTGTCAAAGAATGTGGCATCTGATTAGGATCTGCACTGTTTGCAATGATACTGACAATTTACAATAACCAGAGAATTTCTTAACCCATTGTATACTGAATAGACTCTCCCACACTATAATTTGGAAGTCCAATTTCAATTTTAGGTACTTTCGGCTATGAGATTTATTCCTAGAGAAAAATGGCTAAACTATTTGCAAACAGTGGAGATCCTGATCAGACGCCGCATTCTGCGGCGTCTGATCTGGGTCTGCACTGTTTGCCAACTACCCTTTTACGGGTCTCCTGACTACAATGGGTTAAGGAGTATTTGTGGATAACTCTGATATTTTTTCTAATTTCTCTGTAAAAATGTATCTTGTGGGTATGCATTAGAAGCATCTTGTCGAGGCCCTCCTAATGAGTAACCACAATGTAAGTTTAAATGGAGAACTGGCAAAAATCATCCAAGAATAATCACCAAATACTCTGCTTTACCAAGTCCTCATGATAACATTAGTGATTACAGCCATGTATATGCCAGAACCTCTTTGTTACACTTTTGCTGGAATCCAAAGCAAGAATTGTTACCCAAACAACTGTGTTGTAGTCAAACAAAAATGTATTATATAGAAAAAGACCATAACCAGCAGTCTAGATAATATATACATTTTTGTTTAGAAACATTTTTGGGCAAAGGACCTGAACAGACTGCAAAGCTGAGAAGCTGATCTGAGTCTTTACTGTTTATATTTGGATCACCAACATGAGAAACTTTACCTTTGGATGTATGTGCCTAGCCACGCCTCCAATCAAAGTCTGCCTGAAGAGCTATCCTCAGACCACACAGTGAAGACTCAGATCAGACTGTGCTGATCCCAGTCAACAGTTGGAGCCAAAGTCTAAAAAGTACATTTTCTCATGCTCATATGCAGCTACTCGACCCACCTTAATCCCTAAATCCACATAGCTCATTATGTCACATGATCCAGGATTCCTATGCTGTAAACATGGCTCTACATAGCTCCAGATGAGAGTGAATCAGAAAAATATTTTTCTTATTTCTCCACAAAAACATATGTTGTGGGTACTCATTAGAAGCACCTCGGCAAGGCATTTCTAATAAGTACCCACAACATATGTTTTCATGGAGAAGTAAGAAAATTATCAACCATTTTTTGGTTGAAAAAAAAAAGAGGCTTATCTATAGCTATGCTCCAGATGCCAAAGCCCCAGGTAAGAATGGTGTCCCCTCAAAAAAATCTTATTTCTCACAGCTTTGATCAGGAGTATCCAGACAAATATTTTTCTCATTTTTTTCACAAAAATAACTGAAGGACCTTGCCAAGGTGCTTCTAATAAGAACCCACAACATGTTTTCAAGTGAAATACAAATGTAGGGAAAAGACCAGTATCTTGGTTGAAAAAAAAAAAAAAAAACTTAGTTAAGTTAATGTTGCACTTGAGTACAAAAATGTGAAAACAAGATGCAGATAAGTGAGAGTAGTCATCCTTGTTTATCTCTGTGAGATAAAAACATTCAGTGAAGTGAAACTAACTGTAAGTTTATAGTTTGTAGACTTCACATAGGTCTAGATAAGGGAGTGTATCCGGTAAATATTTTTCTTATTTCTCCATGAAAACACATGTTGTGGGCACTCATTAGAAGCACCTCAATGAGGCACTTCTAATGAGTACCCATGACATAAGTTTTTGTTGAGAAATAAGAAAAATATCACTACTTTTGGATTGAAAAAAGCGCCTTAACTAGTGCTATGAGTCTTCATTTAGGGTGGATGCTAGGGTGGACGCAAGTATGCAGACGGACAGACAAACAAATGGACTGAAACTTCCATGCCTAAATGATGCAGGTGCAACAAAAAACGCCTCATCTGCAGTTTTGTTCTTGAGTAAAAAAATCTTAGTTATGCCAGCTTTTCTTTATCCAACCACAAAATATAGGTAGCTTTCTCATTCTGTCAAAAAAAAAAGTTTTTGTAATGTTATCTCGAAAGAATTGTTTCTTTGAATTGTTTCTTTGAGACATACATGTATCTTTAAGAATGACACAAAGTATATTTACATCATTGAAGCATCTTTCAAACATTTATCTAGACACTCACTAATCTGTAACCCTGGATTCAACCTGAATCACTACAATGTGTACATTACAATATCAACATGCAATGGGATGCTCATGCACTATCATTCTACTACAACAAATTAATATATTATAAATCATAGCTCCAGATAAGGCACTTTTTTAAACCAAAAAAATACCGATGATTTTTCCATATTTCTCCACGAATAAGTATGTCGTGGGTACCCATAAGAAGCATCTCATTGACGTACTTCTAATGAGTACCCACAGCTTACCTTTTCATGCAGAAATAAGAAAATTATTTACCTGATACCTCCACTTGCCTGGAGCTATTCTGTATAAACCCTAATATCTGCACAGTGACCTTGACCTTTCAACTTTTAGAAGTTATTCTGTATTTTAGAGATAAAACAAAAGTAGAGATAAAGAAATACTGAAATAGACTTCATTTTGACACAGTGTTGTAGTGCAACTGGTTTATATTGTGGGAATCATTTTTTACTTGCCATCACAAAGCATATACGATCAAGTTTCTTTCAAAACATCTATGCAGGGTGAAATTAAAATAAGTCATACTTGAAATGTTTTCTCTTTTTGTGATGCTGAAATTTTATACTTGAAACGTTTTTTTCTTTTTGTTTGCTGAAATTTTGAGTGGGACTGTTAACATAGCAACAGATAAGGCGCTTTTTTCATCTGAAAAGTGCTGATATCTTTCTTATTTCTCCAAGAAAATATATGTTGTGGGTACTCATTAGAAGCGCCTTGCTGAGGCGCTTCTAATGAGTACCCACAACATATATTTTCGTGGAGAAATAAGAAAAATATTATGTGGATACCCCCTCTTATCTGTAGCTATGCTGTTAAAATGACAATTCTGCCAAGTTTCAACAGGCCTCAGCAAACAGAGTGACCCAGACCAGATGCCATATTCTGAAGCCTCTGATCAGCTTCTACGGTGATTGCCACACCTCCTGCAATTTAAGACACATTATCAGGTAGTAAAAAGAACTTGTATAATTTTTTGGTAAAGTATGGTAAGGAATTAAAGTGTCCCAATTTAGGCTTAATGTAACAGTATGTCAATGTGCAGTTATTACAGCCAATACAGTAAATACATGTACATGCTTCATTCTTTCAAAAAATTCATTTCAGTTTATAAATTTTAGCACTTCACATATGTTTTTAAAGTTTGTTTTATTTTTTGTTTTTTGTTGTTGTTTTTTTCATTGGCTTTCATAATCATCAAATATTTTGGGAATGAATGACACCAATCTGTGCTATTTTCTGGATTTAAGCCTTTTTTTGTGTTCATTTTTTCTTCTGTTAATTTCTTTTTTTTTTTTTTTTTGGTTTATTTTTAATTATTTTCTTTTTAATATTGATATGTCCAAAAGCAACTATTGTTTAATGCTAAGCATTCCGAGTAAAATTTTCGGAAGACGACATCTTTAAACATTCTATTATATTTCTTAGAAAACAGGATTTAACATTTCAAGCAAATTGTCTCCAGTGGAGAAAATTTGCAGAAATATCAAATCCTGTTTTCTGGTAAAAATAAGGAAAATATCATCAATTTGTCATCTGCTGAGTAAGTCCAGAGAGTGGTAAAGGAACATACTGAATTATGAAGTCAGATCTTTCTTACATTTCTAAATGCAGATTTTTTTCCTTGCCCTTTTCTGTCAGATGACTGTCACAAATTTCAGAATAGTTTCAACTTCCATATAGAACCAATTGCATCCAGATTAATATTTTTCTTATTTGTCCACAAAAACATATGTTGTGGGTACTCATTAGAAGTGCCTCGGTGAGGCACTTCTAATGAGTACCCACAACATATATTTTTGTTGTGAAATAAGAAAAATACATTGTATTAATCTTTGTTGTTGAAAAAAGTGTCGTATCTGGAGCTATGACAGAACTTTGAATTCTGTCCCAAGTTCTAACATCCAAGTCCAGTCCAGAAACTATAACTTTGTGTCCTCTCAAAACCTGCATTTAACACTTTCGAACAATTTTAATAACAGTATACCTGATATTTATGTATATCAAAATTCAGTGCACTAAAATGAGATAATTATTATAAAATATTGTTTATAAAATATTGCAGACTTTCTTCTCTTTAAAAGGATTTTCTCTGACAGGGAATATTAGTGGGTCATCTCTGATCCGACTCTCACAAGACTGGATCATTTCTTGGATTGTCCTTGAACATTTCATCCTGTCTACTTTCAAGTGACGCCTTAGTGCTTCTGCATCATTCTTTAACTTATTCACTTGCTCAGATTTGTTTTGGTAAGGCATGGTTTACCCTGAATGACCTGTTAATAAAGTGAAATGAACAAAGGATAAATAAAATAAAGCAACATGCAACGTAAAATAATCATCATGCTGAAATGTCACCTATGTATGAATATTTACTGAATATAAATTTGACAACTAGATTTTTCTTCTTTTTTTTTTTTCTCGCTTCTTCTATTTCTGTTTTTTTTTTTTTCTCTAGGATTTCTATTACTTTTACATGCTTTCTTTTTTCAAAGACAAAATGATGCAGAAAACTTGTTAAGGTGGAGTATTTGGTGTTTTTTCTGGGATATTTTTTTCTTATTTCTCCATAACCATGTTATGTTGTGGGTACTCATTAGAAGTGCCTCAGTGAGGCACTTCTAATGAGCACCCACAACATACATTTTTACGGAGAACTGGAGAAAATTATCATCAAAAACTCATCCATGACAAGTACTCTGAGAAGATTAGATAAGGTATATATATATATATTTTTTTTTTTCAAATAAAAGTACTGATACACTTTCTTATGTCCCAATAAAAACATATGCTGTGAGTATCTATTAAAAGCATCTCAGTGAGGTTCTTCTTATGAATACCCACAATATATGCATTTGTGGATAATGAGAAAAATATCCAGAAAGCCCTCTTTCTTAAAGCTATAATACAAACTGACACCCATCATCTTAGTGACATTTCAACAGCAAACTAAACAAAATGACTACTTCCATAGCTCTAAATGAGAGTAGTATCAGGTACACTGTAATTATATTTCTTATTTCTCCACAAAAACATATGTTGTGGGTACTAATTAGAAGCATGTTCATCAGAGGTGCTTGTAATGAGTACCTATAACATATGTTTATGGGCAGCAATAAGACTATATCATTACCTACCATATTCGACCTAGTTACCGCACTGTGCGCTTAGGTTTTTCAAAATTACTGGGAAAACTTGTGGTAAAATATGCATATACTATGGGTACACTTTAATCAAGAACAGCATAGTACTCATTTAATGATGTTTAGGCGATTTTTATCTGATTTTCTTTATAAAAGCATATGTTGTGGGTGCCCATTTGAATTGCATCGACAAGTCGATGCAATTCAAATGGGTACCCACAACACATGCTTTTATAAAGTAGACAAAAAGTACACTGGTTGTAATCTGAAGACTACGAAATTGCCCGCGGTGCACTTATAGGGGTATGTGCGGTAATTAGCTTGAATACGGTACCTACTGAATGAAAAAAGTACTACAGTGTATATCTGGAGCTATGGAGCCTTCAAAACTAAATTGTTAAACGGATCACAACAGAAAGTAATTCTACATAGCAAATACTGATGCATACACAATATTTAAAAATTAAATACACATACTACAACATATAAACATGCAAATAAACTCAACAGACTGGTCGTTTTCATTTTTTTATCTACATTAAAACTGTTGGCATAATCAGTAATTACGGGTCTACATCTATTTTTAACTAATTTTGACTTGTTTGTTTGTGTTGAGGTTTTACGGCCCAGTCAACCCAATGGGGTCATGTCGAGCGCGGTCAGTTTACCTAACCACACGTTTACTGGGCAGACTCAGCCACCGAGGCCGGCTAATTTTGACTTGTGGATCTCACAGTTGTGCTTGTAACATTTTGACCAGGGGGCATTTTTTCCTTCACATTTTGAGGCCCATGGGTGACCAGGCCATTATTTTCCATCCCTAACCCAGATCAGACACTGGAGAAAACGGCCTCTGAGCAAGTAGTACAATGGTCACTGCTCATCCAGTGCAGATACATCAATGGTAGATAATGGACTTGTTCTACGTTTAGGACAGTATGGTGAGGAATTAATGTGTCCCAATACCTTAGGTACATGTAGTTGGGTACATACTCCAGAGATATAAAGACAAAACAACACATGCAATACAGACAACCCATGCCTAGCCTTATACTCTATCATCATGCAAATTTATCCGAACTATTACATGCACATAACTGTACTTGTCACAATTATAACCATGGTCCATCTCATATTCCAACTTAGTGGATGTGACATTTTTTCCAGCTAAACAGTATTGTTGCATGTGTTTTTCCTATCTCTCCATGAAAATCTATGTTATAGGTACTCTTTGGAATTGTCTCAACAAGGTAATTCTAATAAGTACGGTAAATTTCCTAAAATTTCGAACACTTTATTCCATACTCTTTTGGCTTGAAATTTGCTTTTTATGCAGCAGTTTCTTTAAATATTTAGTGAAATGGCTAACAGTGTAGACCCTGATCAGACTACTCCTTCATGAGCAGTCTGATCAGGGTCTACACTGTTTGTATATGTCATTTTGTCAGATGCTTTAGTGCTTGAATTTTTAGGACATTTACCATATCCAGAATATCTTATTTACCCTATGATTTTGAACAGACGGTCAAAGCAAACAGACCCAGCTTGTAAAGATCCAGATCAGATGCCACAGAATGTGGCATATGGTCATGTCTCCACTTATTGTCTTCACTTATCCAGCAGATTTTAGACACATCAGCTGGTAGCAAAATGGACTTGTTCAAATTTTGGGACGTACATGTGTATGGTGAAGTTAGGTGTTGAAATACTTATGGTGAATATGATGTTTTCATGGAAAATTAAGAAAAATATTTATATGGATTGAGCTAAGATTGAGTCTGGTTAAATACATCAATACAAGAAATCAAAATCTCTGGAAACAATGGTTACAAAGAACAAGTTGGTGCACCATTCAGCGAGGGTTTGTATTTCGTTCCAAACCAATGGGAAAAAATCAAATTGAAGTAAACTCAACTAAAGCAAATGCTCACAAAAAGTGACAAAATAAGCTATCAAATGAAATCACTAGAAAAGTAAAGCTTACTGCAATCAAGGAAGGGAATTCAGTTAACCCTTGTCCTGCTGAATAAATTAAGATGCACTCCCATTTCTAATTTTTCAGCCAATCAGATTATTTGATCCAGGTTGTTGATATAAATTCGCTCCTTCAGAAGACAACTGATCTGGATCTACACTCTTTGCAAAGGCAGGACATATCCGGGCTCAGCAGGACAAGAGTTAAAACCCCATAGCATTAGAGTAATAAGAATGTTGTTTTTTATCCCCAATGCAGATATTGTGAACACCTCCGTCTGTCTGTCTATCTGTCACACTATTTTCTCCTAATACACTGGGCAGAAGTTAATCAAACTTGCTACATGACTTCCCTGCATGGTAAGGGTGTGCGAGAGCGAGTCTGACCATCGGTCCGTCACACTATAATCCTCAAAAACCACTGGGCGGAATTTAACCAAACTGGCTACTTGACTTCCTCTCATGATAAGGGTGTGCAAGAACAACATTAGCACATAGCAAGGTGATTTTACAATGGCATGCCATTGACTGAGCAATCTAGATTTTGTTTTGTTTGGTTTATTTTTTTTTTTCAAGTAAAACTTCTGATGTTTCAGATTTTGCTCCACAAACAAATGTACTACATGTAGATCCCACTAGAACTACCAGAATACTTTAATGAGATCCTTGAATCATAATAGTTTCAAAAGTGAGTGAATCCCAATGAAGACCAATATTACTGTATTCATCCTAATTATTGGGACAGACAGGACGAAGCAAAAGATGCCGATCCAGATCAGATCCCACAGAATGCAGCATCAGGGTCTGCACTGTTTGCCACTAATCCAGCAGTTTTAAAGATGTATCAACAAGTGGAAAAATAGACTTGTTCAATAATTTGGCTAAATATGGTATGCTTTCTTGAGAGGATCCCAGAAATGAAAACTTGACTCTGGATAAAAATAAAACAAGGATCAGAAGACACTGTCAATCTTCAGCCTTGAAGTTGCATTCTTTCTTCCTCCACAAACAAAACACAGCCATTAACTTGATATCTCTCTAGATAAAGCAATTCTTTTCTAAATAAATATAAGTATATTTTTCTTATTTTTCCATGAACAGCATATGTTGTGGGTACTCATTAGAAGTGCCTCAGTGAGGCACTTCTAATGAGTACCCACAACATATGATTTCATGGAGAAATATAAAAAACATTTACCTGGGTACCCATATTACCTAGAGCTGTATAGTAATTAAATTAACATCATTTAAGTTTACCATACTAGGATAAAATCAGCAGACACCTTATAAGTGATATTTTCTATTTTTTCAGACGAGACCCTAATATTTCCTTTTAAAGAAAAGTCAAGCTCAACTGTCAAGGTAAATCAATGCTTAACACTCTGGATAAGATTTTCAGCAGGCGACATTTTGAAATATTTTCTAATTTTCCCCAGAAAAAAGGGTTTGATATTTCAGGCAAATTGTTTCCACTGTGGACAATTTGCATGAAATGTCAAATTCTGTTTTCTGGGAAAAAGTAAGACAAATATCACCAATCTGTCATCTGCTGAATTTGCTCAGAGAGTGGTGACGGTTAAAGGTTAAGAAAAATGTATGTCTACAGGTCATAAAATTCAGCAGGTAAATGGTTAGAATTTCAAATGACAAGTGACATAAAAGGAACTACTATGTTATTGCAATCAATTTCCTCTCTTGTGCTACAGATGCATGGCAACTCCTACATAATCAATGAGCGAACACTGAATCAATGTAAAAGCACAATGGCAATTATTAGTTACTAATCCTAGAGTTATTTTTCAGTGCTTTATTGATTTATGTGCATGCCAAGCTTGGTTTATAGAGACTGAGCATGAATGAACTTGTTTAGAAAATCTCATTATCTTACATAACTTGTTTCATATCAACATAACCTAAATTTAACACTTTAAATAGCATGATGGGTAAAAAAATGATCAGGTATAGAAGTTAGCAGGTGCCTGCTCACCTGTGGTCCCCAGATTTTTTTTTTCTAGACCCTTAAATTTCAACAGAAAATGCCCATCTGCATAATATTAAAGCCACAAACATGGACTCTGCTGGGCCTCTGGACAAAAATATTTTAAACAGTTAAGGTTTATATCCCTATTAGTAAGATATTTTGATTTTTATTTCTTGTTTTTCCTAGGAAATAGGGTTTGACATTTCCTAAAGAGACAGTTTGCATGAAATATCAAACACTATTTTCTTGGCAAATACGAAAAATATCAGCAAGTTGTCACCTGCTGATTGATTGTGTTGGGGTTTAACGACACGTCAACCCTTGAGGGTCATTTTGTGTCGTCTCCCAGAGAAAGGGAGAAAAGAGATAGAAGAGAGAGTAGAGGAGATGAAAGAGAGGGACAGGGAAGAAAGAGGAACAGGAAAGAAAGTGAAGAAACAGAAGAAATAAAAACATTCCCCCTCTACCCTTACCCACTACAAGGATAGCAGGCCTTGCCCAATTGTAAGCCAATATCAGTTGGACGCCCCGGTGATGTAAGATACACAGCACCTTCGCACCAGTCACCTGCTGAATTAGCCCTGACAGTGCTAGAGTAAAATAAAATATCCCATTTTGTCTCATATTTGAGTGTCTTCCTTGTTTTGTAATATAAACTACAAGTAATTTTATCTGTATTATTATTTTCTTTGTTACAATTCTTTTTACTATTTTGCACTTCTATAAGCAGTTTCAATGACATTCTGTATACATGTACCATAGCTTCAGATAAGATACTTTTTTCAACCTAAAGATATAAATCTTTTTTTTTTTCTTATTTCTCCACAAAAACATATGTTGTGGGTACTCATTAGAAGCGCCTCACCGAGGCACTTCTAATGAGTACCCACAACACGTTTTTACGGAGAAATACGAGAAGGATCGATATTTTTTAGCTGAAACTAGTGCCTTATCTGGCACTATGGTGGTGTAAGAAGAGCCATTTTTGTCTGATGAAAACTTAAAGAACATTTACACAATTCTGTCTATTGCGGTCGTCACAAGAAAATGTCACTTATGACTCTTCTACAGCGAGATTCAGCTGAGCCTGCACATCAAAGCAATCTAATCAGGATGTTGGTAAAAAAATTATTGAGTCCTTTTAAAGTGCAGTTATGAATGGCAAATACCCAGAGTTCAGACTGCATGGGTTGCAGTTTGATACAGACTTTCACTGTTGGTATGATGCAGATCATACTGTTTATTTTGTCGAGTTCTTTTTATAATGGCACATCAGCTCTTCAGAGTCATTTAGTGTCATTTCCAAGAGAAAAGGTGAAAAGAGGACAGAAGATGTAGATGAAAGGAAAGAAAGGTGGATTTGGCACACAACAAATGACAGTGAAGAACAGTATACTAGTTTTACACCCTTCCCCCACCTGCTGCTAGTACACCAGGCCCTTACCTCCACCCTACCACCCACAGCCCATACTGTCATCGCACAGCTCTTGATAAGATACTTTTTTTCAATCCAAAAGTATTAATATTTTTCTTTTTTCTCCATGGAAATATGTTGCGGCTACTCATTAGAAGTGCCTCAGCGAGGCTCTTCTAATGAGTACCCACAACACTGGGTTTTTGTGGAGAAATAAGAAAAATATTTACCTGATATTCACTCTTATCTAGACCTTTGCTGTCATGGGAAGTATCAGCTAAAAAGCCAGCTATGCTATAAGTAAAGGAGTCATACTTAGACAGAAAAATCCCACAAGTCAGTGTGTCCCAACAGCCTGATCAGAACCACTGCTGTTTGTTAATGCATTCTATAGCACCCTGGGTCCAGTTGTTCAAAGCGTTGTTAGCTTAACAAGCTCGTTAGTGGTCAAAATGTTAAATGTTCTAGTAAGTACAATATCTAATTCAAAGGTATTTTTGCTGAAAAAATGTGAGTAGCTTGTGCAAATGCAAAAGATACTCCCAGTTTTTCTGCAAAAATATTAGCGTATATGCTATATTTAATGATAAAAGTTTTAACGATATACACTGTATATATGTTAACTAACGACATTGTTAATTTTGAACAACTGGGCCCTGTAATTCCATAAATGAAGAGCACAGGCTATAGCCCTAGATAAGCAGGGCTCCAGATAAATATGACTGGCCCAAACAGGACTGCATGCATACACAGGTTGATCTGGGCTCTGTAGTCTATGCATATCACAGGAGTCTTTTTTTTTTCCCCAGTAAATTCAGTCACACAGTGACATATCAATTCAATCAAAAGCAGTCTAAGCAAAATCAGTAGGACCACCCGACATGTCAGAATTTTATGTACATTTTAATCAACTGTCTGTCTGGTGTCAGACAGTCTTTAAAGTTTTTGCACACCATACAAAAGCCCCTCCAATCTCAGCTATTAAATGGTTATTATACTATTTGAGAAGAATAAAATGTTTCCTTGATCAGCTGTTGGGCTTTATTAGCACATTTAATCAGGTGATTTGGGCCAATACAAATAATGTGAGCGTATTTTGTTTATAAGTCCAAAGCTTCAACCAGATTTGAAAAAAAAAAAAAAAAAAAAAAAAAAAGATTCTGCAACTCATAATTTATGTGGAAGTACTTAATAACCCTTGTCCTGCTGAATAAATTAAGATGCCACACCTACTTCTAATTTTCAGCCAATCAGATTACTTGATCTGGATTGTTGCTATAAATTCACATACTGAGTGGCAAACAGTGCAGATCCAGATCAGTTGGCTTCTTCAGAAGCCAACTGATCTGGATCTACACTGTTTGCAAAGGCAGGATATATCCGGGTTCAGCAGGACAAGGGTTAAATTTATACTAGTCTGTGAGTAATAGATCTACCAGTAACAACTGATTTTTCCCTTCAATAAGTATCTCCTGGCACGTACGTTGCTCTGCTTTCTTTGTGCGCCTAACAGTGTCCAGTTTTCACAGGGCACTGCAAATCGTCCAGACCACCAAACGATGTTGGTGAAGTGTCAAAATGAAAAAAAAAAAATATGGCTTAATTTTACAATAATCTCAAGCCCAAAAGTTCAGTGAGGCATCACATAACTGATAGCAATAAGCTTGTCTCATTTGTTTGTGTTGAGGTTTTACGGCCCAGTCAACCCAATGGGGTCATGTCGAGCGCGGTCAGTTTACCTAACCACACGTTTACTGGGCAGGCTTAGTCCTCTAAGCGGTTAACCAGTATTGTGCACATTCTTTCGCCAGAAACTGACAACTGCCCTTCTTGAATCAGCGGAAGGGAGAGAATGACCGTAGAAAATATTTCAAGATCAATCTCCATGAAAGAATGTTGCCGACCTCGGCGGGGGTTGAACCCGTGACCTCCTGGTCTCCAGTCGGACGGTGCATCCAACTGAGCCACCGAGGCCGGCGTAAAAGCTTGTCTCATCTAAACATGGTATGACTAAAAGAAGGCTGATAGTTCTGTTAAAACACACCACCCCTTTTTACAATAAAGCCCTTCTGTTTAAAATGCATACACATGCAAAGGTCTAGATAAGAGTGGGTATCCGGTAAATATTTTTCTTATTTCTCCATGAAAACATGTTGTGGGTACTCATAAGAGGTGCATCACTGAGAATCACTTCTAATGAATACCCACAACATATGTTTTTGTGGAGAATTTGTTTGTGTTGAGGTTTTACGGCCCAGTCAACCCAATGGGGTCATGTCGAGCGCGGTCAGTTTACCTAACCACACGTTTACTGGGCAGGCTTAGTCCTCTAAGCGGTTAACCAGTATTGCGCACATTCTTCGTGGAGAAACAAGAAAAATATCAACTTCTGGATTGAAAAAAGCAACAATATTTATCCTAAAATTCAGACAGAAATACCTCGGCAAACAATGTAACTTCAGGAGCAGTTAAATCCGAGTCTACACTGTTTGCCATTCCATCACAATATTTCAGACAGAACATCAGTGGCCAAATGGACTTATTTTAATTTTAATGTGTGTGTGTGTGTGCGTGTGTGTGTGTGTGTCTGTGTGTATGTGTGTGAGTGTCTGTGTCTGTGCTTGAGGCCTTGTGTGTATGCTGTGTGCAAAAAAAAAATGAACCCAGGCAGTATGTTCTACCTACAAACTCAGAACCAAACCAAAAAATATTTGCAGAACTCATTAGAATAAGACAAATACATTTGTACATCTGTACTCATCAGAACTTTCTGATAGCAAACAAAAAAGCATCCTACTGTAGTTACCCAGTAACCCTAAGTACTCGGACAGGTAGGCCAGAGCAAACAGTGGAGAAGCAAGTTGAACCCTGTTTGCTACTCATAATAACCCCAAATAAGGTTTTTTTTCATTCAAAAAGTATTGATTTTTTTTCTTATTTCTCCACAAAAACATTATGTTGTGGGTACTCATTAGAACTGCCTCAATGAGGCACTTCTAATGTGTACCCATAACATGTTTTCATGGAGAAATAAGAAAAATATTTTCTTGATATCCCTCTTATCTGGAGCTACATGTATGCTACTCATCCAGCAGTTTTTAGGCTCATGAACAGAGTAAAATGGGCCTATTCAAATTTTAACCCTTGCCTTGCTGAATAAATTAAGATGCCATGCCCACTTCTAATTTCCAGCCAATCAGATTACTTGATCCAGGTTTTTGATAGAAATTCACATTTTGAATGACAAATAGTGCAGATCCAGATCAGTTGGCTTCTTCAGAAGCCAACTGATCTGGATCTACACTGTTCACTAAGACAGGGCATGTTGTGTTCAACAAGAGAAGGATTAAGTATGGTGAGGACTTTTAAAGGAGTCCAAATAATGAGCGTAAATATGGCAAGTACATGTAGACCTATGGTGGAATTGTAGATTACTGTGCAACGCTTCAAATACACCCAGTTTAAACCAGTACTTGTTCAGTTCAAAGAGGAACAAGATAAAGTAGTACCTAGACAACAACTACAGGAGAAAAGAATACATTTAACAGTGTAAGAGTAGACAACATTTATACAGTACCTCTAGTTGACCCGAGCACCTAATGCTACACAACCTTGTGGACAGAATTCTTTTTATCTGCAAAAAAAACACAGCACACACATTAGAGTAAGCAATCACACTGTAACCTTACAAGTCATTTTTTAAGCTATGAATGGTATAGCATGTCCATCATACATGGACTGCATAGCCCTATCCAGATATTAGAACATACTGTGATTATCCTTAGTCATAGCTCCAGATAAGCTTCACATGTTATTTTTGTTATTTCTCCAGGAAAACGTATGTTGTGGGTACTCGAGGCGCTTCTAATGAGTACCACAACATATGTTTTTGTGGAGAAATAAGAAACAAGAAAAACGCCTAATGGCATTATGGATGGGTTTTTCAAATAACAAAGAAAGTAAGAGTTGTCGCTACTGCATGTGAAACATTTACTGGTCCACCTCTTCGTCCCTACCAAATATGAAAGCAATCCATTGAAGAATAAAGGTAACATATAACTTTGAAAAAAGGTTAACCAAAAGGTAAACCTCAGACGATGCCCGACGCCCGGACATCGCTATTTTAAAGGACAGATTTTTTAAAAACCCATCCAAAAATCAGTACTTTTCAGATGAATGAAGCACATTATCTGGAACTATGCTTAGTATTCGGACACCTCAACACATTTATCCAAACATTTGTGCAAATCCATTTTACTTGGTGTGTCTATAAAAAACATTCTGGATGTATGGCAAAAAGTATGGCCCCTGTCCAGATGCCATAGAATGCAGCATCCTATCTGGGTCTATAGTGTTTGCTCAGGTCTGTCTCTCCAAACACCAAATATAGTACATGTACATATCGAGGGTTGAGCGCAAGACTGGCGTAAGTCAGATGGTTGTTTTTCCCCAAACCTAATCTCCTCACCATGAAGGCGTTATGAAGATTACAACATTTCTTTCTGTAAACAATGAAAATTTAGGTGCCATTGCTCGTATGAGCAATGGCACCTAAATTTGCATTGTTTACAAAGGGGTCCAAGTTGCCCCTAAACAAGGGTTTCAAAAATATGTTTGAGTTACTATAGTTTTGCGCTCAACCCTCGATATGTATGTTGTTGTAAAGAAATAAGAAAATTATTAATAAATTTTATTGCTAAAAAAAGCCTTGCCTGGAGCTATGGGCTGCATCAAGCAGCATTTTAGAGCATACAAGTATACAAAATGTATAGATTCTGATCATCTGAACCTTTGCTGCCAGTTGATAAACTCTACTATATCCAATCAGAGCTCTAGATAAAAGGGGTAGCTACATATGTTTTTTTACGTTTCTACACAAAAACTTAATGAGGACTTGCACGCGGAGTTGTTAAGAAGGAGTATTTGATGATAATTCTGGGATAATTTTCTTCAGTTCTCCATACAAACATATGCTGTAGGAACTCATCAGGAGTGCCTTGCCCAGTTGCTTCTGAGTACCCACAACATTCGTTTTTTAGGGAGAAATAAGAAAAAGTATCACAGAATTATCAACCAATACTCCTCCTTCACAACTTTCTGTGGAGACAACTTCTTGATTGAACTAAAAACGTATCCAAAGGACACTGATGCACCCACCTGAAAAACTTACACGCAAATTGCTAATGCCTGAAAAACTTAAACACAAACTGCCAATGCCATCTCGGAAACTGACTGACGGACTAGGGTAACCCTACATGCTCTTTCTACCATTCTTCAAATGGGTGGGTGGGTGGGGGCATAAAAATGCACTCTTTCTTGGGCTAAGGGCTTTAGTGTAGATTGTTTGTTTTCAATGGAATTAGCATTAACTGATTTTTATAACCACAGCATACCAAATTCATAGTGCCAGATGTGTTTTTTCCAGCAAAAAATTATGTACATGTTCTGATATTTTTCTTATTTCTCCACGAAAACATATGTTAGGGGTACTCATTAGAAGCCCCTTGGCAAGGTGCTTCTAATGAGTACCCACAACAAGTTTTCATGGAGAAATAAGAAAAATATTACGTGGATACCCTCCTCTTATCTGTAGCTATAACTAATATGTATGTCATGTGAGTACCGTATTAATCCGCCTATAAGACGATTCGTTTATAAGACGGGGGCTGTTTTTGGGCCCTTTCCAGGCAGGATTTTGCTTTTACTTAATTATAAGATGGGTTAAAAAAAAGTCGCCTGTCGGAGATATTCCCTGCCACTCAGAAAATCCTAAAGTACAATTAAAAAAAACTTCCAACACCACTTACAAGCATGCATACCGTATTTAACTGTGTATAACACGCACCTTATTTACCCAGAAAACGTTTACAAAAATCCGATGTGTATTATTTATAGGAACACCAAAATCGGGACAGAAATCGCCAAGATAATCGGTCGCGAAAACTCATGACATTCACGATCGCCCGGTAAAAATGCGAAATAGAATGATTGCTATGAGATATTCATGATTTTTTATACCTATCTCGCCCATACCATGGTTCTGTCGGCTCAAAACAAGCAACTCCATCTGATTTGCAGTAATTTGATATCCTTTTCATGTCCATGCTCTTTTTGTTTACGCTTTTTTATTTTGCTGATCATGTGATCTCTTCAAAGGGAAACTACTCAAACAGGCATATGCATATGAATCTGTATTGATTACCGGACTTTGACAAGTCTCACACCGTAACTTGAATAAATCAGCCTGCACAACTGATTTATTGTAGTTCAAAATAGGAAATAAATTTGGTAGAACATAAATATTCACAAACGATCATACATTGAAAAAATAAAGAAGTATTTAAATTTTTGCAATTATTAAAATTATTGATAATAAACAAAACCAACTGGGCTTTTGAGGTAGGTAGATCGGTCATTTGCATTTTATCTTTTATTTTCTTACCATATATTTATCTTTTTTTTTTTTTTTTTTAACTTTTCTTCCAACTTACCAAAAAAATTGTTTGAAATAAACAATGTTTATGATAAAGAAAAAAAAAACTACCAGCATACATCTGTGCACTTAATTGGTTAATTGGCAGTCAGAATGACAACTAGTCGACTTTAGTTGTTGTTTGCATTGCCCTGAGGCACTGAGTTGATAATTTCACGTCTCAGTTAAGAAAGTGACACAAAGTGACACAAAGAAGGTGTTAATTATGAGAACACAAAAGAAATAACTACATTTTTATTGTCATAGCGTCTGCAGTGGGGAAGCAAAGAACTGCCTACACTACATCAAGTTGCCTGAGGCCCATGGTAACAGAGCTGCACAATGAAAATTCAGTTAGCATTATCGTAAATTCGGCCTGTTTCTACTCTAAACCTTCCGAATTCGGCCATTTTCAACTCAATCCTAGTGAAATTTGACACACTTAGTATCTGGTAACTTAGTAAATAATGCACGGATAAATTCTTTGTGTTTTACATGGGAACATCTTTTTTTTTATTTCAAAACTATTTAGCAAATATTCAGTGCGTGTTATACACGGGTGCGAGTAATACACAGAAAAATTCGGTACTTCACCTAAAAAATTACCTTGCTGCTATTTCTATCAAGGGACGAAGGTAAACATTATATCCTTCTACCGGTTTCAAAGATCGGCATTTTCCGTGACCACGTGGCACCACCGGACTTTGCCGAAAATACTGATATGGCCAAAGACCTCGATTATAAGATGGGTCTGGATTTTTGGGGGCTTTTTTTGGGGAAAAATCCCCGTCTTATAGGCGGATTAATACGGTAGTCTTTGCCACACTGTTTATTCAGTCATCTTTCCCTTTGTCAGTCTGTCTGTTAAATTTTGGGTTAAACTTATGCATCCAGTTTCTAAGAGATCATACTATACATGTACACAAGGGTTACATCATATGTCATCAATATGGTGACAGACAGATAGCTGCGACTATCATTTGTTCGGATTTATGCCAAAATCATGAAAAGTGCATAATGCAGTGAAAAATCATTAAGCGCACCAAACATGTCCATTTGGGACTGTCTTTCAACAAAAAATGCGAAGTCCATACCCATTCTAGTTATTATAGACACTTCGACCAAATACACATAATGATTAGCATTATTAAATATCATTTCAGAAGCCCAATATTTTGAAAGACAGACAAGACAGTCCACATATCAATGAATTTTGTGCACTAAGTTAATATTCTGAATTTCTGAAAACCCAGGTTCATTCAGCAATATACTGAACAACATGTTACTGATGAAAATACACGTCACGTAGGTTGTAGGGGGTGATTATCATCTCAACCAATAGATTCAGTTCATACCTGCACTGAAGTTACATGTTATCTCAAGTCTCCATCAATGCATGTCCAGCACGTTGTTGACGCACTTCTAATGAGTACCCAAAGCACATGATTTTGTGGAGAAATAAGAAAACTATCAATATTCTTTGGGTGAGTTCCAAGTTTAGGTTTTAAAGCCCTCTAAGCAGTTAACCAGTACTTGTGTTACGTTGCCCATACTTTTGACAGTAACTGACAACTGCTCTTTTTGAATCAACAGAAAGGTGGGAATGACCATGGAAATCAGTTCATGATCAACCTCAATGGAAGTTATGTGGCCAAGCTGTGATTCGAACCTACAACCCCTGCACTACTGAATGCGCTTTGGAGCCTGGCACTTTTTTGGGCTGAAAAAGTGCTGTATTTAGGACATTCCAAGGCCATGTGTAACTGGTTACACCACAACCTTTTTATAACACTATTGTTGGGGTCCCAAGCATAAACCGTGTCAGATATACAACCGTTATGCCGGCCTCCGTGGCTCAGTTGGATGCGCCGTCCGACTGGAGACCAGGAGGTCGCGGGTTCAACCCCCGCCGAGGTAGACAACATTCTTTCGTGGAGACTGGTCATGAAATATTTTCTACGGTCATTCTCTCCCTTCCGCTGATTCAAGAAGGGCAGTTGTCAGTTTCTGGCGAAAGAATGTGCACAATACTGGTTAAGGGCTTAGAGGACTAAGCCTGCCCAGTAAACGTGTGGTTAGGTAAACTGACCGCGCTCGACATGACCCCACTGGGTTGACTGGGCCGTAAAACCTCAACACAAACATGTATGTTAAGTTGCCTATACTTTTGATAGTAACCGACAACTGCTCTTTTTGAATCAGCAGAAAGGTGGGAATGACCATGGAAGTTATTTCATGATCAACCTCCATGGAAGTTATGTGGCCAAGCTGGGATTCGAACCTACAACCCCTGCGCTACCGACAGAACTTTGGAGCCTAGCACTTTTTTTTGAGCTGAAAAAGTGCTTTATTTAGGACATTTTCCTAATCACTAGTTCCAAGGCCACGTGTAACTGTTTACACCACCTCTTTATAACACTATTGTTGGGGTCCAAAGCATAATACATGTCCGTTATACAACCGTGTTATATGTAAACAAAAATGTATAGATTATATAGAAAAATGACCATTTATGGTCATTTTTCTATATAATCTATACATTTTTGGGATCCATCTTTGAATTGTGTTGTATCCAAAACCGTGTTATAACGAACTGTGTTATAAAGAGGTTAATGTGTATAAAGATAACTTACCAAAGTCACCTAGATGTACTACTCTATATGCTTCTTTAACGGCATCAAACTGAAAATAGATAGGTATTATTGAAAGTTCAAATAATCAAAATAAATAACAAAAGGTTAGAGCTGCATAAAAATCTAAATCATGCTACAGCAAGATGCACTGATTCCAACAATGGTTTCACAATAGTAAAATAATTCTGGACCTGGGATAAATTTTACTATATTTTCTAAGCATTTTCATTTCTCCCTCAATTCCATATGCTTCACAACTTTTAAAATTGGCAAATATGCTGGAAAATGAAAAACAAAATTGTTTTAGAAGGGAGATTTTTACACAGATACACAAAAATAATGAAGGGCTGTACATAAGCACTTAATCTGTATCATGTTACATGTTACATATTATTGCATATACGTCTAGATAAGAAGATGTATCAGGAATTTTTTTCTTATTTCTCCATGAAAACATACACTCTGGGTACTCAATAAAAGTGCCTCACTGAGGTCCTTCTAATGAGTACACACAATGTATGTTTTTGTGGAGATATAAAAAAATCAACAATTGTTGGTTGAAAAAAGCGACTTATTTGTACTTATCACTTCTATAATATCATCATCAAATATTCACCCATTTTGCTCTAAAACATCATTTGTGTAATTAATCACTTCTATAATATCATCATTAAATATTCACCAGTTTTGCTCCTAAACATCATTTGTGTACTTAATGACTTCTATATCATCATCATCAAATATTCACCTGTTTTGCTCCAAAACATCATTTGTGTACTTTATCACTTCTATTATATCATCATCAAATATTCACCTGTTTTGCTCCAAAACATCATTTGCAGGCAACCATTAGAAATGACTGACTATTGTATATAAAGGTGATTTTAACGTGATCTTCCAACACATTTTAGCTGAAAACCTAGCCTAAAATTTCAAATTAGAGCAAATTGATGGCGCGGCATCGCATATCCCCGCGCCAGCGCCATCGCATACATGTATCTCCACGCACATCAAAAGTTCCAAATGCATTCCTCCACTCCTCATCCATAGGCTATTACCTGTGACAGTTTTAAGGTTCTGGCTCAAAAAGTGTTGGAGGAGTCGTGTGACAATCAAAACAAGAATTCCGCGGAAGGCGTCATCGCACCTGCTGGCGCAAAAGTCACAGGAGCCACAATCAGAATGTGGTTATTAAATAAGTTTATTTCATTCTTAGCAGTGCTTACTTGGAAAACTCGGTTGAAAAAAATGTAGACAAAGTGCCTAGTGGGGCACATATATTCCAGGCCAGTCCCATTCCCTCTAATGGCTTTATCTTCAGCACTGACTTTTCGTATCATACAGCCCAATGATAATGGAACATTGACGTAAAATGTGTAAAAGTCACTGGAGCATGACATATAGGTCAAGGGTCAAGATACCTATTAATTCAGTACATCAAGAAGCACAATGCAAGGTATGGTGGTTGTAGGCCTTATAGTTGAGGAGTTATCAAACATCAACGTAAAATGTGTCAAATATAGGTCAAGGTCACTGGGTCAAGGTACCTGCCAAGCCAGTGCAATGAGGTGAAGCACTATGCAAGGTTTAGTGGTTGTAGGTCTTATATTTGAGGAGATACCGGACATCAATATAAAATGTGTCAAAGTCACTGGAGTGCACAATATAGGTCAAGGTCACCAGGTCAAGGTACCTGTCGAGTCAGTACATCGAGAAGAAGTGCTATATAAGGTTTGGTGGTTGAAGGCCTTACAGATGAGGACATATGGAAGGGTGACGTAAAAGGTGTAAAAGTCAATGGAGTGTGAAATATAGGTCAAGGTCACCCAGTCAAGGTACCTGCAGAGTCCGTACATTGAGGAGAAGCACTATGCAAGGTTTGATGGTTGTAGGCCTTATACATGTAGTTGAGGAGATATTGAACATTGACGTAAAATGTGTAAAAGGCACTGGAGCGCAAAATATAGGTCAAGGTCACCGGGTCAAGACACCTGCCAAGTCAGTACATATAGGAGAAGCACTATGCAAGGTGTGGTGGCTAGAGGTCTTACACTTGAGGAAATCTGGAACGTTGACATAAATTATGTCAAAGTCACTGCAGCCAAAATATAGGTCAAGGTCACCGGGTCAAGGTAATTGCTAAGTCAGTACATTGAGGAGAAGCACTTTGCAAGGTCTGATGGTTGTAGGCCTTATAGTTGAGGAGATATCGAACGTCGACGCAAAATATGTCAAAGTCACTGGAGCGCAAAATATAGGTCAAGGTCACCGGGTCAAGGTACCTGCAAAGTCTGAACATCTAGGAGAAGCACTATGCAAGGTTTGGTAGTTGTACGCCTTATAGTTGAGAAGATCTGGAACTTCAACGTAAATTGTGTCGAAGTCAATGGAGCGCAAAATATAGGTCAAGGTCACTGGGTCAACATATCTGCCAAGTCAGGAGGTCAGGGAGATGGTTCATGCAAGGTATGATGGTTGTTGTAGAATTGTAGTTGATTAGAATACTAACTTTGACGTAAATGTCAAACTTCGACATAACAGAACTGTTAAGAGACAGAAGGACGGACGAACTGACAGACGAATGGAAAAGCGGGCACCTATGTCGCAAAGTCAGGAGGTCAGGGAGATATTTCATACAAGGTTTGATGGTTGTTTAGTCTTGTAGTTGATTAGAATACTAACTTTGACATAAATGTCGAACTTCGACATAACAGAACTGTTAAGAGACGGGCAGACGGACAGACAAACAGACAGACGAATGGAAAAGTGGGCACCTATGTCGCAAAGTTGGGAGGTCAGGGAGATGTTTCATGCAAGGTTTGATGGTTGTTTAGTCTTGTAGTTGATTAAAATACTAACTTTGACATAAATGTCGAACGTCGACATAAATGTTGACAGACGGACGCACGAATGGACAGACATACGGAAAAGCGGACGCCTGTGTTGCAAAGTCAGGAGGTCAGGGAGATGTTTCATGCAAGGTTTGATGGTTGTTTAGTCTTGTAGTTGATTAGAATACTAACTTTGACATAAATGTCGAACGTCGACATAAATGTTAACAGACGGACAGACGGACGGACGGGCAGAAAATCGGACGCCTATATCGCACCCTGCTACAAGCAGGTGCGATAAAAATATTTTCTAATACCCTTCTTGGCTGTTCAGCATACTGGGTAAAATTTTCAATGTTGAACTAATTCTCTTATTTTTCCCAGAAAATAGGATTTGACATCTCAAGCAAATCCTGTTATACAATGTAGGATTTGATTGTGTTGGGGTTTAACGACACGTCAACCCTTGTGGGTCATTTTGTGTCGTCTCCCAGAGAAAGGGAGAAAAGAGATAGAAGAGATAGTAGAAGAGATGAAAGAGAGGAACAGGGAAGAAAGAGGAACAGGAATGAAAGGGAAGAAACAGAAGAAATAAAAACATTCCCCCTCTACCTTTACCTACTTCAACGATAGCAGGCCTTGCCCAACTGTAAGCCAATATCAGTTGGACGCCCCGGTGACACAAGATACATGACACCTTCGCACCACCCGACCACCCCCTATACAATGTAGGAAGAAAATAAGAAAATATTGCCAATCTGTTATCTGCTGAATCTGCCCAGAGAGTGGTAAAGGTTAACTATATGGATACAAAATCTATCTAGTAATTCCATTATACACAAAACAATTCATCAAAACAAACAGATCAATGATTCTGTTTTCATTTCTGATTTAAATGTATGTCAAGGAGAAAAGATTTATTGACCTATGTTGTTTCTTCTCCACTTCAACTGTTTCAGATTTATTTTGCCCACAGGTCCAGATACATGTACCAGTGCGTATATGAAAAATATTGTTCTTACTTTTTCAATGATAACATATGTTGTAGGTGCTCATTAAAAGTACATCAATGGAGTGCTTCTAATGAGTACCCACAACATACCATATTTGACCTAATTATCGCACATTATCCCTATAAACGCACAGTCAAGCAATTCCGTAATCTTCAGATTACAGCCAGTGTACTTTTTGTCTACTTCTTTATAAAGGCATATGTTGTGGGTACCCATTTGAATTGCATCGACTTGTCCATGCAATTCAAATGTGTACCCACACCATATGCTTTTATTAAGAAAATCACGAAAAACACACACACAAGAATGTTGCATAAGCTTCATTAAATACATGTATGTCCTTCGCTGATCTTTTTTTTTTAAGTTTAACCTCAGTAAAGGTGGATACATATTTTATCACAAATTTTCCTAGTAGTTTTGAAAAGCCGAAGCGCACTGTGCTGTAATTAGGTCAAATATAGTATGTTTTTATGAAGAAAAAAAAAAAAATAGCATCAATTTTTGGTTGAAAAATGCGCATTCTCTGGAGCTATGGATGTTAAACAATTCTTTTGCAAAGAAACATTAATTACTTGTTGGTCTGATTTTTTTGTTTAATTTGTTTGTTTGTGTTGAGGTTTTACGGCCCAGTCAACCCAATGGGGTCATGTCGAGCGCGGTCAGTTCACCTAACCACACGTTTACTGGGCAGGCTTAGTCCTCTAAGCGGTTAACCAGTATTGTGCACATTCTTTCGCCAGAAACTGACAACTGCCCTTCTTGAATCAGCGGAAGGGAGAGAATGACCGTAGAAAATATTTCATGATCAATCTCCACGAAAGAATGTTGCCGACCTCGGCGGGGGTTGAACCCGCGACCTCCTGGTCTCCAGTCGGACGGCGCATCCAACTGAGCCACCGAGGCCAGCTTTTTGTTTAATGAACCATCAACATTTGAGGGTGATTTTGTTGTCTCACAGAGAAGGAAGAAAACGGATAGTAGTTACATGTAGTAGAGAAGGAAGGACAGAAACAAAGGAAGAGGGAAAAAGATGAAATGATAGAGCAGAAATGGATAAAATGCTAACGCTCCCACCTTCCCCATCTGCTGCAAGTATAAAGTACAGTAGGCTCTTACCACCAACCTCTCACCCACTTCTCATCAGTGGATATTGAAAAATTAACAACAGGAATAAATTTATCTTTAAGTTCACCTCATCATTGGTTAGCCAATCAATAGAAATGAGGGTATTGCAATTCATTGCTGCTTAAATGAGTCAATGACAGTATTCATTCAAAATCTGGACAAAAAATAAGATATTTTGATGACCTAAACTCAATTTTGCATGTGTTTAGTACTGCTTTTTTCTTACAAAAGTACATGTAGGTTTCTATTAGATAGGGGCTTATATTAGAATAAAGATGGTAAGTGCCTTATTTGGCACTAAGGAAATACCCAAAATGTGGAATTCACCTGGATACCCCTACTATCAAAGGCAGCATTCTGTACATCAGGTATTAGTTAAGATGAGCAGAATGATTGTCACTGTCTTCCTAGAAACCACTCTCCTTGTCTAATCCAGAGGACTTGTTAACCCATGTCCTGCTGAATAAATTAAGATGCAACTCCCATTTCTAGTTTTCAGCCAATCAGATTACTTGATCCAGATTGTTGATATAAATTCACATACTTAATGGCAAACAGTGCAGATACAGATCAGTTGGCTTCTTCAGAAGCCAACTGATCTGGATCTACACTGTTTGCAAAGGCAGGACATATCTGGGTTCAGCAGGACTATGATTAAGAAGTAGTCAATGACAGTTCTGAGACAGTTTTCTCCAGTTCTCCATATAAACATACACTGTGGGTACTCATTAGAACCACCTCACCAAGGCAATACTAATGGGTACTCATGATGTACATTTTTGTGGAGAAATTAAAATAATCCCAGATTTATCACCAAATACTGAGCCCACCTCTTACCATTACCACTCTTCTGGGCTACATTTGTATTTCAGCAGATGACAAATTGATATTTTTTCTTAATTTTCCCAGAAAACAGACAATTCATGCAAAGGGTATCCTTCAGGCTCAAGAGACAATCTGCATGAAATGCCAAGGCTATTTTCTGGGAAAAATATTTCAAAATGTAGTCTGCTGAATTTTTTACCCAGCTTGCTAAGTGTTATAAAGTTATCTGCAGTATTCACTTCAGGACAACAGGAAGTGAATAAAGCCTCAAACCTCAAAATTTAAATATTACAAGATATTACCAGATAATTTTTTTCATATTTTCCTATGAAAAAAAAAAAAAAAAAAAATAGCTTGGTAATTTATATTAAAGGTACCCTGTGGAGACAAATCAAACAAAATATCAAGCCTCACTATATATATATAATTAAAAAAAAAAAAATCAAGTTAATGGTATCTGATAATTTCTTCATATGTATACTTAGGGTCCACTTTTGAAAGCTAGACAAGACTGTAAAATAATATGCTTGGTCAATAATCTTACGATTCTGGACAAATTTAGCAGATGACTACTTGATGATATTCCTCCAGGAAAATAGGTTTGGACATTTCATGCAAATTGTCTCAAGAGGAGAATGCCTATGTTGTCACGGTTGGTGCCAGGTGTACAAGAAATGGAGGTAAACACACACACTAACCATTGTACGGCCAAGAAAGACAAGTCGGTCAAGGTCAGAAATGGTCAATGACAGTGTTCATTATGGCACAGGGATTTTCCTACCTTTTTTAACATGTGACCAGAAGGGGGTGGAGGGGTGGGGGTGGTGGAGAAGGTTGATTTTGGGAATGTAAATTTACCAAAGTAGGAAAACTGATTTGAAATGTTGTGTTGAGGTTTTACGGCCCAGTCAACCCAATGGGGTCATGTCGAGCGCGGTCAGTTTACCTAACCACACGTTTACTGGGCAGGCTTAGTCCTCCAAGCGGTTAACCAGTATTGTGCACATTCTTTCGCCAGAAACTGACAACTGCCCTTCTTGAATCAGCGGAAGGGAGAGAATGACCGTAGAAAATATTTCATGATCAATCTCCACGAAAGAATGTTGCCGACCTCGGCGGGGGTCGAACCCGCGACCTCCTGGTCTCCAGTCGGACGCGCATCCAACTGCGCCACCGAGGCCGGCAATTCAAGTCAATGATATTTAACAAACATTTAAAGTTCAAAATTGACCTAAACACATTTCAATATTTCTAGATCTGTATTTAATTCAAGTACAAAATGACTACTAGTTGAAACATTCTGACAATCAACTCATTCTGGGAGGCTGTGGTTCGAATTTAACCACTTGCTTGCCAAATTTAAAGTTTTCCAACTTCGCACATATCGGTCATGGATTTTAGTCAGTTTCTTCTGGTTGTAGTAGAAACTGTTGTGCCACATGCCAAAATACCAAAACTGAAAGTACAAGCTGAATTTTAACCCTTTTCCTGCTGAACCGGATATACCCTGCCTTTGCAAACAGTGTAGATCCAGATCAGTTCTGAAGAAGCCAACTGATCTGGATCTGCACTGTTTGTCATAAAGTATTTGAATTTGTATGAACAACTTGGATCAAGTAATCTGATTGGCTGAAAATTAGAAGTGGGCGTGGCATCTTAATTTATTCAGCATGACAAGGGTTAACAAACTCATGTTAAATATTACATCAGCTGTTACCCTGGTTCCAATTTTGTACCAAGTTTTCAGTAAAATGGGGACCAGGATATTAAATATGTGCCATATGCTGACAATTTTAGGAAAACCAGGTGAGCCAGCATGCCCAGCAAAGAGAAATTACTGAACAAGATTAAACAATAAATTACAGTGTGGGGAATTCATGAGACCAAATGACTAGGTACATGGAATTTTTAGCTATGCATCAGGTAGGATTTTTTAAAATATCCCGATTTATACCTGATGCAATTTGTTTAAATAAAGTGCAGAGTATGTTGAAAATCAAGCTCTTTCTAGTGGTGTAAGCGCTATTTGACAATCTGGTTTGATTCTTGAGAACATTAGGATTTGTTTATTTTATTCGAACTTTACGTCGCTTTAAACATATCGCGACGATTTCTGGATGTGACAGGGAGCTCAATGCTCACTTTTAGAGTGCCTCACTGAAATATCATGCCCCAGACACAATATGATATTCAACCCAGTCACATTATACTGACACTGAGCTGACCAGTTCTGATTCCTAGCTCTACTTTCTTAATGCTGATTGCCAAGCGAAAGAGCAGCTAGTACCATTTTTAAAGTCTTTGGTATGACTCAGCCGGGGATCAAACCCGCAACCTCCCAGTCACAAAGTAGACGCTCTACCAAGCTACTAAGCCAGTTTAAAGAGCATTAAGAGAATGTTTTTGCTGTCAATCTGGGCTACCGGGACAATGTACACGGATTTTGATGAAAATCGTTTCAAGCAACTGTCTGACAGGGTTTGAAGTAATTTCCTTGCTGGAAACATGTCAAAAACATTTTCCGAAAAAGTTTCTGTAAATGTTTCGGTTTATAAATGCCTTATCAGATTCTTAATGTTTGCAGTCTTTCCTAGAAATGACCATGTACAGGATATCGAATGCCACATCATGCTCAGGAACAGAAAATGACACTGAACACGAAATATATTTATATCTTTATACAGATATGATTAGAACCGAGTGTGTTTTAGAGTTGTATACATAGAGGATATTTACTCTTTTGCTGTGAATACCATAAATATTGTCATCGAGTGTAATGAAAACATCAGTATTTTCACAAGTGCGAAGCACGAGTGAAAATTTGAATGTTTTCATTACACGAGATTAAAATTTTTTATGGTTTTCACTGGAAAAGAGTAAATTTTCTTTTTATTTTATTGTTTACACGCCAATGCGCATTTCTGACGTCATAAATAACGTCATCAAACAAAACATGAACGTCATGGCGTCGACGCTCAGTGCTTAACATGTGAAACGCTGTAGAGACAAAAAAAAAAAATCGGCAAATCGAAAATATTCCTTACATTCTAACTAAGAAAATCCATACCAACACTTGATACTTTAGTTAAGACACAAAGAAGTTAGAGGTGTTCAAAGATCTGAAGTGGAGGTAAGATCCACATCTGAAACAATGAAGAAAACCGAAGTCGCCCAAAGCCAGGAGTGAAAATATAAATCGTATCAGTCACTAGTGAAATGATACGATATCAATTCACTAGTGATTGATACCACTTTTATTTTCACCAGATATACACTGATTTCACCGCTAATAATAAAATAATACACTGTATCGTTTCAGACAATTTCTCTTGACTGAGGGAGAATACCATTTAGCATAGATTGGAATAGAACATTGTTATTTGCAATTCACTGTGTGCTAACAGTATAACTGAATGGAAAGTGACTCTGCCCTTTCTGTCTAAAACAATCGCAAAATCACAAATTGTGACAATGAAAATGAGAGACCAAAACTTGTTTGACACACCAATACCATCTTTTTTTCCAAATACATACCAAGTTATTTTGCTTAATCTTCAATTTCAGGATGTGTACAAAAGAGAGGTCTTATGTGGACTGCTTTTGCGGCAAGGTGTATGCAAGTGTGCCAGGGCTGCATGCCCATGAAGATACCCACTGAGGTACAGCGTCGCACATGTGCTGCGGTAAAACATTTTTCAGCAGAGACTATAGTATTGTCAAGTTATACGTATTACATTATATGGTATGAAGAACTAAACCAGGCGTGGTATTTGAATTTGTTTGTTTGTAATGTGGTTAGACCGCCCTTTAACACACTTTAGGTTATTTTGGGAGCAGTCAGTTAACATTATCACACTTTTCGTGGGCAGGATTCCTCAGCGGTTAATCAATGTTTAGTGCACATTCTTTCGCCAGTAACTGATAACTGTCCTTCATGATTCAGCATTAAGATGGACAATGGCCTTATTTTTTTCATGACCAAATCTCCATGAAAGAATGTACCTTGCGCTAGTATCTAACTGGCGACCATCCACATGTAAGGCAAATGAGGCTCCGACTGAGCTGTGCTCCCAGTGTGGTACAGTCGACTCTCGTTATCTCGAATTCCAAGGGACTCTTTGAAATACATCGAGATATCCGTATCTCGACATATCAGATTTTCAGAATTCAGGAAAAAATAACTCGGACAACCACATTTAACACATATATGTGTAACTGGACTCTTGAAGTTAGAGATATATTGAAAATATTGTGGAAAAGAGGAGAAATTGCTCCTTAGGAGCAATTTCTCCTCTTTTCCACAATATTTTTTTACCTGTTGTTAGATTTTCATGTTTAGGCAGGGACCAGATTTTCATTTCGAGATAAGCGGTTATTCGAGATAAGCGAGGTCGAGATAACGAGAGTCAACTGTATTTAGAAATAATTGGTTTGATTATTGTAGTAATTAAAATTTGTACTACAGAACAGACTTATGTATTTCTAAAATACTGTCAAACTAATAAGGTGAATAGTGACCTGCTCAAAAAAGCTAAAGTGTGTTTGAAATTATTATCTACGTTTCATAATCAATTGAAAACACCCCATGTTTATTCTACTTAAGTGCATGTCTATCGTAACATACATTGGTGGGAGTGGTAAACAGAAATATATATAAGATTTTCTTGTTTGAATCGGCACAATTGTTGCTACGTTAAAAATCTGATTGACTGACTGATCAGCACAATGCGATACGTTGTGAATATCAGCAAAGATATGGGGTAGTAAGGACTGCAATAGTATTTGATGTTTTGTACATATTCAACAATATGACAGAAGAAGCTGAAAATCATGTTTTAGCGTTTACAGTTTCCTGGAGTACTGAATTTATTTTTCTGGAAATTTTGCAAAGCAACCTTTTTATGAGTATATATGTAGTACAATATAGAAGAGTATTATGACATAAGAAGAAGTATTTCTGTTTTAAACATGCATACAAGTCTCTATTTTTTAAACATGGATATGGCAGGACACTTAAACAGCTCTTTAAGACATTACTGCTTAAATAATATCAACACCCTTCTGCTACATTACAGTCGAATGACTGTAGCTAGAGTATGGTCATGTCGATACTTTTGACTAAAATTTATTAAGCATGCCGCAAAACTGAAAAAGGACCGGAAGTATAAACTTGAAAATGACTGATAGGCACTCTGCTGGGATGTACATGTAACTGGTCTGTTTGTTACCCAAAAGTGTGCTTTACTAAAGAATTCAGTAGAGTGCTTATCAGTCATTAGTTACTTCTAGGTTTGATTCCTTTTTCAGTTTTGCGACATGCTTAATAAATCTAACTAATAAGCTTGCTAAGCTTACAAAGCTTTGAACAACTGAGCCCTGGACAAGAAATACCTTCAACATCATAAAGTGCTCTCTCAGTCATGTCTTCACAGACCAAGAAAGCCTTCCACAGGGTTTGGCATGCAGCCTTATGGGCAACTAGGAGAAAATATATGTAAATGCCAACCTGGTCCGGGTCATTGAGCTACAGCAGGGCAGTCAGTGGCACTTAAGGTAACTGGTTCAGAACTACAAATGGAGCAAAGCGCGGATGCATTACAGCTGAAGAGTCAGCTGCTGATTTTTCCTACTACTGACTAGGCAGGAAAAAATTGCAGTTCCATTAAATGTGAACAGCTTGTCAAGAAATTGGGAAGGCAGCTATTTTCTGGCCTTTTGATCACAACTCCAGATAAGGCACCTTTTTTAAACCATAAATGCTGATCAATATGATCTATAAATAAACAGTCATATTTGTCGATTAAACGTACGAGTAACCACCACATATGATTTGTAGACAAATAAGAAAAATATTTATCTGAATCTTTTTTCTCTCTACCATATACTCTGAAGCAATCACATCTGACTTTTACCTCAGTCAGAGGACAGTTCAATGGTGGAGGAAAGCCTGTGTAGTTTCAAATTGTACAGGGACTGGGAAATGCCCTCTATGACACCACTGCCACTAAGAGGGAACTGCAAACCAGTCACACATAACTGCATCATTATGTCTCCAGCTGGACTCCAACCTACATGACAGAGGTGTCACCTAGGGAAACCCGATATCGGGATATCGGAGGTTGCGAGATTTCGGAGGTAAACAAATGATGTCATCCAGCGACAGTGTATGTACTTATCCTCTTTTAATGATCAAAAAAGTGCTTCTGGAGGATAAGGAACGTAACCTATATTTTCTCAGTTGAATAGTTTAATATATGAAAATGGCATTTCAATATAAAGTATCCTCCTATTTATTCAAAATCACGTTTGAAAAGGAAATTCCACTGGTTTTCATCCAAATTCCATTTTCAATTGTTTATAGCTTTTATCCTGTAAAGCTTCTTCATTGAGTATGTATGTCTGTATAATCTAGAACATTTCTATAAATTATACAAGAAATAGCAGATGTGAAAAAATTACTAAAGTGGCAGATTTTTTAGATTTCTTTAGGGTTGTTGTCATATTTATTGGTAACAGGATGTCGGAGGTATGATGCAGGGATGTCGGAGGACAGATTTATATTGGTTAACGGGACATCGGAGGAAAGGAAATTTTGTGTTCTTCTTAAAACGGCTACATCTTTTCTGAAACGTGATCTTGCCTGGTTTAATATGTTGAAGACGATTACCTGAATCGTCAGGAGTGGCAGGTAGCAAGCGAACAAAGCGTTTATGCTGACTGGTACATAATAAATGAAATAATGTGTCATAGACTTATCAAGATAAAACATCAAGATAACCAGCCTTCGTGATGAAAACCCCGGTAACAAGCAAGAATTCACATAGAAAAATTGGGGATTTTTTTTTTCTTGTTTCTGCTCTAAAATATGTAGTGAGGTACTCTTAGGGACCACGTCATTTCTGCTCTAAAACATAGGTTGAGGGTTATCATTAGAACCACCTCGATGAAAAAAATAATAATACCGTAAAAATTCTAATTAACGCCCATGCTCTAATAAACGCCCATCCCCCCAATTTCAACTAAAAAAATGGTGGATTTTTGGTCCATTTCCGAGAAAGTTGGTGCCTCTATTAAACGCCCATTACAGACAAATGCGGGACAAAAGGCAAAAATCCTACCTTATGCGGTCAGTTTGCGTATCTGTTTTTTTATCACAGAACGGACGTGAACCTTTTTCTCTCTTAGCCCAAATAAACGGTATGTGCATGGAATTTCAAGCCCACCACCTTGTACAAATGTTCCTTCTTCTGCTGATCGTGGTTCCCCGGTTATAACACACTCAATGTCCACAATATTTCCGTCTTGGAATAACTGTGTCAGAGGCTGACATAGACCTTCCGGAATATGACCAACGGTAATGTTCCCTTTTTTCACAATAATGGCGCTGTCACTATGTTCATTCTCAGGCTCCAAATTACACACAAGTTCTGTGCCCGATGGGTAAGATACCCTATACACGTAGTATCCTATACACGTGATATCCTTTGATAACAGACTTCACTGAAACGAGCATGCACACAGCCATGTCAGATTTCTTTTGAAGCGAGGCCGCAATGAGATCAAAAGATAGCGCCAAACTATTTCCGGTCATACGAGGGGCGATCAATAATTATTGTACCTCAAAACTTAAAGGAAAAAAAAAAAAAAAAAAACAGACTCGTCATTCCAATTCCTGGTGACAATAAAACCTAAGAGAAATGATGGACGCTTTTTATAGAGACTATAACAGGGACTGACCAAAATTAAATGAAAACAACAGCCGGCACTTTCGTACTTCCTGAATAATTCATTGACCATAAAATTGTTGAGTAATCCTTGCAATCAACGAGTACAATTAAATGGAATTTGGCACCAATGGGGAGGATGAGCAAACAGACGACTCGTATGCCACAGACAATGAGTGATTAATGAAGAAAAAAGAGAGAAAACCCGATGACATTTTCTGTGACTCTTTTATTTCTAAGCCCTACTCATGCAATTCTATTGATTTGTTTCCATTTGCGTTTCCAGTTTTTAAAAGCCGAAAAACATGATGGACGATAAGTAAACATAAACAAAGTGTTTAAATAGTGTCTGGTGCCCTTTGTGGTGCGCGGTATTTGATACTGTAAAACGTCTTGTCCTTCTGTTGAGACATATTTCTACCTTCATGTCTCTGCTCTAAACGTAGATTGCAGGTGATCCGGAGAACGTTCGCCCAGAATTTATGTTTTTGAGCAGAAATAAGAAAAAAAAAAGTAATGCCGTCCAATGCATTTCTATCCTTCTCACATAAAAGTGGGATTATCGGGAGCGTTTGCACCCTGTAATCTCAACATGAGCATCAGCAACCTATTTATAAGGTTAATAAAAAGAAAACAGAACGTTAAATCGTAGCGTTTTATTTCAAAGCCATGAACATATTTATCATGATCAATGTGAGTATATACATCGTTTTAAGTGTTAACAGTTGATTATAATCCATGATACCCGGTATACTATGACGTCATTCAATAATAGGTAGTTCTACCGGACACGGAGGAACTTGAGACACGGAGGTCGTAATACTAGTCCTCGTTGAGAAGATGGCGGTGCACTTCCGAGAAAATATGGTCTCTTGCTATTCCCATGAAACTGCAGCCTCCAATAAGCGCCCATCCCCTTCTCTCAGACTGGCCATGATTCTAATAAACGCCCAGGGCGTTAATTAGAATTTTTACGGTAATAATAATACGAAAATTAACAGTTTTCTTTCTGAAAAGTTTGTATTTTTAAGACATGAAAATTTCATTCTGCGTGTTTTCATATTTGTTCATCACAACGTTTTGTGCCTTTCGTGAATTTCCAGGCCTATACACAGACTTTTGAAATGGAAGGGGCGGGTGTGTGAATTCTTGGCTATTCTTAAAAGGGACACAGATGCCAATAAAATGCCGATGGGATGCAAAATTAAGGATTGTAAAGTGATTTTATGGCCAAACCTGCATGATTTTTCAAATAATTGGCCCGAAAGGGGGACAGGTCTCGTTTCATCGTTTGGTCGGTCAGACACTCCATGGATTTTTCACTTACATTTAATTTAGGCTTAAAAACCCAGGCCCGTGGGTGTTGAAATGGGGATGGTGTTACCGTATGGAGGCTTGCAAATGCTCAGGAACTGTCGATTTAGAGGCGAAAATTAGGGGTGTAACCTGTGTTTTCGATTAAAATCTGCTTGATTTTTTAAATAATTTGTCCACAATGGGGGCTACGTTCGCCAACTCCCCCCCCCCCCCTATCTGCTTGATTTTGAATAAATTTGTCCACCCTCATCCCCAACTACACACACACACACGTACACACGCACGCGCCCACACAGTGCGTATGGAAGAACACGTTATAAAATCTGCAATGTTTTCTATTGATAGCAAATGAATATGACAAAAGGTCTCCTCGATACAACTCATACAATTATTATTTATGTGGTGAAGACCCCTTGCAAATCTCACTTATATTAGGAAAATGGGATTACAGGGGAATGTGTAATTTTTCTGGCTGCTGCTTAAAACCTAGATAAACGGACTGTCCGTAAAGATTTGTAGACAACAAAGGAGTTGAAAGCCCATATGGTACAGACTGGGACTCAGAGGTATGCTTCTTAACAGATTGTAAACATTTTTAAAGCGCTCATCATGTGATTATTATTATTATTATTATTATTATTGTTGCTGTTGTTGTTGTTGCTAAATTCTAAATTAAGCGACTCACCTAACACAGGCAATGGTTAAATATGAACGACTCAGTATAAGAAAATAGATAGACTCTTGTAATTAGATATACAAATGTCAGCCCGATGGACGAATAAGCATCTGTTGTTAACTTTATTATAGAGTTTTTGTACTGATATTGGTGAATATTGTGCCGAGTTGGGATATTGCTATAAATAATTGATATATCATAGATTTACAGTGGTAACGCTACGTTTATTATTTCTGCTCTGATGGCACTCGTTGGCACCACATCGGCGCTGCGGTTCTTACGAGTTTCCAAAATCAACATTTCAATCGAAACTTAAGTAGGAAAATATCACATTTCACATACAGAACATCATTTTTGCAGCGAAAAGTTGTTTTATTGCATATAAATTCTTAAACGTAATGGCATTGGTTCTAGTAATATTATTACGTTAAACTCTCCTTCAAACCAATCAAACCCTGTTAAAATTGCTACAAAAAGAGACACTAGTATTTGCACACAGGCTTAGCACCATATTGTGCGATTAGGGTTTTAATTTATATTGCTTTTTCAGACAGAACTCACATCTTCAATTTTCAGTGCCTCCGAAATCCAGCAACAGTCCCTCCGAGATACACAGCATCATGTGTCAATGTACCTCCGAATATTCCGTTATCCAAAATTTCGCTAGTACTTGCTTTAAATTTCATCCGGAGGCGTTATTTTTTGTTGATAAACTGAAACAACTATGAAGACAGTCGAAGAAAAGATAAGTCCATCCTTGGGCAATAAATAACCAACATGTCATTTACCATGATCGGGCTGGTAGCCGTCGAAAAGGCAAAACATGAGATGAAAAATAGATCATCTTGATTCAAATGCCGTTTTCACCTCCACAAAGTAGCTGAGAAAGGAAATATTTGCTTTAACATATTCATTATTATGTCTCTAGAACGAGCAACTCGGCTTTTTTATCAAATGATTAAGATATAAGCAATCAAAAATGGATAAGTACATACCCTGTCGCTGGAATACATCATTTGTTTACCTCCGAAATCTCGCAACCTCCGATATCCCGATATCGGGTTTCCCTGGGTGGGTGTGTAGCTACTGACTGAGCTATCCCAGCACCCTATCTATGCTTAGAACTGATGTTCAATGTGCAAAAAGGGCCCTTACCAGTGATTTTTTTACAAATTTGTCTTTATGGGTCCTGGGACTCACTAGGTCCAGAATTCATGCATCCCAAACGCAAACCATGCATCCAGCCTGGGACTCATGGTGGAACATTTTGTTGCATCCTAGACTTTAAATTTAATCTTGTGTAACAGTGTTTTATAATTACTTTTTTGATATTTTAATTGGATGTGCAATAAAAGTAAATAGTTGTGACTGAGTTGCTTTAATTCTTTCCAGAAAACTTCCCGAGAAATATGAAACTATAGTACCACTGTCTATTAAAACTGAAGTGTGAAGAAAATGTTTTCACACACAGAGTTGTGAAAATGTTTTCATAAAACTTCAGTTTTAGTGATAGATGATCAAATACCTGTGATACATGATTAAGTGCAGACATTTTGTCTGGTTTGATTAGACTGTGTTATAAAGCAGAGACTTTTTTTGTCTGTTGCTTTGACTGGACTCTGACTATGATAGCCATACAAAATATTTGTAAACTAAAAGCATAGACTTTTTTGTCTGCTGCTTTGACTAGACTGTAAAACAAATGATCTGTGAAAATAAGTTGAAAATAAGTTTTTTTTTTTTTTTGTTCGTTTCTTTGGTTTATCTGAACTTGCTAATAACGCGGGTTCAATTTGGGATGGGGAGTTTTCGTTATCGAGATCGCCATCATCTGCAGTCTCAGACTGAGAGGCCTTGGCTGTCTGTAGGTCTGACTCTGCTTTTGCTGAACTAGCAGACCGAACAGTGTTTGCTGTTTGGGGTCTAGTTTTATTATCTTTTTAGTGGGGCATCTTTTTCTTCTTTTAAACAAACGATCGCTATGTTCAACAATTGCAAGGTCAAACGGTGTTACGATAAAATATCTCAACAGACTAAAAACCAATACTTTAATGTGCGCTAAGGTTTCCTTCGGTACTGGACAACTTGGTATTGATTATATGACCGTAAAGGTAAAATCGGTGTACCGTAGAGATATGACGCCTTCCAGTACTGGGTTTTACCAAATACTGTACTGAAACACCGCTTGCGTTTTCGCTTTTTTTCCGAAAATGGGAGTAGACTTCAAAAAGCAAAATGCACGTACATTCGAGATTTTTTATGAGTCCTGTGGACTCACTGAGGCTAATTTTTTGCGTCCTCTGGCGAAATTATGCCTTACAGGGATCAGGCTACAGGGCGACTGGGGCGAAATAGTCGACCCTGAGGGCTCTAAGTCACCCTTGGAAACCCTGAAGGCGACCAAAACTTTGCCCTCGATTTTTGCAATTTTTATAAAAGCTAGTACTTGTGCTAAACAAACTTTTTAGGAGAAATCCAATAAAAATTGAGCAAACATACAAAGGTAAAATTCTTTTGAAAAAAAGTTGTTAGCTGTATCAGAAATGCCACAGAACAAGTCTGATGTGGTTTAACAAGTTTTGGAGGGAAACTGTTTTCCTACTAAGTGACCAAATGATCGTTTTCGTCAATGTCATTAGTTTTCGTGGGTGTCGGTTATTTTCATAAATGAACCATTTACATGCTGAAAATTGGTCAGAAACAGCATTAGAAATGCTAAAAACTAAGTTTAAACATTGACAGACATTTCAGTTAAGAAATTTCTTTTATCATTATGCTTATCAAGCCATAGATCTTGATGTTTTGACTGGACCAACGAGAAGATCAATTTCCAAAAAGATATGGGTCCAGATATGATGAATTTCCCCTACTCATGTCTGTTTCTGTGGATCATTTAATTGGTTTAGAAGTAAGAATGAACAGGTCTACATAAAAAATGGTTTCCTTTTTTATTAATTACCAAGACAATGTGGTAAAGCCAGTCGAGAGTCCTTAAGTTTCATGCTTTCAGTAAGGTGATAAGTTAACCAAGTCTTGATTTCTCCCTCATCATATAAAACTTCTCCCTGTTTTGTCTGGGGGGGGGGGGGGGGGGGGGGGGGGGGGGGGAAGTCACTTCTCCCTAAATTTCTGAGCCAGCCTGACCCCTGCCTTATTTCATATGTGATAAGCAAACATTCAGGTAAGTATGCAAAGTCTGGTCTGCGACTTTTCAAGCTTCATTAACATACAGTATTGTTTGTTTGTGGTGAGGTTTTACTACCCAGTCAATCCATTAAGGTCATGTTGAGCGCAGTCAGTTTACCTAACTGCACATTCTCCCGGGCAGCCTTAAGTCCTCTATATGGTTAACCAGTACTTGTTGTGCACATTCTTCCGCCAAATACTTATAACTGACCTTCTTGTTTGTGCTGAGGTTATATGGCCCAGTCAACCCAATGGGGCCATGTCAATCGCGGCCAGTTTACTTAACTACACTTTTACTGGGCAGGATAAGTCATCTAAGCGGTTAACCAGTATTGTGCACATTCTTTCACCAGAAGCTGAAACTGACAACTACCCTTTTTGAATCAGCAGTAGGAAGACAATTACCATAGAAAATATTTCATGATCAATCTCCATGAAAGAATGTTGGCAAATTGTGCAAGATCAAACCTGCAACCTCATGATCACCAGTCAGCTGTGCATTCTTTAATATACATATGTATTGTATCCTGTAAATATGCAACAAAAGTCTAAATCAGACGGCATGAAAGAACAAGCTGATAAAAATTACCCACATGGGCATTGCCTTTGTGTGTTGTGTTTCAGAAAAAAATTCATTTAAAAATGTGACGGTATCAGTCAAAATACAAAATGACTTTTTTATAACTCAAGTTCGACATATCACAGATGCGCTTCTCATTATCTTCTAAGAACTTGTTTGATATTTAGTTTGACCCTCTAATTAGGACTATTGCCTTATATAAACGAGACTAGCTGACCAATCGAAAATGTTTTTACATGTGATCCTGGGATTTTTATATAAGATGTGTTACAGTGTGTATGACTGGTCACCTTTTAACAAACACATATGCAAATGAGCGCATGGTATTCATTTTTCTTATGCCATTGTATAGAGTTTATCATCAGCATAAAAAATTATGTAGTTTCAATTATCCTTCACGGATGTCTTATATATATTATTATTATTTGATATATTATTAACCCAGGTATGTTTACCTCTAATATTATTCTTGCTGGCTGTGATTTCTGACAAACTTAACATACCTGTGATAAACTGAATCGATACTTTGTTGATATTCGAGAAATGTATATGTATGTTGTGTACATCTACATAGATCTCATGATACTCTTTCACTCTTGACAGTGACTTATCAGGTGACGAGAAAAGGGTATTGCAAATGCACATGGAAGATCACACATTATGATTTACAGTGTACACTATGAACTAGGTAGATTGGAGGAATCATGAATGGTGACTGATTGTAATAGCGAGCACTACAAAGTGAGCTCTACGGTAGAGAATATGATCAATGAAAAGTAACATACAACGATATATACTTTCAGCAGAAATCGCTCTGACCAATCTTCTTCCCGTTTTCTTCCCGGAAGTTGTCACCGGGAGTTGACAGGACTGGAGCGTACTAATAAGCGTCACTAAGTGAGAAGAAACGAGTGTCAGTACGTGTCATGGACATATACTGCTGATTATTTTTATTATTTATTTATCATTTATTTTTGATTTACACGTATTTTTATATACTGATAGTCATTCTTTAATGATGCTGTGAAGGACTTTTGAAGAGACTGCAAACATGCTGTGCTCGCATTTAGGCTAAGCCTATTTTCATATTACATATATCACCTGATCATTTTTATCATCTGATGTCATATATATTTCATTGAATAGCACCGACTGTCTGTCATAGCATTTGAAATAATTAGTCGGGTTTTCCCTGAGAGTAATTTGTTGTACAGAATATTTAACTTAGATTGTATTGTATGTATTTTACTGGTGCATATGGTGTCCGTATAATGTTATTTATTGTCCAATGCACCAGTGTAAAGTCTTTTACTAGTGTAGGACACACATAATATAACCAAATAAAGATGCTCTACCGAAAACGGGTTTTAGTACCGATATAAACACCCGCTTCAGACATTTTCTTTGCGATAATATATTTGCATTAGATCTATACTTCAATGGTTTTTCTTCCAGCTCATTTCAATCACAGGACTGAACTATTCTGACAGTAGCTGAGGGATATTTTGGCTTGGTCTAAGGCAATACACAATTCTATAAAGGACATTACTAAAAAAATGAATCAAACATTTCACAATGTCAGTTATGCTACCTAGCTTCTCGTTACTCTGCCCTTGTCAGTGAAAATAATATGTGCAACACAAAGAATTTCTTTGGTTTGCTTTCCGTGCCTCAGCAGTTTGGTCAAATTGAAATAGCACAACAAGAAAAATAATATGAATTTAAACATTTATAAACTTGCCGGATGACTTTAAATTTCAGCGCTGAAAAGAAGCAATCATATCTTAAACCTGATGAACAAAGATATTTACTTTCATGCATATATATCTAGGGACAATCGGCTTCTGTTTATGTACTCCGCCCAACTTTTCAGTTTTCACTCTGTCAATATGGCGGATGTCTGGAAGTAAGCCTCGTTTTCAGATTAACTAAAGTCTGTATCAGTTGAATTCAAAGAATACACAAAAAAGCTGGGAATACACAAATTAAAGTCCGTTTCAATAAATGGTAGATCTACTAGGCATATCCGATTCGATTGGTACAAAACTCATTGATGGAGAGATGACAATTGGGGTCTTTGTGGATATGGAAAAAAACTTTTGACTCAGTGTGGAGAAATGGATTGATGGCTAAGTTGCATGACGTGGGTATGTGGGAAATATGGGGATGGCTTCAAAGCTTCTTGAACTCAAAACAAGCTTTCTGTTACATGAAAGGATCAGATAACTCCAAATTCAGTACTGAGATGGGCTTGCCTCAGGGTTCAGTTCTCTCTCCCCTGCTCTTTAACTTATTTATGAAAGACATTTATGCAGAGGTTCAAGGAAAGAAAGTAAAGTTTGCGGACGATGGTACCATTTGGCAGACTGGTTCTGATGTAAAGGGCTTAGCTGAAGCACTGGAAGTAGACCTGACAAAGGTTAAAGAATGGACAAAGAGATGGAGGATGAAGCTTAATGTTGAAAAGACAGAATTTTGTTTGTTTAGTAGGAAGACAGATGAAGACTTGTCAAATGTGAATATTAAAATGGATGGAAAATTCATTAAGAGAACAGAGTCACAAAAGTTGTTAGGGATAACTTTGGATGAGAAATTAAATTTCCAAAAGCATATTGATGCTGTTGAAAGGAAAGCTACCAAGGCTGCTGCATTATTGACAGTAGTAGGCCTTTCAGAACAGATAAGTGTTCAAAATATGTTGAAATTATACCGAAGTATAGTACTTCCTCATATGGAATATGGATCCACAGTATGGCAAATAGGAAACTGTGAGCAACTAGATAAAATTCAAAGAAAATGTCTATCTTTATGCCTTGAAACTCCTGCTACATCAGGCTTAGAAGCCTTAGAAGTGGAGTCAGGAATTATGCCTTTGGATCTGAGAAGGGAAGAGCTAGCAGTTAGAAAAAACACCAAAATTTTGTCAAAAGACAAAAATGATGAAATAAGAAAATGCTTTGAAACGTGGAAATACCGGACGGAAGAGAGACCAGGAAAAATTCTGCCACCATTCAACAAGGCTTTCATGCAGATGACAGATACAATCACAAATACTGGTTTAGATGTGAGAACAGCTGAGCCAGAAGCTTCATATCTTGAATGTCTCCAGCCTTCTATTCGACGTCCAGAATAGTGGAACAATTATGGATCATCGAAGTCAAGAAACAAACAAGAAGAAGAAGAGGCAAGAATAGCCATTCATGGACAGACAAAGTCAGAAGGGAAGGATGTTATCTATGGTTTCACTGATGGCTCCTGCAGGGGGAATCTTGGCCCTTGTGGAGCAGGTGCATGCTTGTTTCTGCCAAACGAGGAGAGAGTCGACCTCAGGCAACCTGTTTCCGGAAGATCTTCGATTCTCTTGGTGAATTAGTAGCCATCAAGATAGCATCGGAAAGTATAAAGTTGGAAATGGAAAGACTACCAATACAGAAAATTATGCTGTCTTCAGACTCTCAGTCTGCAGTGGTAATTCTTACTCTGGGTTGGGAAAATAAATCACACAAAGCTGTAATACTTGAAATTAAACAAACCATGGACATTCTGAAATCCCAAAATGTAAAAATTGAATTAAACTGGACCCCTGGTCATGCAGACATAGCCGGTAATGAAATTGCTGATAAGCTGGCCAAAGAAGCCGCAGAAGAAGCAGAGAATATGCCAGAAATGGTAACTCCTCTCACTTCCATTGACATCAAAAAGGCAGTGAAAGACTCTTGCAAGATAAAGTGGCAGAAAAGATTGGATGTTTCACAGACAGGAAGACACATGTTTGATTTCCAGCCATCAGTTACAGCTAAAAAGAAAACCAGAGGAAGCATCACAACACAGCGAATTAAATCTCAACTTAGAACGGGATACTGCTACCTCAATGGATATTTGCACTCTATAGGAATGAAAGATTCACCTCTCTGTACCTGCGGTGAGCCTGAGAGTGTTAAACATTACATCGAGGATTGCGAGCAGTATGTGGAGACCAGAGAGACGTTGAGGGCAAGGCTGTTCTATGGCACTGGCAGTAGTGAATTCTCCTGTAAACTGTTCCTTGAGGCGAAGATGAAAGACGAATTCCAGGAATGCAGAGAGATCATTAATGAAGTCTTTGAAGAGTACATCAAAAGGACAAAAAGATTCAAAACTCATGTATAAACTTTCATACAACCGAACCTGACACACATGCCCAATTAATGTACCTGAGAGTTTTTACCTTGACAGTTTTACTGGAGAGCCCAATCTACAAGAGTGATAATTCGGCCAAAAGGCCAACAACAACAACAACAACAACATATTCCATTCGATAGACAACGGATATTCCCATCTTCTTAGACTCCTTAGAGCCTTCAATACCATCATTTTGAAAAAAAAAAAAAAAAAAAAAAAAAAAAAAAAGACAGAGTGTATGTGTTTTCACATTTTTATTTTGAAAATAATGTTCTTAAGCAAATAACAGACCCTCATCAATGACTGTTTGTTTTAAATATTAGCATTGACATTACCCTTTTTTAATTGACAATTGTCTTCTTGAATAGACAGACAGCACTAATCGTCACACCTTTGAGCCAGTCATCAACACTAAACTAACTGACATTACACCACCATTTTTAAGTGACAGTGTGCTATTTTCACTCCTGTAGACAGTAAAATTGATAATACCCAGAATTTAGTGACAACAGCTTTATTTTTTAAGTGGAAGATTTTTATATTTTTATTTGTGACTTTTTCCGGTGATTTTTTTTTTCTGTGACTTTTTCCGTGACTTTTTTCCTGTGACCGTTTTTTCCAATCACCCGCTGGAACAGACCTCGTTTTTTTTTTTTTTTTTTTTTTTTTTTTTTAATCTTATATCAATAGGTAAGGTTTTCATGCTCTTTGCATATGATTAGGTCTATTTTCTCACAGCTCTGCACATGAATAGCCCTATTATCTGTTTTCCGTCTATCAACAAAAATCATTTACCAAGGCAGCACTGACTCTTGAGATTACTGCAGTTAATTAATTGTTTTAACATTAAGAACAAATATACGAATAGACATGAAATCCTCAGTGGTATATGAATAGGATGCATTTTTGCAAACAAACATATGAAAATGTATATATTTTAATATGTAAATAGGTAGGGTCATTAAAAAAAATCCAGCCGCACGTCTGTCCCATATCGAGGGTTAAGAGGCCCCCGTGTATTATTCCAGCAATCTGCAACCTTATGACAGAAACAAAGATTTACAAATAATGATACAAAATTAAAACTGAATTTAAAGAATAACGATAAAATGAAGTTCTAACGAAATTTAAGCGATACCATTAAAAACATTTTTTAAGGTTTTTGATGTTGACTAACGGCAAGGAATTCAATTTTGATATGTGATTCCTTGATAGCAGGTATGTGGTTACGAGAACGGGGGAAGTGTATGGGGAGGGACGCGCCATGAATTGGTTAGCAGCTTTCTTGCAAGTTACCTTTTCGAATTCAAACTGTTTTTAAATTTTATTTTTGGCTCGGTTGGATGCGCATCCCATTGATGATCAGGAGGTTGCGGGTTCGACCCCCGCCGGATCGGCAACATTCTTTCATAGAGATTTGATTTCCCTTCCGCTGATTCAAGAAGGGCATTTGTCAGTTTCAGTTTTGTGACACTGCATATGCCAGGAGTAGTGTTAATCAGATGTGGATCCTGAAAAACTCCAAAGAGGTTTTAGAAAACCTAAAGGCACAATCTTCATTCCGTCAACAGTATAAAATCTCTCGATTTCTCTGTTCTTTACACAACTATTCCTCATGATAAATTGAAATCTAAATTAAAGGAACTTATAAACCAGTGTTTCTTCCATAAGAGTGGTACCGTCGATTTCAGTATGCTGTCATTGGCTACAAAGACACATACTTCGTTCGGGATCACTCTGATGCACCACAAAAATACTTAGATGCAGATATCATAAAAATGCTGGAATATCTAATTGACAATATTTTTGTGGAGTTCGACGGACGGATATTTCAGCAAACAATCGGTATACCGATGGGTACTAACTGTGCACCGTTGCTTGCCGACTTGTTTTTATACTAGTAAGTAAGTAAGTAAGTAAGTATTTTATTAACGTGTCACATGTCTGTACAGCAGATAAACATATGCAATAAAAGATCAACTTTACAATTAAGACACTCAGCTGGGATTACCAGCTTACGAGACACGCAATTAAAATGGGCATGCATGGTAATATACATGTATAGATACACAAAATATATACATAGTAGAATGTATCACATAGCACAGTATAAAAAAAGTTCTAAAATATAGAAACTAGCATTAAAATTGCAATGTAGACGTGTTTGGTATTAAAATAAGATAAAATGATGAAGTGCATTATAAAACACTTTTACGTCTCTGAAACATACTAAATAAGGTAGAAGCAACAATAGCTTGCATGTTTATATTGTTCATTAGAAATACCAATTTCTCTGTCGAGCTATAAGTATCAAAATCTCTATTGCATAACTGTGCTTTGTGAAACAGCTTCCTCCTTATGTCGTCGTAGAAGGGACATTCAATAAAGAAGTGTAGTTCATGTTCAACAGCGTTTACACAATGGAAACAAGTTCTCTGATCGATAGGGGTTTTAGGTCGAGCAAAACGCCCAGTTTCAATGTGTAATGGCAAATTACCATATCTAAACATGGCTAAAATGCGGCGGTGATCTCTCTGAAGTGGGATTTTTACATATTACTCTAATTGTAACTCGTGTTTATACAGTCTATAGGTCCTAAGCTTATTGCCATTTTCATGATCGGCATCATTAAATAAGTTCGTTCTCCAAGTTTGTTTATTTATTTCAATTAATCGTGATTTGCACAGCTTAATCGCATCTGTAACACTAACAGTAGCTTGTTCAAATAAGTGCAACAAACCGATATCCTGCGCAAATTTTCAGAACCGTTTTTCCCAGCATTTACCATGAGTTTTAGACCACGTGAAGATGTTTTTCACTATTCGATTGTCAGTGATATTCGTAAGTTTACAAAACAAACGACAGCATTCCACCTTCTGTTTGACAAAGCAGTCGGTCCAGCCCATGTCTCCTCTAGTAGCTATATTGGCAGCATTTTTACCAACACCTAAGAAGTACCTGCAAGCTTTATTTTGCACGGTATTAATTTTACTATGATTAGACAAACCCCAGATACCCGAACAGTAATACAAAATAGGCACTACAAGTGAGGTGTATAGTTTTGTAAAAACATCATAAGCCATACCCCCTGTGCGTTTAAATTTGGCATATAAAGCTGACAGGGCTCGACTTGCAAACTTTGCCAATTCAGTGGTGGCATATTTTAAGTCTAAATGTTCTTGGAACCACAGCCCAAGGTACTTGTATTTATCTGTTAGTTCAATGTTTAGGTTTCCACACTCAAACACTTTATTACTACGTGTTACTGACATAGGCCTAAAGTGTACAATTTTGATTTTGTTACTATTTACAGACAATCTCCACTTACTACACCATTCATGAAGTTTGTTTAACATCAGCTGGAGAGAGTCAGCATCAGGTGCTATCAGCGCAATATCATCCGCGTACAAAAAAATTGATATCTGCACTTCAGTAATGTCTATACCGAGATTCCTCTGCTTAATTTCAATAGCTAGATCATTGATATAAAGGGAGAATAATGCCGGGGAAAGTTTACAACCCTGTTTCACTCCTTGCGATACGTCTATAGTGGGAGTTAAGTAATCATTAATTTTAACAACGCACTGGACTTCGGTATAGAGTGATTGTACTGCGTTCAAAATCTTTCCCTTTACGCCCAAAGAGATAAGTTTATACCACAGACAGTCTCTTTGAACTGTATCAAACGCTTTCTTTGCGTCTACAAAACAAACATAAGTGGATTGCTTTTGCAGTTTCCGTTTGTTAATGACTGAATATAAAGCGTAAATATGTTCCAAGCAGGACCTGTTACGGCGGAAGCCATTCTGCTCGTCCACCACTATGTTATTTTCGTCTATCCAGTTACTGAACCGCGTATTTAGGATGTCCGCGTACACTTTACACGGAATAGATAGTAGGCATATACCCCGGTAACACAAAGGATCTCGCGGATCCGTCGCATCAGCTTTGGCAATCGGTCTAATAATACCCTTATTCCATTCACTTGGGACTGTTCCATTCTCAAAACAAAAGTTGATAATTTTATATAGCAAATCGATGCATACGGGATTTCCTAGCACTTCCGCCGGTATACCGTCGGACCCGGTAGCGCGCTTAAACTTTGCCCTGTAAATGGATTGTTCTACTTCCATTCGGCTTATCGGTTCATTTAAGCATGTAATATCCCTACGGACACTAGGCACAGCGTTATCGTGTACCCTTTGTTTAACTATATTTAAATGGTAATCGTCAAAATCTCGGGGTTAATGGAATCAGAAAATAAGTTTTCAAAGTCGTCCTTCCACCTGTTCAAAACATCGTCCGTGTGTGTTGATATGTTACCACGGCAGTCCTTTACCTCCATCGGAATTCCGGAGTTTCTTTCGTTCTGAATTCCAATCCTACCAATTTCCCGCCAAAAGTCACGAGTGTTTTGACCAGCTTGTTGGTTGTTCACTCAACTGATATTTACGCTTTGACTTTTTGTTCATTTTTTCGAACTGTCGCCTTTTCGATACAAACAATGCACGACGTCGGCGTTTCTCAGCACTACTGCCATTACAGCGTAACCAGTCCCTTTCACGTGTGCAAACGGCGTCCCATTTATCGTCCAATTCCGGTGACCTATGAAGAGATTTTGATGCCTTTTTACGACTATCATTAAATATTCGTTTGGGCAGTTTACTATCCATTTCAGTTACAATTAATTCCTTGATTGTAGTGTATGCAATATTGGCATCTTGCATGAGTTCAAGGTCGCGTTCTATTTTATCAATTGCTGCCACTACTAGGTCGAAACTATTGTCATCGTTCAAGAATGACTTCGGAATATTAGACGTATTGTACCTTTTAGACATTTCGGGGGGTTTTGGGTCACAGACTCGCTTTTCTTAGAACAAACCGCGACTGTCCATGTAAGCACAGAGTGATCCGGAATTTTGTTAACACCCCGACAGTTTAGAGCGTTGACTATATCCGACATCAGATGCACATGAAAGTCAGTAACGAAAGGCAATTGTTCGTAGGGGACACATACATAGTCTACAACAGATTTTCCACGATGGGAGACATGAGTGAAGTCATTATGGCCAACGCGCCCATTTACCATACATATCCTGGGTCCACTAAAAAGTCAATTAATAGGTCGCCGTTGGTGTTTGAAACATGATCAACAACGTCACGTGGAATGACGTCATCCACTCCCTCAATAAACTCAGATGCATCCCCAACTCTCGAGTTAAAGTCTGCACATATGTATACTCGACCATCATTTTGATAAGAATAAACTTGCTCCAACAATATAGAGTAGAATAGTTCGGGGTCATTTAAACGCGTAGATTCAGGGGGTGGTAGGTAACACACACATAGAATAATATTTTCCGCGTTAGTGTCCGTGTTAAATTTCAACCATAAGATATCCTCAGTACCGTCATCAGTGACAGAAATGTCATATGATTCAAATAATTTGGCTTTAACAAAAACACCAACACCACCTGAACCCCGTTTTGCATGTCTATTTAAGTTTTTACGATTATGTGCGAAAAAGGTGTATCCGTCTATATACACAGATTCGCTATTACGAAAAAAAGTTTCATTAACAGCAAATATGTCACAGTCTAATGACTTTATAATTGTTTGCCGAAAGTCAGAATTCTCAGCGTCCTTCAGGGACCAACCACCAACATTTAAAAAACCGAAACGTAAGCTGGCCTAATCTGACGAGCCTCTCGCCCCGCTTTCCCCAGAGTTATCGTTGTTGCCCTTTAGAGGAAATAATTTGCCACCCTCTACACGAAATTGCTTGTTTTTCCCGATTTCTTTTAAAATAGTGCGCAAATTCGAGTCTGTTTTTTCTCGTTTCAGGGCAGTAATCGTTTTCTATGTAAACCTTTTTGTATGTATCTGTCTTTTTCGTATGAGGCGGAGTTTGTAAACAAAGTCTCCTCAAAGCAGGCAAGAAACACCTTGCACAACAATTCAATTTCACCTACAGACATATAGTTGATGTATTGTCTCTAAAAACACAAAATTTGCAGAGTATTTAGAATTCATCTATCCACGTGAACTTGAAATAAAGGAGACTACAGCCTCCTCCTCATACTTGGATTGTTATCTCTATATTGACAGTGGAAAGCATACTACTAGGCTTTACGACAAACGGGATGACTTCAATTTTCCCATTGTTAACTTTCCATTCCTGAGCAGCATACCCCCTCTGCACCAGTATACGGCGTTTACTTATCACAGTTAATCCGTTATGCCAGAACCTATTCAAATTATCAGGACTTCATAGAGCGTGGGAAAGTGCTCACTACGAAGTTGTTGAGCCAGGGGTATCAAAAAGCCAAGCTGGTAGCAACACTTAAGAAGTTCTATGAGAGACATCAAGATCTGGTCAGTCCCTACAATAAGGCAGTTTCCAGAATTGTTTCTGATGTTTTTGCCAATGACGAGCCATAAGTAGACTTTCAAAACTCCGGACGTACGCTTCTACCTACATTTCATTCGTTCAGGCCTATGGGCATGGTGGGCGAAGATTACAGGAGAAGAATCTTATATTTATATGCTTCCATTCTAATCCTGTTATCATCTCACGTCTTGTGTATATCTATGTTGTATTGAAGAAAATAAATATGTTTAATGGGGAATGCAACCTTAAACTGTATTGTGCTTTAAAGTAAAGAACTTTACAAACAATGAATTTTGACACAAATTTGATCAAAATCGGTGGAAAAATAAGTAAGTTATAGACAATTGAATATTTTAACATTGGCGGAATGGGCTCCGCCATTTTGAATATTTAATGAGGCTTCATAAATATTAAAATTCGTTTTATAAAGGTAGTTATTCTCATAAAGTTTATTTATATTGGGAGAAATGATTGCTTGTCACAAGAATTAAAAGATTATAAAAAAGTGTAGCAAAATTATTCTTACAAACCCTTTATACTTTGGTTTTGCATATTTAATTTGGCTGTGTGACGTCACAAAGCCTACAATATGGCGGCATCCATGACAGCCATTTCAGATATATTCAAACCACCATAACTTCCTTATTTCTTGGACGATTTTGAAAACTCTTGCATCAAAATAAATGGCTTGTTAAGCAAGTTACTCCTAGATATACTTACAAGTTACATTGCGTTCCCCTTTAAAGTAATATGCACAACGCTGGTTAACCGTTTAGAGGACAGAGCCTGTCCAGTAAAAGTTTGGTTAGGTGGACATGACCCCATTGGGTTTAATAGGCCGTAAAACCTCAACACAAACAAATATCTAAATGAGAGAGTGGAAAGCTCCCGCTTGAAAGATACTCTTGAAGAAAGATGCCAAGTCCGGAACCTCAGCAATGGATGCTGGCAGTGCATTCCAAACAGGGCTGTTGCAGGGGAAGAAACTGTACTTGTAAGCATCAGTTCTTGATGATATCTGCCGTAGTTTCTATGAGTGGTTTGATCTGGTTCGTGTAGATGCTGGGGTAAAGTACAACAGAAGCTGGAATATCAAACGTTAGCAAACTAATAGACTGGCTCCCGTATGAAAGATATATGAATCAGCATAAAAACGATTTATATTAAAAAAAAAAAAATCTTTTGGAATGTCCTTCTCTCTGATTTGGCCTTGGCTGATCAGTTATTTCTGACTAGTAAGGGAGGTGATATGTGCAAGGAGGAGTATTTTATCTTTGTTAGAAAACTAGCCAATAGACTTGTTTCACATGCGCCAAGTCTCGAATCGGCGTTATCTTAGCGAGATTACAATCTGAGGGGTGGGGAGAGGGTGGGGGTCGGTGGGGTGGGGTGCGGGGGTGGGGGCAATCATCAATACGCTGCATATAAGAATAGAGGTCCTCGAAGATAATAGATGGGAAAATATCAAATACAACAAAAGTAAAGAAAGGAATGACAACAAACTGGATTTTATAACTTCATTAAAGTATATAAATAGTAAAAAATACTGCTTCGACTTAAATTAATCTTTAAGAAAGTATACGTTTACCGCAAGCTGAACTTTCGTGTTCACGCATGTCATTTTCTTTTATTTCCACGTAAAAACAAGGTTCCTTTCAAATAAATAAACACATTCAAGACATAAGATTAAAATTTATTTTTTGCACTAACACACTAACAAAAAACGTCAACTGAACTGTGTGATTTATATGTTATATCCGAAATATTAAGAACTATGGATACGATCGTCAAATAACCAGAGTTTTTCACTATCATTATTTGTAATTATCATGAAATTCGGTCTTTTTCAGGGCTTCTGCCTTATTTCAGGTATTATCCTAAATTATTCTCTTTCAAACGACCATTTCAAAGATTAACAAACGTGTATTCATGACATATAAGTGAGCCGAAGCACGACAAAATTAATAATATCACCTGCGCACCCAGCGAAGACTCAGATCAGCCTAATCGTCCGTTCATTATGGTCAGTAATCGCTGACTGAAAAAAACATCGTTTTGGGTAATTGCAATCAACTGAACTCACAATGAAAACTCTGATCCAGGTTGGGCGGATGCCCAAGCTGATCCGAGTCATTGCCTAGACACACATGTCAGTTTGCTGGTATTATCATGCGGCACCTCAAACATGTCCCGTCCAATGTGGTCCCGTCCCGTGCTGAGCTTCTATAAAGCTCCCGGTTTGGCTTTGAAAAGCAATAAAATGCCGCCTAATCGGAAAGGGGATATATTAGGGCGCGTGCCTCTCCTTCGGCAGGCGTTTGAATAGCTTATTTGTTAAATCATCCCTTTAATCAAAGGTTAGTGCCATAATTTATCGACAATGGATATACCTCCTTTTTGCACGCGCTCGTGATTATAGAGGTTAGGTAATGCTTTGTTCATTATCAAAACATTTGAGAAAGGTGACACAGGGAATTATTATTAATCCGTGGAATGTTGTTTTATTTATGGCAAATTGATTGATTGATTGATTGATCTATTTATTTATTTATTTATTTATTTAAATGTAGTCTGCATGTCTTTACGACAAGTAGGATCATTCTTAAATTGATATCCAAGACAAAAGTATGGACGGGTTAGACGTTTTATTACTTTAACTGCCGTGAGAAACTTGACGAGACTTGTTATTAGATCGAATAAATTATATCAAATGATTATCAGTTTTATACAGAATCAAATAAATCATATCAATGCAGTAAAAGTTCCCATAATTTTGTTACTAACAAGCATACAAAAATTATTTGCATAATTAGGCCATCTTCGTTGTGCCAAAAGACAACTTAGTTTGTGGAGGTTCGCTACCCCATTATGAAAACAAGCCTATTCAAATATACTGAAAATTTTACCACCAAAAAATGAAAATTTTCAGATAAAATTTTTTGATATTCTTCATATTTCTACTCAAAACGTAGATTGCGGATACGCGTTAGAACCGCCTCGGTGAGGCGGTTCTAACGCGTACCCACAATCTATGTTTTTGAGCAGAAATAAGAAAAATAATGCATACCCCTGTAAACCCCAGTTTTACTATATAGAAGTGGGGTTTAAGGGGGTCAATATTATATAGGTATGTTTTCGAGATGCTCCGCCGAAAACTGTCGGAACTAACTGAAAAGTTTGCTTTTGTTTTGCTTGTGACTACGAACGTTTCAGTTAATTGAACGCACGGGTTGCGTTTAGCTGGCGAGTATTTGTCAAAATTAAATCCGTCCCGTGTGACCTTCAATAAGATAATAGCCGTTATTCTCGTAAACGAGACTTGCTGTTATATCGAATTAACCATATCAACAATAACCGTCGCCTGGGCTGCGTTCAGTAGAGCGAGCCACAGGTAATTTTTTTTTTTTTTTTTTTTCAAGAACTATTTTGCATCTTCTGAACGATTATGTCTTATGTGACCTCCACTTAGCCCGTCTTATGTGACCTCCACTTAGAGAGTAGCCGATATTCTCGTATACGGGACTTGCTGTTAGATCGAATAAATCAGTAAATATTACTTTAACATAGAATCAAACAAATAATATCAACGCAGTAAACATTCTCTTATTTTTTATTACAAACAAGCAGACATAAATTTTATTTCGCACTGGCCGCCGGTTGTGCCAAAAGACAGCTTGATAATAGTTTGGGGATGTTCGCTGCCCTCCGATGGAAACTGTCACAACTGAACGGAAAGTTTGCGAGCAAACGCGAACGTTTCGGTTAACTGAACATATATGAACTGAACGCAGCCCAAATAATTGTTATTTATATCCACGCTATTCTTGTCGCTGTGCCATCAGAGTGCTGTGTAAAGATGGGAAATTTCAAACATTTCACCGTGTTGTTCTTATTTTTCTTATTTATTTTTTTATCATCGCACATTTTTTCATTATTATCCTTTTTTCCTCGATCACTCAGGACATTCAAAAATCTTGGAAAAACTCGGTGCTAGGTGCGTATGCAGACCTGCAAAATACAACGATGTCATATATACAGAATCTCAATAAAACCGAATCTCCGATTTTCGATTTTTATGTGTTCTTTATTTTCAATGACAGACTTTATAGGTTTTATTTGAATAGTATTAAGTGCCTTGTGGGGCCGTGAAAAGTCTCCTCGAACTTTAGAATAACCCACGGACACATCAAGAGTGCTTTTAATATACCTTACGACCAGACTAGCTCGACCTATATACATGTAGTCGACTTTCGTTATCTCGACTTCGCATATCTCGAATAACCGCTTATCTCGAAGTGAAGAATCCGGTCCCTGTTTTAACATAGAATTAAATCTAACAACAGCTAACAAAATATTGTGGAAGAGGAGATTTTTAAAAACGCGGGCCTATTTATACATTTTTGTTGTGCTTATAGGCAATGCTTCAAAACTGGTTTAACCCATTGTAGTCTGGAGATCCCTAAAAGGGTAATTGGCAAACAGTGCAGACCCCAGAGCAGACGCCACAGAACGCGGCGTCTGATCCGGGTCTCCACTGTTTGCATATATTTCAACCAATTTTCTCTCGGATCCGAATATCTCAATCACATAGCCTAATATATGTAAAATTGAAATTGGAATCTTCCAATATATATTGTTGGGGAGTTCATTCAGTCTACAATGGGTTAAGCCCCAGTAGTGTTTCTACTGACTGTTCTAATGAGGTTCCTCAGTTGTAGTTCTTTGTTCGTGCGTCCGTAGTTTCATATGTGGCGTTTGTTTCGTCATTGTTTGTTCCACATCTCTCTTTCGGTGCCTCTGGAAGCTGTCCTTTGTCTGAGCCATTTTCTTGGCATCTTCACTTACATACTCAGAGGCAAAACAAGCGTTTTATTCATTAAATTTATTATACTACATTATTGGCCATTGGGTAAATTACATCGAGCATAATTTAAGACCAGTGCGTTGAATAATAATAATAATAAAATAAAACAGACATTCAAAAAGTGTATACTTTCTTTTGCTTCTGAGTATATTTTGAGTTCGCGCAGTCTGATCAGAGTCTTCACTGATCTCATGTGCCTTCTACAGTCTCCGGGCTATCCAAAGAGGGGTGAACGAGAACTCTTGTCATGATAGGTTGATATACAGGCTGATCTGAGTAGTCACTAGTCGCATAAGTCTTATTGAAGGTTTTGTCGTGATTTTTCTGTGATTTCGGCTCTTCCTGGACACCTCTTTTGCTATTATGATTGGTTTGACTGAACATGGCACAGTTTAGGGATTACTTGTTTTCCTAGGACCTCACATTTATTTCAGTAAACGACGGTGCGCGTGCAAAATTTTAAGACATAGTTTCTGACTCCTGTAGAACGGTACATATACTCAAAATGACCAAGACAAAATGCAGTTTAACATGGATCACTACAGAGATCAAAAAGGTTAAAAAAAGAATCTGCATCTTCGTGCTCGCAAGTCAGGTAGCCTAAACACTACAAACCATATTAAGGAGTTCAGAGAACATGTGCAGAAGATGCTGAGAAATCCTGAATGGGAATGTTTTCAATATATTTACTCTTACTGACGAGCAGCTTGATCTTGATAGGCTTACCCGTTTTGATAGTTAAAAGACTTTGGTCATTGGTCTAGTCCCGTCGACAAGACGCGAGTGGGATCATCTGCTTACGAGAAAGTGGTGGTTCAGTATAATTTAAGGACTTTTACCTGAGGACCAAGAACCAGGCCCTCAAAGGACCTCTAAGGTATAATCTGAGGACCCGAGTGACTGAGGACCATTGAGTATTCATACTAGAGTATTATTGTTATTACTGAGTAATGTTATTAAGAATATTTATGCTCAATGCCGCAATGTATCAAATTGCATCTGGTGTGAATAAGGTCTATATATATATATATATATATATATATATATATATATATATATATATATATTATATAGCTCTAGATGAGTTATCGCCTTTATTCTAATAAATGCCCCCACACTCTCCAATTAATGTCTCTTTTGTTTTGGAGAAAAGATAACAAAATCCCATATAAAATGGCTTCTAGTCTGGAAATTGGTACATATAATCTCCACCCCCCCCCCCCCCATTTTGTCTGCTACATAGGCTGAGCCCCAGCACCTCAAACATGTCCCATCCAACCAATGTGGTCCCGTCCCATGCTGAGCTTCTATAAAGCCCCCGGTTTGTCTTTGAAAAGCAATAAAATGCCGCCTTATCGGAAAGGGGCTATATTAGGGCGCGTGCCTCTCATTCGGAAGACGTTTGAATAGTTTTTGGTGTTAAATCATCCATTTAATCAAAGGTTAGTGTCATAATTTATCGACAATGGATATACCTCATTTTTGCACGCGCTCGTGATTATAGAGGTTAGGTAATGTTTTGTTCATTAGTGTTTACCCCCAAAAATATACGGAATATCAGCCATACCCCGCAAAAAATTATCCGGTATATCAGCCATACCCCAAAAAATATCTGCAGATATTCGCATACCCCAAAAATACACCCCACTTGCTTTCTTTTTATTAATGTGTTGTTTTCATTTATTTTTCCTGTGTATAACGATTGTATTAGTAATATAAGTGCTTTAAACAGTGTCCAACAGTAGCTCCTTTTGACTTTAATGGCACTGAACTGATGCACAGCAGAAACAGACATCACGAAAACATGCCTATATAATTTTGACCTCCTTAAACCCCACTTTTATATAGTAAAACTGGGGTTTACAGGGGTATACATTATTTTTCTTATTTCTGCTCAAAAACATAGATTGTGGGTACTCGTTAGAACCGCCCCACCGAGGCGGTTCTAACGAGTACCCACAACCTATGTTTTGAGCAGAAATATGAAAATTATCAGAATTTCTTATTTCGGACAATAGGGGGAGGATATTATGATTTTTAAATTTTACAGGAAACTAAATGCTTTCACTGCTGGCCATTTTCTATAGAAAATTACCCATTCAAAAATATTTTTGTACATAACTTTTGTTGTTATTTTTTGAACCGATTTTCAAAATTTTTGTTGCACATTTTACAAGAATTTTTATTTTTACTAAATATTGCTAGAAAAATATTTTGCTCATCTCTAAATAAACTATGAATTATTGCCGAAAATTCGTTATCAGAAGTCAAAAGCGCATACTAGAATATTAGGTATTGTCAAAAGTGATCGAGTGCACGGTTTAGGTCAGCGTTTGGATTATCACTGAAGTCGTCTCATCGAGACGGTTCCAGTATATACCAGTGTCCTAAATATATAGGTACCAATACTGAAACTGGTTCAGGTATTTACTACTTCTCTAAAATAACAAGAAAAATGCCTACTTTCCTTTCGACATCTCCCGGAAAGACGTTTTTTGTTTGGCGTTTCATTTTAAATGAAAGTATTTTATTCTGATTGACCATATCTTATCAGAAACCATTTGTCTTTTCTGTTTCTGTTCTCAAATTTTTACAGCATCATGAAAACACGCCTATATAATTTTGACCCCCTTAAACCCCACTTTTATATAGTAAAACTGGGGTTTACAGGGGTATACATTATTTTTCTTATTTCTGCTCAAAACATAGATTGTGGGTATTCGTTAGAACCGCCTCACAGAGGCGGTTCTAATGAATACCCACAATCTATGTTTTGAGCAGAAATATGAAAAATATTTGAATTTTTTGTCTGAAAATTTTCAATTTTTCGGTGATTAACTTTTCAGTATATTTGAATAAGCGTGTTTTCGTAATGGTAAATTAAATTTACGGCCAAAAATCGGTCTGACCTATGCAATTTCTATAGTAAAGTTTTTTTTGGGATTTTTTTTTTTTTTTTTTGTGTAAGAAAATATTGTTTTTATTTTTCTTTGCTGAATTTTAATCTTTGGTGTTTCACAACATTGTGAAAATTTCAGAAAAAAAAAAAATGAACAGGCGGAACTTGCTCAAAATCTGCCTCCAAGTTACCTACCTACAGATTTCTGCATAATTTGCATTCATTGTGGGGAAAAGTGAAAATATTTGATTTTTCAAAAACCAAGATTTTTTTCATAGGAAGTTACGACATATGGTTTTGGATTAAATCATGACAAAAGTTTGCAAATTTACTTCTTCTGTGTAAAAAAAAGAAAAATAATGTATACCCCTGTAAAGCGCATTTTTTCTATATAAAAATGGGGTTTAAGGGGGTCAAAATTATATAGGCATGTTTTCGTGATGTGGTGTTTATCATAGTCTTTGTGAGGTTGCTCGCTGTAGACTTTTTTTTTTATGTGTTTTGTCATGTTCATGTTCGTTGTCTTATTATTGTGTTAAGTGGATACTGTCTAGCATTGTGATCACCTTGTTGGGAAAGAGGGAACTGATTTTTTTTTTTTTGGGGGTGGGCGGGGGGGGGGGGGGGGAGGGGCAGGGGCAGGGTTGAGGTTGTGGATTCATTACGAAAACACGCCTATTCAAATATACTGAAAATTTCACCACCAAAAACTGAAAAGTTTTCACATAAAAATTCTGGTATTTTTCATATTTCTGCTCAAAACATAGATTGTGGGTACTCGTTAGAACCGCCTCGCCGAGGCAGTTCTAACGAGTACCCACACAATCTATGTTTTTGAGCATAAATAAGAAAAATAAAGTATACCCCTGTAAACCTCAGTTTTACTATATAAAAATGGGGTTAAATGGCGTCAAAATTATATAGGCATGTTTTCATCATGGTACACTCTCTGTCATAATTTGTTTGCTCTCATCTTGGTATCATTGATAGACCATGTTCTGTAATTGTTGCCATTCAAGGATATCTTCTATTCTATCTTCTTTTGCCTTCTTCTACAAAATCCTTACAGACACTGTTGATATAGAATCAAAGTATTTGACCCCTGCATCAGACTGACACAAACTAGGGCATACATGTAACATGATTCACAAGATACAAGATATCTGTCTTTCACTGATGCCCTGAAGTATTATTTCCCACCCATCCCCACTGCCCCCTCCCCTACACCCCCGCAACATTTCCCTTTGGTTAGGTTTGAAACCTTGGTACATTAAAATCACAAGGACACAAATTATAACAACAAAAATAGTTTCTCCATTTACTTTGAATACCGTATTTACCCTAAGTATTCGGACATCTCAACTCCTTACCATATATGTTCTAAGATTTGAACCAGTACAATTCACTACCCGATGTTGTGTCTAAAAATTGCTGGATGAGTGGCAAACAGTGTAGGCCCAGATGAGACGCCGCATTCTGCGGCGTCTCATCTGGGTCTATACTGTTTGCTCAGGCCTGTCTGTCCGAATACATATGGTAAATACGGTAGTGTATTTTCATATGTCCAAGAAAATTGTGTCATAAAAGACGAAGCCATTATGATAAAATTTGATATAAATTGAGAGGAAAAAGGAAATTTATTAATAGGCACTACTTACATTATTTTCTTATTCATTTTTGGTCTAAGATGAAATAAGCTATAATTTTATAATAAAAAAGCTTTTTCCCTGATGGTAGTTCGAAAACTAGAGGCCCAAATGGGCCACAAATCGCTCACCTGGATTAGGCTGATCATGATATGTTAAATTGTGCCATGTTGGCCATCTTGGCTATCAGATCAGATTGCCTTTAGCAATTCAGAATCTGATGTTGTTTGAAGAGTTTTAAGATTGCCACCATGGCCGTCATCTTGGATACTGGAACTGAATGAGTCAGAAATTCTGAATCTCCATTACACCCTGCTGCCTCCCATCAAGTTTCGGCTCAACCTGACGTTTGAAGAATTTCAAGATGGCCACCATGGCGGCCATCTTGGATATCGGAATGGAACAATTTTAGCAACTTTGAATCTCTGTGCCACTGTGATGCCTCCAGTCAAGTTTCAGCTCAATCGGACTTAAGGTTTGGAGGAGATGTCGTTTGAAGAATTTCAAGATGGCCATTCGGTGTCCCCCTTGGATATCAGAACAGAACGATTTTAGCAATTTTGAATCTCTGTGATGCCTCCCATCAAGTTTCAGCTCAATCAGACTTATGGTTTGGGAGGTGATGTCGTCTGAAGAATTTCAGGGCGGCCATCTTGGAAAGCGGAACAAAACAATTTTATCAATTTTGAATCTCTGTGTCACTGTGATGCGTCCCATCAAGTTTCAGCTCAATCAGGGTTTAAGAGGAGATGTCTTTTGAAGAATTTCAAGATGGCCGCCGTGGCAGCCATCTTCGATATCAGAATGGAATGATTTTAGCAATTTTGAATCTCTGTGTCACTGTGATGCTTCCATCAAGTTTCAGCTCAATTGGACTTATTGTTTAGGAGGAGATGTCGTTTGAAGAATTTCAGGGCGGCCATCTTGGAAAGCGGAACAAAACAATTTTATCAATTTTGTATCTCTGTGTGATGCCTCCCATCAAGTTTCAGCTCAATCAGAGTTTAAGAGGAGATGTCGATATCGGAATGGAACGATTCTAGCAATGTTGAATCTCTGTGTCACTGTGATGCTTCCCATCAAGTTTCAGCTCAATCGGACAGGGTTTAAGAGGAGATGCCGTTTGAAGAATTTCAAGTTGGCAGCCATCTGGGATACCAAAACAGAATGATTTTAGTAATTTTGAATCTCTGTGTCACTATGATGCCTCCCATCAAGTTTCAGCTCAATAGGACTTAGGGTTTAGGAGGAGATGTCATTTGAAGAATTCCAAGATGGCCGCCCCTACCCTGGTGGCCATCTTGGATATCGGAACGGAACGATTTTAGCAATTTTGAATCTCTGTGTCACTGTGATGCCTCCCATCAAGTTTCAGCTCAATCGGACCTAGGGTTTAGGAGGAGATGTCGTTTGAAGAATTGGCGGCCATCTTGGATATTGGAACAGAACAATTTTTAGCAATTTTGAATATCTGTGTCTCTGTGATGCCTCCCATCAAGTTTCAGCTCAATCGGACTTAGGGTTTGGGAGGAGATGTCGTTTGAAGAATTTCAAGATGGCCACCACACGGCCATCTTGTATATTGGAACGGAATGATTTTAGCAATTCTCTCCATGTTGCCACAATGCCTCCTACTAAGTTTCAGCTTAATCCAACTTATGTTTCTGGAGAAGATGTCCAAAATTGTGAAAAGCTAACGACGGACGGACGACGGACAACAGGCCATTGCATAAGCTGACCTGGAGCAAAGCTCCAGGTGAGCTAATGAACAAAACTAGACATATGTCCAAAGTACAAAATGCCCCCACCCTTTGCTCTTTGCCCATATGGCAACAACTATTTTCCAAATGCTCAATCTGACCTGTTATACATTCATACCTCTAGCCTTACCCATGGGCATGACCCAGGGATAACTAGCACAGAGTTAAAGGTTTAGGTCTGGGTAAGTAGCATACTGAATTTCAACTTCGTTACATAAAAGGTACCCAAGTTATGACCTCCAAGAGAAACACGACATATGCACGCACATACGAACATAACATCACGACAAATGCTATATGCCTCACTGGTGCCTTCGGCAGCTCATACTTGCTCATAATCAGAAAGTATTTTGTTTATACATGAAATACTTTTTAAAATATAAATCATCAGACTGTTAAATATAGTTCACTGTGATCTACATTTATTTTTAAGATCAAACTTTGGGTCATACTGATTCCTTATTGGTAAGTATGGTATTTATACACCAAATATTCTTCAAGATATAAGGTCAAATAACTGGACTGTGAAATATAAGTCACTGTGACCTACATTTATTTTGAGGTCAAATTTCAGCTCATACTGACTCAATAGGAAAGTATGGTGTGTATACATTATATACTTCCCAAGATATAAGGCAAAATCACTGGACTATGAAAAATAGATCACTATTATTTTTAAGATCAAACTTTGGGACATATGACTATAATTGTAAAGTATGATGTTAAAATGTGAAATACTCAACAAAATATAATGCAACAACAATGCACTGTGAAATACAGGTCATTGTGACCTACATTTATTTTAAATCAAACTTTGTGTCTTACTGACTCAAAATTCCGAAAGTATGATGTTAATACACCAAATATTTTCAGGGTACAAGATAAAATCACTGGACTGTGAAATACAGGTCAATAAGACATATTAGTTTGAGGTCAAATGTCAGGCAATAGTGAAGGATAATTAATCTGAAAGTATTGTGCTTATTTATGAAATACTTTTCAAGATATAAGGCAAAATCGCTGGATTGTGACCCATAGGTCACTGTGACCTGTTTTATTTTGAGATCAAACTTCTGGTCATACTGACTCATAATGGTGTTTGTAAATTCTCTTCAAGATAAAAGACAAAATCACTGTACTATGATATATAGGCCCATGTGACCTATTTTGTTTTAAGTTCAAACTGCGACTCATACTGACTTGTATTCAGTAAGTATGAAGTTGATACATCAAATACTTTTCAAGATATGTAAAAATCACTGGAGCAAAAAATTAGGTCACTGTGACCTACATTTATTTTGGTGTCAAACTTTGGGTCAGGCTTACTCATAATCCATAAGTATGATGTTTTTTCATACTCTTCAAGATATAAGGCAAAATTACTGGACTGTGTAATGTTGGTCACTGTGACCTACCTTTAATCTGAGATCAAAGTTGGATCATACTGTCTCATAATCCATAACTATGCTGTTTGTACATCAAATACTCTTGAAGATATAAGGCAAATTTAATGGACCACGAAATGTAGGTCTCTGTGACCTACATATTTTTTAACATCACAGCAAAATGCTATATGCCCCACTGCTGCCTTCTGCAGGCAGAGGGTGTAACAAGAGGTCCATATGCCCTGATCGCTCACCTGAGTAAAACAGCCATTGCATATCTGCAGATGCCATGCAACATTCTTCCAGTATTGCCACAGCAACTAAGACAGAAGTTTGACTGTGCCGTAAAAAGGTCAAAGGTCATCCTAGGATAATCATTTAAACAACCTGGATAGACCTTACGTCCCAGTTGCAAAATACCAAGATTCAGCCTCAAATCTTTCTTGGTTCTGGAGAAGAAGATTTTTAAGTGTTTTTTACCATATATGGGCATGGAGGCCTTGTTCAATAGTGCTGAACCATTGAACACATTGACAATACCCCTTTAACAGAAGGCCCCATGAGAAATCTGGTGAAAACTGGAAAAGCGGTTTCAAAGAAGAAGACCTTTAAAGATTATACAATTTTACACATGTATATAGCTCAAAGACAAGGGCAGATAACCCCCAGGGGATAAAATTTTGAATGTACCTAAAAAGTTTTACTACTTTAGTCACACACTGTAAGTTTCAGCCTTTAGTCTTTAATACATTTTGAGAAAATGATTTTTCAACATTTTGTATGGGGACACAAATTGGACCTTGCCGTAAAAACGTTACCAGTCATCCTAGGATCATCATCTGAACAAACTTGGTAAAGCTTGAGTCCCTGATGCTATATGAAGATTCAACTGCAAAGCTTTCGTGGGTTCGGAAGAAGAGGATTTTTAAGTGTCTTTAACCATATATGGGCATGGCAGCCATCTTGTTAAATGGTGTGGACCCAATTTAAACAAACTGTCAATATCCCTTCGACAGAAGGCCTCATGTGAAATCTGTTGAGATTTGTTCATGCACTTCAAAGAAGAAAACTTTTAAAGATTACAAAATTTTATACATGTATATAGCCCAGGGACAAGGGTCGATAACTCCTAGTGGACAAAATTTTGACTGTAACAAAAAAATTTACTAATTAATCATACATTGTTAATACATTTTGAGAAAATGACTTTTCAATATTTTCCTAATACAAAAGTTTGACCTTGCCATAAAAACGTCAAAGGACACTTCTTCATCATTTGAACAAACTTGGTAGACCATAAGTCCCTGATGCAATATACCAAGATTCAGCATCAAAGCTTTCTTGGTTCTTGAGTGAAATTGATGATACGTACCCCTTTGACAGAAGGCCCCATGTGAAATCTGGTGAAAATTCATCAAGCTGTCTCAGAGAAGAAGTTTAAAATTATGCAATTCTGTACATGAATATAGCCAAGGGGCAAGGGCAGATAACCATGGGGGACAAATTCTGATTGTAACTAAAAGGGTTTGCTACTTTGATCATATATTGTAAGTTTCAGCCGTAAGTCTTTAATACATTTTGAGAAAATGACTTTCTCAATATTTTCCCCATACAGATGCATAGGGATGCAAAGACCTTGCTGTAAAAAGGTCAATTGTCAACATAGGGTCATCATTTGAACAAATTTGGTATGTAGTCCTTGAATCCCAAATGCTATATAACAAGTCAGCCTCAAAGCTTTCTTGGTTCTGGTGAAGAAGATTTTAACATGTCTTTAACATTTTGGGCATGGCAGCCATCTTACTTTTTGGACCTCTGACCATTTGTACAAACTGTCAATCCCCCTTTGACAGAAGGCTCCACATGAAGAAAATTGGCCCAGGGCTTTCAGAGGAGAAGTTGTTCAAAAGTGTCGACAGACTTAGGATGGATAGACGGACAGGAGACAGACAACGGACGACAAATGGGGAGTTTTCACAATAGCTCATCCTGAGTTTTTGGCTCAGGTTAGTTAAAAAAAGTTATGACCTCCATGAGAAATGTGACACGAATGTATGCACGAAGATGTAACATCATAGCGAAACGCTATATGCCCAAGCTATCTTTGGCAGGCTGGGGCATAATAAAAAAAAAGCATTAACAGTTTTTTACCAAAAATATAGAAAAATGCCTATATCACATATGAATTTGTTTTATCCTTATATTGAACATTCTGTGTTTTCCATTGTTTTGTGTGTTCTCTGTTTCCAAAGACAACCTTTTAGATGTTTATTTTATTTCAATGCAGCTGGTAAAAGTGGGAGCCATAAATGTCCCCCATATTTCACCATAGTGCAGATTATATCTTTATTTCCTTTGGGATCATTGAGCCCATTCTTATTACTTTGAAATTCGAATACTGCTCAAGCTGGTGCTAGGGGGCATATGCAGCCTTGTAAATTACATAGCAATATTATGACCATTTATGGTCATTTTTCTATATAATCTATACATTTTGTTTGTATACAACACAGTTGTTTAGCTAACACGTTTGCTTTGAATCCTAGCAATAGTATTATAAAGGCCTGGTCAAGAGAAAAGTGCCTTTGAACATGTGCAAAATGGGCAGATTCAGATCATTCTGCACATGCATGAAGTATCATTCAGGCCTTTGCTCTCCATTCATACATTATGTAGTACTTAGGGTTATTACAGTAAGGCCTTTTAGATACACGATGGTTTAACCCTTTCATCCCCAAATTTCAGAAGTGGACTCTTCCTTGAACATGGACATGTCCACTGATGCAAATAGGGTCTACACTGTTTGCCATATATACAGCAGTATTTTAGACACATAAAGAGGTTGTAAAATGGACTATTTCAAATTTTAGGACAAGTATGGTGAGAAGATAAGGTGTCTCAATACTTGGGGTATACATGATATACCGTATTCGACCTAATTACCGAACATGCTCCTATAAGTGCACAGTCAAGCAATTCCGTAGTCTTCGGATTACAGCCAGTGTAATTTTTGTCTAATTCTTTATATAGGCATATGTTGTGGGTACCCATTTGAATTGCATCGACATGTCAATGCAATTCAAATGAGTATCCACAACATATGCTTTATAAGCAAAATCAGAATAATAATAAAAAAAAACAAAAAAACATCACATAAGAATCTTTAGATAATTCCTTCACTGATCTTTTTTTAAGTGTACCGTTAGTATAGGTGGATACATATTTTACCACAAGTTTGCCCAGTAATTGTGAAAACTCTGAGTGCAAAGTGTGGTAATTAGGTTGAATATGGTAATGAGTCATCCTATAAAGAAGTTCCAGTGTAGTTTATTTCTTTGTTGAGCTCATTTCTTTCATTTTCCTAGTAAGATCATAGTCTCTTTTTTCACTACTATCAAACTCTTCTCAGAAGTCAGCATGTTCTTTTCTCTCTGCAACTTTCTCAAGAAATTCAGGATCTGGTCCAACTTTCTTTGATTTCCAAAACCAAAACCCCCTATTTGATTTCTTCTCAACTTTTTGTTTCTTTTCTGTTTCTCTTTCACCTTCCTCAACTACCTGCAAAAGAATTAACAAACAATAAATGGTGAAATAGTTTTCATATTTTTTGCAGCAAACAGGCTTTGACATTTCATGCTAATTGTCTCCCTAATGTCAATTGTTTCCTAAAGAGACAATTTGCATAAAATGTCAAAGCCTATTTCCTAGGAAAATGAGAAAAAATATTTCAAAATGTTGCCTGCTGAAATGTTTGTGAACGCTCCCACAAGAGATCTTGCCAGTACAGATTATGCTCATAAAAAAAAAAAAAAAAAAAAAAAAAAAATCAATAGAGTCTAGAAAGAGAATAAAATTTATGTTATCACACAGAAACAAAATATGGATGGACTTATGTAAGTACGATGGATAGAAGGATGGACAGACAAACATCTAACATGAAAACATAATTATAACTGTTGTGTGGAAGCATATAAAAACTCAGCAATCCAAACAGCTCTAGAAATGAAATACTGCTAGTATGGACATGTGGAACACTCCAGTGGTGCAGTCAAGACAGCCTTTGACCTACAGGTTGATGGAAAGCATGGGTCTGGGAGGCCCAAGAGGACACGGAAGCAGTTGACAGAGGGATTGCAGAGAGTGGATGCTCTGGGCTATCAACCCTAATGACAGACATACCTGGAGCTCTGGTGTGAGATCTGCCATGCGTGCAGCAAGCCAGCTACCTGGAAGGGGGCCCACTGATGTGGATGTTGCCCCCGATGATGATGATGATGATGAGGAGGAAATGAGTACACCGGCAGTAGCTAAATAAATTTTCAAAACTTTGCATAAAAATTAGTCACAAAAATATTTTGCATTTCTGCAGCCTATGCAGCACCAGTCCTGAAGTGCACCCACCCCCACCCTCAGCCCCAGTTTCCTCACCTCAATCACACACACAACAAAAGGTATTAGATTCTCAGGCACCACCATGGCATTTCTAATGAGTACCCACAACATATGTTATTATGGATAAAAAAGAAAATATGTACCCAGATAATCCTCTTATCTGAAGCTATAGCCTAATACAGTCTAATCAGGTTCTTCACTGTAGGTTGACATATTTTATAGTATCTTATGATTCTGTAAATGGACAGGAAAGTTCCTGATCAGTCTGTGCAGATGCAGAGTCTGATCTCAGAATTCACTGCTAAAATATGCCTGAAGACATTATTTTCTCATGACATGACCTATATGCAAACATAGCTCCAGACAAGGCACTGTTTTCATCCCAAAAGAACTGATATTTTTCTTATTTCTGCATGAGAACATATATTGTGGGTACTCATTAGAAGCGCCTCACCGAGGCACTTCTAATGAGTACCCACAACTAACGTTTTCAAGCAGAAATAAGAAAAATAATATGTGGATAAGCCCTCTTATTTGGGGCTATGGTAAAGCAAACTAACCTCTTCCATAATGTCCAAGTCATGTCTTTCACATGACGTCATAAACAGCAGTAGAATCCACAGTACAATGACCACACCAATACCTATGACTGCCACATACTCCAGGAAAGGTTGGTACAAATCCAAGTTTATGACCAGAGCAATGGTCTGAACCAGGCATATGACAGCTGTACTTATCACCTGAAATATTACCAATATATATGTTTTCAATGAAAAATAAGAACAATATCAGTATGGTAAATGTCCTAAAATTTCAAACATTAAAGATTCTGACAAAACAGCATATGTAAACAGTGTAGACCCAGATCAGACTGCTCCTGAAAGCCCAGTCTGATCAGAGTCTATACTGTTTGCCATTTAACTAGTTGTTTGAAGAAACAAATGCATAAAAAGCAAAATTCAGGCTGACAAAGTATGGCATAGTGCTAAACATTTTAGGACATTTACTGTACATTTAGGTTAAAATGCCTTCTGGAGAATTGGGGATGTGCATGTTCCATGAGGACTGGTTCAAGCCAAAAGATGTCTTTGGGCATATGCGTGCAGCAATGATCCAGTCCAGCCTGCCCACATACTCGGGACGTGTTAAGGACAAGCACTTCATGGTATTTTATTTCTCCATAAAGAATTTGTTATGGGTACTCATTAGAAGCATCTCACCAAATTTTTCAGAAAATAGGATATGATACATTGTACTTAATGCAAACTATCTCCTTAGGGGACAATTTGCATGAAATGTCAATGCCTTGTTTCTGTGGAAAATATCATCAATTTGTCATCTCTTGAATTTGCCTAGAGGGTACAAGGTTGAGGAACTGTTTGGCTCAAGTGAAACGTCTTAACTGCTAGAAATATTTTATTTTACCATAAATAGTAATGGCCCAAACCAGCCCGCACATTCCCATGCAGACTCACCATTTGTCTACAGAATACAAAGACATTTTACAACATGTGTATGGCAAACAGAGAAAATCCACTGATGCCTTTGGCAAATAAGCAGCAGTCCAGGTTTGAAAAAAACTGCTAAACCCATGAGCATACATCATTTGCATCAATAAGGCATATTAAGTAAGTTTATTAATAATGTAATGGTATTACGGTTATGTGTCTAGTATGGATCATACAGTGTAGACATTGATAAAATAGCTCCTTTAGCAGTTTGATCTGGGTCTATGCTGTTTGCTCAGCACTGTCTGTCCAAATATTTAGGGTAACTATAATAGTGGTGAGTCATGGTTGGATTGCAAGTATGTAAGAATATGTTTGTTTTATCCAAAGCGGGTCCTATATGTACCAAATGGTTGGCGTCTAAACCCTTAAAACATGACGTAATCTTGTAATAAAATTCAAATGATCTCAGCTGGGATTCCCCAAGGGGAGCAAATTCTTTCTCTTCAAAGTAGACCCCTTTTCAGAAGGGAGAAAAAACAATTCTCAAACATTTACGAATATTATTAATACAAGGGTAATTAAGTAAATTCTGTCACTAATGGTCTTCCATAGAAACCATGTTACATATAAGTACACCACAACCTCTTTATAACACTATTGTTGGAGTCCATAGCATAAACCATGTTAGTTAAACAAAGGTGTTATATCCAAACAAAAATGTATAGATTATACTGAAAAATGACCATTTATGGTCATTTTTCAATGTAATCTATACATTTCTGGGATCCATCTTTGAACCGTATTATATCCAAAACTGTGTTATAACTAACCGTGTTATAAAGAGGTTGGAGTGTATGGTAATTTCATGCATTTGATGACTGATGTTTATATACTCAGCACACCTGTAAAATATGGATTTTATTTGACTAAAATTGACATAATTATCCATTGTTGAATTAATTACACTCATATAAAAAGGCTATATTTCAATTCTATAATGAAACAAGAGGAAAAGATAGAAATCAGGGCTTACATTAAAGCCCAAGTTGCTTTGCACATATCTCCAAAAGAGATATTTTCTGAATTGTGCCCTATCGATGGTAGTTCTGCAGTGATGTTAAGAACAGTTTATTACTGAGTTATAAAATTTCAAATGGTAAATGTAGTCTAAAGGACAATAACCATCCAGGATGAGTAAAAATTAGGGCAGGCCAGTCATTGTAAAAAGGACAAGTGCTAATAGGGTTTATTGTGCCATTTTCTTCAATACCAGAGACCCTGTTGTACAAATTCCTCACAAAGATGGTAAAACTAACACAGGCAAGTTCTACAAAAATAAAGTACATGCAGATGTCAAAAAAATAAATGCTCAAGTAAAGGTTTAAAAGGCATACATCTTATTCATGACAATGCATCCTTCCAATAAATCAAATTGTACAGTCTTTCATTCAACAAGAATAGGTTATTCAGCTTAAGCAGCGCCACCCCCTCCACCCACACACCCTCCCTCCCCCTGCCACACACACACACATTATTCTCCTGACCTAAGACCCTGTGACTTTTCAATTTCCATTGCTATTAAAGAAATGCTCCCAAATAAATGCTATGCCAATAGAAATGCCCTTGGGTTCTGCAGTTTCTCAGTGTCTCAGTAGTATACCAAGGGGAGACTACTTTACAGCATTTAAGTCATGGACAGCAAAACTCCAAAAGTGTATTTCTGTGCAGGGGAATACTTTGAAGGAATGATGTGAAAATTTTCTTGATTCAACAGATATTTTAGGCATACAAAGACCAGTGACAGAATTTACTGAATGGCCTTCGTATTAATGAAAATGATAAAAATATTTCATATTAAACTAAACTATCAACATGACAAACAATTCAAACATAACTCTGAATGTAAGTGTAATCATTCTATTAACTAGCAACAGGAAGGAGAAAAACAAACAACAAAAAAAATTACAAAAGGATTTGGTCGGTTACAACTGTTCAAAGCTCAGTGCAAACTGCTATGTTAAATAAAGACTTCTTCATGCTGGAATAGCCCCTATATCAAGACTGTAATTATACAAATGTTCATGGCATATTAAAGGCCCCGTATTCCTCAAAAATAGACATTTTATTATTCAAGAAAGGTTTAATAAACTGATATATCATTAATACTATCATAAAATGTGGAACCTGACAGCCTGTAAAATTTCAGTTATTCTTGAACTGGATAAAAAATGAATTGATTTTTTATTGTATCTCTGAATTAATGATGCCAACATTAATTCAGAGATTCGATAAAAAAATCATTTCATTTTTGATCCAGTTCAAAAACAAGAGACTAAAGTCTACGCTTTACAGACTACAGTTTACAGGCAGTCAGATGCCACATTTTATGATCATATTAATACCATATATCAATTTATTAAACCTTTCTTGGATAAAAAATGTCTATTTTTGAGAAATATGAAGCCTTTAATATTTGTAATGTTCACCATAAAAACACAAAACTAAATGAACATCTTTGTTTTTGAAACAAAACAGGTATCATCAGCTCACTTTATATTCCTATCACACCCCATATTCCCCTCCTCTTGCCTGAAAATACTGTAAACAGTTTTCACTGTATATCAACGTACACCTGATATAGCAGTTGGTGAAGCGTAAAAGTGTTGTCCAGGAAGCTATACCCGGTTAGTATTTTTCAATTTATTAATTGTATTTTTAAGCTTTGAGTTAAAGGTTATATCAGTGACTTTGTTGATATATTAATGTATACTTATGATAATAATAAATTCTCAGGAAAAATCTGTATGAGTTACAATGGACAAAAATGTCCTACCTAATCAATGATATTTTAAGTGAATTTCACCTGTCCCTCTCAAACATTTCAGTTTAAACAAGAACTTCGCTATCAATGATCAAAAATATGTTTTCACATGCCTTAAGTACTTGCTTATGAAGCAGTTCTTCCAAAATGCATCTTGTTCTTTCGATATTAAGAGAAAACAAACTCCTTTAGTGTATGGTATATAGAAGGGAGTTGATGAACTAGTGTATGAATTTTAGCAATGTCAGTGTACTGCCTCTAGCTAACACAAAAAGTCTAATGATATAAAGCACAATCCTCTAATAGTTAGATAGGCTCAATTCAGGTAAACTGTCCATCCTTGCATTGATGTGCCAGCATTTCTGGGTCAGTTATGCTAGAAAAATAATGTTACTAACCTGGTTCAAAGCTAACAACATCGTTAGTTAACGATTTGTTAAAATTTACATCAAAAGCTACTCACATTTTTTCAGCAAAAAATATCAGAATATTGTATATTGAATCCGCTGAAACAGTTTATGAAATGACCGTTAATGAGCTTGTAAGCTAACGATGCTTTGAACAACTAGGCCCAGGTTGGGACTACACCAGAGCGGTGAGCACACGACAAACTCTCAGTTTGGATTCCCACTTAAACTGCATGTGGGTGGGTTGGGTTTCAAATTCAATAAAGGGCAATGCATAAGGTTATTACATAAGATTCCGTTGAATGTTGTGAGGCCCACCAAGGTTCACAATAACATTATTGGTGCATGCAGGTCCTCTATATGGAGAAGTTGTAATCCCAAGGAGCTGGGCTATGAAAATCTGGGGAGAATTAATAAACTTCAAAGAGCAAGTCAGTGGAATCTGGACTAATAACTTAACATCTTTACACCTGTCAACTAGAATAACAAGAGGAGTCAAGCAAAAAAAACAGTTTTCATAGCATGTTTGAAATACTGATAACTACTTGCTATGCTCTAAGATTTTTCTAATATTTATTGTACGAACATTTAGTTAAAATATCTTAAAAGCAAGGATTTTGTGACAGACAGGTGAAAATACCAGTGACTAGGTGAGATGTTTTTGTCCATCCTACCCCTTACTGATTTTTCCTGAATATTTATTGTAGTTAAAAATATTCATCAATATAGCAGCGAAGTCATCAACCCATGTTTTAACTGAAAACTCACAAAATATGAGAGAAAATTGCAGAAATTCTGACCGGATATGGCTTCTTTGTCAACACTCACACACTTCACTAATCATTATATCTGGTGTCCGTTGATATATGGTGATTTTATTACGTTCAAGATTAGATATGACTTCTCTGTTAAAAATTTAAGTAGAGGCACAACCATCAGAACTGAAAGTACAGTTAAGGTTCTTGTTCAATGCATAATATCTTATGATGTTTTAATTTGTTCATGTTCCATGAAAGATAACATACTGTACATGGAGCATTTTCAGATAGAAAAACTGTTCCCCAAACAGAGTACAGAACCAAGAATAATCAGTGACTGTTTGTATTGATGTTACAATTATTTCACAGAAGTTTTGAAAATGAGACCAAATGGACTCAGAAATAAAACTCTCTCAAATAAAAAAAACCTCTTTCTATATGTATGTATTCTGAAACAGTTGTAGCTTTGAACACCTGACCCCAAAACTGTTCAAGGAATTTTCTAAAGCATTACCTCAAATGTGACATGTATATTTAGGAAGCTCTTACCCCAGGTAAACTTTCTTAAACAGCAAACAATAACAGCATAAACAAGAGATTCCAAGGATAGCCCAATTTCTATGTAATTATCTCACAAATTCAAAGTCACAGCCAAATACACTACAACCTCTTTATAACATGGTTCATTATAACACAGTTTTGGCTATATATAACACGGTTCAAAGATGGATCCCAAAAATGTATAAATTAAATGGTCATTTTTCAATTTAATCTATACATTTTTGTTTGGATATAACACGGTTGTTTAACTAACACGGTTTATGCGATGGACCCCAACATTAGTGTTATAAAGAGGTTGTGGTGTATACAGGATGAAGCATCTGGTACCTTATTCCAAAATTACTGTGTTGTGCTCCATTTTTATATGTAAATAATGATCTATAGCTCTGAGAGCATATGATAGTAATGGATTTTATGTTTGTTTGTGTTGAGGTTTTACGGCCCAGTCAACCCAATGGGGTCATGTCTAGCATGGTCAGTTTACCTAACTACACTTTGAATGGGCAGGCTTGGTCCTCTAAGCTGTTAATCAGTATTGTGCACATTCTTTCGCCAGAAACTGACAACTGCCCTTCTTGAATTAGTGGAAGGGACAGAATGACCGCAGAAAATAAATCCTGCTTCATCCATTCTTATTTCGGATATTAATGAAATTACTTATGTTATGGTGAGGTCCAATTTATTTAACCTTTAAAGTGCTAAACAAAATTGTAGCAGACAACATTTAAAATTTCTGTTATTTTTTAGACAAAATAAGACTTGGCCATTTCATGTAAAGTTTACGCTAGGCAGACATAGCAGACAACTCAGATGAAAACTCTGGACACTCAGTGGCATTTGGAGCTAAGCACCCTAGATAAAATTTCCACTTTCTAGCACTAAAAAAAGCTAAGAAATTAGAGACAAGAGTGGATTTGAATCACTCACCTGACCACTAAACCCTTATGCCATATATAGAGGATATTCAAATGTTTGGAGTGAATATGACTTTTATTTCATCCAGTGAAGTGAAAAAATGTATATTTCATGAGTGTCGAAGGCACGAATGAAATATACATTTTTTCACTTCATGAGATGAAATAAAAGTCATATTCACGACAAACATTTGAATTTTCTTTTTATTATATACATCACTTTCGATAGAAGAGATGCAAATCTTGCATTTGCAAGGGAAAGTCTGACACGCAGTTTTGTCCCTTGGCGCCATGATGTTCATGTTTTGTTTTGTTTGGTGACGTTAGATATGACGTCAGAAAAGCGCATTGGAGTGTAAAAATAAAATAAAAAGAAAATTTCATCTTTTTCAGTGAATACCATAAAAAATTTCATCTCCTGTAATGAAAACATTAATGTAAATAAGAAAAAAGTAGATCCAGACCTTATATTTTTCACTGCTCAGAGGAGTGAAAATATAAGTTTTATATTTTCACTAGTGAAAATATAAAACTTATATTTCACTAGTGAAAATATGCATTTTATTTCATTAATAATTCTCTATATTTCATTACTTTGTATATAATAAATACAACCAAGGAAGCCACTAGATTAGCCTGATCAGGGATTTCTGTTGAATTATATACAGTTGACCTCATTCCAAACACTGATAACTCAAACCTGTGCTTAAGTTAAACAAAACAGGGGCAAAACTGGTTTAGTTGGCTATATGTATTCTTTACATTACTACTCCTATTATCTCAAATCAAATGTTCTGGTTCTTTGGACATAACATCAGATAAAGCAATTTTTCAACCAAAAATTGCTCCAAATAAATGGAAGTTGCGGGTACTCATAGTCATCAGAAGTGCCTCATCATATTTTTCCATGGAAAAATAAGAAAAAATGTGTTTCTAATACCCAGCCTTATCTGGAGCTATCCTTGGAGTTTGAGATAATGAGTCAGCTCTATACTGATTCTATATTAAAGTTTGGCCCTGGCCCTGACTTATAAAACTTTGAGTTGAGTTGAGCATGAAATTTTCTCTGCTAATAAATATATTGTTGGCATTTTCATATTTATTAGCAGAGAAAATTTCGTACTCAGCAATATTAAGCAAGAAAGAATTTGCTATAGTTAATAATTTGAGATTATTTATTAGGATAAATTTCATGCTCAGCTGAGCTGAGCATGAAAAAAGTTTTATAACCTCGGGGCTTGATCTCATCACTTAAATGAGCAGGTTGATCTGGGCCTTCACTGCTAGTATAAGGGCCCTTTTCACATTTGACCAGCATATGTATTACCTGTATGGCCTAAGGACAACCAGAAGTAATAGGTAGATTCCTGACATAGCAAGCTGTGAGATAATCTGGGTTCTAGGTCTGCAACAGAGAAACAAGAATGCATTAGTATACCGTCTCTAACAGAATACTAATTGAGAATTATTTGATGATAAGTGAGGCACTTCTAATGAATACCCACAACATGTTTTTTGTTGTTTTTTTTATGAAAAAACTGAGAAGATTATCCTATAATTATAATCAATACTCACCCTCAGTGAATCCTCTGCCCTATTTACCCACTGTAGACTGAATAGACTCCCCCACACTATATACTGGAAGAGTCCAATTTCAATTTTAGGTATGTCAGGCTATGAGATTTAGAAATTCCTTGAGAAAAAATGGATGAACTATTTGCAAAAAGTGGAGACCCTGATCAGACACCACATTCTGAGCATCTGATCTGGCTCTGCACTGTTTGCCAACTACCCTTTTAGGGGTCTCCAGACTACAATGGGTTAAATTATTTAGGCCCACTTTACTCCTTACCATACTTATCCTTAAATTTGAAGACGTCCATTTTAGTATATGCTGATATGTCTAATAACTGTTGCATAAGTGGCAAACAGTGTACACCCTGTATCAGATATCATGTTCTATTTGATCTGATCTGGGTTTACACTGTTTGCTCGATTTGAAAGTGTAGGGTAAATGCAGTATGTGTTGAGAAATTATAAATGATAGGACACAGGAAAATATTCAGACAGATAGTGTAGACCGAGATCAAACTGCCCCTTAAAGAACTGTTTAATTAGGGTCTGTATTGTTTGTCATTAAAAATTCTGCCTGCAGGCTTTGGACACATAACAAGGTACAGTACAACCTCTTTATAACTTGGTTTGTTATAACACGGTTTTGGATATAACATGGTTCAAAGATGGATCCCAAAAATGTATAGATTAATACATATGTAATAGGAAAGGAGAAAAAATCCAAATCACATTTTCCCCGACCGGGGATCAAACCCGGTCCGCCGGATTCAAAGTCCAGCACTCTACCACGTCGCTATAAAAGCCGGCTTCTACCGCAAGGCAGTAGAAGTGTATCATATACCTAACTGCTACATCCCTCCTTCCTATAACATGACATTTGTATGCATTCATGCCAATACAAATGTCGCGCAAGCTCCGAGTGACAACCCAGCACTTGCTTCGCCCATCAGGTTCCAAGGCTGCCACCCCCACACTGGCCACCAAATGTAATAGAAAAGGAGAAAAAATCCAAATCACATTTTCCCCGACCGGGGATCGAAACCGGTCCGCCGGATTCAAAGTCCAGCACTCTACCACGTCGCTATAAAAGCCGGCTTCTACCGCAAGGCAGTAGAAGTGTATCATATACCTAACTGCTACATCCCTCCTTCCTATAACATGACATTTGTATGCATTCATGCCAATACAAATGTCGCGCAAGCTCCGAGTGACAACCCAGCATTTGCTTCGCCCATCAGGTTCCAAGGCTGCCACCCCCACACTGGCCACCAAATGTAATAGGAAAGGAGAAAAAATCCAAATCACATTTTCCCCGACCTGGGATCAAACCCGGTCCGCCGGATTCAAAGTCCAGCACTCTACCACGTCGCTATAAAAGCCGGCTTCTACCGCAAGGCAGTAGAAGTGTATCATGTACCTAACTGCTACACATAAATGGTCATTTTTCAATATAATCAATACATTTTTGTTTGGATATAACACGGTTGTTTAACTAACACGGTTTATGCCATGGACCCCAACAATAGTGTTATAAAGAGGTTGTGATGTATTCAACAGAACTTGTTCTAATGTCAGGATTATATAGCCTTGTCATTAGTAAGTGGCAGGAGGCTGAATTGCTTTCTACTATCCAAGCACAGCCTTCTACTTCTGGGTCTGTGGACTAATCCTAGACAATCTTACGGATTATGGAGACACCTTCAAGGGAGGCAACTCTTTCAAAAATATTTTGTCTCCCTTACCAATAGGGGTTTACTCTTAAAGGAAAGAATTTGCTATTGAGGAGCAAATTCTTTCCTTTAAGAGTAGGCCCCTTTTTCAGAGGGAAATAATTTACCATAAAACAAACAGGAAGTCGCAAAAAGTTGTCTTCCTCGTAATACTGGCGGAAAATATGGTGGCTGTATCTAGTCCCATTTATACCTGCTGTCTTTTACTTTCAGATTCTAGCCACCTACATCTAAATTTAAGGAATAGACTGAGTACAGAATGGAAGATGTCTGAATTATTTACTGTGTGAGCAAATAATTACTTACGGTGATGGATACATTTCTGTGATAACAATGCTGATAAGTTTTCTCAACAGATGTATAGCCTCACCAAAACAGAAGAAATCCTTGTAGCTCTCATATGCTGGACTGAAAATTGAAGCAACATGAAACAAATCATTCAAAAGGGTAACAAAATTACCCTAATATTTGGACAGGTCTTTGCAAACAGTGTAGACACTGATCAAACTGCTCCTGAGGAGCAGTTTGATCAGGGTCTACACTGTTTGCCATATTACCACAACTTTTAAGGATCATCTGTAGTCAACTTTCAGAATAAAATATGTTCATATTTTAGGATAAGTATGGAAAGGAGCTAACATAACAGCTCCAGATAAGAGTGGGTATTAAGTAAATATTTTCCTTTTCCCTATTCCTTTTTTTACTTATTTGTCTGTTTATAATTATTTTTTAATCAATTAAAGGGCAATAACTGATGCAATACTCAAAGCATCTTGTCAAAGCTAAAGGAGACTATACAATGGTAATTTTTTCAGTCATTTTTTTACAAGGGAGATAACTTCTGTGACTTTCTGTTTGCTTTCCTTATACATCAAACCCATTCTGAAAAGGGATTTTCTCTAAAAGACAAGAATTTGCCCCTGTTAAATTAGCCTTCAGCTGTCAAATATTTAAAGGGCAGTAACTCTATTTTCTGATTTAACTTCATGTGTGCCACAATATCATGGTGGACAAATTTATAACGAGTTTCATGTTATTTTATTCATTGGTTTGTACATGTGCATTAAGTTATGGTATTGGCTCTAAATGGACAGATTACTTGATTTTTTTTTAACTGAAGGACAATAACACATGCAATTCTGAGGTGACTTTGCAAAAGCCAATTGTCTAGTAAAGAGGCAATTAGCATGAAAAGTAAATTCCTATTTTTTTGAGAGAAATAAGAAAAATATTACTAAAATTTTCCCCAGCCTGCTATTAAGCATTAGTTATAAGCAATCAAAAGGCAACTACACAAGTATCATTAACCCATTTTAGTCTAGAGACCCCCAAAAAAGGGGAACTGGCAAACAGTGCAGACCCAGATCAGATCAGAATGTGGCATCTGATCAGGTCTACACTGTTTGTATTAAAAACAGGAATTTCTATTAAACATAGTAATAATAAAACCTTTATATTTTACCAAAGGTTTTCCTAGTTGTTGTTTTGTTGTTTTTTTTTTAAAATCTAAGCACAGAGTGCGGTAATTAGGTCGAATACGGTATGTTGTGGGCACTCATTAGAAGCTCCTTGGTGAGGCACTTCTCGCCAAGGTGTTCTAATGACAACCTATTTCTCCATAAAAATATATATTGTGGGTACTCATTAAAAGTGCCTAAATGAGGCCCTTCTTGCCAAGGCACTTCTAATGAGTACCCATATGTTTTTGTGAAGAGAAAAGAATGAAAATTGTAATTTTTGTTTAGCTCAGTGAGATAAAAAAATCTGAATCAGTAAAGTGAATCTAACTGTAAAGTTTTACAGTTTGAAGATTTCATTTGGGGTGGCTGCTAGGGTGGACATAAATACATGGACGAATGGACTGACGAACGAACAGAAACTTGCATGCCCAAGTAGTCCATGCGTACCCAGGTGTGACAACATACTAAAGTTGACTCTCGTTATCTCCACCTAGCTTAGCTCAAATAACCACTTATCTCGAAGTGAAAATCTGGTCCCTGCCTAAACATGAATAACTAACAACAGGTAAAAAAGATATTGTAGAAAAGAGGAGAAATTGCTCCTCTTTTCCACAATATTTTCAATATATCTCTAACTACAAGAGTCCAATTACATATATGTTTGTTAAATGTGGTTGTTCGAATATATTTTTCCTCAATTCTGCAAATCTTATATGTCGAGGTACGGATATCTCGAAACATTTAATAGTCCCTTGGAATTCGAGATAATGACAGTCGACTAATTAGAAGCATCTTGCCCAGGTGCTTCTGATGAGTACCCACAACATATGTTTTTTTTTGTGGAAAAATAAGAATGAGAGTTGTCATCCTTGTTTAGCTTAGTGAGATAAAACACTCAGAGAAGTGAAACTAACTGTAAAGTTTTACAGTTTGTAGATTTATTTAGGGTGGATGCCGGGGTGGACGAAAGTACATGGTCGAGCCAATGGATGGATAAACAGATGAACGGACTGAAACTTGTATGCTTAAGTCGCCCATGCTAATGCAAGTGCAACAAAAATATAAACAATTTTTAGTTGAAAACAGTGTCTCATCTGGAGCTAGAACAAGAGCAAATGTGTTACCAGACAGTAGTCATAGCTCTTGATAAGACACTTTTTTCAGCCCAAAAGTATTGATATTTTTCTTATTCTTCACAAAAACGTATGTTGTGGGTACTCATTAGAAGTGCCTCAATGAGGCACTTCTAATGAGTACCCACAACATATGTTTTCATGGAGAAATAAGAAAACTATTTACCTGATACTCACTCTTATCTAGACCTATGATGAGTGTACTGATACAAAATCTGACCAAGAACTCAGTTTATTCTGGCATTCTGCAGGTGTTCTGTGTTGAAATTAAGAATAAAAAAGAACTGACCCATAAAGTGTCCACTGTGAATAGAGAAGGTCCCATTTTTTCTGCCTCAGGGTGAGCAATACAATCAGGACAGGAAGGCCAATCACATACAACATAAATATTGTTGCAAAGAAATTGATTGTCTGAAATAAACAGTACCATCACGAAAACACTCCTATATAGTTTTGACCCCCTTAAACCCCACTTTTATATAGTAAAACTGGGGTTTACAGGGGGTATACATTATTTTTCTTATTTCTGCTCAGAAACATAGATTGTGGGTATTCGTTAGAACTGCCTTGTCGAGGCAGTTCTAACGAGTACCAACAATCTATGTTTTGAGCAGAAATATGAAAAATATCAGAAATTTTTATCTGAAAATTTTCATTTTTTGGTGGGAAAATTTTCAGTATATTTGAATAGGCATGTTTTCATAATGTATAATTACAATGCTCCAATAAGAGGGGTATCCATATACAATGTAATATTTTCTTATTTCTCCACAAAAACATATGTTGTGGTACTCATTGAGGTGCTTCTAATGAGTGCAACAACATATGTTTTTGTGGAAAAAAGCTTTATCTGAAGCTATGATTAAAACTAAATTTTAAAATGAATCACCTTACAAGAAAACTCCTTCCAATAAATAACTAGAGCTGTCAAAGGATCTGACAATAGCCCCGCTGCAGCTTTATCAGAGGAGAAATACATATAGTGTTGAAATATTTTGAATTCATCCTTAGCAGATAACACCACTGTAGGACATGGTAACATGGCATCATAAAACCTATTAAGGGATTTTAATCCATGAGTTGTTGGCCCTTGGCCCTGATTCCTGAATACAGGCTACATCAACCCACTGTCCATGAATGTACCATTTTTTCAAAGCCCCTACGTGTGGTATAAGTTTCATTGAAGTAGGATCACAAACATAAAAGTTATTGAGCAAAATGCATTTAAATTTTTTGAAAACATACCAAGGGACATAACTCCATAAGTTATGGACCCTTGGCCCCTATTCCAGTGTACACTATACAGCCAGTCATTGTCCATGTTTATACAAACTTTCAGCTTTCTAGCTTTCATAGTTCCTGAGAAATATGTTACGAAAATTATCAAGAATGGCAAAATTTGGAAACATATCAAAGAACATGTCCATGAGTTATCAGTCCTTGGCCACCATTCTGCCACTACACCTTCCTTACCTTAGAGACCAAGTGTGATATAAGTTTCATCGAAGTAGGCCCACAAACATAAAAGTTACTGAGCAAAAATGCATTTTATTTTTTTTGAAAACCTACCAAGGGACATAACTCCATGAGTTATGGACCCTTGGTCTCTATTCCGGTATACACAATACATCCAGTGATTTTCCATGTTTATACAAATTTTCAGCTTTCTAGCTTTCATAGTTCCTGAGAAATCTGTTATGAAAATTTTCAAGAATGTCAGAATTTGAAAACCTATCAAAGGACATAAGTCCAACAGTTATGGGCCCTTGGCCACCATTCTGCCATGACATCTTTTCCTTACCTTAGAGACCAAGTGTTATATAAGTTTCATTGTAGTACGACCACAAACAAAAAAGTTATTGAGCAGAATGCATTTTAATGTTTGAAAACCTACCAAGGGACATAACTCCAAGACTTATGGATCCTTGGTCCCTATTGCAGTACACACTATACATCCAGTCATTGCCCATGTTTATACAAATTTTCAGCTTTCTAGTTTTTATAGTTCCAGAGAAATCTGTTACGAAAATTTTCAAGAATGGCAAAATTTGAAAACATATGAAGGGACATAACTCCAAGAGTTACGGGCCCTTGGCCACCATTCTGCCATAACACATTCCTTAGCTTAGAGACCATTTTTGATATAAGTTTCATCGAAATAGGACCACAAACATAAAAGTTATTGAGCAAAAATGTATTTTAATTTTTTTGAAAACCTACCAAGGGACACAACTCCAAGAGTTATGGACCCTGGTCTTTATTCCCGGATACACAATACATCCAGTGAATTTCCATGTTTATACGAACTTTCAGCTTTCTAGCTTTCATAGTTCCTTAGAAATCTGTTACAAAATTTGAAAACCTATCAAAGGAAAGAAGTCTAAGAGTTATGGGCCCTTGGCCATCATTCTGCCATGACACCTTTTCCTTACCTTAGAGACCAAGTGTTATATAAGTTTCATCGAAGTATGACCACAAACATAAAAGTTATTGAGCAGAATGCATTTTAATCTTTTTAAAATCTACCAAGGGACATAACTCCAAGAGTTATGGAACCTTGGTCCCTATTGCAGTATACACAATACATCCAGTGTTTTTCCATGTTTATACAAATTTACAGCTTTCTAGCTTTCATAGTTTCACAGAAATCTGTTACGAAAATTTTCAAGAATGGCAAAATTTGAAAACCTATGAAGGGATATAACTCCAAGAGTTATGGGCCCTTGGCCACCATTCTGCCACAACACCTTCCTTACCTTAGAGACCAAGTTTGATATAAGTTTCATCGAAGTAGGACCACAAACATAAAAGTTATTGAGCAAAAATGCATTTTAATGTTTTGAAAACCTACCAAGGGACATAATTCCAAGAGTTATGAACCCTTGACCCCTATTCTGGGAAACACAATACATCCAGTGATTTTCCATGTTTATACAAATTTTCAGCTTTCTAGCTTTCATAGTTCCTGAGAAATCTGTTACAAAAATTTTCAAGAATGGCAAAATTTGAAAACATATGAAGGGACAGAAATTCCAAGAGTTATGGATCCTTGGCCACCATTCTGCTATTGCATCTTCCTTAGCTAAGAGACCAAGTGTGATATACGTTTCATCAAAGTATGACCCCAAACATATAAGTTATTAAGCAAAATGCATTTTAAATTTTGAAAACTTACCATGGGACATAACTCCAAGAGCTATGGGCCCTTGGCCACTATTCTGTGACTACACCTTACTTACCTTAGAGACCAAGTGTAGTATAAGTTTCATTGAAGTAGGACCACAAACATAAAAGTTATAAAGCAAAATGCATTTTAATTTTGCAGTCACAGAATCACGGAGTCAAGGAAACACAGAATGACGGAAGGACAAGACAAATCCAGTATAGCCCAACTTTTTCAAAGCGGGGCTATAATAACAGCTGCTAGAAATTACACTGACACCATTCATATAGTGAACAGTTTCATATGTAACAAATTATTGTCTTATCAACTTTGCTTGGAAAGATGTTTTTTCGCTTGGTCTCTTGTTCCAAATGAAAAATGCCGGTATATCATTTGCGACTGACAATATCATGTCATTTTTACGACTTAAAAATTATTCAAGAGGGATACAATATACTTATATATTAAACAAACATATGAAAACTTCAGATTTAGGTCTCCTGAGAAAAGCACTGGGTGAAAAACAATTTTCTTAAAGTTGCCATAATCAGAGTAGATTTTTACCAGCCCCATTTACCAACCCCATTTATGACGCAGCATCATTGACCAAAATGTGTATAAAAACCTCAAATCTAAAATGGCTGCCCTCGGAAACAAAGCAATTTAATTCCCACATTTCTCTCTATAAAACTTCTATGTTGAGGTCTTTCATGGTTTCACTGTTACTCCTTTTCTAAGACTTAATTCTATATTGTCAAATGTACTGAAATGAGAATTGAACCATAGAAGTCTGTTATTTCAACAATTAACATAATGCTTACCTGAAACATGAAAGTACCACACGGTATATCATTATCAAGCAGGTAGATATCTTTGCTGTGGTCCAGAACAAGTTCCTGCAAAATCATGCATAATAAGGGCTTACTTCATTGTAGACTGGACACCCCTAAATGGGTAATTGGCAAACAGTTCAACCATTTTTCTCTTTGAATATCTAAATCACATAGCCTGACATACCTAAAATCGAAGTTAGAATCTTCTAATGTATAGTGTGGGAGAGTTTGTCCAGTCTACAATGGGTTAATTCTTTTAACCCTTAAAGTACAAAGCAAAATTGCAATGGATCATATTCTAATATTTTGATTATTTTTCATGATTCATATGAATGCCAAGTCTTATTTTCTCTGAAAAATACAAAACAAAACCAAACTGTCCATGATTTTGTATCACTGCTAGTAAAAAATATACCCCATTTACCATAAATAGTCAAAAAAAGTAGAATCAGATAATGGGAGCAGTTGAATCAGGGTCGAAAGTGCTTGCTAAGTAGCCAGCAGTTTTCATAAAAAAATAAAAATTGGTTCCTTATATTTCCTACTCAGTCCTGTTTATGTTTAAAATAAAAGTCAAACAGCTTTAGATATCAGCACAAAGATAATAAATTCAAGAGTCCTGCTTTAATATTGGCTTTATCAAAGTAAAAAACTACTCGTTTTTATCTGATTTGGAGTTTTACAGCCCAATCAACACTGTTATAGTCATGCCGATCCGGTTAGTTAACCTACTTACACTCTACCTGGGTAGGCTTAGTCCTCAAAGATATAAACCAGTACTTGTGCACATACCTTCACCAGTAACTGACATCTGCCCTTCCTGAATCAGAAGAAGGAGGGGAATGACCATAGAAAGAACTTCTGTGTGGCTGAGATGGGATCTGAACTTGCAAACCCTGGATCTGCAGTCAGACTCACTACCAACTGCACTATGGAGCACCGCACAAAAACCATCCTAAATTTAACCTCAACCAATCTAATTACACAAAAGCACTGTAAGCCTGCTAAGTTGGAATTATTATCGGCTGATACATTCTATATATTTTATGATTCTATAAGTAGACAATGAAGACAGCAAATGTGAAAATGTAGCATCTAATGATAAACAGCAAAGTGCAGATACACAGACTGATCTGAGTTTTCTGTGTTTTATGATGAATGATTACACTTTCAAGGGAGACAACTCCCATCAAAATTGTTTTTCTTCCTTCAAAGTTCTGAAAAGGGTCTATTCTTACAGGAATGAATTTGCTCCCTTTGGGAGCAAATTCTTTCCTTTAAGAATAGACCTTTTCAAAAAGGGCTAAGTGTGCAGAAAAGCAAACTGGGAGTTACAAAAAATTATACCCCCTTTTCAGAAGGGCCTAGTGCAATAAAGCTAATCAGAAGTTATAGAAGTTGTCTCCCATGTAATAAAAATGGCAGAAAGTCTACCAAGTGGATCCAGTCCCCTTAAGTGGCCCAAAGAACTCTTTTCTTGACATAACTTACTTACCACTGGTATAGAATCTGAACACAAGTAAGTGTGGAAGGCTGAGATGGTGACAGGAGTGTACATAACTACAAGAACCAGGAAGACAAATCGACGAACAATCGTCTTTCTGTGCTTCCCCAGGAGTCTTCTCACAGCTGCTGTTCCCCAATCACTCCTCTCTGAATCACTCATCGAACTCTGTAAAAACAGCAATAGAACAAAGCAAGTTAGATATGCCTTTCCACTTTTACCAGTAGCATCTTATTTACCAATCAATCAAATACTGAACAGGATAGCTCTAGACTATGCACTTCTTTCAGCCAATAAATTCACAGGAACATCTTCATAACATGACAAAACGATATATATCATAGATGGTCTAAATGGTCATTTTTCTATATCTTCTATATAATCTATATATTTGTGTATGGATATAACATAAAAATTAAGCTAACATGTTTTTTTTTTTTTTGCTTGGGCACCTATCAACAGTGTAGTAAGTGGTTGTGGTGTATTGATTTCTTTTATTTACATTATCATGAAAACATATTTTGTGGTACCGGTTGAAACAGCTTCACCATGCAATTCCAATGAGTACCCACAATATATGTACTTGTATATGTATTTATTTGCAGAGAAATAAAACAAGTATTTGTACAAACACTTTTCTTATCTATAGCCATGCAGTGAACATTATTGTCACTATTCCATGTTTATAAAATCACTATCCATGTCTATATAATCAAGCAGCCTTGCAAGGCTGATCTTAGTCTTCAGTGTCTATCTGTGTTAAATTTTGTTTTCTTGCTTATCAGAATGAATGAATGAATGAATGAATGAATAGTGGAACTAGTAGTGGTGTTTTCGAGAAAAGATATCTTGTCCAGCATGAATTTTCAGTTTTTTCTATTGCTGTGACCTTTAAAATTAAATCAAGGTCACCAAAATCTTACCAGTTCTTTGTAATTCCCCGACTATATGAAAATTTGGTAAGAACCCAACCACTAGTTCACAAGATATAGTGCAGACAAATAAGTGCCATGCCAATGACGACAACACTGACACCGACCCCAACAGGATCTGCACCAAAAACAATATGTCCCCCTCCCCTTAGGGGAGGGGACATAACGAAAATGATGTACAATAGAAAAGGTCATGTATTTATGAGCCGAGCAGTATTAAAGTGTTTCCTGTATAACAAACTGTATTTACCCTAAATTTGGACTCTTTCCACCGTTGCCCTAAAATTTGAAGAAGTCCATTTCTCTACCTGTTCACATGTCTAAAATATTTCTGGATGGTGTAGACCCTGATAAGAACCTATGCTCTGTGGCATCTGATCTGGATCTATATTGTTTGCTCAGGCCTTTTTGTCCCAATACTTAGTTTTATCATACATTCAATACCATATTTGACACGATAACCTACCTTTCATATATGTAATAATGTATTCCCTATACCTTGGTTACAGTGTTGGCAGGTACAGATAGTAGGTTCATAACACAAAATAATATATTTTGAATAAAAAATGATTATCTGACTGAATGGAGAGAGGACATCAGCCCGCTCATGACATTATTGTGATGCTGGGAACAACATGACTTAATGTTATGTGCATTCACATTCTCATTTGAATCATCATCAATTTTAATACACTTTTGATGATTTTGAAACAGAAAGAAGATAATTTGAATATGTGAGAAACATGGTGTTTTGGCTACCGCTCTCTTTATCAAGCTTTCTAGCAGATAATGGGTCTTGGGTTGGTACATCCAGCAATAACCAAAACACCATGTGATAATCTCTAATTGTAACACTGTCCTCAGAATTTACATACCATGTTATTATCAAGACACTTTCCAAATACAAAGATCAGTGTCAGCAGAGAAAGTGAGGTTAGCCATTCAAGGTAATGGATATGAACAGGCTTCATCTTGCGGAAAAAACAATCTGGAAGAAAAATGAATTTTAAGAACTCCAGCAATATCCCAAATTGCAACAGCAGAATGTGCACACACAGTATTTTATCAGGTCTCTGTTGATCATCCACATAATTCCAGTACTCTGCATCATAGCAAACCCTGAACAACCTGTAGGTTAGACTGCAACCACTTAGCAAGGAGACCTGAAAGTCTGAGGTCCATATCACTGAACCTTGCAGTGGAAAGAAAAAATATTTATGTCACTAGGTACAAGTATATTATACACTTGTGGAACAAGCCAACTTATGTAGCAACATGGCCAAGTGTTGACCTGTCATAGAGATCAGCATATTCTTGCATTACATTTAGAAAACTCTTTTAGAAAACAATCTTTTAACATATGTGACAAGTATGCTCCCACATAAGCCTGTACACAACAGCCATGTAATCTGATCACAAGGTTTATATTGTTTGCTTAAGGAATCTTCAAAGTCCACACATTATTTTAGTATACAGCAGTGCAGACTTGTCAACCTGCAGAGACTTATGCAGACAAAAATGGTGCTTAACCCTTGTCCTGCTCTGCCCAGATGTACCCAGCCTCTGCAAACAGTGTAGATCCAGATCAGTTGGCTTCTGAAGAAGCCAACTGATCTGGATCTGCACTGTTTGTCATTCATGATGTGAATTTATATCAACAACCTAGATCGACTGGCTGAAAATTGGAAGTGGGCGTGACCTACAACATATGTTTTAGTGAAGAAATAAGAAAAATATTATGTGGATACCCTCTCTTATCTGGAGCCATGCACATTGTAACTTTTCAACAAAAAATATTGATATTTTTTTTTATTCTTCACAAACATGTTGTGGGCATCTTAATTCATTCAGCATGACATGGGTTAAGAGCAATGAACACACAGACTGGGCTAGATTAGGTCTCATCAATGATCCTCATATTTTCAATAATCTCGGAATGGGCTCAGTGACTGATGATAATAATGGTTTGGTGTTTTATTTCCCTTTCAACATTATTTAAGTCATATTGAGACAATGCAAGTATGATAATGAAAGGCTCTGTGCAATGAAGCACCGTACAGTCATTACTCAGGAGCTGAATTCTGCCTCTAGCCGGATTGGAACCTGGGACCACGTGATCCAAAGTAGGGAGCACTAACCACTTAGCCATGTGGATGCTTCAACTCAGTGACTGCAAAGGACCAGAAAATATAAAACACACTATAGTGAAGTACAGGGTGACATTTTATGGATGCCACATGACACACCAACAGTAGTAAAATGCAAGTGAAAGTATAGTCAGTACCTGGAATAATAATGTTGGAATTAAAACCTCCGAAGTTGATGATGGCTATGACAGAAACCAGTATCTCAGGCCAGGCTACTTTGATGTGAACTGTCAACAACAAATACTGTACAAAATGGCAGATCAACTTCAGCTGTCAAGAAAAAGAAGAAACGAGTTTGAGCAAAAAGCAGACTTTCACTTAATATGAACTGAAGCACCTTCTAAAGGGATTAAGACACACAATTTTTGACTTAGGGACCCAGAATGCCTGAAATCAGTATTTAACATTAGGGGTATATGGTATGTATTTTCTCTGAAAAGTTGGGGGCCCAACCTCAAAATTTAGGAGCCATGGGTGACTAGGCCCCTGTTAATCTTTTTCCATGTTCTCGGAGATCACTCTGAAAGTATTTGTCAGCTTTCTCAAAGAATTTGCTCTCACTGGGAGCGAATTATTTCCTTTAAGAATAGATGCATTTGAGAAAGAATTCATATAATAGGGAAAAACGTTCTCTTCTGCTGGGTGACCTCCCTTTGAAAAGGGAGGCTTAGAGTTTAAACTTAGAGTGCTATCTCTTTAAAGTCTACCCATTTACCTTACTACATATATGTGAACAGTGATGATTAGAACAGTCTGCACAAGGTGGCAGTTTGATTGAGTCTTCCTATTTTGTCAAAAGATCAAGAGTCAGAGTAGGAGTAGTTATTGATAGGAAATTACATCTACAACAGCATGGCAGTATATCAATATATCAAAGATAACTTAAAATAATATAGTATATATGACATGTTTCTTGGAGAAATAAGACAAGCATTTATCTTGATATCTCTTTGATCTAGAGCTATGTACCGTAATAACCCTAAGTATTGGGACAGATAGGCCTTTGCAAACAGTGTGGACCCAGATCAGATGCCACAGAATGCAGGGTCTGATCAGGATCTACACTGTTTACCATACATACAGCAATACTTTAGACACATTAACAGGTAGTAGAATGAACTATTTCAAATTTCAGAAGAATGGTAAGTAGATAAGGTGTCCTTATACTTAGGGTTATTATGGTGTCATGTAGTTTCACCATATAATGTAGGAAATAAGCAATATTTTGACTATCAAGCACAGTCGGACTTATGCAGTGGAAAAAGTTTGTTAGAAGTAACATACAAATTGAAAAGCTAGTTTCACCTTTGTCATGCTGAATAAATTAAGATGCAACACCCACTTCAAATTTTCAGCCAATCATATTACTTGATCCAGGTTGTTAATACAAATTCACATATTTAATAGCAAACAGTGCAGATCCAGATCAGTTGGCTTCTTCAGAAGCTAACTGATCTGGATCTACACTGTTTGCAAAGACAGGGTATATCTGGGTTCAGCAGGACTAGGGTTAAAAATATATACCTAATACCACTCTAACTAGAGTTTTGTATATAAGCAAACAATACAGACCTAGATATGTCTGCCCATGCATGCAGCAGGATCAAGAACTACTCTGTTTATATACAGAATCTTCCATGTCCATTTGTTTTGTGAGCAGAGTTAACCAGGATCAGACCAAGCAGCAAAGGCTAATCTAGGTCTACATACCTCTAGATAAGGGGAGTGTCTTGATAAATATGTTTTTTATTTCTTCAAAAAATCTTATGTGGTGGGGGCTCATTAACCCTTCTCTTGCTGATCATGACATGCCCTGTTTTAGCAAACAGTGTAGATCCAGATCAGCTGGCTTCTGAAGAAGCCAACTGATCTGGATCTGCACTGTTTGTCATTAAATATGTGAATTTCTATCAAAAGTCCGGATCAAGTAATCTGATTGGCTGGAAATTAGAAGTGGGCGTGGCATCTTAATTTATTCAGCATGGCAAGGGTTAAAAGAGCTTCAGCATTGATCAACAAATGAGTATCTATAACGTTTTGTGGATAAATAAGAAAAATATTTGCAGGTTTTTTTTCTTGCTTTGAAAAAAAAGAGCCATATCTACAACTATGTGATCTATCTAGATTGCAAATATCGTATGCCATAAGATCTATTTTTAATCTAGAATGGCACATAAACTAAAACAATAGCTTACCTTTGTACAGACAGAGTCTGTGAAGCCATTTATTACTGTAGCAATAATGCTGAACAAGACAAACACACCCAGTGCTATAGCTGGCCATGCTACACCAAGACACTTGGTACAGGTGTTACCAACACGATAATAACCTACAACACAAAAAAAATTAAAGCAAAAAAAGAAAAACTTGGAAAATGGACACTGTTTAACTACAGAATATAGCCAAAGGCATAGCTCCAGATAATCTGAAAAGTACTGATAATTTTCTTATTACTACACAAAAAAAAACAACATTTGCTGTGGGTACTTATTGGAAGCACTTCTAATGAGTACCCACAACATATGTTGTAATAAAGAAATAAGAAAAATATTATGTGGATACCCCCTCTTATCTGGCACTAAGCAAATGGTAACTTTTCAACAAAAAATACTGATATTTTTTCTTATTCTTCACCAACATGTTGTGGGTGCTCATTAGTTCCTTTTTTTTTTTTTATCTCACTCTTTGGAAATGAACCTATAGCTATAGATATGATTTGTTAACCTAAAAGGTATTGGTATTTCCTTATATGTCTACCAAAATATATTTTATGGGTACTCGTAATCAGAAGAAGCACCCTGGTGTGATACTTCTTATGCTTGTTTGTGTTGAGGTTTTACAGCCCAGTCAACCCAATGGGGTCATGTCGAGCGCGGTCAGTTTACCTAACCACACGTTTACTGAGCAGGCTTAATCCTCTAAGCGGTTAACCAGTATTGTGCACATTCTTTCGCCAGAAACTGACAACTGCCCTTGAATCAGCGGAAAGGAGAGAATGACCGTAGAAAATATTTCATGATCAATCTCCACGAAAGAAGGTTGCCGACCTCGGCAGGGGTTGAACCCGCGACCTCCTGGTCTCCAGTCGGACGGCGTATCCAACTGAGCCACCGAGGCCGGCTTCTTATGCTATCCACATGAAATAAATCCTTGGAAAAATAAGAAAACTATTTGTCTGAATACAGCACTTATTGTATTTACCCTAAATATTCAAACACCTCAACTTCTTACATACTTGTCCTAATATAATTATTTGAACAAGCACTACCTGTTTCTGTGTCTGAAAATTGTTGGATGAGTGGCAAAAAGTGTAAAACTGAGAGTCGTCATCGTTGTTAAATAGCTCAGTTGGATAAAACAATTAGTGAAGTGAAACTAACTGTAAAGTTTTACAGTCTGTAGACTTCATTTAGGGTGGACATAAGTACACAGACAAATAGACAAACAAACAGAGAATCTATTGCACAAATGGCTAACTATGGTGCGTCAAAAATGATTCTGTGAGCAGCAAAGGTCCTTTTCAGGCTGTGTAGAGTTGCAAATGGTCGAAGCCAGTGTTGTTCATATATATATATATATATATATATATACAGATATTATATATATATATGCAGTCTCAGGGTGTGATGTTAACTCAAAATTATTAAGATGCCATGCCCACTTCTAATTTTCAGCCAATCAGATTACTTGATTTAGGTTGTTGATACAATTCAGATACTTAATGACAAACAGTGCAGATGCAGATCAGTTGGCTTCTGAGGAAGCCAACTGATCTGGATCTACACTGTTTGCAAAGGCAGGGCATATCCGGATTCAGCAGGACCAGGGTTAATGAAAAACAATTAGTTGTTCATGAAAATACATGTATTTGATATACTGATAATGAAACTACCAGGCAAATACCTTCCCCAGGTTTTTCTCCTTGCACACATTTTTCACAGGTTGCACCGTATGTCCCTGTCCTACAAGTATTATTGGCAAGACAGTTTTGTGGAAAAAGACATTGCACACAATGGTAATGCTCTGAAAAGAAAAAAAGCATATTCAAGACTGCTGACAAGATGTTACTTGACTAAACAATACCTTAAATAGCACTAAACAAGACCACAGCTCTAGATACATATGTAAGAGGGGGTATCAGATAAACATTTTCTAATTTCTCTATGAAAACATGTTGTGGATACTCACTAGAAGTGCTTGGATTCTTCTCAACCAAGCAATTCCAGTAGGTATCATAACATGTGTCCATGGCAAATTAAGGAAAAATACTCCTTTTATGTACAGCACTGCTTAATGTATGTACTTGTACTTTTCTGCTTCTTCATGAACATACAGAAGCATTTTGTGCATCCAATTAAAATCAAGTCATCAAAACAATTATAATGAACTATCACAACATGTTTTCATGAATAAGCAAAATGTTCATCTGGGCCCAGTTGTTCAAAACTAACGATGTCCTTACTAACATATCATTAAAACTTTTATCATTATATATGGCATATATGCTAATATTTTTGCTGAAAAATGTGAGTAGCTTTTGCATTTGCAAAAGCTACTCACATATTTTCAGCAAAAATACCTGTGAATTAGATATTGTACTTACTAGAACAGTTAACATTTTGACCACTAACGAGCTTGTTAAGCTAACAATGCTTTGAACAACCGGGCCCTGGATGCAAAGGCCCAGATAAGAAGAGTATCCAGATAAATTCTTTTGTTTTCTTATTTCTAAACAAAATCATATGTTGTGAGTACTCATTAGAAGCACCTCACTGAGATGTTTTATCTGAGTACACACAACATATGTTTTAGTGGAGTAATAAGAAAGATTATCAATATATTTGGCTTAAAGAAAACTATAAGGATACCTTGTTATCACAAATCTCTAGAATAAGAGAGAATTTAGATTTTTTTTTTCCCCCTGTTTTACCACGAAAAACATCTGCAGTGCGTATTCAACAGAACTGGTGATATTGTAGTGGGTATTCAACAGAACCAGTGATATTGCAGTGAGTATTCAATGCAGTGGGTTTTCAACAGAACCAGTGATATTGCAGAAGGTTTTCAACAGAACCAGTGATATCGCAGTGAGTATTCAACAGAAGTGGTGATATTGCAGTGGGTATTCAACAGAACCGGTGATATTGCAGCGGGTATTTAACAGAAGTGCCTTGCTGATTGTTTGTGTTAAGTTTTTACGGCCCAGTCAACCCAATGGGGTCATGTCGAGCGCAGTCAGTTTACCTAACCACATAAGTAGTGATATTTATTTTGATATCTCCGCATAATTACTGACCATAAAACACATACATGTATTTTTGTTGGCATCACAAAATACTCCTGATATTTTGCATGCAGTATTTTATGGGTACCTTAATTGTTAAATACAATGTGAAAATTCTGAAGAGAACCTAAAAACATATTATCATTGAAAAATCAGAAAAATATCAAGATATTTTTTATTGAAAAACCCACAAAACATTTCATTTAGAGATAAGTCATCAAGCACTGAGTGACATATAAAACTGTTACTCATCCATAAGAATTTTAGATGATCAAGGGTATGCCTCTGCAAAGAGCAACATTCACTCAGTAAAGGCTTAGGCTTGCACATAACACAACTTTAGAAATGATAACAGACCATTCTATTTTGCGGGATAGAATAATACACTGAAAATACAGAATAGTCCCTTAATAAAACTATGGACAGGATCCATGGAAAGGCATAGTATTTGGTGATAATTCTGGGATATTTGTTTTCTTATTTTTCCATAGGAACATATGTTGTGAGTATTCATCAGAATGGCCTCAGTGTGGGTTGTTGTTAAATGAATACCACAATGGTTTGCTTTATGAAGAAATAGAAAAAATTACCCCAGCATTTCAATTATTATTAAATGATGGAGGAGAGATAGGGTTCACGGACATTGAACAAGTGCCTATGTACCATTGAGTGCTTAGCAATGTGGTCTTTTGGAGCTGACTGCATGCCAGGAAGTAGCTGCAAATAACTGCCAATGCTTGCAAAGGGGGTTCATCTCTGGTATAGAAAAGGTTTCTTCCAGTGCCCATATCTATAAAGACATAATAGGGGAGTACCCCACACTTCCTGAGCAAATGCTACTCCATGACAAGTTCTCCATCTATGTTTCTATTTCATCGGTAAAGCTGAAGAGTGCAGTCATGTTTTCATATGTTACCAGAGGAATTGTTAACAAGGCCAAGTACTTGGTGATTATTCTGGGTGCCAGGGATAATTTTCCTTATTTCTCCATAAAAACATATTATGTTGTGTGTACTCATTAGAAGCATCCTGTCAGGGTGTTTCTAATGAGCACCCACAACATGCATTTTTAAAGAGAGCTGGAGAAAATGAATCCAGAATTATCATCAAAAACTCTTCCTTTGCAAGGCCTCTGGTTACGCTGGTACACACCTGAATGATTTTACATCATTTTGGAAAGGATGACAACTTTTGAAGATAGAAAGTTGCCTCCCTCCCTAGCATTTGAAACCTTTCAAAAACAGGGCCCAGTTGTTCAAAGCTAACGATGTCGTTAGTTAACGATTCGTTAAAATTTACATCGAGTGATACGCAAATATGCTGAAATTTTTTGCTGAAAAAATGCGAGTAGCTTTTGCAGTGCAAAAGCTACTCACATTTTTTCAGCAAAAAATATCAGAATATTGTATATTGAATCCGCTAAGATAGTTAACGAAATGACCCTTAACGAGCTCGTTAAGCTAACGATGCTTTGAACAACTGGGCCCTGGACTTTAATGCTTAACATGCTGGGTGAAAATTTCAGCTGATAACATTTTGAAATTTTCCCAGAAAATAGGATTTGACATTTCATGCAAATTGCATGAAATGTCAAATTCTATTTTCTGGTAAAAATAATGTAAAAATCTCATCAATTTGTAGTCTGCTGAATCTGCCCATGGCATAGTAAGTGTTAAATAAACATGCAAAAGAATTTACCAGTCAAGTCATCAGCAGATGAAACCATACCACAATGCTTTGAGGATTCACTGATCTCGCCATGAGAATCTGTATAAGGTACAAGTGACAATGTCCCAAGCAACAAAACCAAAGTCAGTTCCATATTTTTTTCTCTCAGCCCCTGGAGAATAAAATAACTTATAGCTCTAGATAATCTGCTTTTTAAACCTACAAGTTGAAGTCTTGGTATTTTTTTTATTTCTCCGTGAAAACCTATTTCATGGGTAAGTCAATCATAAGAAGTGCCTCAGTAAGGCACTAAAATGCACCTTGTAACAAAAATATATGTTGTGAGTACTCATTAGAAGTGCCTCACTGAGGAACGGGCCTCGGTGAGGCTCTTGGTTCATTGAGGCACTTCTAATCAGAACCACAACTTATGTTTCCATGGAGAATAAAATGTCTTCTATAACATGCCAGTATCATATCAGTATGAAAAAAATGCAACCACCATTGGTGTACTCACTCAGTAATATATACTCACAAAGGCAATAAAAAGTATACAGTTTTGAGTTTTGAGTTCCGGCTTGTGTTGTATTTTTTTTCTTTAAAATGTTTTCATTGTCATTTTTGTCAAACGTCTGAATTACAAAGGTAATTCTATCGCAGTCAAAAATTATCGAGTTATGAGCCCTTAAATGAAAACAGCATTTCCAGCCATAACTCGTTTTGCATAAAATAAATGTTATTTTACTTTTCATAATGTCTTGCACAAATGTCTGTGAGTAAAACCATAATGTTATTTAATTCGAAATTCCCATCAAATTACGTCAGGCTGAATTTGAATTTCTCCCCATCTCAAATTATCTTCTTTTGAATGAAAAATATGGGGAATTTAATGGATCAATATCAGAAGTGGTGTTCGTCATTTTCACTTGAATTTTTTGATAAAGTGTTGCTTGGCTTAGCCTCCTTGTACCACACACAGATGAAATCTCCCAAAATCGTTTATTTAGCAGAACAATTTGTCAATTAATGTCCCATAGTAATTTGGTGCAGAAGAGGAACAAAAATGTCAAAACGTCATGTCCTTGTTATAGAAATTTGACAGTGTACCCTATTATGCATTTGAAGTTGAAACATGTCCTTACAGCATTTTTATCCTTCTATCGACTGCAATACAAATGCATAAATGTAATTTCTTTGTCCAAAATTTCCTTTTAAAGGTAAGCTACTCATACACAAATGTTGATTTAGACCCCTTATTCATTTCCGTAAATGTCATTTCCTTGCTTTTCGATAGAACTTCCTGAAATTTGTTGCATATTATGTATAAATGATTGTTCTAATCTATGATATCAAAGAATAATGTACATATGTAAAATTCCGGTGACAATTAAAAAATAGTTACCTGTATACTTATTTTTGCCTCTCAGTATATAATCATCCAGATCTTGATAAGATACATTTTTCAGCAAAAAAAAAAATAAAGTACACAAATTTTCTTACTGCCAATGAAAAATTGAAAACATATGTTTTTGGAACTCATCATAATTGCCTCAGTGAGGCAATTCCAATGAGTGCCAACAATATATATTTAAGTTGAGAAATAAGACAACAAATTTTCTAAATACTCATCGTATCTTCAGCGCCATGCATATAAGTCACAGAGCCAGGAAAAAAAAAAATCAATCAAAAAGTATTATGTGGATTGGTTTCCAGCTTAGTGGAGCACTGCTATGATATCCTGAAAACAAGTGCTACCAAAGAGTGACAGAATTTGAAATATTTGTTTCCAGGATATCAACGTGTGCACAGCGCTGGCAGGAACCAGTGCACATAATCTATTTTATAGGTGGAAAATTTGTGAAAGATTTTGTAACTTTTCATAAAAAATTGCAAGAAGCCAAGAAATGAAGGGAATACTGGAATGCTATCCATCTCCTGGTAAAAGTGGATATTTGCAGAATCGAGGAGGTAGCAGCATATTGCTGTTCAATGAGGGTCAAGATTACTTTTTTTTATTTAAATTTTTTGTTTGGTGTGAGTATGTTTATTGTTTAACTTTATTATTAGTTTCCCTGTTACATACAAGAAAAAAACAACAACAAAAAAAAAAAAAACAAAAAAAAAAAAACAAAACAAAGGGTCCGGGGAAATCTCTTAAGACTAAGGGTCCAGGTGGAATCTCTTAAGACTAATCCAGCTTTCATTCTTATTCACTTATACATCCTCACTCATTTGGTGCACTCTTTCTCCCTGACAGGCTGGTTCCAGCCTCAAAGAACAAATTACAAAATATTTAAACATTAAGCACACCATTCATATAATGCTTCCATTTACCTACAATATTTAGTATACAATGTACCTATATTTGTCCTTATGTTTTGATGTCAAAGTAAATGTCCTAACATTTGAACACTTTATTCCATACTTTTTTACCTAAATTTTGCTTTCTATGCAGTTGTTTTCTTTAAATATGGCAAACAGTGCAGAACCCTGATCAGATCACTCCTTCAGGAGTTGTCTGATATGGCCGTCATATGGGTCTGACTCTGCACTGTTTGTACTGGTATATGGCATTTCATCAGAAACTTTGGTACACATGTAAAATTTTAGGACATTTACCATATTTATTCTGTTTTATTTCTACAGTTTTATTTTTGGTCATTTTTTTCTTTGTCTATGGTCTTTGAGACAGTCTATATTAATTAAGCTGATAGGAATAAACATAGTCATAGTTTCACAATGATAAGCTGTTCAATGTCATAAAAATGCAAAAAATTATAAGATAATTAAAGATATCAGTTTTGGACCATAATTCTCTACAGACCCCAAGTATCTGTGATAATGAAATATTCTGCCATGAAGAACAGACCTGTAGCACCAGAGGCTAGTGTACTACATTGCATTAAATGACTGCACTACCATGCTTTAAAATTAGATCTATAGACTATCTATATCACATTTTTTGCTGTTTTTTATTTTTTGCAAGTCAGGAAACATCCCATGCTACAGCAGTGTGATTGCAATAAATGTAGATGCAACATGGAGTGGTAATGGCTATGGGACACTAGATAAAACATAATTGTTTGTTCTTGTTTAACGCTGATGAACTGACATTTTAAAATAATTTTTCATTTGTCCCAGAAAATAGGTTTTGACATTTGTTTCCTTGGTTGAGAATCTGCATGAAATATCAAAATTAGAAAATATGACTAGAGTACTGTCTGCTGAATCAGCCCAGAGAATGGTAAAGGTTAATGCCGTTACTAGGGATCTCCTCCAAATATGGAATCCTCAGTCCTGGACTCCTTCTTTCAGAGCTATTTAGCAAAATCACATAGTAGGACCTACTGTTGCAGAAAACGGCTTTGGGACTCCTACCCCCATTTTCAAAATTTTAGTGAGACCCCTGATGTCAACCCTTGTATGATTTTATGTAGTTTGTCATTAACACCTCCCAACCTTTCTAGATAAAAATAAAACGTCTTTTTTTCTTTTCGACATCACTCAGAAAGATATTTTTGTCTTGGCATTTTATTTTAAATGAAAACATTTTGTTCTGATTGACCACATCTTATCAGAAACCATTTGTCTTTTCTGTTTCTGTGTTTTGTTCTCAAAGATTTACACTAAAATTAAATTTACAACCAAAAATTGGTCTGACATTTACATCGTACGTGCAGCAGTCACACTTGACTTACTATTACAGTGCGCTGGTTTGCTCAATGAGAAAGAGAGAGCATGATAAGACAGAAAGAAACATAGTTGATAGAAAGGCAAACCTATGCAATATCTAGAGTAAAGTGATTGTTTTGAATTTTTGAATAAGTAATATATTTTTTATTTTATTTTCTGAATGAATTACTAATACTTAACAACAATATTGTGAAAATTTCAGGAAAAACTGAACCAGCGAAAACTTGTTAAAAATTTGCTCCAAGTTACCTACCCTATAGATTTCTGCATAATTTGCATTCATTTTTACTATGGTTTTTACTTGATTTTTTTTTTTTTTTTAAAAATAATGACTAGAATAAAACTTTTTTTGTGCAATATGGCAAGCCGTTTTACTATTTATTAAGCAAAATAGATATCTAATTATATCAGATATCTTATATAGGATATAAGATATCTAATATAGGATATAAGATATCTGATATACTAATTCACATATCTTATATCCTATATTAGATATCTTATATCCTATATAAGATATCTGATATAATATATGAAATATCTTATTTAATTCCGCATATAAGATATCTAATTTACCATATAAGATATCTTATTTGTTAAATAAGATATCTTATTTATTAATATAGATATCTAATATACTAAATAAGATATCTAATATACTAAATGAGATATCTTATTTGATTTAATAAATGAGATATCTTCTTTAGTAAATAAGATATCTTATATCCTATATATCTTATATGGCATATCAGATATCTTATATAGCATATTAGATATCTTGTATGTCAATTCAGATATCTTATATAGTATATTAGATATCTTAATTGACATATAAGATATCTATTTTATATAAGATATCTAATATATCAGATATCTTATATATTAAATAAGATATCTGATATATTAAATCAGATATCTGATTTATAGAATAAATAGTAAAACGGCTTTCTGGCAAGCCATTTTACTATTTATTATACATTATATCAGATATCTTATATAGGATATAAGATATCTGAATTAGTATATCAGATATCTTATATCCTATATAAGATATCTTATATCCGATATAAGATATCTGATATACCATATTAGATATCTTATTTAATTCCACATATAATATATCTTATAATTACCATATAAGATATCTTATTTGTTAAAGAAGATATCTAATATATTAATATAGATATCTGATATACTAAATAAGATATCTGATATACTAAATGAGATATCTTATTTAATTGAACAAATGAGATATCTTCTTTAGTAAATAAGATATCTTATATCCTATATAAGATATCTTATATAGCATATCAGATATCTTATATAGCATATAAGATATCTTATATGCCAATTAAGATATCTTATATAGCATATCAGATATCTCATATAGCATATAAGATATCTAAACTGACATATAAGATATCTTATTTATATAAGATATATAATATATCAGATATCTTATATATTATATAAGATATCTGATATATTAAATCAGATATCTGATTTATAGAATAAATAGTAAAACGGCTTGCCATAGTGCAAAGGTAGTTATGACAAATGGTTTTGCATTAAATCATGACAAAATTTTATTTATAAATTTACTTCTTTTATGTAAAGCACCAAGCAAAAAAAAAACACTTTCTGACAGATGTCGAAAGCACAATAGGGACATTTTCTATTGATACTGCTGCATATGGACCTTGCATATTAGAAATCGAGATCGCGTGTGTTCTGTCTTGAGATTCTAAAATTCTCTTTGTCACGAAAAAAAATGACATTGGAGAAAGGCTGCCACAATGTTCAAAAGCGCTTCCCGGTTAAAGTTTTGTGTATTGTGAATGTTGAATTATATTTGCATACATTAGCTTTTGTCAGTTATATAAGATAATAACAAAGACTTTCAAAATAAATGAAGAAATAAAAGAAAACAAAAATAATGCGTCTGCATCACAAAATATTACCTTATTTTCTAAAGAATCGAGCCAAGGGAAGTAATAAAACCCCGGATCTACAAGTACTAGCTTTACAGAAAACGTTGAGCTTGTTTGATGTTCTCTCTCGTTATGTGACACTTTTTGACAACATGTCATTACTGTGGGACGATAATTTTTATATGAAACTTACAGATAAGATATCCTTAACACAGATGTGGGCAACAAAGTTATTGGCTAGCCTGCACACTGACACAGGCTACGCCCTCCATTCCCACTAAAGTATAATACATGCGCTACTTTTGATTTTTACCAAAACTGATTTTCTAGCGACCGTTCTTTTGATGATATATAGAATTAATCTGTAGAAATTGTCTGATGCTCAAAGTTTCAAGAACATAATTCAGTGTTCTCAACTGTTCTGACAAGATCTGCACACTTATTGTGAAATAAATCCGAAATAAGTAAATATGTACATGTACTTATTTCAGAATAAAAACAGTCTTTAATCATTAAGATATATAGAAATACGAAATTACCACAACGTTTTAAAGCTTTTATATTATTATCAGAATTAAGCTGATAATACAATAATCTTCTTTGATCTAATTTGTCCTACCCTCCTTTCGACATCTTCCGGAATATCGTTTTTTTTTTGTTTTTTTTTTTTTTTCCAAAAATCCCGGACATACGCTTCTACCGATATTTCCTTCGTTCAGGCCTGTTGGCATGGTGGGCGAAGCTTGCTTACCAAGTAATGCTCACTATCCGCGGATGCCTGATTACACCACTTATTCTGGGGTCCATGTCTGTTGGTCTGTACATTCTGATTCGTCATTCGTTTACGGATTTATGAGTTTGGATTATGGCTTAGGTATCATGACCGCAACTACTTTTTGCTTGGCGCTTTACACAGAAGAAATAAGTTTGCAAATTTTGTCATGATTTAATACAAAGCCATTTGTCGTAAACTAACGATGCACAAATATATTTTTCCAGTCATAATCAAATATTTTCACATTTTCCCATTGCACGACTGCTTATCTCAACATGCGCAACACCGTGTTGTGAAAAGAAAATCGTATGGAGATCTTCCGGAGGTGGTTGCAGAGAGTCAGTTTAGATAGGTTGACGGTAGGTGTAAGTTGAAATAAGGCTGACACTGTGGCACAATCGCCGATATCCAAAATCGGGCGATGTGATTCAGTTTCTTATTTAGTCTCCCGGATTTGAAGTCTTTAAAGCGACTACGGAACAAAAATCTTTTTTTCTCCCGATGCAAGGGTGGTCAGATTTTGCCGTTTCGGAGACAGACAGGCATGTAAAACTCCAGGTTTTGGAGAGATTACCAATCTCTGGTTAAATACATGTTACTATGTAGGTAAAAACAAAAAACAACAAAAACACACACACACACACACACACACACACACACACACACACACGTTTGATTCACATTGGCCCAATCATATAAGAGAACTCTGTCATTTAAAGATTTTTCTGTTTTAGCTCTGGCGGCATCATTCTGGCGGCAATCTTGTTCATTGATGCGGAACAATTTTAGCTATTTTGGTAGACAGACTCACAGGCAACATGTCTGTCAAGTTTGATTCAAATTGGCCAAATAAATTTCTATTTTAGCTCTGGTGGCCATCTTGTTCATTGATGCGGAACAATTTTATTTTTTTTTTCACATAGGCAAATTTTATAACAAATGTCGACGCACCACGAGGCACGACGGACAACGGGCAACGCACGACGGATATTAACCTATCACAATAGCTTACAATGAGCACTTCGTCCTCTGGTGAGCTAAAAAGATATTGGTTTAAACATATTTTATTTCATATATTTCTCAATACATCAATACATCTACATAGACATTACATGAGTATGTTAATATATAAAAGGGATTCGAAAAAAGCTATATAGCTTATGTGAATTCGTTTCCCTCGGTTCATGAGCATCAAATCAAAACGTTGTGACCATGCATGTACAAGTAGTTAACTAGCTAACTAACTAAATAAATAACGAAGAGAAAGAAAGGTGAAAGAAAAGAAGCGAAATGAGAGTGCAGTTTAAGAACTTTGAGAGTAGTGGATGTATAATAGAGACGTATTAGAATACGACTTATAAAAATAATATTTTCCAGGCACAAGCACGTAATATAGGCGAGAAGTAAAGAGAGTGATGTGGGGACCCTACTTAAATAAATAAAAATCAAATCTTACTTCAAGCATTGAGACTTATGGATTTTAAACTACAAATGTATTGTTATATTAGAAAACTAAACAATATTCAGACAACATATTATGTTACTAGCTATATGGAAATTAGTATTGATATATGTCAGTTTGTAGGACAGTGGACAGTTCAAGAGGAGATTTCAAAGCGTTTGCTTCTTTGAATAAACTTATGTACATATTTAAAAATTGATTCATTCGCTTCATCTGTTAAAGCCATGTTCCCGAACAGTAGGGTATGTAATGTTGATTGGCAGAACTGCGATACTTCATGCAACATATCCATTCTTATAGCGTTATATTTTCGGCATCCTAACAGAAAATGTTTGTTGGTCTCGGTTAGTCCACACGTGCATCTCGGGTCTTCAATGATGTTTTTATGGTATAAATAATAGTTTAGAGAGCTACAGCTAGTTCGAAATCTTGCATGATGTATTTGACCTAGTCTGTCACCGACATAGAAATAGGATGGTGTTTCACGTGAATTAGTACTCAGAGATCTTTTAAAAGATTCTACTGTGGGGGAATTTCTTGATAAAACAGGTAGAGCATTCCAGTCTCTGACTACTGAAGGTAGAAAGGATTTGTAATATAGTTGAGTGCCAGCATGGATGTTTTGCAAGTTCTCAGCGTTTCTTAGACTGTATGAAGACGCTTGACCGACTTGATCAGGAACTAACTGTGTCAAATAATTTGGTGAAAGTCTGTTAATCATTTTGTAAAAAAGAACAAGTTTATGTTTTCTTCGTCGAGAGCTAAGCTCTTCCCATTCCAATTCATTATACAGTGAAGCAAGAGAGACTAACTTAGTTGTTCCAGATACTATTCTACCGGCTTCCAGTTGCACCTTCTCAATCTCAGTTTGATCAAACTGAGTGCAATTATCCCATACGACATCTGCGTATTCCAGTATGGGTCGTATAAATGTAAAATAAATAATCTCCAAAGTCTTGCGATCAAACTGGAATTTAAGTTTTCGCATTATATTTATTCTTGCCCAAGCTTTGGATGTGATAAGCTCGATATGATTATGACAAGTTCCATCATTTGACAAAACTAAACCAAGGTGTTTATGGGAGGTAACGTTTTCAATCGACTGGTTATTTAGGATCAGTTGAGGATGCTGTAGATCAGTACGTCTTCTCTCTTAAGAGAGATTCAGATTTAGCAGGGTTGAAAGTGACAAGCCATTTTGTTGCCCAAATATTAATTTTTGAAAGGTCGTTATTCATAACAGATGCGGTATTTTGCGGAGTATCGACAATAATATATAGACTAGTGTCATCAGCAAACAATCTGATATTCGAATTAATGTCATTAACGATGTCATTTATAAATATAAGAAATAGATGAGGACCAAGTATCGAACCTTGTGGTACACCGGCTTTTAGATAAGACCAATCAGAACAAGAACCAGGAAGAACAACTCTTTGTCTTCGGTTTGTTAGGTAATCGGAGAACCAGTCCAACAAGCGTCCTCTGATACCCACATAATTTAGTTTATGAAGAAGTCCCCGATGCCAAACTCTATCAAAAGCTTTGCTTATGTCAAGAAAGACCGCCATCACCTCTTTACCTTCGTCTAATGCCTTACAGAAAGTATTATACATGTTTACAAGCTGATTTACTGTTGAATCGCCCGTAACGAAACCTGATTGAAAACTGGAAATTGTATTGTTAGAAAGAAAGAAGTTGAATACATGTTTGTGCACAAGTTTTTCCATTACCTTTCCTATAGTATTCAAAAGAGATATTGGTCTGTAATTCGAAACATTTGATGCATCATCTTTTTTAAAGATCGGAGTCACGTTAGCTTCTTTCCAGGAAGAAGGAAAGGAACCTGAGGACAGAGATGAATTGAACAGGGAACATAATGGGTTGGCCAGTTCAGAAGAGAGCTCTTTAAGTATTCTGTTATTTATTCCATCGGGTCCGGAAGACTTTCCTAGCTGGAGATTCTGCAGTATATCTTTGACTTCATTAGGGTTTAATTTGATACCGTGGATTGAGGGTGTATTATCACTGGTATTCAATTTTGGAAGTTCCTTATTATTATCTTGAAGATTTGTCTGTCCTATAAAGTGATCATTTAGAATATTAGCCTTTTCTATGTCATTGGAGTAAATTATGTCGTCCTTTAAAAGCGTTGGAATGCCTGAACTGCTTGATGATTTAATAAATGGTTTCAAATATTTCCACCAGTCGTTACTGCTAGGTTTTTGTGTTTTTAACTTGTTGGCTATATCATCGATGTGAGATTTCTTTGACTTGCGAATTAGTTTTGTAACTTCGTTTCTGTATTGTTTATAGAGATTCATGTCTTGCGATAGTTTTGTTCGTTTAGCTTTCTTGAAGAGACGTTTACGTTTTCTGATCATTCTGCGTAGCTGACTGTTTAACCACATAGGTTCTGCATTTCTAACTGTTACGTATTTGTTTGGTATGTGTTTCTCGGCTAGCGAAATTATATAATTTGAAAGATTAGTTGCATAAATATCTAAGTCTTCGTTTATAATATCATCCCAATTAGTATTACTTGTCTCTTGCCTTAACGAATTATAATCACCTCTATCATATAACCATACTTTCCTTTTAAAACTCAAAGTACGTTCTTTTATCAAGTTATAAAAACAGTAAATAGGACAATGATAGCGGATGTTCTGACACAGGAAAGGCTCACCTACTCGACTTAGAATAACATTTCTGGGATTACTTGAAATTAATATGTCGATTAATGAGGAAGAATGTTCTGTAAAATGAGTAGGTTCGTCTATCAGTTGTAATGAACTGTACTGATTACAAATATCATCTATTTTTTTGCGTGTATTCTGCTTTAATAGATCAAGATTAAAATCACCAGTAATAATAATGTCTTTGATACCAGTATCATGAGCAAGATCTATAGACGTTTCAATGTCAGAAAGGACTGATACGTTAGAGTTGGGTGGTCTGTAGAAGGTTCCTATCAGTACAGGTTTGTTTTTTATTAGAATTTCAACCCAAACACATTCAACGTTACGTAATGCAAGATCATCCCTTCGTCGAGAATAAAACGTTTCCTTAACATAAACTGCTACTCCACCGTGCGCATCCGCTTGTCTATCATGACGAAAAGGTGATTTGTAGCCTTGAAACTTGATATCAGAATCTAGATTAGATTGCTGTAGCCAAGTTTCGGTCAAAGAAATCACGTCAAAATTGTTAAGTTCTAATTCGACTGAGTCTACTTTTTGTAAAAGGCTTTGGACGTTGTAATGTACAAGAGAAAAATATTTCTGAAATAGAGTAGGTGAGATGTCGGATAGGCTGTCATGCTCTAAGTCACTAGTTGAAGTATTACTGCTGTTCAAGTTATCACTGCTATTGCTATTTGGACCAGGATTGAGTTCTATATCGCCAGATCTGAAGAGAAACGTCCCTACGAATAACAAAAATTCAAAGTTTGTAAAATATTTGATACCCTTAAGCCTCAATGCAAGACTGTAATGTAATCCGATTCGCGATCTGTAAGTATTTATATCTACAGTCATTATGAAATATTGTCTACCAAGGCGTAAAACACTTTGAAGATCACGAATCGGTTCAGTCGGATATAAGCCAAAAGAAGGTCCCCTGAAGTATATAGTACAAAGATTGTAAGAGAACAGACAGAAAAACAGGTAATAGAAATGTAGTAAAGAGAAATTTTCATTTGATACACAAAAGTTATTAAATTCTGTGGAATTTAGTTGTTATGCTTCTTTACTGGAACTACAGTTCATAAGTTCATTTGTCAGATTTAACAGTGCTGAAAATTCAGTAAAAGTCAAAGGACACTGTGTATATCCATTGCTGCAGCCAATGGACACAAACGAAAGAATGTACTTAGGAGGCCCTGTTAACCGCCTTATGTTTTGTCCATAAAGAAGATCGCTACCGTGTCAGATCATTTTAATTACATACATATAAAATTTATTTGAAGAGCAACCTTCTAGTTATGCTGAATGACTGGTCCCACGCTGCAGCAATCAAGACATCCGGGTAAATGGATATATATAGTTACACAATCTGTGCTAATCATTCGGTCGATATTGTATTTAGGAAGTAAGTCGTAGAGAAAAAAATACGATAATAATGTACTTGAGCATTGTCTGTAATAGATGTAGAAATAGCAGAAGGTATAGCAATGTAAAGATAAGAGTGCAGATAAGTAAGAAGTCAATTAGATACACTAAGATATTATAGACAATATATTAGGAGAAAATGAAGACTGTGTTAAGTCACATAAAATAGTCTAATAGGCACCTGCCTTTTTGACAATCCCACACAGTCCATGTGACCTTGAAAATAAGGCCAAGGTCACCAAAACTCAGTCATCTCTTTGCACTCTCCCAGTGTTGTATTCAGGTAAGTTTCAAAATAATTTGCCATTCAGTTCCAGAGAAAGTCTAGAATTTATTGAATTCAAAGATGCAAAATTAACAAAAAATGAAGATTTTCATAAAAGAGATGCTGCAGATGTAATAGTTATCTTTCAAGGGAGGTTAATGAGATAGGATATTACCTAAGGCATTTGTCTAACAAACAGAAGAAGGTATAGCTAGATGTAATATATTATAAATGAGAAACAGTGTCTAAGGTTCACACAGAATTACCCCACCCACTTTCATGATCAAGTTGCTCCAAACCTTGGGCTTATGTTGCAAAATCAATACTATTTTAGTAAATGGGACACTATAAGTAATGTAACAGCAAAAAAAAAAAAAAAATGACGACTTTTGTTACGGGACAGAAAAAGGGCCTTATGGACACTCCCTTTGATTTTAAGGTAAATAGTTGAGAACAAAACTCAGAAACAGAAAAGACAAATGGTTTCTGATAAGATATGGTCAATCAGAACACAATAGATCATTTTAAACAACACACCAAGCAAAAAAAAAAAAAAAAAAAAAAGAAAAAGAAAAATGTCTTTCCTTGTGATGTCGAAAGAACAGTAGTTAGCACACTACCTATTCAGACAATCTTTCAAAAATCTTTAGGAATCATTGGTTACCATAATAGGTATATACTGGGCAAATCATCCAACCGACCAATTTGTTTACTTGGTAAATACTATTAAAAGTGAATGGATTGATATAAACCTGGTCTAAAATAATTTTCTAAACGTTCTTATATGATTAGCTGGCAAATCTTAGGCAGTTTTGATATTAAAACGCAGTTTTCTAGCAAAAATTAAAAAAAAAAACAAATTAAAACAAAAACAACAACAAAACAACATTAAATGCGCATGCACAATCCTTATTCTAAGAATTTCAATTCCAAAGAATAAACAACCACAGTTGAAAGTTCATCACTAACACTGAAAACATTCAAAACCGCAGCTCTGTCAAAGTTCAAAGCAAGAAAATGACAACGAAGTTTCAAAGTTTTGAATTTTGTAATTTTCCATTCACCTAAAAAGAAACTTAGTCAGTCTGTGACTCAAGAACGATTCAGCTATTCCATTTCCGGCATGTTCTTTTGAGCATTACTATCCTGATGATGCATTCAGTGAAACATCTTAAAAGTTTACGGCTACTTACTTTAATGAAAACGTCAACTATCGTTTATGGAGATTTAAGCCAAATAGTGGCCGGTTAGAACTCTTGACTAGTATATATAGTCTGACAGAGGAGTCTCTGGCCATCACGATTCGCGTATGTCATAGGGCCGTGTTCTCATGTTACCGCTTATTTCTCATATGCAACCAGTGAAGATCAAGATAAGCCTGTTAATACAGTCTGCAAGGGTCTTCGTTATTTGCCAAGTACGGATTTCCCTGACTCGCATTTTGTGCACCCCTAGACTTTCTCTGGAACTGAATGGAGATCGATTGATTGTGTTGAGGTTTAACGAGACGTCAACCCTTGTGGTCCATTTTATGTCATCTCCCAGAGCAAGGGAGAAGAGAGATAGAAGAGATAGTAGTAGATATGCAAGAGAGGGACAGGGAAGAGATGAAAATGATAATAAGGGAAGTAACAGAAGAAATTATAACATTCCCCCTCTACCCGTACCTGCTGCAAGGACAGCAGGCCTTGCCCAACTGTAAGCCAATCTCAGTTGGATGCCCTGGTGTCGTAAGATACACGACACCTTTGCCTCACCCAACCACCCCCTCACGTTTGGTAATTAACGAATAGGAAGGATGCGTAGGGTAACATTAGTCTACGCTTTTGAAGGTGCTGCTTAGATACGTTATTTCAATCGTTTGCTCCACAAACCTCACAAAATACAGTGGGCTCCCGTTATCTCGACTTCGCTTATCTCGGATAACCGCTTATTTCGAAGTTAAATTCTGGTCCCTGATTTAAAATGGAAATCCAACAACAGGTAGAAAATATTGTGGAAAAGAGGAGCAATTTCTCCTCTTTTCCACAATATTTTTAATATATCTGTAACTTGAGGGGTCAAATTATATATTCATTTGTGAAATGTGGTTGTTCGACTTACTTTTTCCACAGTTCTGCAAATCTGATTTAGCGAGGTACGGATATCTCGAAGTATTTAAGGTAGTCCCTTGGACTTCGAGATAACGAGACTCGACCGTAATATGAATAAACTCGTTTAATACTGTATTTACATTAAATATTCGGACATCTCAGCCCCTTACCATACATCTACTAATCTTTGAACATGTCTAGTTTGCTACCTGTTGCTGTGTCTAAAATATTGCTGGATAAGATCAAAATAAGTGTAGATCCTGATCAGACGCCGCGTTCTGTGGCGTCTGATCTGGGTCTACACTGTTTGCTTAAGTCTGTCTGTCTGTCTGAATACTTGAGTAAATACGGTAATGTTCGTTCATGTGTATCATGGCAAGGAGTATCTTGTTTTAATCTAAACAACAATAGTGAGCAACTCCGCCCTGTAAGGTAAAACATTGACACACTGAGTTCCTTTCCTTTTAACTCTTTCACTGCCACAGGCGATAATAATAGGCTTTTGCAAACAGCATAGATCCAGATGAGACGGCTCATAATGAGCTGTCTCATCTGGATCTACGCTATTTGCTATTCAGTCTTTCCACTCTGCATATAACTTCTTACCAAACGATATTTTGTTCAATAAAAAAAAAGCAAATGTCGTCTGAAATTTGGCACCGAAAGAGTTAAAGCAGCCATCCGAAACACACCGCGTGGCCTTTTTGACTTGTCTAAAGTACGCCGCTATTGTTTTTGGAACGTTTATTGAAACTTTTGTTTCTGAAAGTATTGTATAACATTAAGGTTTTACTACAGCTTAGACAAAAGAAAAAAAAGTAATTTCACTTTGTTTCGTGTGTGTTCATTTAGTAACCATTCTTTGTGTTTTACATTGATTGTCTTCAATTTAATAATCAAGTGATTTTTGACTGAAAATACAATACTATATACAACTTTGCCTCTAAGTACATGTATGCTTGTTATAATTATAATTTATCAAAATTTGAACTAGGAGATTGATTACAGGCCGAAGGAAGAATCTTATTGATAGAAATATACAAATGGTTTCACAGGTTTGTATTTCAGGTTAGATCTCTCTCTCTCTCTCTCTCTCTCTCTCTCTCTCTCTCTCTCTCTCTCTCTCTCTCTCTCTCTCTCTAAGAAATCTCCCTCTTTATAGAAAAATGTGTCCGTTGGGACAAGGAAAGCACTGGTCATAATCCGTACAGGTTTTGTTTGTCTTTAAGAACTATTTTATATGTAAACCATTTCCTTTCATTTGAATAATCCTTTTACTCGATCATGAAATAAAGCACAGAAGAGTTACGGATTTTCTGCGCAACATAGCTTCTCATTATCGAAGTTTTTTACTTGCTTATATCTTGGCCCTTTAAAGAGTTATTTATATCCATTTGGGAGCAAATTCTTTCCTTTTAGAGTAAACCCCTTTTCAGAAGAAAAGAAAATTCTTTCCTTATAAAGTAGACCCTTTTTCAGAAGGGGAGCAATCATTACGAAAACACGCCTATTCAAATATATTGAGAATTTTACCACCAAAAAATGAAAACTTTCAGATGAAAAATTCTAGTAGTTTTCATATTTCTGCGCAAAACATAGATTGTGGGTACTCGTTAGAACCGCCTCGGCGAGGCGGTTCTAACGAGTACCCACAATCTATGTTTTTCAGCAGAAATAAGAAAATCAATGTATACCCCTGTAAACCCCAGTTTTACTGAATAAAAGTGGGATTTAAGGGGGTCAAAACTATATAGGCGTATTTTCGTGATGTCTTTCTTTTAGAATAGATCTCTTTTCAGAAGGGATTTGGTGTGCAGGAGTGCAAAAAAGAAGTCACAAAAATTTTCTTCCGTGTCAAAAATGGTGGTAAATCTACTAAGTGCCTCAACTCTTAAATGTCGGAAGAATATATGATCTTTCTAAGGGGAAATCTAATGAGTACCCTACATATGTTTTCATGGAGAAATAAAAAAAAAAAAAAAAAAAAAAAAAACATTTATAGGATACTCCGGGTTATCTGTAGTAATGTATTCAAATCATAATTAATTTATTGAAATGACCCTGCATAAAAGCCCTTTTGCTGTACGCTGAATTAATATTTTGTACGAGTCTCGTATGTTTTATACATTTAGAGTATATAATTAATATTACATTTCACAAGCTTTTGTCAAATTGTGGAATATTATTTATATGATGCGTGTTATTGTATATTATTGTACATAATCTTAAAGGGTTCTGTTTATTAAAGCTTCGCACACTGGGTAAATTTTTCAGCAGACAACATTTTGACATATTTTTCTTATTTTTCTCAGGAAATAGGATTTGACATTTCATGCAATGGAGACAATTTATATGAAATGTCAAATCCTGTAATCTTGGAAAAGTAAGATAAATGTCATCAATTTGTCGTCTGCCGAATTACCCAAGAGAGTGGTAAAGTTTAATGTATTTCTGTATGTCTTAAAATTCATTGATTTGTTTGTTTTATTGCCTTTTTATTGTATTATTTGATTCCTAACCCTTTAAAGCAATAATCACAACTGCAGCAGACGTCATTTTTATTTTTATTTATTTATTTATTTATTTATTTATTTATTTATTTTTATTTTTCAGCGAAAATAATACTTGGCATTTCATGGGAATCGTCTGACTAGCAGACGATTCATATGAAAAGTAAAATCTTATTTTCTCTGAAAAGTACTAATAATAATAACAATAAATAGAATGTCGTCTGCTACAAGTTCGCTTAGCGTTAACCTTTACCACCCTCTGGGCTTAATTCAGCAGACGACAAATTTGAGATATTTTTTTCTCACTTGTCCCAGAAAACAGGTTTTGACATTTCATGGGCTCCTTTGGAAACAAAATGAATTTGTATGAACTGTCAAACTCTGTTTTCTGAAAAGGAAAGGATAAATATTTCAATATGTCGTCTGCTAAAATGTTACCCAGAGTGCTAAGCGTCTAGCTTGTGTGTAATAAAATAATAAAGAGTGCTCCTACTGTTTGTTCATTTCTGTTTCAATTTCGGAATCAATTGCTCTCAAAACAGTCGAACTATTAAATAAATAGAATTGTGCTGCGACACTAGAAAAGGGGTCTTTGGGGCACATGCGGACAGCGTAGGTCGGATTAGGCCCTCGCTGTCCGCTTAAAGACTCACTCGATACTGTATAATACATGTATACAGACGACCCTCTTTATACCGAATCTCGATACAACGACAAAATTCGTTATAATGACAATTTGACTGTCACGAAACCTTCGCTTAAGAGGTAACAATTTGTCACAAATTATGCAAGAATATTGTATTAAATACTTTACAAAAACATATGTTTTGGATATTTGTTAGAATCACCTCATTGAGGCGATTCTAACAAATATCCAAAACATATGTTCTATGAGGAAATAAGAAAACAACACAAGACCTTTCTTATATATCAACCTGCTCATTAAGTATTCTGTACAACAGCAAATTCATTTGAATGGCAACGTCTTTGGGAACAAATGCTGTCGTTGTAACGAGGGTTCACTGTATTGATGTATAGAGAACGCTTTTATAACTATGCGTAGCTTGACTGACCGATCTAGATCTTTACTGTTCATATAACCCCAAAGGCACGTTGTTTTTTTTCCATGGCGCGGCTCTAACAGATTTTTTTTTTTTTTTTTTTTTTTTTGTAAATTACCTCGCCTCTGGGCCGAGGCAGGCCAAAAGTACTGACTAACGAAAGCCAAAATTCGCCTGCACAGCGTAATAAAAGCATTTGTTACTAGGAGATTGTGCAATATCCAATCTTCATCCTGACGAACAGCGAAGCTTTTGATCCGACTGCGTGAATGCTGATCTTAGTACCAGATAAGATGGGATAGCCACATAATACTTTTGTTATTTCACCATGAAAACATATGTTGTGGTACTCATCAGAAGCGCCTCGACGAGGCGCTTCTGATGAGCACCATAACATATGTTTGTTTTTTTTTTGTTGTTTTTTTTTTGTGGAGAAATAAGAAAATATAAGTACTTTTTGAAATTTCGGTTGAAAAAAAAAAAACGGTTTGTCTAGAACAATGATTAATCGCCTTGAATAAGTGCCTTTTACTGTGTCACGCAGCCTATATTGATAACAGGTTGGTTTATTACATATACATGCAATACGAAGGACAGTAGTTAATTCATGCAGGTTAGATGTTTCCTATATAATTTAATTTCTATGTACAAAAATGCAGAAGTTATCATTTATCAGAAACAATAGTGCATCTGAACTTTCTCTCTCTCTCTCTCTCCCTCTCTCTCTCTCTCTCTCTCTCTCTCTCTCTCTCTCTCTCTCTCTCTCTCTTTCATATTGCTTTCTGCTTAAAGACAATACTCGTCTAAGGTGAAAGGATATGTCTGACAGGTTTTCCGCCTTTTTTGATTTTGACAAGTGCGACAACTTTTGTTTCTTCCAGTTTGCTTTCCTGCACACCAAGCCCCTTCTGTAAAGCGGATTACTCAAAAAGGTTAAAAGAAAAGAGTTTGCTCCCAAATTGCCCCTTTGGGAGCAAACTCTTTCCCATACCAAAAAGGTTAAAAGAAAAGAATTTGCTCCCCTTGGGAGCAAATTCTTTCTTTTGAGCCTTTTTAGAGTATGCCTATTTAGAGTAGGCATCTTTACAGAAGGGTCAGAAACAATTTTAATAGATTTTCCGCCTCTGAAAAGGTATCCATTCCCTTTAACACATACAATGTATGGTCAGTAGCGTGAAAAAACGTAACTTCTGACATGTGCACCCAAGCAAGATTCAAATCATCCTGCACATCCGTGCAGTCTGATCAGAGTTTTCGCTGCCCGCATGAAGAAATGTTGCGTCCTTGACTGTCCAAAATACGTCAGTGAAGATTCTGATTAGACTGCCCGAAAGTACGTATTCTGACGTTGCGGTTGGGGTGTGTGTGTGTGTGTGGGGGGGGGGGGGGGGGGGGGGGAGGGATGGGCAGTTACTATCAGAAAGGGTAGAGATGTGCTGCCAGGAGCCCTACCCCTTTCCAGACACGATTCAGACACCTTACACCTTTCCAGACAAACAGATAAGTATAAAAAAAAAAATGTTTTAATTTCGCTAAGGTAGTTTGCCACACCTTTTCCAGACAGAAATGAACCCCTTTCCAGACAGGTATACTTGAATCCCTTCCCAGATGTTTTTATAATGAAACACTCCCCACCCGCCCCCGTTAAACACCCTTTTTGTCAGCACATCCCTACCCGTGCTTATATAGAGCCCCCCCCCCCCCCCCCCCACGCCGGGGTTGCGGCTCATATTTTAGTTATACATATACTTCATTTGAGCATCAGTGTATGCAAATGTACCTTCGGTAATATGTACCCAGCAAAGACCCGTATCAGCTTGCGCATCTTCAGAGTCGGATCAGTCCCCAGTAGGCACACAACATCAAAATGACGTCGTATCAACGTCGATGCGACGTGATCACGTCGCATCGACGTTGATACGACGTCATTTTAACGTTGTGGGCCTACTGGGTCGTCCCTGTCTGCCTAAAGAAGCATTCAATCTTTGGATATCCCGGCACAGAGCGTACAGCCGACACTCTGGCTAGACTGCGCAGGTGCATCGGGTGCACGGGCCCCACCCACCCCTCCGTGGTTGGGTGAGTCTGAATCTTCGCTACGGTACATTATTTCATGTTGCGGCTCGTATAAACAAGAAAGAACAGGTAGTGTTAGTAGGTCTGAATATTTAGCCATTACGAAAACATGCCTATTCAAATGTACTGAAAATTTTACTACCGAAAAATGAAAATTTTCAGGTGAAAAAATTCTGATTTTTTCATATATCTGCTCAAAAATTGATTGTTGGCACTCATTAGAACCGCGTCGACGAGGCGATTCTAACGAGTGCCCACAATCTATGTATTTGAGCAGAAATGAGAAAAATAATGTATACCCCTGTAAATCCCAGTTTTACTATATAAAAGTGGAGTTTAAGGGGGTCAAAATTATATAGTGTTTTCGTGATGTGTACCATACCTATTAATGGAACAACCCCCCCCCCCCCCCCCCCACACACACACACACCCCTGAGTCTGAATCTTCGCTGAGCGCACATGTCCGAAGGTACGTTATCTCATGTTGTAGCTCGTATAAACAAGAAAGAACAGGAAGTGTTAGTAGGTCTAAATCTTTAGCGTGGGTGGTTTCGAGTTTGTCTGCTTTAAAGTGCCTAATACGACTGCAGCAGAGGGCATTTTGATTTTTTTTATTCTTAAAGGGGAACGCAATATAAGTTGTAAGTATATCTTAGAGTAAAGTCCTTAACAAGCCATTTTTTGATGCAAGAGTTTTCAAAATCGGCCTAGAAATAATTTTAAGGAAGTTATGGTGGTTTGAATATGTTTAAAATGGCTGTCATGGATGCCGCCATGTTGTAGGCTTTGTGACGTCACACAGCCCAAGTTAGATATGCTAAACCAAATTATAAAGGGTTTTTAAGAATAATTTTGCTACAGATTTTTATAAACTTTTAACTCTAGTGACAAGCAATCATTTCGCCCAAAATAAATCAACTTTATTAGAATTACTATCTTATGAAACGAATTTTAATTTTTATGACACCTCATTATATATTCAAAATGGCGACGCCCATTCCATCAATGCTAAAATATTCAATTGTCTATAACTTACTTAATTTTCCACCGGTTTTGATCAAATTTGTGTCAAAATTCATTGTTTGTAAAGTTCATTACTTTAAAGCGCAATACCTTTTAAGGTTGAGTTCCCCTTTAAGAGACCGTTGAATAAGGCTAGCCATTTCATGTTAATAGTCAAGCCTTATTTTCTCTGAATCAAAACACGAAATGTCGTCTACTACATTTGATAGTGGTGCTTTAAGGCTTAATAGAGGCTTATAATTCTACTAACGGTGATATGACCCTTAAAACAACACACAGGAGGAAAGTGCTTTATCATTGGTTAGCTGACTTCAATATAGTGATCGGCATTAATGTGTTTGTATAACCATTGCTGCAAATTAAGAAGATCAGATTAAGAAATGATTACAAGTTTTATTACCTTTACTGTGGTCTTTTAACCATTATCACTCTATGGGCAAATTCAGCAGACGACATTTTGATGATATTTTTCTCTTTTCTTTTTTTTTTCTCAGAAAACAGGTTTTGTCATTTCATGCAAACCCTATTTTCTGGAAAAAAAGAAGAAAAATATTTCTATATGTCGTCTACTGAAATTGTACCCAGCTTGCAAAGCGTCAACCTGCTGGGCAATTGGCATGTGTAATTATTTGTATTCCGGATAAGCTCTCAGTTAGAAGCCAATCAGATGATAGACAACCCGCACACAATATGTTGTATACCCTATACTAGGGAGCTGATAGCCCCGTTAGTAGAATTATTAGCCTCTCGGCTTAAGGGTACAGTTATCCTCATGATTCCCTTGCATAGATGTTTTATTATGGTGTAAGCTTGTCAGCTTCTCTAATCGGCTGGAATAGAATTGATGGGATGTTGTAATATTAAAATATATTCTGTATGCAACAGTACCGGTGTTTTCGATAATTTAAGTAGTGTATGTAGGTATATTTTACATAGCCTAATGCTATACTATTACACTTCGTTGGTTTAGGCATATAAATAGCCTAAAGCCTGGCCTTTGATATTACCTTTTGTTGGTTTAGGCATATAGAAAACCTAATGCCTGACCTTTGATAAAACTTCTGTTAAGTATGTATATAGCATAATGTTGAGCTTTGATATTACCTTTTTCTTGTTTTAGGCACGTAAAAAACTATACAGAGGGCAAAGAAAAGTTGAAAAAGGCATTGGAAAGTTGATCTTAGCCTGATAAGATAGTTTCCAGTTTTTGTTCAAGTTGAAAAGTGTTGTTCATAACGGCTAAATTGAATTCTAATAGCAGAAAGGCAGCGACACACTTTTGTTTGTTTCAGTCATGTATGTCTTGACGCGTAGGAATTTTACAAACACCAAGGACACAGATTATAGTATTTATGACAATACGAATGATGCGAGATTTGAATCACTAAGAAATTATCCCAAACGTATTGGGCTTTACAAGAGACACCTTGATTTGGAGAAGGAATATGAACAAAAAGTGAAACGTTATAAAAAGTACCAGAAACTGTTGATATTAGAAAATACACACCAAAAACAAAAGGTGGAAGCCAGGTTTGCAAAACTCAGAAAACAGATCATGAATAGTAGACCTTATAATTTGCGATATAGCTATAACTGGGATTCAAAGGTTCTGAAAACAAGAGAATCTACAATGTTTTTAGACGAAAATCTGAAGGACATTTGTTCTAGAGATGTCGTGCCTGATTTAATACAACAGGGATTAGATGAAAGACTAAGTCCAGTGAAGAGTCCAGAGAAACATGTAGCTTCGCGGACAGGATTCGTTTCACCAGAAAGACCGTTAGAAAGATTAAAAAGTCATAGGAGTGTAAGTGTTGATAATATCCCACAAGTAGAAGAAACTCTCCTTGTCAGAACAGAAAAAGTAGATGGCGGAGTTACTTACGTTAGAAGCGATTTAAAAGACGTCAGTTCTGGTATAACAAGGTCTCTAACATCATTGATAGAACACAAGAAAAAGACAAGAACAATTAAGGTGAAACCTGTAGATTAATTTAAATGGTAAAACTACTTTGAATTCTAACACATGTAGGCAACGGAAATGAACTGTGTTTTATTCTGCAACAAATCACTGGGCGGAAGAGCGTGACGTGAAGAGTCGCCGTTTCATGACTGTTTTTAAAGAATTTTTCTGACATCATTTACTACCCAGTAAGCATTCTACTTAAATATACAGTGGGCCGTTAGCGGCCCGTCAGGGTAGCTGACGGGCCCGTCAGGGCACCTGACGGGCCGCTAACGGTCCGCTGTAGATTTATGTAGAATGCTAGCTGGGTACGCGCTCGTAATTTGATCTACATTACAATTGACCTCCAACCTGTGATTCATTACTCAGCAATTCACGGCTAGAATTGTTCTATTTCTTAAATGAAATATAAATTGTATAGGTGACTTTACGCTACTTTCATATAAGACTGACACAACAGCAAGCTTATTTTCGTTTGCTTGTATTTGTTTTCTTTGCTTTCAGAAGCAGCTAAATTAATGTTACAAATACAGTCGAACCTCATTGGCTCGAACAGCCTTGACCATGAAAATTTGTTCGAGATATGGGTTGTTCGAGCCACTGAGGGTTAATCATAGCGCCAGGTCAGGAAGCAAATGGCGATAATTTAGGGATATCTTTTTGATTTCTACATAATAATTATATGTTGAGTGTAGGCGATTATAATGAGTGCACACAACATACAACTTCATGATAAATAAGAAAACTTCCCTCAGTATTTGTTTTCTTGAGTTATCAGAAGAATTTCGTAGGGACTCAAAAACGAGTTCGAATTAGCCATGGTAAACGAGACATCGGTTCCAGCAAACACATAACGTCGCCACAAGGTCGCTGCGACGTCACGACGTTGGAGCGACATTTTAACGACGTTGTTGTGAGGTTGTTTGTTTACTGGCGTGTTCGAGCTATTGAGGTTCGATTGTATATAACAGTTGCCATCTCGACAGAATTGAAAGGTGGTCACTAATGTGGCAAATCATTGACTGAAACGAAGTATAGCGGGCATGTTAAAATGAATTCCATTTGTGGATTTTATCGATGTGTAAACACCGGTGAATCACTCACAGAGAAAACAAGACCAAGCTTTATGAAAGGTTTTGAGCGATTCGCCGCTTTTGATGTCGATAAAATACATAAAAATGAAATCAATTCCATGTAATTTCAACTCGGCAGAGTGTTCGTCGAAAACGCAAGCTAACCATTCTCTTGCTGAACACGACATGCCCTGTCTTAGCAAATAGTGTAGATCCAGATCAGTTGGCTTCTGAAGAAGCCAGCTGATCTGGATCTGCACTGTTTGCCATTCAGTATTTGAATTTGTATCAACAACTTGGATCAAGTAATCCGATTGGCTGAAAATTAGAAGTGGGTGTGGCATCTCAATTTATTCAGCATGACAAGAGTTAAAGGGCTTATTTTAGAAAGCTACGCAAAAAGAATAGTTCCAAGAATCTTGCTCAGTGGATTTATCGAAGCGTAAATGCTAGTTTAAATGCTTTCGATCAATTAAAGTGTATTCAATAAGTGTAAACAGGCTGAGTTAGAATTTCAGTGGAAACGATCTTATTTGAAGATAGATAAGTTCAGAAAAAAAATGAGTTCAAAAAAGTAGGACTCATTGCCTCGTACTGACGACATATAGGTTTAGCAGAATATTTCTGTTAAAATAAATCACTTATTTCTTTGTGGATTATTTCGTTGATGTTTCTGGCTATCGCTGATATATTTTACTCAACGGTTTTGTAGAATAGTTGTATACTAACATTAAATACAATATACAATAACCCCAAATGGCATTAATTCTATATCGGGCTGTTATCGGCCCGGTATAAATTTACAATGCTAGCTGGGACTGTATCTAAATGTTAGGGAAAATGCAAACCACCTTACCAACAGAACACAATGCGCTGTCAAGTATAAATAATACAAATGGTAAAATCGGGAGCACCCCAAGGACCTGTCATTAGTCCCCTGTATGTTTTTTGTTGTTGTTTTTTTCTGTTTTTTTTTTTTTTTTTTTTTTTTTTGTTTTTTTTTTTTATTTTGTTTTATTTTGTTTTCATATGACAGCAATGTACTTTGCTCCAAATAGCTCCGGCTTTAAATGGACTTATTCAGTAATCAGCTGGATGAGAGTTGTGAGATCACGAGTGAAAAAAAGAACAAACACATGTCCAAAATAGGGAATGCCATTACGAAAACATACCTATATAATTTTGACCCCCTTAAACCTCACTTTTTTTTAGTAAAACTGGGGTTTACAGGGGTATACATTATTTTTCTTATTTCTGCTAAAAAATATAGATTGTGGGTACTCGTTAGAACTGCCTCGGCAAGGCGGTTCTAACGAGTACTCACAATCTATGTTTTTGAGCAGAACTATGAAAAATATCAGAATTTTTATCTACAAACTTTGTTTTTGGTGGTGAAATTTTCAACATATTTGAATAGGCGTGTTTTCGTAATGCCGTCGTTATCATTATTTTCCTTGGGATCATTGAGTCCATTCTTGTAACTTTGAAAATGAAACCGAGACTCCGATTTTCGTTCTTTCACGTTTTCGGTGTTTCAAAGGGCAACTATTTATAGATTTTATTTGTATTTTATGTAACCATATTGCGTTTAATGACATAACGTCCGATGTAAACATAAATATGGAGATATACAGGAAAGGCCACATTCATGGAATAAAGCCATCCTAAGGACCGGATAAAGCTTTAGTGTAACAATATTTATTCAAAGCTGCATTTCATATACAGTAAAATTCCGCTATTAAGACCCCTTTTGGGGCTGTTTAAAAGTGACCTTATGAGTAGGGTGTTCTCAATTTAATATTGAATATAAATGGTAATTGTCCTAAACTTTTGAACACTTTATTCCATATTTTCTCGGACCTAATAATAATGTATATTGGGTCCAAGATATTTTTTTTGCCTAAATTTTGCTTATGGCAAACATAGTAGACCCAGATCAGACTGCTCCTGAAGGAGCAGTCTGATCTAGGTCTACACTGTTTGCATATGCCATTTACGTAATAAGAAAGAGAACATCTGGGACTAACGAAAGTTGGTCTTAATAGTGGAGTGGTCTTAATTTCGAGTGGTCTTAAATAGCGGAACTTTACTGTATGCACATAGTAACATATAATACAAAATTTGAGCTTAAAGCTTACATTAGCCCATTTTATATTGAAAAGATCCCCTGCACTAAATATTGGAAGAGTCCAATTTCAATTTTAGGTATGTCAGGCTATGAAATTTAGATATTCTAGAGAAAAAATGACCAAACTATTTGCAAACAGTGGAGACCCTGATCAGACGCCGCGTTCTGCGGCGTCTGATCTGGGTCTGCACTGTTTGCCAATTACCATTTTACTGGTATCCCGACTACAATGGGAATCATCACCAGAGAAGGCTTTAATGACAAGAAATCGATATACAAAACAGCACAACATCGAAACAATACAATATTGAAATCAGAAAGAACAAATGAAGTTAAAACAATCAGACGAAGATGAACTGCAGCAGAAATTACATTTGGCGCTTAGCATATAACAAAGTCCTGAATTTACATTTGACGCTTAGCATATAACACAGTCCTGAATTTACATTTGACGCTTAGCATATAACAAAGTCCTGAATTTACATTTGGCACTTAGCATATAACAAAGTCTGAATTTACATTTGGCGCTTAGCATATAACACAGTCCTGAATTCACTTTTGGCACTTAGCATATAACAAAGTCCTGAATTTAAATTTGGCGCTTAGCATATAACAAGTCCTGAATTTAGATTTGCCGCTTAGCATATAATAAAGTCCTGAATTTACATTTGCTGCTCAGCATATAACAAAGTCCTGAATTTAAATTTGCCGCTTAGCATATAACAAAGTCCTAAATTTACATTTGACGCTTAGCATATATCAAAGTCCTGAAAAAATCTGAACAACACAATTTCTAACATATATTGCTGGAATACAATTGTCTCTATCATGTCGATCATGTTATCTGGAACGCATTGTTTGACGGTATATAGAGAACTTTCTGTAGATATTGGAACACTTTAAAGATTATCCTACATTTTGAAGAAAAAGTTGTTTTCATTCCCGAGTGATCTTTTTTATGATCCGCGGCGCAAGAAGTCGTACCTTAGGAGATGTAGCGAAGACTCAAATCAGCCTGCGCATCCGCACAGTCTGATCACAGTCTCTGTTGTTTGTATCATCACGAAAACATGCCAATATAATTTTGGCCCCCTTAAACCCCACTTGTATATAGTAAAACTGGGGTTTATAGGGGTATACCTTTTCTTATTTCTGCTTAAAACATAGATTGCGGGTACTCGTTAGAACCGTCTCGTCAAGGCGGTTCTAACGAGTACCCACAATCTATGTTTTGAGCAGAAATTTGAAAAATATCAGAATTTTTTATCTGAAAATTTTCATTTTTTGGTGGTAATCTTTTCAGTATATTTGAATAGGCATGTTTTCGTAATGTGAAGAAACTTTGCATCCTTGGCTATCCAAAGGCGGTGAAGATTTTGATCAGATGCGCTGTCTGATCCGAATTTTCGCAACTCCTTGCACTACTTGTTCTAAAATTTGAAGTGGTCCAATATTCAGGGTAAATACGGTTATCTCGTACAGACAGGCCTCCAGTCAGTGTCCACCCAGTTTGCTTTACATCAAGAGTTGCTCAAACCACTTGAACAAGGCAAGAACGAATCGGTCTTAGTTTCTTTGATGTCTTCTTCACAGCTCTGTAATTATTTCTTGATCTTGAACTTTCTAGCACGCCAATAATGCAACTCTCTGACTCCGCTTCACCTTCGTCTATGGTCTCAGCTTCACAGGGTGAGGCATCTATTTCCACTGTTGTGTCAGCATTATTATTCGCATTGTCGTCACAAATTCTCGGTCCGTTTAAGTGACTGCTTAATCCAGCATTAGGAAGAAAGCGTGGTGTGGGCATATTATTAAAGCTTTGTCCTCCTGTATTCGGTTTAAAGTGGTGAGAGGTAGGCGCACGTGCGATTTGTGGAGTTACAAAGCGAGTGTCATGCGATGAGTCGCATCGTGTAGGCGTTTGAGGTACAGGATTAGTAATTGAAGGAAGTCTATTTAGGTCCACTGTTGCGTTAAGCTCCTGAGATGGTTGCGCATTATGTCTTACCGTGAGACCTGATGTCGCAGGATTGGGCATAGTGTTGTGCTGTAATGGTTGTAACTGCATTGCCCGCTGAATATTTGAACTAACCATATTTTGGAACTGCAACCAGAATGAGTTATATACTGGCTGTTGATTACTGGACTGTCCTTGAAGAAAATTTGTCTGGTGTCCGTACTGGCTGCCACTGTGAGGAGGACATGTACCAGTCTGGGTATTTCTGTTCGATCCTTTAGAGTTATCAGCTGAACTAGGAAAACGCGATGTAGAATGCACTGGAATGTGATGTCCCTGTCCCGTCCTTTGATGCCCCTGTGCTAGTCTTTGTTGATAATGTTGATAGCCTGGAGCGTGTACTCGAGGTAGAAAACGGTGAGACGTATGGTCATGTGATATCCTTGGCGGCATATTTACAAAACCGGTCTGGACTGACGGCTTAGACTGAGGCTGTTGCGATGTCTGTTGATCTTGTATGTTACTGATTTCTTGTGGGGTATGTTGCACTGTAGACTGCACGTGTTGCTGCTGCTGTACATGATGGCTCCCAGTGTGGTACTGTGGTGGCTGCTGTTGTACCTGGTGGTCTTCCACGTGAGATCGTTGGCAGGGTTGCTGTTGTACCTGGTGGTCTTCCACGTGAGATCGTTGGCTGGGGAACTGATACGTGTACCAGAACAAGGACGGTTCCTTTGGAACATCTTTTGTTGTAGGTCTTGGAGCAGGAGGTCTTGGAAATATGTCAGACGTCTGGTATATGGGCTCATTACTGGTGGGACCTGTCGTCTGCTGCTGAAGTGAATATATCAGATGGGCCACATCAAGCGAAAAAGTGTCTTCGAACATGCGCAAAATGTGCAGAGTCAGGCCCCGAGGTTATAAAACTTTTTTCATGCTCAACTCAGCTGAGCATGAAATTTGTCCTGCTAATTAATCTCAAAATATTAACATTTGCAAATTCTTTATTGCTAAACATAACTGAGCATGAAAATTTCTCTGCTAATAAATATGAAAATGCCAACTACTTTTGGCATTGTCATATTTATTAGGATAGAAAATTTCATGCTCAGCTGAGTTGAGCATGAAAAAAGTTTTATAAACTCGGGGCCAGATCATCCTGTGAATGCGCAAAGTATCATCCGGGCCCTGCTTTCCATTCATACATTCTTTAGTATTTAATTATTGTGTTAGCGGAGAGGGAAGGCCCTGATCAGACTGCGCGGATGCACATGCACTGTCCGCACATGCCTGCACACACGTTTTCGCATGGCGTGATCCAAATGGGATCATTGTGGAACAATAAAGTTTCCCGTTTACGAGCAGCACATATCTTGTATAGTTGTGTATCCACGCAACCCGGGATGATTTGCTTAAGGTGAGCGTTAGGTGAGCGTTAAGGTGAGCGTTAAAGAGCGCTTCGTAGCGCTTCGCTATGCAATGGTACGTTACCAAAAAACGCTTTGTGGCGCTTCGTATCTATGTTTGGAACTGACTCGCTGTCCGAAACAGAAAGTTGCATAGCAACCAGACAAAACAAAGTGGTGGCACCCGAAGTAGTCAGTGCCCTTTTTTATGATTTTTTTTTTTTTTTTTTTTTTTTGTTGTTGTTGTTGTTGTTGTTCTTGGACGAAGTGCATTGTGCATAAATGACCATAGAAAACAAAAGCAATCGCTGATGCAAGCATCGCTAGCTTTTTACGAGAAATTCCCAGTTTGAAAATCATGTCATTTTGGCAGACATTTTAAAAACAGACCGTTGCATAGCAAGAACAAATCGCTACAGAGCACTACCTGAAAGTGCTTCCCTTATGCAACTCATCCCCGGTCAGGGTCTTTGCTGTTACCTGTTTACGTATTTACCATAACCCATAAATGCTGGATGGACTCTTCCACCAAAAATTTTTGAACTGGTCTATTTTTAATAGCAAGGTGTCTGGTTAGTTTTTATTGTAACTATGTTTTATGGAAATTCCTGTATTTAATGCAAACAGTGTAGACTTCGATTAGACGCCACAGAACGCGGCGTCTAATCATGGTCTACACTGTTTGCCAATGTCCTTTTTATGAGACGCAAGGCACAAATGGGTTAACTGGACTTGGTACACTTGACGTATTTTCCTCTCGATATTGTACAAGGGAGACAACTTTTGTGACGACTTCTTGTTTACCTTCCTGCAAACAAGACCCTTCTGAAAAGGAGTCTGTTCTATAAGGAAAGAAAATCCTAGCAAGGGGAGCAAATTCTTTGCTTTTAGTCAAGACCCATTTTCAGGCAAAAGAAGTTTGACAGAGTTTCCGCCCTTGAAAGTGTATCTTTTCCCCAAAACAAATCTTGACAGCGTCGCATGAGCAATGACCGTAGACCCAGGTCAGATTGATCTTAGAAGCACTTAGATCAGGATTTGTTCTGTTTGCTACTTTACCGGTATTTTGGACAGTCATATTGCCAGCTAGTCAAATGAGCCATAGCGTGAGAAAATGTACTTTGCGCCCAACGAAGACAGATAATTGAGCCAGTGCACGACAAAACCTACAATAAGACCTTTGTGACCAGCAAAGACTCAGATCACCCTGTGCATCTACCCAGTATGGAAAGGGTTATCATTTATCCCTCTTTGGATATCCTGGATGCTTTAGAAGGCACATGCGATCAGCGAAGACTCTGATCAGACTGCGCGGATGCGCAGGCTGATCTGAGACTTCGCTGGTCACACGTCTTATTGTAGGTTTTGTCGTGCGCTGGCTCATATCAGAATATGCATCCGTGCAGTCTGCACAACTGTCGCTGTCCGTCTTAGAAACTGTTCTTCGGCTGTCCAAAATGCTGATGCGCAGGTAGACTGATCCTTTGCTGGGCGCAAGTTCTGGCTCAAATGAATATGTTCAATATTTATAATAAATAGGTTATGGTTATGAGTTTCAGTTATTTAGGATTATCATAGTACAGTCGACTCTCGTTATCTCGGTCCAATGGACCCCCTGAGACATTCCGAGATATCTATACCTCGACATATCAGATTTGCAGAATTGAGGAAGAAATAAATCGAACAGCCACATTTTACGGATGAATATACAATTTGACTTCTGAAGTAAGAGACATATCGAAAATATTGTGATATTTTGTTACCTGTTGTTAGATTTCCATGTTAAAACAGGAACCAGATTTTCCTTCCGAGATAAGCAATTATTCGAGATAAGCGAAGTCGAGATTACGAGAGTCGACTGTAATTGCTACATTATGTTAAACACGACTTTAAAAGATCAGTTTTCATAAAAATGTCCTTAGATAAAAAGTTTGGAAGCAGACAGGCGTCAGATAGGTTAAATAGGTTTCTATCTTTAAAAAATCGTAGTTTGCGCTGTAATCAGATGAAGATTTTTCAATTTACCGAAGTTTTAAGGATTTCCAAGTTGAATACCACCGCTGTTTACGAAACGAGCTCTACACTTTAATCAAAGCCAAGGATGACTGATTGTTAGAAATAGCAAGCAATAACACGTATTAGGCGATGGTTGCTTGTCGAAAATACATGCATTGTCATTATCTGAAAAGTGCATGTGGTTGTCAATCACGTGTTTTAAAATCTTCATTATTCTACAGAAAAACTACTGGGCCCAGATTTTCAAAGCGTCGTTAGCATAACGAGCTCGTTAGTGGTCAAAATGTTAACCGTTCTAGTAAGCACAGTATCTAATTCACTGGTATTTTTGCTGAAAAATGTGAGTAGCTATTGCAATGCAAAAGCTACTCACATTTTTTTTTCAGCAAAAATTTTAGCGTATATGCCACTTTGAATGATCAAAGTTTCAACGATACGTTAACTAACGACATCGTTAGTTTTGAACAACTGGGCCCTGAATGTTACAGCAATGGATAATTGGCGATGTCGGCGCCTTTCTCCAAGAGTACGGTGAAGGGTGTGATGAACAAATGTCGACTATCGTCCATTTGTTCTCAAATGTTTCTCAGTGTTGTACTGGTAAGACATAGAGTAGCTCAAAAACATAATTAGTCAATACTCTTTCAGGATAAAGAGAGCACTTGCTTTTTTTTCTTCTGTATTTTCTTCTTTTATTTCCTTAATTTCTTAACCTATTCATTCTCCAATTTCTGTGTTGATTTATACATCAAGCAACAAGAGTCAATTAACCTTAAAAGACTAAACTAATTTGTAGTAGACGCCATTCTATGTTTTTGATTATCATTGTTTTCTAAGGAAAGTAAGGCTTTTCTTGGGAAAATAAAGTCTGTCGTCTTATTTTTTATCTGAAGAAACATGTCTTTAATTTCCTCTGTTCTGTCAGTTGCTATAATTGTAATCGTAAGGGTGTCAAGATTAACAAATATTATTCTATAAAAAGCAGTGCCGCACGTTATTAATAACCGGCGAAAAGCCGTGTATTAACAAGGCAATTCACGCGCTGTTAATGCACGACTACGCAACTTTCAATATGATAGTACCGGGGCCACAGATTTGCTGCCGTTACGAGATGTATACTGCCTGGCCCTAGAACGAGCATAGTCCGTGGAAATTGCGTTCGCGAGACATCGGTGAAGAGGCGAAACAAAATAATGCAAGAAATAACGCGAAATGTAGCAAATGTTTTCAGTTTTTATGCAATAATAGCGATCAAACATGGTTTTTCAATGCATTAACATTCGCCAGGTCCCTTGGGAGGTGTTGAAAACTGCGGCCTTAGGCCACGGGACCTGGCGAATGTTAATGCATGAAAAACCATGTTTGATCCCTATAATGCATACCCTGACTAGACCCAACGACCGCAACCGCTTCATCTGGATCTGCAAAGTTCGTTTGTTTGGGGTATTAGACACGAAGAGTTAATGTTTGTATTCTTGCCTTTTAGTACTTTTAGTACGCCATAAGGAATCTTATGTAGCTGTGCATGGTCTTGTTTACCTATTTGCCCTAATGGAGCCTTCCATCCTGAACGATTAACTAATCTACGTATTTTTTGTTTATAGGGATGTTTTTCTATACAGCTTTTTCCGTGTAGTTAAATAGCGAACAGTGCAGTGGTGTCCTGCGGCGTCCGCTCTACTTTGTAAGACATTAGGCATGAATGGATTAACCCTTTCAGCATCATTCAAAACTGTAGCGCACGACATTCTTAGTTTATTTTCAGAAAACAATAAGGCTTGGCACTCATGTAAATCATAATGTCATGTATTATTTTCTCTCAAAAGCAATACGAGAACAACGAAAATGTACAGTATGTACCTGTATTAAGCAAGCACCTGAAGGAAAGCCAAAAGGTGGTTGCTTAAAACGGGCGCTTGCTTAATACAGGTAAAGTTACACTTATTTTACTTTTTATGGGATCTGAAAACATGGCCTTTAAAAATTAACAAAAAAAAAAAAAAAAAAAAAACACACCAGGGCCCAGTTGTTCAAAGCGTCGTTAGCTAAACGAGCTCGTTAAGGGTCATTTTGTTAACAGAAAAAATGTGAGTAGCTACTCACATTTTTTCAGCAAAAAAAAGTCAGCATATTTGCGAATCACTCGATGTAAATTTTAACGAATCGTTAACTAACGAAATAGTTAGCTTTGAACAACTGGGCCCAGATCGCACTTCGCTTACCTTAGCAACCATTGCATTGTTTCTTACCTTAATAGCTATTACATTGTCGCTTACCTTAGCAATTGTTACATTATCGCTTATCTTAGCAGCTGTTACATTGTCGCTTACCTTAACACGTGCTACATTATTGCTTACCTCAGCAGTTGTTTCAATGTCGCTTTCATCAGCAAATTTTACAGGCAGACAAAACTTTTTCTTTTGTTTAATTTTTTTCCTGATAAAAACAGGGTAGGTGGAAGCAAAGTATTTTTTTTTGTTGTTTCAAATTTTATTCGAAATAAAGCAAATCAAAGGCCAAGACTTCATTTACAGATATACGGACAAACAAAAATATCATAGCCCTGCATTTTGTGAAAGCTTCAGACAAGATTAACAATTTCTTTAGATTATTGAGACTACAAAATATATAATAACCATCAACATATGGCTGTCTTTGCTTCTTTCCCTATGGATATTGAGACCAGTTTCTGGGATCTGTACATCTCATTTCTGAAAACTGCTCATCTTTTTTTACTTTACATTACACAGATGTGATTGTGTAGTGATTCTTGGTCTCGATCATTCCATAAAGTTTCATCCAGATAGGAAATACAAGCAACAACACACCATCAATGAAACTTCTTTTAAAATGGTTGTTAATCATTTAAAATTAATCTTATTCCTTTAAATTCCCAGACAGTTCAAGAACAATACCTGTTGCATGACAGTACAGAATGCCATAGATATTAGAAAGTTATCATGTTAGAAAGTCTGTGATGAAGATCCTGTTAAGATCCACCTCAAAAGGGGAAAGTGGATACAATCTGCTCCTTAAAACTATTTAAAACACATTCTGGGTACTGGTTAGAACTGCCTTGTCGAGGCAGATGTAACATGTACCCACATCGTTGTTATGGGTAGAAATAAGAAAAAATCTAATTTCCACGTCCGAAAGTTTTCATATTACAGCCATAAAACCATATCATTTCACATTCATGTAAGTGCATAAACATAACACAATAACCATTGGAGACAATCATTTGATTTTTTGTTAGAAGCTTGACGGTTTAGTCAATACAACTGAGGTTGTATCGAGTCATTCACTTTGCTTTTGACAATGCTTTTCCTGGGTAGGCTTATACATAATCAGTACAGTGCACACTCTTTTGCCAGAAACTGACCACTGCCCTTCTTGAATTTGTTTTTTTGGTTTTACGACTCTTTCAATATTATTTCACTTATTTTGAGCCAATCGTTAATGAAAGATGGGCGAAAACCGAAGTACCCGGAGATAACCCACCTGCACACCCGTTGCAGAATTAAGCATCTCACGTGTGGCCCTAGCAAGGTTCGAACCTACAGCAATGAGAGACCTTACGATTAAGAGACAGCGCTCTTACGTACTAGGCCATACCCTTCTTGAATCAGCAGAAGGGAGAGAATATGTGCCATCTTTTTCATTCACGCGGTGTTAAACAATATCCGGGTTCTTTATTGATATCATTGTCATCTTGACGCATGCATTCTATAGATGATTCATATGTAAAGCGTCTCAGATGCTCAAGAAAGATAATGCCGTACTTCGGAATATACCGACACACTAAAAACTACCGAAAAGTAACGAAAGAACGACACGACACAAAGCGGAAAATTCGTTCGGTCGGACATAAATATAAAGGGTCGGGCGCTGTTATTTTTATTTTTTATTACATTTTCAGCAGTGATTTACTGAGATTTATCAGCGAATTATAATCTATAATTCACAGGGTGAATTATTTCACTTCGAACATTTGACGTCATGATTGCTAGGCGACGTTGCTGACGTAGTTAGTAACAACAATAACAATAGTTGACGCTTCGCGGAAAATTTGATAAAATTATGGAAATCAGACTGCAATTTTAACGTCCGGTTGGCGTTTCTGAGGTAAGACTTGCAACACAAATATAAAGTATGATTTTCTTGATAATCCAGTTCAACTTTCGTTACATTTTTGCGTCTGTATTTCAAGCACAGGGTGATTTTTGCATTAAAGTAAAAACAAGATGGCGACTGATTTTCAAACTAAACCACGCCTCTTGAAATTCATGCACTGACTGGAACTATTTTGGTAGGAAATTATATCGTCTAAATGTAAAAATTCAAAGGTAAAGCTCGTTTTTTACGCGCAAGCCTTAGAACACTAGAGAATTGTTTCTCCGTAATCGATCCAAACAACCAAATAAACTCTATTTTATTTTTTGATTATAAAAAATTGACAAGTCGGAGGTCAGAAACAGGGTCGGTCGGGTAAGTAGAAACACAGCTATTTTTTTAGGCCTTAGCAGCTGTTATATTGTCGCTTACCTCAGCAACTGCCACGTTATTGTTTACCTTTACAGCTGTTACATTGTCGCTTACCTTAGCCACTGTTACATTATCGCTTACCTTAACAGCCTTTACATTGTTGCTTACCTTAGCCACTGTTACATTATCGCTTACCTTAACAGCTGTTACATTGTCGCTTACCTTAGCAACTGCTACATTATTGCTTACCTTAGCAGCTATTAGATGGTCGCTTACCTTAGCAACTGTTAAATTACCGCTTACCTTAATTGTTTCTCACCTTAGCAACCGTTACAGTGTCGCTTACTTTTGCAGTTGTTACATTTTCTTTTACTTTAGCAACTGTTACATTGTTTCTTACCTTAACACCTGTTTTACATTGTCGCCTACCTTAGCAACTGTTACATTGTTTCTAACCATAGAAGCTGTTAGATGGTCAATTATCTTAGCAACTGTTAAATTGTCGCTTACCTTAATAACTGTTACATTGTTTCTTACCTTAGCAGGCGTTGCAGCGTCGCTTATATTTACAATTGTTACATTTTCTTTTACTTTAGCAACTGTTACATTGTTCCTTACCTTAGCAAGTGTTACATTGTTTCTTACCATAGTAACTGGTAATTTGTCGTTTACCTTAGCAACTGTTACGTTTTCTCTCACCTGTGCCACTGTAACATTGTTTCTTACCTTAGCAACTGAAACATTGTCGCTTAACAACTATTACATTTTCTTACCTTAGCAAATATAACATTATTTCTTACCTTTGCAACTTTTATATTGTCACTAACCTACACTACTGTTACGTCGTTTCTTGCCTTAGCAACTGTTACATTCTCCCTTACCTTAACAACTGTTATATTTCTTTCTTACCTTAGCAGCTGTTACATTGTTTCTTACCTTAGCAACTGTTACATTGTCTCTTCCTTTGTTTCTTGCCTTAGCAATTATTACATTGTTCCTTAACTTAGCAGCTGTTACATTGTTTCTTATCTTAGCATCTGTTACATTGTTTCTTACCTCAACAACTATTACATTGTTCCTTAATTAAGCAGCTGTCAAATTGTTGCTTACCTTAGTAGCAGTTACATTCTCGCTTTCCTAAGCAACTGTAACAGTTTTTCTTACCTTAGCAGTTGTTACATTGGCGCTTACTGTAGCAACTGTTTCTTTGTTTCTTACTCCACCAACTGTTAATTTGTCACTTAACTCAGCAACTGTTACATTGTCGCTTACCTTAGCAAATGTTACATGATTTCTTACCTTAGCAGCTGTTACTTTGTTGCTTATCTTATCAGTTATTACATTGTTTCTTACCTCGGTAACTGTTTCATTCTTACTTACTTTTTAGAAACTATTAACTTGTTTCGTACCTTAGCAATTGCTATATTGTTACTTAATTTAGCAGCTGTTACACCGTTTCTTACTTAGCAGCTATTACATCGTCGCTTACCTTAGCAACTGTAACATTGTTTCTTACCTTAGCAACTGTTACATTGTCGCTCACCTTAGAAAGTATTATATTGTTGCTAACATTAGCAACTGTTACATTGTTTCTTACCTTAGCAGCTGTTACAGTGATGCTTACCTTAGCAACTGTTACATTGTTTCTTATCTTAGCAGCTGTGACATTCTCGCTGACCTTTGCAATTTGTACATTGTTACTTACCTTAGCAACTGTTACATGGATTCTCTCCGTAGAAACTGTTACATTTTTACTTACCTCAGCAACTGTTATATTTTTTCTTACCTTGTTTTGTTGTCGCCTACCTTAGAAGCTATTATATTTTTGCTTACCTTAGCAACTGTTACATTGTTTCTTACCCTAGCAGCTGTTACAAAGTCGCTTACCGTAGAAACTGGTACATTTTTGCTTACCTTAACAGCTGTTACATTCTCGCTTACCGTAACAACTGGTACATTCTTACTTACCTTAGCAACTGTTACATTGTTACTTGCCTCAGCAACTGTTAAATTGTTTCTTACCGTAGCAACTGTTACATTGTTTCTTAGCTTAGCAAATGTTCTATTATTCCTTACCTTAGCAACTGGTACATTGTGTCTTACCTTAGCAACTGTTACACTGTCGCTGATCGTAGTAACTGTTATATCGTTTCTTACCTTAGCACCTGTTACATGTTTTCTTGCCTCACCTTGTTATATTGTCGCTTATCTTAGCAACTGATACATTGATTTTTATCTTATCAACTGTTAACACATTGTTTCTTACCTTAGCAGCTGTTACATTGTTTCTTACCTCAGAAGCTGTGACTTTGTCGTTTACCTTAGCAACTTTTACATTGTGTATTGCCTTTACAACTGTTGCTTCGTTCTTTACCTCAGCAGCTGTTACATCGTTTCTTACTTTAGCAACTGTTACATTGTTTATTACCTCAGAAGCTGTTTCATAGTCGCTAACCTTAGAAACTGTTTCATTGTTTTTACCTTATGAACTGTCACATTGTTTCTTATCTTAGCAGCTGTTACATTGTTTCTTACCTTGCCAACTGTTACTTTGTTTCTTAGCAGCTGTTACTTTGTCGCTGACCTTAGCAACTATTACACTGTTTCTTACCTTAGCAGCTGATAGAGTGTAGCTTACCTTAGCAACTGTTACATTGTTGCTAGTAGTGACAACATTAGACGGAGGTGGCTTTTGAAGTATACGCCTCTGACTTGTAGGTACAAAAGGTTCGGTGGTAGCATTAAGCTTCGTTCGTCCTTTTTGTTCAACACCAATTTCCTTCAATCCCTCTCCTGAAGCGTGTCTAAAATATAATAGCAACCAAACTATAATATGTATCACATTCAGACAAAATGATGTCACTGACAACTGTCACTACGGTTGGTTTCATTGTGCAATTCATTACCAGAAATAGATTTATGTTACACAACACCGCTTTACTGTTATAAGAAAAGTGAGGGCATAGATCAGTCTAACCGTCGACGCAGGTTGCCTTATTTATTTATTTATTTATTTATTTATTGTTTCATAATCAGCATGTCATATGCCACTAAATCATATCTGATTGACAACACGCATGAACAAAATACTGTAACTGTAACCTATTGATACCAACAACTTAAATCCTTTTGTGAAGCTGACATTTTATTGAACCATAAATATTTCTTTTAATATGTAGTTGCGGTCATGGTACCAAAGCCGTAATTATTTGAATCTACAAAAATATCTACGTAAATATTTGAATCTACAAAAATGAAGTGAATGGGACTGGATATACGTTCAGAAAAACAACGCCGTAAAACTGTTTTAGCGATTTTTCTGTAAAGGGATTTTGCTTCCAAGAATATGCGTTGATTCAATTTTGTGAATATGTTCGTTGCTCTCAAAGGTCAGTCCTTTCAGAACCTATTTATCTTCACTAAAGCTGGTGTTAGGGACCTGTGGCGGCCTTAAAACATCTCCCCGTTTATATTTTCTGACGCTTTATGATTATTGAGCCCATCCGGGATGTATGAGAGTTTCTATGAGGGTCACTGATGAGGCCTATTTGGCCGAACCTAGCTAGTCTGGCCCAAAATCTTCACACCTAAGCTGATTTAAATTTTTGTATTCATTGCTCTCAAGGGTTATTCCTTTTAGAATATGTTTGATGCAGATGATCTCCTATGGAGACAACTGGCATGAAAAGTCAACACCTATGTTCTGGGGAAAAGAAGAAAAATGTCATCAATTTATCGTCTGCTAAATCTGTCATGCAAGTGGTAAAGATAAAAAAGTATTACTCATGTGTTCTGGTTATTTGTGCATCTGTAGCAGTGAGGATGTGTTTGTCTTCAGTGTCTACAGCCCCTGTACTGTCATCCTTTGCGTTTTCGTCTCGTGTGTTTGCTGGTTCATTCTTGTACGTTATCCTTGGTTCTGTGTATATTTCAGTCGCATCGATATCATCACCAACTGCGTCAACATCTTCTTCACCAGGTGTCAAGGTGTTATCGCTGTCATCATCATCATCCTCATCATGTATTTCCACTGGACTTTCCCGATTGCCAACGAGTTGTTGTAATGCGTTCCTGTCGTCAATGATGGTGCTGCTAGGATATCTGTTATGGGTTGCTACGGCTGCCGGCTTTTTCAAGATCGTTTCATGTGTTAGAGTTTCTGTCGACTGACCATCACTGCTGAGACAGGTTGTATGGACGATCAGCCTTTCATCTACATAAGGATTGGCAGTTGCCTGCTGAATTATTGGCACCGGCGTTTTCTGTAGAGTTTCGCAGCCATCTAATTCCAAATGTGACGTTGAAACTATTTCCCCATTCTTCTCGAAAGGAATATCTTTGTTGACCTCTTTTGGCCCTATCTTGCTAACTTCTTTTGAGTGGGTTTCTTCTTTTGCTGCGTGTGTCAGACATTTGTGGCCTACAGGTGAATTGGGTTTCAATTCATCTGAAGGCCACAAATGTCTGACACTTTCAAGCTTTTCGATGAGGCGATTTTCGTCTTCGGATATATCCGACGCTTCTTGCAGATTAATACTTGAATCTGACTCGTCGGTGGCTACGACAACAGTTTTCTTTACAACGGAAACCTCAGCATCGAGATCCCCTAAGTATGCTCTGTACAAATTAAGGTATGTGTTCACAAAGTCGGTAGGGTTCTGTAGGGTGAGTGCACAGTTAAATGTGTCTGTGTATGGCTTATCATAAACATCTGTCACAGCTGATATATTCAGTTCATTTTGTAAGCCAGTAAACTTTCTGAAAATAAACAACATATATGTGGGTCGCAATGTGAGAAATGTACCTCATGATATATGCATCCAGAGAAAGGTTTATTAGCGTGTGCACCCGTGCAGTCTGAGCAGTCTCCGTTGACTATCTGAAGAAGCCTTAGATTCTTTGTTTTCTAACGATCCGGCAGCAAAGACTGTTCAGATTGCTCGGATCCGCCGGCTGACATGAGAGCCCCACCCCCACCCCTTACTCCCAGCTGATATGTTTAAGTCCCCGTAGTTTTCCTACTGATCGTTTCAATGCGTTTTCTCTTTTGCAGTTCTTCTTCGTGCGTCGACTGTTTCATATATGACGTTTGTTTTGTCATTATTTGTTCCTCATCTCTCCTTCTTTTGGGGCTTCGGGAAAGCTGTGTTTTGTGATTGTTGCATTTCCTGGGTATTTTCATCTAGAGCTTCGCTTGTACATATCTTTATATGCAGACACTTACTGAATTTTCGTGAGTCCTGGGTCCTGCTAAAAACGTTTTAATATGCGAAATGTGACGCATAGGTAACAAAATCACTGTATATAGGTATAGTTTCTCAAGCCGTGGCTCATTTATACTACTTATTAAAGGAAACTGATACACTTTCAAGGAAGGCAACTCTGGTAAAATTGTTTGTCCTCCTTCTGAATAGGGGTTTACTCTATAAGGAAATAATTTACTCCTAAATTATTAATTAAAGCTGGTTGTATAAGACATCATGGTACGCCATTGATAAGATTGACATCACTGAAAGAAATGACATCACAAAACATCACGATATTGTTATCACAATATGGCGGACGTCTGTAATCGAAGTGACTGCGTTATCAAAAACCCTCTTTTGGAAATGAAAGAAAAGAATCTATCATAGGTGTGAGGGACAGATAGAAAATCCGTCCCTCGGGATACATTTTGACATCACTCGGCAAGCCTCGTGATGCCAGACAGTAACCCTCGGGGCGGATTTATCTATCTACCCCTCACGCCTATGATACATTCTTTTATTCTTGCATACCGGATAAGGATTTCCGCAAATTACACTGGTGACAGCAAATCTTATCTCACACACCCTTATCCATCCCGTGAGAAAGATAAAAATCGAGAATTTTCACGTGTTTGATATACACTGGTTTTAAAGGTTGTCACGGTACGCCATCGTTAACGTTGACGTAATTGAACGTAATGAAGTCACTGAACGTCATGGTATTGTCATCACAATATGGCGGACGTTTGCAATCGAAGTGACTGCATTATAAAAAAAAAACACTTTCGGAAATGAAAGGTATGCAAGAAAACGAATCTATCATAGGTGTGAGGGACAGATAGAAAAAATCCTTCCTTTGGGATCACAGTCTGACATCACTTGGCAAGCATCGTGATGCCAGACAGTAACCCTCGGGCGGCTTTTTCTATCTAACCCTCACATCCATGATAGAATCTTATATTATCACATACCCATGTACATGGGATCGAGAAACACCTGTGTTTTCTTGTCAGCGGTAAAATCGATCCCATCGGATGAGCGTTGCTTTATACGAGACAGCTCACACGCGACGTTGCTATATACAAGACAACTCACACGCGACGTTCATGTCATGACGTTCAAAATTGTTATCGGATGACGCCTGGTGGCATTAGGATGTGAAACCTCGATTCAAATTTTTAAACCCTTTAACTTCTTTATTAGTGAACAAAAACATCAAGTGTGACTATCCGTTGTCTTCGTTGAAATAAAAGGAACATTTTGGTAACAAATTTAGTTGGTTTTGTTGAAATTTTAATTTTCGCCATTTTGTTCCGGCATCTCCGTGTGAGCAACGAGAGAAGAGGGCACTGTTTTCTTGATGGCATGTAAGAAAAAGAGTCGATCACTCATTTTCAGTGACGACAAGAAAATGCCAACCCCCGGGTCCACCGTTCCAGTGGGAAACTCCGCAAACCTCGTTTCCCACTGGAATGTTGAACCCTCGGGTTGGGATTTTCCTGTCCCCACTGAACATCAATAATGGATTCTGTTTTTCTCTGGTAATACTTTGATATCTAATTCTCAATAGCATTATGTATCAAACTAGGAACAGCTACATTTCGTTTGGATACAGTATTTTCTTATACCAGAAACAGGATCAGTTTATGAACTATAGGGTTCGTATGCCAACTTACAGTCTCGGATCAAAGGGATTGTTATAATGAGAGTAGGGATTCCGGCCATAACCCACAGTCTTCGCGTCTTCATAGAAGGCGTTATATACCTGAAGTAGAAATATTGTGTTAGATAATATCAGAATTGCTCTTTCAATGACACTTGATTCTACATATAAAGCACGGTCGTAGTGCTCATTACGCAAATTACGCATATGCGTAAGGAAAAAGAATAAATAAAGAGCCAGCGCCTAACATAACTTTTTAGTTTAAACACATTTTATTTGTATACATTCTAACACATATTTACATATAGTCATACATGGAAACAACAATATCTAGAGAGAATGTTCAATTTTTGTTGTTAATATGATTTTTATTTGATCGAGTGAAGTGAAAAAAAAAATGTATATTTCATGTGTGGTAAAGCAAGGAATAAATATACATTTTTTTCACTTCACGAGATGAAATAAAAGTCATATTCATGACATTTCGCTTCTAATGAAATTCATTTTCAGAGCACTTGTTAAGAACGAGTATTTGATTACAATTCATGGATAATTTTCCCAATTTCTCCTCAAAACATATGTTGTGAGTTCTCATTAGAACTGCTTCGATGAGGTGCTTCTAATGAGTACAATATATGTTTTTGTGGAGAAATAAGGAAAATATTTTCCTGATATAGTATCCGAGAAATATCACCAAATACTCCTTCCTAATAAGTTCATTGCATTAAATTTTTTTGAATTTCATGAACATTAGACAGATTCAGGTATTCAGTCTTTGAAAGCAATTTTGCTGACTATCAGCATGGTTCGAGCGTTGTTAGAGGTCTTCCGAGATCCAAACAGTCCAATTTATCCACGAAGTTTTCAGTAACCTGGATAAAGTGGCAGTATATACATTGGGGACATATTAAATTATTATGCACAATGCCAATGCGTTTGATAAGGTACCACACAGGATCATATTACATTAATTGGAAAGCCATGGGGTCAGATGATCCACAAGCAAGTTGATTCTCATGGTGCTTTGGGCGCTTTTTAACGACTTCATTACGAAAACACGCTTATTCAAATATACTGAAATTTTTACCAACAAAAAATGAAAATTTTCAGATAAAAAATTCTGATAATTTTTTATATTTCTGCTCAAAACATAGATTGTGATACTCGTTAGAACCGCCTCGACGAGGCGGTTCTAACGAGTACCCACGATCTATGTTTTTGAGCAGAAATAAGAAAAATAATATATACCCCTGTAAACCCTTGTTTTACTATATGAAAGTGGGGTTTAAGGGTGGGGGTCAAACATATAGGCATGTTTTCACGATGTGTAGTTATAGATGATCAACTCGCAGGTGCGGTCCCAGTTTTATCCGGAGTGCCCCAAGGTTCGGTCATGTGATCGCTACATTTCCTTATTTGCATAAATGATCTTCCGAATAATATCAGGGCTTCAGTTGTGTTTTTTTTTTTTTTTCTATAGGAACATCCACTTAATACAGAATTGCTACACCTTACAAGGTCTTCACAGAAATAATTTGTGAAACCTATTTATTAACCCATTTTAGACAAAATAAACTCCTCCCACACTGTATACTGAAAGAGTCGAATTTCTGTTTTAGGTATGTCAGGGTATGTCAGGGTGTGTGATTTAGATATTCCTAGAATAAAATGGTTAAACGATATGCAAACAGTTGAGATATTGATCGAGTTAGAAAAGGGACGGAGCCTAACATTGTGCAAGCGCATTAGAGAGATTCCGAAGTTGAAAGCTTAAATTTTAACCTGCAGATTATAATTTTTGTTACCAAAAATTTCAATCAAATTATCTCCCTCAATATGTTCTACGAATCATTCGAAATGCAGAAAATTAAGATTATAAAATTAATCCCTGAACAAGATTTAAACTAAAGGGCACAAGTATAGTAACTTAGAACCACTGTTTTCACAGATTTCTTACCTTGTTTTCTCCGGTCGTCAGATGCCTATGTGGAGGTAAACAAATGAATTCTGCCTCATAGAAAAACCTGAAAAATATATTTACCCTTAGTATTCGGAATGAAACCAGTGCAAACAGTACAGACCTAGATCAGACGTCGTAGAACGCGGCGTCTGATCAGGTCTACACTGTTTGCAACTCATCTAGAATCAACAGATAGTGAAATGGACGTCTATAGTTTTATGTATGTTTTAGTTTAGCATGCTGTGTAAAATTTCAGCAGACAAGAAACATTTTTTCCCAGAAGTTTTCTCCTTAGGGGACAATTTGCATGAAATGTCAAAACTTTTTTTTTTTTTTTTTTTGGGGGGGGGGGGGGGGGGGGGGAGAGGGGGTGGGGGGGTGGGCGGGGGAAATAACATCAGTTTGTCGTCTGCTGTATTGGCCCTGAAAGGGGTAAAGGTTAATGGTTAAGTATTATACAGAAAAATAATTTAGGCGCCATTTCAGTGCACCTTATTCCTTATCACCGTACAAAAGATCCAAGAATTAACACGATTTTCTAAGGTTTCATATTTGGTCAGTCTTGCATAACGCATTTGCTCGAATTTCTAGATCTTACTGATGCCGTAGACCAAGAAGAAGACGTAAATTTTGGTTTGGACGAGAGTGAAACTTTGGTTTGGACGTAGAGTGAAACTTTGGTTTGGACGTAGAGTGAAACTTTGGTTTGGTCGTAGAGTGAAACTTTGGTTTGGGCGTAGAGTGAAACTTTGGTTTGGACGTAGAGTGAAACTTTGGTTTGGTCGTAGAGTGAAACTTTAGTTTGGGCGTAGAGTGAAACTTTGGTTTGGACGTAGAATGAAACTTTGATTTGGACGTAGAGTGAAACTTTGGTTTGTACGTAGAGTGAAACTTTGGTAAAAAGAACAGCCAGTGGAACAAGAACAGCTATTGGAACAGTCTAGAATTATGTTTGGAGGTCCTCCAAACATAATTCTAGACTGTTACAATTATCGAGGGTTGACTTCTTGAGAAAAATGCCTGGTGAGAACACAAAATTACGTGTAGTTCCAGTTACCCAGGGTGTTCGAGCCATCAGTGTTCTGCTTATATAAAATCCAGTGTACATATTTATATATATTTATGTCTGTAAGACATTTGACGTAGTTCTGCAGTTACGAAACAGCAGGTAAAATGTATGTATTTATCAAAGACATTTAATGGTAGGGAACGGATATGTAAATGGTTTCGATATATGAAGCAAACGTCGTTTCACAGTGGTTTTGTGCACTGGCCTTTGGTGTTAGATAGATCCCCACTCGGGTTGAGATTTTTTTTTTGTTTGTTTATTTTAGTAATGTGTGTATCTTTTAAGTTCCAAATCACGTTTGTTGATACAGTCGAACCTCGATGGCTCGAACACCGATGGCTCGTTTACCATGGCAAATTCGAACTCGTTTTTGAGTCCCTACGAAATTCTTCCGATAGCTCAAGAAAACAAATATTTAAGGAATTTTCTTATTTTATCATGAAATTGTATGTTGTGTGTACTCATTAGAATCGTCACATCGAGGCGATTCTAATGAGTACACTCAACATACAACCACTGTGTAGAAAATCGAAAAGATTTCCCTAAATTATCGCTATTTGCTTCCTGAACTGGTGCCATGATTAACCCTCAGTGGCTCGAACTACCCATGTCTCGAACGAATTTCCATGGTCCCAAAGATGTTCGAGCCATTGAGGTTCGACTGTAGTTGTCATGTACGAGTAAGTACGGTAATACTTGTTCTTTGTAGGATGTGATGCAAAGGTTACTACCATCCTCTATTGATACAGATTGCATCATGAGTTGAAGCACTGTGTGTTTGTAGGATGTGATGCAAAGGTTACTACCATCCTCTATTGATACAGATTGTATCATGAGTTGAAGCACTGTGTGTTTGTAGGATGTGATGCAAAGGTTACTACCATCCTCTATTGATACAGATTGCATCATGAGTTGAAGCACTGTGTGTTTGTAGGATGTGATGCAAAGGTTACTACCATCCTCTATTGATACAGATTGTATCATGAGTTTAAGCACTGTGTGTTTGAAGTACTCAACATTTTTACTGAACATTGTAGTTATAGCAAGCAGCATAGTGGCGTTATTTTGATTTACAACAATAACATCATTTCGCATAGACAAATGTGGATGACGAAGGACCAGATCTGGCTCCGAGGTTATAAAACTTTTTTCATACTCAACTCAGCTGAGCATGAAATTTGTCCTGCTAATAAATCTCAAATTACTAACAATTGCATTCTTGCTAAACATAGCTGGGCATGAAATTTTCTCTGCTAATAAATATGAAAATGCCAACTATTGTTGGCATTTTCATATTTATAAGCAGAGAAAATTTCATGCTCAGCTGAGTTGAGCATGAAAAAAGTTTTATAACCTCGGGCAAGGACCTTCGCTGTCCTCGAATATTCTACATTTTATTATCTTTTTTTTTTTTTTTTTTTTTTTTTGTAAGCGGACAGAGAAGGCCCTGGTGAGTGTATGATGCATAGGCTGATCTGTCAAGTTCGTCATAGCCTTATGTAATTTGACCCTTTTTCATGGTTGACTAATATAGTTGTTGTTGTTGTGCAGATTTTTAACGCTACCAGTCACTCGAGGCACATGGACACATCGGCGAATGTGTTACATGTATGTGCATGCATTTGTACATCCTTACTTTCTTGGATCATTGGCAAGTCCAGTAAGAGCTAGGTGTACTAAATACTTTTTTTTCTCGACTCCAGAGGGATTTGAATCTGCAACTTTCCACTTGCACGCCTCAGGCCACCCAGCCCGACTAATATCATAATTTTCTTTTACGGGGACTACATAAAAAACTTTATAGTGCTAATCACAAAAGCAGCAGACGAAGATTTTTTCAGCGAAAATAAGGCTTGACATAAAGCTTAAATTGTTGGTTGGTTGGCCTAGCAGATGATTCACATGAAATGCCAGTTCTTATTTTCGCTGAAAAATAATAAAATGTCCGCTACAATCGTGCTTAGCACTTTTAGGATTAACAAACCTTTCAGAATTGTCGACTGGTTCAGTTTGCTTGTTAGTTTCTCTCTTATCAGGTTGTGTTTCACTGTTACACTGTAGCAAACTATCAACAGAAATCGACATTCCGGTCGAGAAGCGTACTCGTCGATTTTTCTTCTTTTTCCTTTTGATTTCATCTTCTCCGGTGTCTTCAAATTTTATACATGCCAAAATATCCGCGCTTGTAAATTTTTCTAGTCTCTTATTCGTCCTAATGTAACGCTCTTTTATTGCTGCACATGTCGACGTGAAATGATCGCAAACCCATATGCCGTCACTGTAATCAATTAAAGCTAGATTTGGCTCAACAGAATAAGGTTTCGACAAATTTTCTATCCCATATTTTGAATGAAATTCGCCTTCGACTTCGTTAAAGGCTTCTCCAATTACGTCAACTGCCATCGCAACATTACTTAACAAACTTCATGATTTACGCCATGACAGACGCCATTTTTATGACGTCACATGTAAACAAAACTAAACACTGGCAATGACGTTAGTCAGCTTAATTGATTGCGGGAATGAAGCTACCGAAGAAATGCAGTTGTTAGTGACTAACCCAAAGTTGTTTAGAAATTCTTTTTTCTTCCTTTTTTCTCTTTACCATCACTACAGTCGGTCGTATTCGACCATTACATGCAGGAAGCTGGTTGAACAGCTCGGCAAGAGGATTGCAATTATTATGTATCATTATTGTTATTTTTGTTGTCTTAAATTTATTTGACCAGTATTTGCTTTCACGAAAGCTAAATGTCCGCGCGCCTGCGTGCGTGCGTGCGTGTGTGTATGTGTGTGTGTCGGGATAAGAGGGGCTTTAAACGGTCTGAAAAAATACATACATGTCTGAAGAAAAAGAATTACATGACAATTGTGAGTACATGTGGCCCGAAATAGTTTGAACTCTTTGGTAAACAAGACCTGTCACCAGACAGGATAACTCGCCTGAAACAAATAGTATGATTTGAAAACTAGCTAAGAAAATACAAGATCTTAAGAACTTTGAGGTAAAGTTTAAGATAAAATTTCTAAGTCTGTGACATTGACCTCTAAGTTATAGGGTGGGAATAATGCTGAATAAACCTTTGGACCAATATCTTTAATCGTGCTAAATATAAAGTAAATCCATACAAGGAATTAAAAATTAAAATCTTTGACGCAAAACTTTAACATAAATTTCTAAGTTCGTGACCTTGCCCTTTAGGTCATAATTAGGGGTGGGGATAAGGCTGAATAGAATTTTGGACCAATATCTATAGTCATACCAAATATAAAGTAAATCCATGCAAGGATTTAGAAATGAAGAGATCTTAAAAACTCTGACGCGAAACTTTAACATAATTTCTAAGTATGTAACCTTGACCTCTAATTCATCAGCAGGAGTGAGTATGGTGCCGTATAAAAGTTTGGATCAATTTCTATAGTCATGCCAAATCAAAGTAAATCCATGCAAGGATTTAGAAAGTAAGAGATCTTAAAACTTTAACATAAATTCCTAAGTCCATTACCTTGACCTCTAGGTCATAAGCAGGGGTTGGGATATTGCCGAATAAAATTTTGGAAAAAGTAAATCCATACAAGGATTTAGAAATTAAGAGATTCTAAAATCTTTGACGCAAAAATTTAACATTTTTCTCCTAAGTCCGTGACCTTGACCTCAAGGTCATGAGCAGGTGTGTGGATAGGGCTCAAAAATTAGTACTAACATCTAAAGTCATACAAAATATAAACAAAATCAATCTCAGGATTTAGAAAATATAAGATCTTAAACACTTTAAGGCAAAACTTTTAACATAAATTTCTAAGTATGTGTCCTTGACCTCTAGGTCATAAGCAGGGGTGGGGATAGTGACAAATTAAATTTTAGACCAATATCTATAATCATGCTGAATATAAAGTAAATCCATGCTAGAATCTAGAATGAAAAAAATCTTAAAGACTTTGACGCAACACTTTAACATAAATTTCTAAGTCCGTGACCTTGACCTCTAGGTCATAAGCAGAGTTTAGATTAATCATATTTTATTGCATATAACCAATGCAAAGGGGTCGGGCCACAAGTTCTCACAAACACAAGTTCTCACAACACACAAGTTCTCTCATAAGTAGAGGTGGGGACAGTACGGAATCAAGTTTAGGACCAATATCTATTACTATGCCATACATAAAGTAAATCCATGCAAGAATTAAGAAATTAAGAGATCTTAAAAACTTTGACGCAAAACTTTAACTTAAAATTTCTTCTGTCTGTGACCTTGACCTCTAAGCCTTAAGCAGGAAAGAGGATAGTGCCCAATAAAATTTTGGACCAATATAATATATGTATCGTACCAAATATAAACAAAACCATCTCAGGATTTAAAAAAAATTTAAGATCTTAAAAACTTTAACGTAAAACTTTAATATTCTTGTTAACGCTGATGCCGCCAACGCCGACGCCGACGCCGACGCCGACGCCGACGCCGGAGGTAGTGTAATAGCACTTCCTGTACTTTCGTACAGGCGAGCTAAAACAATTAGAAAATGTCGGCAGAACATGTACGTCTGGAAAACTTTCAAACCATCACTTGAGAACATCGCACCACATTAGCATTTTAAATGTATTTAATTCACGAAACTTGGCGAAACGGTCTCTCACATCCAGAGATGTTCAATCCCATCAAATTTGTTGATGCTCCTGTCCTTAGATACAGCTCAAATTGCAATTGTTTGCCAAAGGCCATAACTCTGAAAATATTGCACCATAGCATCCAATCTGTTGCCTCTGTTGGTTTAGAAAATATGGCCCGGACAGGGTCCATATCTTTGGAAATATTTTACATCACATGGTCCATTTTTTTTTGCACAGAACACATTGGCAGCCTAAAGTGTATAACCAAACCTAATTTGGTGATAATTCCTGAATCTATTTAGAAGATATAACCCGGACACAGATTTTGAACTAAATGACCTGTTGATTCGTGTGTCCTAATTATTCCCCCCATCCAACGTGATAGGCTGATGGGGAACTGATGCATTCTCTCTCTCTCTCTCTCTCTCTCTCTCTCTCTCTCTCTCTCTCTCTCTCTCTCTCTCTCTCTCTCTAAATTCGAATAAAATACCAAACCCCATTTTTAATACCCATGATGTAAAAAATAGTCTGTATAATTTAATCATATACGACCTGTTGATTTACATGTAATCACTTATTTATAATTATTTTCTGTCAATTTTGCTAATGTACAACGTCATGAATAGATTCTAAAAAGGAATGACCAAGCTGGCATTCTACATAAATCTATAGCGGGCCGTTATCGGCCCGTCAGCTACCCTGACGGGCCGAAAACGGCCCGCTATAGATTTATGTAGAATGCTTACTGGGGGGTCCTTGAGAGCAATGAACACAGTTGCAAAACTGAAAACAGCTGAAGTGTCATGTTTTCTGGGCCAGATTAGCTAGTTTCGGCCAAATAGGCCTCATCAGCGATCCTCGTACATATCTTCAAAACTTCCGGAAAGGGCTCAGTGATCACAAAGGACCTCAAACAATATGAACTACACTATAGTAAAGTAAAGGGGAGACGTTTTACGGTCCCATACGGCACTAACACCAGCTGTTACGTCAGTAAACCGTTACGTCAGGAAACACGTGTATTTCACGTCATGTTAACGCACGATGCTCAATGTTTCATCGAAGTGGTACACTAAATTTTCGGTAAGTTACTAACAAATCAGTTTTTTAGTTTAAAATTTTTCTGCCTAAATTCTATTTCGCCTTTGTTATATATAGATTGGCCTCTCGTACATTCAGAGATCAAACAGTCAGCGCAGGCTGATCAGTCTTCGCTGTCCGCCTGACATCCTCGGTAACCTAGGTATGACTCATTACGTTACTCTTCATTCTGATGAATGAAGTGTAACGTAATAGTTCACACCTGGGTTACCGAGGATATCCGCCTGAAGACGCTTTGGATCCTTGGCTGCCCACAGAGTACCCTGCGAAGACTGATCAGACTGCGTGGATGCAAGGGCTGGACGCATATGCAGTCTTGTAGGAAATGTGCTCTAGTTCAGGAGGTCGTGGGTTTGATCCCCGCCCGCATACTTACATGGAGTGACAATGTAATATTATCTAGGGTCGTTCTCTCTCTTCCGCTGATTCAAGAAGGGTAGCTGTCAGTTTCTTGCGAAAGAATGTGCACAAGTACTAAGAGGACTAGGCCTGCCCAGGAAAAGTGTTTAGGTAAACTGACCGGCTCGACATGACCCTGAATAGTGTTGACTGGGCCGTTAAACTCCAAACCAACCAACCGGTATTGTCTACGTTTTCAAATTGATTTCAACAATTTTTACACTCAGGCTTTCCCTGTAGCTGGTTTCCTGGTAACATTACCGTATTTACCCTGTGTATTGGGACACCTTAACTCCTTTCCAAACTTGTATTAAAATTTGAAAAAAAAAAGTTACAACCTAATGATGTGCCTAAAATAGTGCTGGATGAGTGGTAAACAGTGTGGACCCTGATCAGACGCCGCGTTCTGCGGCGTCTGATCTGTGTCTACACTGTTTGCCCAGGCCATTCTGTATATGAAAACGTCGACGATGAATATGGACATTTGTTCCTAACGTATCAAGTTATGTGAACCGGATACGTCCTCCAATTACACCGTACCCGTTTCTGTAGGTAATGTAAACAGTAATGGTTTTTGTCTCCTACTCAAGTTTGTTGGAGATCGATACAGTAAAACGAGAACCAGTGTATCGGATGTAAACAAATACACGTGTCTATACCCGTTAATAGGTCAGATTGCGTTATCGTTTTCATAAGATTTCATTTTGGTTGAGTGGCAAATAAATAAAGAGCAACCGAAAATGCGCGACTTGCGAATGGTCAGAGAAAACATGTTCAAATGAAAGTAAGTACCATCAATCATTAACATGATAAAACTTCTCTCCAGATGAAATGGTTTAGTATTCAGACATGGAATCGTTCGTTTGGCACAAATATTTATTAGAATCGCCTCAGAGAGGGAACCAAAACATTCTAAACAGTACCTGGTAGGCTAGTATCTGAGTTGGGACAGGAAAAGGAGAGTGAGTTGTTGTGCGAATATTGAAAAAAAAAAAAAAAAAAAAAAAATATTCTAAACTTTTAGCACCTTAATCTGGAACTGAGATTCGGGCCCTGCGCGGGAAACCTTGCAAGCAGGCATAGTAGACAGCAAAGTGACTATCAAGCACATGCATTTTGCACGAGCTTCATGCATGCATTTTGTGGGTCGTTTACCATGTTTACACGTCGTTGAGCACATATTTTATGTGAATTATATCTCCACCAGCCAGACATCACAGGGGCGGTTCCAGGATGATTTCTGAGCGGGGTTCGATTTGATAAAATTACCGTACTTACTGTCTGTATTCGGACAGAGACCTTAGCAAACAGTGTAGACCTAGATCAGTCTGATCAGAGTCTACACTGTTTGCTACTCATTCAGCAATTTTACACACACTTTGGCAGTAAAATGGACTTGTTGAAAAGAAGTAAAAGGCAAAGAGCAAGGGTGTGAATATTCAGGGTAAATATGGTATTCCAAATTTATCAGATTTCTCTAAAAATTCCCATGAAAATGAAATTCTAAGTTATAGCGGGCTCGAACCTCCTCTGAATCCGCCCCAGCATCACCTTTGAAAGATTTTTTTTTTCCTTTTTAAGAGTAGCCCCTATTTTAGAAGCAATTTTGTAGGGAGATTTATAGGTGTGCATAATCCTGCTCTGGCTACGCTACTGTCAAGGGGTAACCTAGAAATATTTTCTTATTTCTGAACGAAACCATACAAACGGTCACTTCCTAAAAACATTCACCTCCCTACAACAGCCAGTTTTTTCATCCTCGGCGAGGTGCTTCTTATAAGTAAACACAATAACTCGAACATCCTTAGGACCATGTAAATTTGTTCTAGACATGGGTAGTTCGAGCCACTGCGGGTTAATCATAACGCCAGGTCAGGAGGCAAATGCATATAATTTAGGGATGTTTTTTTCGATATTCTATTTAATAAAGGTATGTTTAGTGTATTCATTAGAATCGCCCCATATATTACAGACTTAATTCAGAATGGAGCTTTTCCGAGATAAACACTTGTATACCAAAGAGTACTATGAGAAAAAGCCAGTGACTCCAGAAGAGGAGACTTTAACACAGCAGCTGAACCTCACATCAGCAGAACCGGAAGAGGAAGAAGAAGGCAAGGAAATTCCTGGATTGGTCCTAGGACACGAAGTTCTAAATGGAAAAATTGTTGGACTGTATTTCTCGGCTGGATGGTGTCCGCCATGCCAACAGTTTACACCACAGTTGGGCGAATTATACGAAGAGCTTAAAAATAGAAACGCAAACTTTGAGGTGGTGTTCCTGAGCTTTGATAAGACTCCGGACGATATGGAGGCGTACTTCAGATCAAAACACAAAGATTGGTACGTCTTACCTTTCGACGACCCTCTCAAAGAGTAAGTAAATACAGTCGACTCTCGTTATCTCGAAGTCCAAGGGATTCTCTGAAATACTTCGAGATATCCGTACTTCGACATATCAGATTTGCAGAATTGAGGGAAAAAAAACTAATTCGATTAACCACATTTTACAAATATATGTGTAATTGGACTCTTGAAGTTAGGAGCAATTTCTCCTCTTTTCCACAATATTTTTTACATGTTGTTAGTGTTTCATGTTTAGGCAGGGACCGGATTTTCACTTCGAGATAAGCGGTTATTTGAGATAAGCGACTTCGAGATAGCGAGAGTCAACTGTACATGATCAGAGGATTTTCTGTTTTGAAATATTCAAAATGCTCCCCGTGTTGTTACATACATGTAGACATACATATAGACTAATAGTTGTATAAACCTAAGAGAGAGAAACTTATTGTTTCAAAAGCTTGCAATAGCGTTTTGTGTCTGTATAACGAGCGCTTTCCTTATTATTTTCATGTTTAACCCATTTTAGACTGAATAGACCTCCACACCATATATAGGAAGTGTCCAATGTCTAATTTAGATATATCAAGCTATGTGATTTAGATATTTGTAGAGAAAAGTGGCTAAATTATTTGCAAACAGAGGAAACCCTGATCAGACGCAACATTCTGTGGCGTCTGATCTGAGTCTGCACCATTTGCCACTGTCCTTTTTGGGGGACGCTAGGCATAAATAGGTAAAAGAGTAGTCACTTTTATCTAAGTAATGTACACCAAGTCATACTGCTTTCTTTTATACGTTTTTTTTCTTTTTTCTGTGATTGTGCATCATTGAAACATACATAAATGCATCTTTACTTCCGGTCGAAAACTGGAAAATGAGTGGGCTTCAGTATTTTCTAAATAAAAGTACGTTCCATCCCTTGATTTTCGTTTTTTTTTTGTTTTTTTTTTTTTTTTTTTTCTTTTGTTTTCTAAGCAAACGTTTAGAATTTTTATTACATAATTCTCAATTTTCATCTTTTTGCCAGGGAGCTAAAGATAAAATACAACATAACTGCCGTTCCGAAGTTAATCATTGTGCACAGAAATGGTGACGTCATAACAAATAAAGGTCGTAAAGAGATCAAAGATAAAGGGGTCATCTGTTTCCGAAACTGGCAGCAGACCTCGAGTGTTATGGAGGCGAAGTTGTCACAGGTCACAGAAGCCAATGGTGACAAGAAAACTCCTGAAGTAGAACAGAATGAAGAGAAAAAGAAGGATGCAACTGACATGATATGAAATATGCCAACTATTCTTGTCTTTCTCGTGCGTTTGGAGAGAAAAAAGAAGGCTGCAGCTGACGTTCTACAAAATTTGAAAAAAAAAAAAAAAAAAAAAAAAAAAAAAAATTTTTTTTCGTCTTTCACATTGTCCCACAGTTCATTTTGCAACAATGCAAGACGACTCGCAGTGAATTCAAGTATTATTTTAATGTAAAAAAATCATACTTTTATCTACTAGTACAGGTATAAGCTTTCACAAAAAAGCTTGGTTTACGTAAACCAAGATTTTTATGAAAGTTAATACTTAGTTATAACGTTGAGTAGTCAATGGAAAATAGCATTTGACCGGTGCTTGACTTCATAAAGTGCTTCCGGCGCAGTGGCAATTATTAGGATTGTCTTCGCCGTGGGCGTAGACAAGAAGAACAAGTCGATACAGATGCGTTATAACACGTTTTCATACCATAGGAGTCCCTAACAGATACTCGAGAAAACAGTGTGCCATTGTCATATACATTTCAGTTGTATAAAGTCTGTGTATTCCAGTTTACATCTTTCTATTCGTCCGTCTCAATTTTCCCTAATTCGGTGACAAAATTGTTTCGTAAAGGTATGTTACAAAGTATTAAAACTACAGAACTGGTAGTGCTCCAGATAAGAGTTTGGTACCATGAATATTTTACTCCCTGCTCTAAAGCTTAATGCTGAAATACCCATTTGCAATGCTTAGCTTAACTCTTAAAGCACCAAGCAAAATTGTAGTATTCAAAATTCTTATTTTTTCAGAGAAAATAAGGCTTGGAATTTCATGTGAATTGTCTGCCTAGCAGACAATTCACATGAAGTGCCAAGCCTTATTTTCTCTGAAAAAAAAAATCAGAATGTCGTCTGCTGCATTTGTTAAACCCAATCTTATCTAGTGTACTGGTACTGCTGGCAAAAGTAAAAAGTAAACCTTTGCTAACAGAGTAGAAGCAGTCTCTATATCACATTTTTCTGAATGGACACTGACACCCCTGCAGTACGGAGATGTCAATTTAAGATATCTGAGTGGTTAATTTTATGGTCGGGTAGCAAACTAAACATAGCAATGCACGGGTTCCTCAATTTACGACTTATTCTGTCGTACTTAACCCTTAAAGACACATTTTGGATTGCATAACACGCTAATGACCATAAGGAGATTAAGATAAGAAATTCTTGGTGACTTTGGCCACCCTTACAGGTAGGGGCCTGATAAGGGGAAATTAGATTTGATATCAGCAAAGTTTATGATGAAGACAGAGAAACAGATAAGGGGGGCAATTTGGTGATAATTTGATGATTTTTTTTTCTGTTTATTCAGTAGAATATAGCTGGTTGATATTCATTAGAATTGCCTCTCCCAGGCAGTTCTAATGAATATCCACGTTTTATGGAGAAATACAGATATTTATGCCTAAATGCTAATTTTATCATCAAATGCCCTCTTTATCTTTTTTTTTTTTTTTTTTTTTTTTTGATTAAATACAGAAAATAAGTAAGATAGATAGTATTTATTTATTTATTTATTTATTTATTTATTTATTTATTTATTTAAGAAAAGAGAAGCTTTATAGCATAAAATACACATTCTAAATTGTCTAAGAACTTTCTGACATGGAAAAATAAGAGACATATCAATACTTTGAAAAAAACATCTTATAGACTCTTGAAGAAAACTTTCTAATAATTCCATTATGTTTTACTTTCATGAATAAATATTATTTAGTCTTCCTTTTTTCTTTTTTCCTAGTGAACTCTCATAATTAATCTCAAGACAAAATATTTGCAGATTCAATTTAATTGAAGCTAAAATATTTAGTTTTTAGGCAGCTATGGAATAATTGTGCAGTGCTCTTACTTACTTTAGAAAATAAATAAATAAATAAATAAATAAATAAATAAATAAATAAATAAATAAATTAAACTTTCTATTTTATATTTCTGTTTCAGTTTATTTGTATTTTTCACAATGCAAGAAAAAACAACAAAAATAAAAAAAAAATAAATAAATAAAGTGATACAATTCAAATCAACAAATTAAATGCAAAATTTGCAAATGAATTTATTTAGTTCTAATGTAACATATTGAATACTGCTCAATTACATGAATTTACCCTTATAGGGCCCCACCTAAGGAGACTTAACATCCTTATAATGGCTTCATAATCACTTAGATAAGATAAGCCTTTGATGTGTGCTCTGTTATCAGGACTGTATATTAGGGGTGATCATGAAGGGGGGGTCTAGCCAAAGAAGGAAAAAAATGTGTCTTTAAAGCGCCAATCACAACTGCAGCAGACGACATTTTTTTTATTTTTTTATTTATTTATCTGTTTTTTTTGTTGTTTTTTTTTTTTTTTTATTTTTCAGAGAAAACAAGTCTTGACTATTTTATGTGAATCGTTGCATGGCAGACGATTCACATGAAATGTGAAGACTTGTTTTCTCTGAAAAATAAATTGAAAAAAAAAATTTAGAATGTCGTCTGCTACAAATTTTGCTTGGCGCTTTAAGGGTTATTAACTTTTTTGACGTTCCAGTCGCATTAATCCTGAACGTGCCATTCGCATTTGTAGTAGATGGCGTCATATTTTCATGCCCCCAACTTCGAAGAAGTTGGAGGGGCATATTGCTTCTTGGACGTTCGTCCGTTTGTCCTTCCGTCCGTTGGTTCGTCACGCTTTTTGATGCTTAGCATAACTTTAGAACCGTGCATGTTATTGTTTTGAAATTTCCTTTCTGGATTCCTCATGAAAAAAATAGCTGACACATATTTTTTCTCGACATGATAATGCCCCTTTCCTGAGTTATGGCCCTTTGAAAAACATGGATGCAATCTTGTCAACAAAATATCTCAAACACTATAATGGGTACAGTGAACTAATTATTTTTCCCATAGAGCTCCATAGTGATTTCACCCTTTTGGGTGCTTAAGGGTTCATTTCAGGGTATGGCTGGGCTTCTAAATTTTGTTTTAATTCAAAGCCCAGGCTTAGCATAGCAAAATAAACAAGGAAAAATACCACCATCATCAGCACTTTCAGGGACTTTTTGGAGGCTGAATGTAGCAACCCCTCAATTGGCAGGTATCAAAAATTGAAACTTTGCAATTTCACCACTTCTTCTTTGGGCTCCAGCAAACACACACAGAAACATTTATTTCTTTGAAACAATCAGAAAATTACAAACATACATTTTTTTCTTCAAATTAGAATGATGAGTTTTAATTCATCTTCATTATTAACCAATCACAGGCCGCCTTACACAAAATAACTACCCCGGGCTTCCCTACACTTTTTTGCACCAATCAGCAGTCCTGTCACAATTGGTTCACTGTGCCCTATAGAGCAACATTTTCCCCCAATAAAGCACCAAAAAGCACTATATATCAATAAAATAAACTAATTATAACTAAATAATGTCCTTTGTTTTCACTTATTTGCTTAATTATGCTGATAGGAACACTTTTTGTGTGCCTACCCCCCCCCCCCCCCCCCCCTCCCCAGTAAAAATACAGCAAAAGTCTCCAATATAAATAATATAGATAAAAAAGTGACCAATAACTTTGATTCTATTTTTCTTTCTAATTTATTGTCAGAATGATACAGAAATCAAACCATACAGCTATACTTATATTAAAATACAAAATCAAGTACTTAGAGACAGCATGTGTATTATACATCTATTGTCTTATCTTGATTTTACCCCACCCACCCCCTATAACATGGGCTAAATAGCTTGGCTTTAATATAACACCATTATCTCAGTTGTTTGTGCCTGAAGTGTATCTTAATGACTAATACATTACAGAAACATGAAAAAATGTCAAATTATATGCAGAAAATATATACTAGAAGGTTAAATTGGCCCGGGTGACATGTCAATGGCACGGGGTGTTTTAAATGTCCACTTAAAGCGACCAACAGTAAACTTATATATGTGCTTTCTGATGAATAGTAAATAACAGGAGATAAAACATGAACTTGATGGCTAAGTACAAAGGTCAAGGTCACACAAGGTCAAGGTCATGGTCACACAAGATCAAGGTCAAGGTCACTTAAATATAGAAAAGCATAGAAAATCCAGTTCTCTCACATGTTTCTAGGCCTGCTTGTAGATATTTCAGAATAGGGTCACTAAGGTCAAGGTCAAGGTCACATGACTGTTAAAAATAGAAGCACTTTTGTTTGACTGATCCAGTTTCAGTACCTGGGAGTATGCATTCTAAGAAAAGGGCACTTATAGTTCATACCATTATAGACACCATGCAATATATGCCACTTACCAAGTGATACATATCACCATCATTTTATATTTACCCAATATATTACTGCATATATTTCATTAAAAATATGTATAAAAGAAAATAATCTAATCTGATGTTTAATTCAAGGCATAAAACAGTCATATCTGAAGGTCAAGGTCACAGAAATTGTCAATTGTCCTTGCAACAGCATTACTTTACTTTCTCTATTAGCTGTGTAGGCTTCCAAGTCATGGAAGTCAGAGGTCATCAGTGGTCAAAAGTTCAGAGGTCAAGGTCATTTCAAAGTCATCGAAGTAAGCACTTTCATTTGCCTTGTTCGGTGTCAGTGCGCAATGTCGAAAGTTCTAATAAGGCGCTGGTAAACTCAACAAACCTGCGCGGACTCAAGATGTGTCACTTTACCACTCGAATGTAACTGCATGTGAGGCGCGTAAAGTTTTTGATAATTTTCCTTATTATTTACTATTCGTATTTACTTTTTTTGTTTGAAAACATAGTCAGCTACACATTTGCTGACATCTATCAACAACACTGGACAGACAAAAGATGAAGTTGTGAAAACAAATGTGCTTATGGTGAATACTAATGTACAGACCACCTACATAAATACCTACTCCAGCTGACCCCCATTTCAAAGTAAATTTTACAAACTGACCCCAGAATCCTTGTTTAGAGACTCATATTTGCTTATTTCCCTTTAGGAGATTTAAAAAAGCAGTGAAAAATCAGTAAAAAATTGCAAATTTATTTATTTGCTTCTTCCAGTCTACTGCCAGTGTAGGGTACAGTGAACTAATTATTTTTCCCATAGAGCTCCATAGTGATTTCACCCTTTTGGGTGCTTAAGGGTTCATTTCAGGGTATGGCTGGGCTTCTAAATTTTGTTTTAATTCAAAGCCCAGGCTTAGCATAGCAAAATAAACAAGGAAAAATACCACCATCACCAGCACTTTCAGGGACTTTTTGGAGGCTGAATGTAGCAACCCCTCAATTGACAGGTATCAAAAATTGAAACTTTGCAATTTCACCACTTCTTCTTTGGGCTCCAGCAAACACACACAGAAACATTTATTTCTTTGAAACAATCAGAAAATTACAAACAGACATTTTTTTCTTCAAATTAGAATGATGAGTTTTAATTCATCTTCATTATTAACCAATCACAGGCCGCCTTACACAAAATAACTACCCCGGGCTTCCCTACACTTTTTTGCACCAATCAGCAGTCCTGTCACAATTGGTTCATTGTGCCCTAATATAAAGCTCTAGCCTTGAAACTTGATAAAAAGACTGATAGTGATTAGTAGACGACCTGATAAACTTTTGAATACATTTTGAAAAAAACACTTAATGAGTTATGGCCCTTTGTTAATTTGGGCCTCTTTACCTTGTCAGCAATATCTCAAAACTGTTGGCGCTAGAGCCTTGAAACTTGTTGGATTGATTGGTAATGATTAGTAGATAATCTGATTAACTTTTGAATAAAATTCTGAAAAAAAAAATAATCATGAGTAATGGCCCATTGTAGATTTGGGCATTTTTCCTTTGTCGGCAAAATATCTCAAAAACTATTGGAGCTAGAGCCTTGAAACTTGATTAATAGATTGGTAGTGATAAATAGAGGACTTGTTTACTTTTGCATAAATTCTGCAAAATAATTCATGGGTTATGGCCCTCTGTAATTTTGTCCATTTTTACCTTGTCAGCAAAATATCTCAAAAACTGTTGGAGCTAGACCGATGAGTAGATGACTTGATTAACTTTTGAATGAATTCTAATATTATTCCATGAGTTATGGCCCTTTGTAAATTTGGGCATTTTCCCTTGTCAACAAAAAATCTCAAAAACTTTTGAAGCTAGAGCCTTGAAACTTGATGAATAGATTGGCAGTGATAAATAGATGACGTTTTTTACTTTTGAATAAATTCTGCAAACTACTTCATGAGTTATGGCCCTTTGTAATTTTGGTAACTTTTACCTTGTCAGCAAAATGTCTCAAAAACTGTTGGAGCTGGAGCCTTGCAGCTTGGGGAATTGATTGGTAATGATGAGTAGATGACTTGATTAACTTTTGTATAATTCTGGAAACTACTTAATGAGTAATGGCCCTCAGTAAATTTGGGCTTTTTTCCCTTGTCAGCAAAATATCTCAAAATTTATTGAAGCTAGAGCCTTGATACTTGATAAATAGATTGGTAGTGATGAATAGATGACCTTATTAACTTTTGAAAAAATTCTGCAGAAAACTTCATGAGTTATGCCCCTTTGTAATTTTGGTCACTTTTACCTTTTCAGCAAAATATCTCAAAAACTGTTGGAGTTAGAGCCTCATAACTTGATGAATAGATTGGCTGTGATGAGGAGATAACCTGATTGACTTTTGAATAATTTCTAAAAAATATTTCAGGAGTTATGGTCCTTTGTAGATTGGGCTATATTTACCTTGTTTCTCTTTAGAGGCAAGCATACGGTTGGGTGCATAGTGTTTTACAAACACAATTTCTAGTTTAGGGAAAGTATCACTTCACAGACGATTAACATGAAGCGTTAAGTCTTATTGTCTGGGAAAACTAAAGAAAAAGTATCTCAGGATTCTGTCTCCTGTTGTTGAGACTGGCGCTTTAAGAGTTAAGCAGAGGCGAAATGATCGAGCGTGTCTTGAGGATATACATGTACACCACGACCGCTTTATAACACTATTGCTGGGATCCAAAGTGTAAACCGTGTTAGATAAACAACCGTGTTGTATCCAAACAAAAATGTATAGATTTTCTAGAAAAATGACCATAAATAGTCATTTTTCTAGAAAATCTATACATTTTTGATTGAATACATAAATGGTCATTTTTCTATATAATCTATACAGTTTGTTTGGATATGTACACTTTTGGGGCTCATCTTTAAACCGTCTTATATTCGAAACCGTCTTATATTTGAAACCGTCTTATAATGAAGAGGTTCCCGTGTATGTGATTTTATGCCAAATTCAGTCAAACTGGAATGGGCATGGTAGCCCAGGTGCTCTAATGCCGTAAGTGCATTCTGTTTGTTGTCTGCGCGGACGGCATTAAGATATAATTTTGTACGCAGAGGCAGAAGATACATGTCCAATTTAATGGCAAGACATCAAGGCTGGATCTTATGAAACTCCAAAATTTGAGAAGTGTTAATAATTTCTTAGTAATGTTCCTGTCTATATGCCAGGTTATTTGACAGTAATAAATTGATTTGATTTGATTTGATCAGGGCCTTCACTGTCCGCTAACACTGTCCCACCACGAGCGGTGTAAGGAAAGGTATTTGATAAGACCGCGACTCCTTATTAGTATGACGAAGAACAGTTGACAGCTCAGTGACTCTTTATTAGTATAACGAAGAATATTTGACAGCACAGTGACTTTTTATTGTTTCCTCGTATACAACAAATGTTCCCGCAGTTTCCAGTTCTTGCTATCTCAATTCTACATCCTCACTCCTACACCACTCAGCCCGCTCTCCCCTCTCCTATCTTTTCCACTTCTCTTTCCTACGTAGGGTTGCTACAACTCCTCCCCAAAAACAATGCATGTTCAGACCTTTTTACCACATAACTAATTTCCTACCCAATCATAGTACAAACCAAGCGGAGGAATTTCGGAAAGTTGCTAGATTATTAATTATTAATAATCGGCGGCTATTTCCCAGGACTGTAACTTGTAATATTTGTTTATGTCAAAGACGTACCAGATACCCAAGATGAATGAACCAAACACACAATTGTTCCCTATACAAAAGCCGCAACATTATCTAGATCATGCATCATTATGTTACAAACAGAATGATTGGATACTGCAGAATGTATCAACTAGAACAAAGGCTTGGATGATACGTTGTGCATGCGCAGGGTTATGTAAATCTGCGCATTTTGCGCATATTCGATGGCACTTTTTCGCTTGACGCGGCCCATTAAAATACAGGGATTAAGCCTCATTTCCTGACGAGACTTTATATAGATGCTCCTATATTTGTATGAACTTAAATGAAATTAAAGCAAACGTTATTTCTTTCTTTATTTCCAAAGCAAACAGTTTATATTAAAACAGCAGTACATAACACTGGATTTCGTCTTTACTTAAAGACTGTGATACGATCGCCCCACATCCTGGCGGGCTTCTCAACAGTGAGGAATGGTAAACGCCCCGTGTCATTCTAATTTAGAGAAATGCGAAATACAGTAATTGTAACATCGAAATTCACATATCTTAAACAGAGTTGTGGAGTTATCGAATTTTTAAGCTTGTCCACGGACAAGTAAATGTTCAAAATCCACGTCCAACCAAGATTTACTTACCCAAAAATTGACATTTTTTCTAATTTCTCGAAGAAGACATATATTGCGGGCAATATATTGCGGGCACTTATCAGAGGCGCCTCTGCGAGAGGCGCTTCTAATGAGTACCCACAGCATATGTTTTCTTCGATAAAATATATATCATAATTTGGATATACTTCTTGGCTAGAGCTATGAAGTTCTTGACCCAGGACAAGTTAATTGAAATTTCCTACTTTTCCTCAGAGAAATCGGACAAGTTGGACAAGTTGGGAATGCTATCTCCACAACCCTGTCTTAACCGTTGTCATGCTGAATAAATTAAGATGCCACGCCCACTTCTAATTTCCAGCCAATCAGCTTACTTGATCCGGGTTTTTGATAGAAATTCACATATTTAATGACAAACAGTGCAGATCCAGATCATTTGGCTTCTTCAGAAGCTAAATGATCTGGATCTACACTGTTTGCTAAGACAAGGCATGTCGTGTTCAGCAAGAGAAGGGTTACAGGAATGTTGCAAAATCATCCCACACCGTTTCTTTATTCTTAACCTATTAGTACACATTTTACCATACAGTGTAGATCCAAATCAGAGACCTGATCTGAGTTTTTCTGCATTGTTTTGCATTTAAAATAGCAATATCTACCAACACAAAGCGTGAGGTAGAAAAATCCACTGGGCATTTATAGGTTAAAACATGTCAGTGACAGAGGAAGAAGAGTCAGTGCAGTGTTTTGGTTCAGCCATCAACTTATTGAGGCAATAATACTGAGAGATATTCATAGCTCCAGATAAGAATCTTTTTTTTTTCAACCTAAAATATGCATATTTTCTCTTATTTCTCCACAAAAAAAAAAACAAAAAAAACAAAACAAAAAAACATATGTTATGGTACTCACTAGAAGCGACTCACCAAGACGCATCTAATGAGTACCCAAAACATGCGATTTCATTGAGAAATAAGAAAAATAATTTTCTGGCTGTCCTCTTATCAGGAGCTATAGATATTAAAACAATAAATAGGAAGATATCCAGGAAAGGCTAAAATCACGAAACATAGCTCTTCCAAGGTTGTCCCCTACTCTATATCCGCTTCCGTTGCGCATGCGTTCTAAAACATCTCACTGACTTGAACATCTCACATAACACCGGATATGGGATTAACGCATGAAATGGTGACACGAAACAGTTCCTCACCGAAAAAAAGGAACGGACAGAAGAAAGAAAATAAACAAACAAACATAAAGTACAACAGAAGCACCGCCCAGGACCTCAACAGTAACAATTACCATTTTACTGTAAGTATTTGGACAGACAGGCCTAAGCAAACAGTGTAGACCCAGATGAGACGCCGCAGAACGCGGCGTCTCATCAGGGTCTACTCTGTATGCCATTCGTCCAGCAATATTTAGACACAACAACAGGTTGCACTTGTTCAAATTTTAGAACAAATGTGGTAAGGAGTTAAGGTGTCCGAATACTTAGGGTAAATACGGTAATTTCCTTAAGGTGACTCCAGTATACAGTTATTTCATGGCTGTTTGGGGGATAGTTTTGCCATTCAACAAACAGCCATGAAATAATTGTTTTATTGACCAATTTATTTTTAACTAAGATACATGCAGTCACCAGGCAATTCAAGATTAAACAATGGGTTTCAAAGGTACTAATCTTTATAGGTGAGCGTTAACCGTTGTTATCCAAACTTTTAAGACATTTAAGTCCTTAAACATTGTTTCTAGCGTGCACGGGATGTTTATACAACGTCGCATCAACGTCGATGACATTGTATCGACGTTGATGCGACTTTGACTCAATGTTGTGCACCAGCTGGGCTATCAATTAAACATAGGGATTTTATTTCGCATAAAATCCTTTCAGTTTGCGCCTAAGTCATTTTAATAGATGTCTTTGAATATTTAATAGCTTAATAACGAGATGAAAAAAAAAATGTTTTTTTCTTCTTCTTCTTCTTCTTCTTCAGAACAGAAATCTTAAAACACTTTCCATCACGAAAACATGCCTATATAATTTTGACCCATTTAAACCCCACTTTCATATAGTAAAACTGGGGTTTACAGGGGTATACATTAATTTTCTTATTTCTGCTCAAAAACATAGATGTTTTGAGCAGAAATTTGAAAAAATATCACAATTTTTTATCTGAAATTGTTCATTTTTTGGTGATAAAATTTTCAGCATATTTGAATAGGCACGTTTTCGTAATGACTGGGCATTTTTGCTGTTTGTGAGGATATGTTTTCAAGAAAGGACTAGAGCTCTTCCATGTTGACTTCTAAGAATCCAACTAACAGACGAGTGATTTCTGTCACAGAAACCGCGTTTTTAAATGATTGCAATGCACCCGTCAGGTTTATCCACCTGGCGTACCCAGGGGAACAGACAGTCAAACAATCTCGACCCTTGGAAATTTGACAAAACTTAGATTCTAGAGCGGGACCGGCTCAGATACCATAGCCATAACTTCTTAAAAAGGGACATACGATAAGTTGTAACCCAAACCAGGTCACTAGCAAACAGTGAAGGCCCAGATCAGACACGAAGTGCTGATCAGGGCCTGCACTGTTTGCAAAAAGTTAAGTCATTTTCTATATATTTTTAGAAATAACCTGACATCCCAATAGTTTGAAATGGACTCCTGCTATATATATATAAGGCATAAGATTCTAATTCATTCTATTCAGGACCAGTTGGGTTTAATGCTCATACAGGTGATTTTCAATTCATCATAATAACTCTAGGAAGGGGTATTTGACCTAAAACTTTAAAATACATTTAATTGCCCGGGGCAAGCCCGCCAGCCCCCACCCAACCGCTAGGAGATAACACTGACAGGTGCATAAGAAACCGCCAAGCTAGCTAATACACCCAAGTTGACCAAGATGACCAGTTGCAACTACATAACAAAGAGTTTCTTAAAGTAGCACCTTGTTACATACATAATAGCTGTGCGATTGGCAGGAAAATGAAGAAACAAATCCCGATAGTGTTTCAGTGCACTTCACCTTAGTGCAGATTATATCTGAGCCCATTCTGGTTATTTTGAAAATCGAATACCGTTAAGCCATTGCTAGGGACGTTTGGGGAGGGGTGAGCATTGCAAACTATATAGGTGTATATGAAGAATTTTACTAAAATCTTTTAGACTTTTTTTAATTTACTTCACTGCAGCTAGTGCTAAGTGACGAGTGTCGGCCCTAAAAACATCATCCCGTACTTCACCAAAGTGCAGGTTATATTTCTATTTCTATTTTCATGGAGGCCATTCTGGTTACTTTGAAAATCGAATACTGCTTAAGCTGGTGTTAGGGGGCATATACAGCCTCGCAAACTACATTGATGTATGTATATAAAGGCTTACTAACCCTTCTCTTGCTGAACACGACATGCCCTGTCTTAGCAAACAGGGTAGATCCAGATCAGTTGGCTTCTGAAGAAGCCAACTGATCTGGATCTGCACTGTTTGTCATTATATATATATATATATATATATATATATATATATATATATATATATAAATATACACTGTATGTATATATATATATATATATATATATATATATATATATATATATATATATATATATATATATATATATATATATATATTAACCCGGATCAAGTGACCTGATTGGCTGGAAATTCGAAGTGGCGTGGCATCTTAATTCAGTCAGTATGACAAGGGTTAAAACGGAGTCTCCGATTTTGATTCTATTGTGTGTTCTAAGTTTCCAAAGGCAACCTTTTATTTTTTTCCTGAAAAACTTCAGCGGTTCGCAATAATATTCACGAGGAATTTTAATATTATAAAGGGCTTCAAAACTGGTAAGAGTTTTAAATTAACTTAATATGGACATCTGAAAGAAAATATTAAAGACGGTCATATTGGCCTTACCATGCGAAACGTGTCTTCGGGCATATGAGGACAGTTAAGGCCTTGATCAGCGTTTGCTGTCCGATAACAGAATCATTTGACACTACAGAATGTATTAATGGAGAGTATATGCCCGGATGGAAATGCGAATTGCAGGATAATATGAATCATTACATTTTGCGCATGCTAGAAGGCACTTTTTCACGATTGCTGAAATCCTCTCTTAAAACTAGCCCATTTGAAATCTAAATGATTTTTAAATCAATAACTTGAATTACGGATTTCTTTGGTCCACTTTTATCAGACAACTTACAGATTGACAGCTTGAAGTCTATTGATTTAAATGATTTTAAAAATGTTCAGAAATTTTAATTTATGATGTAAAGATTTTTATATACAGTTCATATATGAAAAACTATCACCAAAGTAATCCATAGAAGCTCTATAAAATGATATTGTTATGGCTAATGAAACAAGATGTAAACATTTAAAATTTTGAATTATGTCTCCCCCTTTAGGGTTGGGAAACATATTGTTTTCCCCCCGGGCGTCTGTCTGTCCGTCTGTCTGTCTGTCTGTCCGTATGTCTGTCTGTTTGTCTGTCTGTCACACTCGTATCCGCTCTATAACTTGAAAACCGTTTAAGGTTTCTTCACGAAACTTCATGTAAATATCAATCAATATCAGACGACGTGCAGAGCGCAACAACCATAACTCTTGCATTAATACTTTTTGAATTATTTCCCTTAGAACTTTGTCCGTCACAAAATCATGTCCGCTTTATAATTTAAAAAAACCGTTCAAGCTATCTCCACGAAACTTCAAATAAATATCAGTCAACATTAGACAACGTGCATAGCGCAAAAACCATAACTCTTGCATTTATGTTTTTTGAGTTATTTCCCTTGGAACTTTGTCCGTTACAAAGTCCTCTCTGCTCTCAAACTTGAAAACCATTCAAGCTGTCTTCACGAAACTTCATATAAATATTAATCAACATTAGACGACGTGCAGAGCGCAAGAACCATAACTCTTGCATTTATACTTTTTGAGTTTTTCCTTGAAAATTTGTCCGTCACAAAATCGTGTCCGCTCTATAACTTGAAAACCGTTCAGCTATCTTTACGAAACTTCATAGAAATATCAATTAACATTAAACGACGTGCATAGCGCAAGAACCATAACTCTTGCATTTATACTTTTTGAGATATATCCTTGGACTCTGTCAGAAAATCGTGTCTGCTCTATAACTTGAATACCGTTCAAGCTATCAACACGAAACTTCATATAAATATCAATCAACTTTAGACGACGTGCAGATTGCAAGAACCATAACTCTTGTGTTTATACTTTTTTGAATTATTTCCTTTGGACTTTTGTCCATCACAAAATCGTGTCCGCTCTATAACTTGAAAACTGTTCAAGATATCTTCATGAAACTTTATATGAATATCAATCAACATTAGAAGAAGTGTAAAGCGCAAGATCCATAACTCTTGAATTTATACTTTTTGAGTTATTTCCCTTGGAATTTCATTAGTTAATACAAATGGTCACTGAATGTACAATACAATATGACACCAAAAGGGGGTAGACATCTACGTTTTTGTAGAAAACAAAGTCTAGTTTAAATTTAAAGTCCCATATGACCTCACTGAATAGTACATTTTCGAACAGAAATCTACATATGAATTTTTCACTTTTGACAAAAGTTTTAGATACAATGAAATGTCAATCAAATTGCAATAACTTTTGACAGGATTGTTTTCGATGCGGGTTTTGACGTTTTGTAGATAGTTCACTTTCATACGAGCCAGCGCATGGCAAAACCTACAATAAGCTGTGTGAACAGCGAAGACGGATAAGCCTGTAAACCCCTCCCCAGTAAGACAAGGGTCTCATTTATTCCTCTCTGGGAGGCTGCAGGAGATACTGAGTCATCGCTGGTCGCACAATTCTTACTGTAGGTTTTGTCGTGCAAAGGCTCTATTATTACATTCGCTTAAGACATCATTCCTGTCCTGGGAGACTTTAAAGGTACACTACAAGTAATGCTATGGTATTCGTAGGCGAACAAACAAGAACAATAAAACCACACCGCAACCCTACACACATATAGATAAGATAGAATTATAACGTGCCACGCGCATGTGGGTGCATGCCTGTCAGTTATGATTCAGTTTATTAAACGGATATCGTCAGGTGAAACCTAAAGACTCAAGTTTTCACCTATTAAACCACTTTATCTTGCTTATCTACCATCTGTCGACTGGACCAGAGATGTTTTGGAACAATGGCTTGCCGAGACAGGTACGCGCCTCTGCTGCAATAGCGTCCCAGTTCCAGGCAGTCTTCTGACCAGCGGTCAGGTATAGATTGTTGAACGGGTTACACGGGTCCATTATGTATGGTACGCTATCGCTGCAAAAAAGAGGAATTGATACACTTTCAGAGTAATGTAACGCTTTCAAAATTGTTTTGCCTTCCTTTTGACATGGGGGACAGAAAGGACAGAAATGGCTCTCAAGAGTAGACCACTTTTGATAGAGAGATTCTGTGTGCAGGAGACCAACAGGGTCACAAAAATGGCGGAAAATTTACCAACTGAACAGTCGTCCCCTTAAAAACGACTTATGATTTTCGTGTTTTTTTTGTTGTTGTTTTTTTGCTCATGATTTGTTTCGACGTAAAGCATCTGCTTTTACAGATGTGACTTGTATATACCTGCAACAGATCGATCTTTACTAACCCATCTATCAACTATCAAATTGCACCCGATGCTAAAACCATAATGCAGATCTTGCTCTTGTTCTTTCAGCATGATATTTACTCGAATTGTTTGCTTTGATAATCGATATAAACTGTCTTAAAGATATTGGATATACATATACATACAGTCAAACCTGTGTTAAGCAAGCACCTATGGGAAAGTCAAAAACTGGTTGCTTAAGACAGGTGCTTGCTTAATACAGGTAGATTTCTACTTCTTTGCCTTTTAGTGGGATCTGAAATAGTGGCCTTAAAGGCAGGTGATTGCTTAATACAAGTGGCCTTTAGGACAGGTTTGACTGTATATACATAAATCATGTTCAAAATATGATCAATTTTACCGCGTTCAGTCAGCAGTAAAAATAATACATTTACCTTGTATGGAGGCTTGTAATTGTTTCATCCCAAAAATACAAAATTTTATTAATGATAGTGCAAATTTTAAAAATATTATAAATACCGACGGTCAAACATTTCATTTACTCGGATTTTTTTTACTTTCCAAGAAACTCAATCATCTGGTTGAAAACGTGATCGAAATGAGACTACTTAAGTGACGAATAGCTACTTAACCACATTGTAGTGAAAATAAAGACTCGGGATATGCGGTCTCGACATTACTGTTGTTTGCATACAGATGGAACAAGAGGAGACTTGGGACTACATCCCATCATGCTCTTTAATAGTTGCATTCTATTTAGAGAGATTACGGATAAGCCTTTTTGAAACCGAAACCAAATCAAATCCGAATTAGGTAATCATCATGAAAACAGACCTATATAATTTTGACCCCCTTAAACCCCACTTTTACATAGTAAAACTGGGGTTTACAGGGTTATACATGATTTTTATTATTTTTCTTATTTCTGCTTCAAAATATAGATTGTGGGTACTCGTTAGAACCGCCTCGATGAGGTGGTTCTAACGAATACCCACAATCTATGTTTTGAGCAGAAATAAGAAAAAAATATCAGAATTTTTATCTGAAAAATTTCATTTTTTGATGGTAAAACTTTCAGTATATTTGAATATGCATGTTTTCGTAATGGAATTCCAGGAAGACATCAATATTTCTGTAAGAGTTGCTGAAAAAAAAATACGTCACTATGTTTTGCCTGCATTATGTCGTCCATGCATGGATGGATGAAATAGCGTTTACGCCCCTTTCGTTGCTTCATAACCTGCATTTGTCTGCGTGTGACTTATTTTAACACGCATTTGTTTTTTCGATGTATGGCTCATAGAAATATTGATATCTCCCGTGGATGTCTTTAACCGATTTTGATTCTTCGGTTTTTGGATTCGACTCGGCTTAACTGTCATGTCTCTTTTAAGACATATAGACTGTCCAAATAGGTTTTTATATTATAGTTTAGATATTACACCGAAGAATTACAAGCCAGAGATTTAATAAACCATTCAAACCGTTAATGTAATAAGCATCTTGCATTTACATTATCTGTCAGTGTCTATTTATTTTGTATTTGGGTCTAACAAATGGGGCGGAAACGGTAGACTTCAGAGAAAACTACCTCGGCGAAGAGATGCAAGAGCAAAATATAAATTTCATGATGTTCCAGACATGGTTGTTTGTTCGCTTTACTGTATTGTTTGAAGAATCGCGAGTACCTTATAATTGACATATCTACTTTCCAATTTTTTTAGTGTTGACTATCCGCTGCAGAATACAGGTATTCGAATAAATCAGTGGTCTTTAATTCAACAACGTAAAGGAATCAAGTGGTTAATCAGTGGCTTAATTCTTTAATAGGTGTTGAATTATTTAAATGCCTCTGGTCAATTCGTTCATGCAGTCGTTAAGGAATTCTACTATTTCCCTGGTTTTATAATGTTATTGTTGGCTCAGATTTGCCTGCATTCCTACGATCCTTAAAGTAATTGATGCCATGACGGATAATCCATGTCAAAACGGCACACGAATGTTACGAATTTTGACTGTAGATATTATCTTAGGTTTTATCGAGTCATGACAAACATTAGATTTCTTTAATGGTTTGAAGCTCGAGTGGCTTCTCGTTTTCATTAAACAAAGCTAATAATCTTTATGACTTGATAAAACCTGAACAAGTGATAGCGATTCGAATATATACAAAGAAAATAATAAGACACTCTTTCTTCTCTGACGAAAGCTTACAGAAACTTCGGTAGCCTGACGATAGAAGGTTTCGCTAATTGATAACATTACGCGGACTAGTGCGTTTCTCAGCTACCTTGGGGATGAAAATACCATAGGTGTATATATTGGTCGCGACACGATAAAATGTCCCTTTGGACAAAATTTTGATCCTCTGAGAATTTAGATGTTTAAGAAAGTGTAATGTTTTCCTAACTTTTATATACTCTATTTGGCATGGTACCGAGTTTTACGCGAGATATATATTATTTCTAAATGTACCCTAACGACTTTATTTCCATGAAAACTGATATCCAATTTTTTGGTTCAGTACAGTTCAAAACAATCTAAAATGACTAGTAACTGCCATGAACATACTTGGACATCGTCATGCAATATACACTTACACTACCAAACAATTTCCTTAGATCAACATTTGAAAATTTTCTAAACGAAAGTAAACACAAATTTGTGCTCCCTAATTTCAACATTCGGCCAAATTGTGACAATCTTAATATAGCTTTTGGAGGAATCGCATTTGGTTTGATTTAGTAATCGGTAGCTACTCAGTAAATTGTGTTAGCCTTTTAATTACAAAGGAAGGCATTTGTCTGCAAAAACGGATTGCCAAGCTCTTAGTCTAATAGTTTTGAATGAGAACGTGTAAAAGGTATGCGAAACTACAAACAATATTTCAATTTTTCGATGTATGGGACTCGTATCATACTAATGACAAATTTAGCTGACAGTCTTTTAAAACACTTTCTTACTGTAACCTTACGAGTTTGACATTTCATGCAAATTGTGTCCCAAAATATTGTATCGAATCATACGAAACTGAATGTAACGAGTCGCATAAAACGTCAATCGCTACTTTCTGCAGGAAAGAAAATATTCTCTATCAAGTCAAATGCTAATAAATTTAGCAGTCCATGGATTTAAGGCCGTGGACATGCACGATATGGAATGAAGATGAGCTGATCTTTTAAAATCTACTTGGCGGAAATACAAGCCGCGCCATAAGAAAAGTCTGATTGGGCCTTTTCTGTCCGCTAACACAGTCACTGGATACTACAGTATGTATAAACATAGCTACAGATAAGATGGGGTATCCACATAATATTTTTCTTATTTCTCGACGAAAACATATGTTGTGGTACTCATTAGAAGCGCCTCGGCGAGGCGCTTCTAATGAGTACCCACAACATATATTTTCATTGAGAAATAAGAAAGATATCAGCATTTTTCGGATGAAAAAAGTGCCTTATCTGTTGCTATGTATAAACATAATACTTTGCGTATGCGCAGGATGATCTGAATCTGCGCATTTTGCGCATGTTTGAAGACGTTTTCGCTTGATGCGGCCAATATAGTCTGGGTGAATGCGCATGCAGTAAGGCGACTATATGCTGACTATTACCTTCTCTCAATCATACTTGGATCATAGTTTCGCAAACGCTCCAGAACTATTGCAAACTGTGTGTGATTGTTAATAGACACTAGAATAGCATAAAACGCCTTGCGTGTGTCAAAGCTGGTCAGAGATCCAGCTCTTTTCCAGGACGCCAGAGTGACAACTTCCATAATGTATGAAGTCGGCCATCTTCCAACCCTCCTAGGCGTGTTCTTTTTGAAGACCTAAAAACAAAGTACAATACACTAATAAGAAAATTTTTACAACACACAACGACCTTAAAAACATCTGGATGTTTACTTAATTTTTAAATGTTTACGGACTATAGTTCTCTTTTCTTCCAGCACTTCACTAGCATAGCCAGCAATCTAGGTGTTTGTACTTGTTTGTTCTATTTCCATTTCAAGCACTTTACAAGCTCTGGCGGTTCTAATAAGTTGAGATATGTATACCCCATTTGAGGTACGCCGGGACATCGCCGTCCGGAAAAGGGAAATTGACTATATCAAAATCAAAATCGTCCCGTTTATCATAAATTTTGGTGGGAACTGTACCATTAGATATACAATGATTCAAATCCAAAAAAAGTGCCTCGGTATCGAAAGAATTGGCTTTATTTAATTGAAGCTCAGTAGGGTATATGCGGTCCGCCATTTGGTCAAAGCAAATATTGTCAATATTTAATAAATCATCAAGGTGTCTAGAAGTGGAATTGAAAGCCTAAATAATGTCAGACTGACTCTTCTGTGAGAGAAATCATGACATCTCTTTCACAACAAAAAAGAAACAAATCTGCAACAAGAGGAGCACAATCGGAATACCAATAGTTTGCCTATATAATTTAGTTCCAAATCTAATAAAATGTTATCCAAAAGATAAACAAGGGCATCACAAACTTTTTGACAAGACCATAAATTGTAATTTTTGTATACATCAGAAGTGAAAAAAAGCACATTCTTCGTTACACACCAAATATTGGGTATTCTCCCGAATAAACGTTCGATTAATTAAATCAATAAGTTTATCTTTTATAAGATGATGACGTGGTGTACAGTGTAGAAAAATCATATGTAGACAAATTAGTAGCCTTAAAGTTTTTAGATTTGAATTTATTTAGAACTTCATTGGAATTTTTACTTGACCAAAATAGCTAATTCGGTCCCTTTCATAAATAGTATCATAGTATCTAATCCAATGTTTTTTGTTTGACAGCAGTAAGGTATGAAGTTAGCAGTTTGGACAAAATATTGGTCGTACATGAACTAGAATTGTCAATGAAACGTGCCTTATAAGGTCGTTTATGAAGTTTCGTAACCAATATAAAGTAGGAAGTTTGTCTTGGTTTTATTTAATACCCACTGCAAATTTAGCAATAATATCTTAAGAATAGGTATTAACAATAGATCTCTCGTCAGTAAAAATCCGTTCATATGTTTTGGTACTACCAAGTTCTTGTAATATGTGGAGTTTGAATTTAACAGAAAATATTGTAAGCTTTACGGGACATTAATATTTCTGTGAGATAAAGGTTCAGAGGACATCAGAGTCAAAAACAGACCGTCTCATGGTTTATCATGTGAAGGATCTTATCACTAAATAAGACTTAATTTTGATCTTAATCATGTGCTGCTTTATGTGATTTAAAATGTTGCAGTAATATGTATGTATGCTTTCTTTGTATGTACCTGTGTTTTCTCTTTCTCCATTTTTAGACAGTCAAAACCTCTATAGAACTTATGCTATTTGTTGTTTAGTCATGCCATCTTTAAATATGATATCTTATCTTATCTTATCATTTTGAGGGACAAGAAAAAACCCTGCAAAATGCTGATTTTTTTTTTTTTTTTTTTTTTTTTTTTTTTTGTTCGTTTGTTTGCTTGTTTGTTTTTTATTTATTTATTTATTTATTTATTTTTGTGGTCGTGACATGTAATTTAACCCTTATTTCACTCAACCATAGACTAGACGTTAGCAGTGTAGACCCTTATATTATCGTTCATAAATAGACTCAATAAAACCGAAACATTTATTACCCCTCCAAAATATTTATTACCGCTCCAAAATGATTCTTTACCGACCCTGTTGGGATCTCATAATCACCTCTTTATGACATGCCTTTAATCCCTCTTGCCTAGCTCCTAGGTATAGGCAATAAAATCATTACGAGTGGTTAAACGTTCGGTTTCATTTTAGCTATGTGTTCATGTGTGTGAGGCGACAATAAAACGTCTCCCCATACTTCATTTTGATGCAGCTTTTATTTTCTGGTCATACGAGATGACTGAGCCCATTTGGATTTATTTGAAAAATTATCGCTAAATTATGCGCTAACAGGCTTGAATAAGTTTGCACCTGAATGTTCATGAAAGACTGATTCACTACAATCGAGTCTGCTATTGTCTTTTATTTGATGTGTTTCCTACAGTTCGAAAGGATCCCTCTTTTCTTTTCGAAAATCTTTGGAACCATGAAAATTTGTTCTAAACACGGGTAGTTCGAGTCACTTAGAGTTAATTGTAGCATCATGTCAGGAGGCAAATGGAGATAACCTAGGGATTCTTTTTCGATCTTCTATAAAGTAATGGTTTGGTGGATGTACTCATTAGAATCACATTAACATACATTTATAATGAAATAAAAAAAATCCCTAAAATATCCCTAAATATTTGTTTTCTTGAGCTGTCGGAAAACTTTCCTAGGGACTGAAAATCGAGTTCGAATCATCCACGGTAAACGAGCCATCGGTATACGAGTCATTAAAGTTTTGCCGTATATGTATCCGTTCATTTCTATTTTTCCGTTTCTCTTTCGTTACAGCCTGACCAGATTTAAATGTTTTATTATTTCTAACCAAACTGGGATATTTTTTCCTGTTTCTCTAAGATAATATATATTGTGGGTACTTATTAGCAGCGCCTCCACGAAGCGCTTCTAATGAATACCCACAGCAAATATTTTCTTCGAGCACGTAAATTTTGATTAGACAAGTAGATTTTGAATATTTACTTGTCCATGGACAGGTAATGTAATTTGATAAGTCCATAAAAAGCAAATAAATGACCTCAGGAACTAATACAATCAGATCCATATCAAGCCACATAAGACCAAAGGGACATACAGACAAATACAATTAAGCAGTCACAAAATGAACAGCTGGTAAGAAGAGTTGGCCACTGTCACCTTTTCCCTTCACCACCTTATTCCAAATACTTAATACAGGGTTACTAAGAGTTAAAAATTTGGCTCAAATTTATTTCATTTATATTCATGAGAATGAAGTCATTGGTTTTAAAAATAGATACTAAACATAAGTCGACTCTCGTTATCTCGACCTCGCTTATCTCGAATAACCGCTTATCTCGAAGCGAAAATCTGGTCCCTGTTCTAACATGGGAATCTAACAACAGGTATCAAAATACTGTGGAAAGAGGAGAAATTGCTCCTAAGGAGCATTTCTCCTCTTTTCCACAATATTTTCAATATATCTATTAACTTCAGGAGTCAAATTACATATTCATTTATAAAATGTGGTTGTTCGATTTATTGTTTTCCTCAGTTCCGCAAATCTGATATGCCGAGGTACGGATATCTCGAAGTATTCCAGAGAGTCCCTTGGACTTCGAGATAACGAGGGTCGACTGTATGTTAACAAAATTAATTTGAAAATATTCAGGTAGTTAATGGACAAATAAAGTGATGTTCTAGAATTGGGCTGTTATACAGAGCTGCCATAATTAATTTGATTTTGAATGTAATAAAAGTCAAAAAGGATTGCCATTGGAAACAAAGAACACACAAAATCATGAAAATTGGAAGCTCGGTTTGATTGAGTCTCCGGTATTCGATTTAAAAAAAATAATAATAATAAAGAGAACGGGCTTAATGATCCCAAAGGAAATAAAATATAACCTACACTATGATGATGCACGGGAAGACTTTTTACGGCCGCCACACGGCACAACACCAGCTACAGAAGAGTAAAATAAAAGTAAAAAAGGATTGCCTTTGGAAACAAAGAACACACAAAATCACGAAAATCGGAGACTCAAGTTGATTGAGTCTCTTCAAATGCAACACTGTAGTTTGTGAGGCTGTATACACTCCCCGCCGCACCACCCCCACCCCTCGCGCGCCGGCTTAAGCAGTATTTGATTTTCAAAATAACCAGGATAGGCTCAATGATCTCGAAGAACATAAAATATAACCTGCATTATGATGATGTACGGGGAGACTTTTTATTGCTGCCACACGGCACAACACTAGCTAATTGAAAAATAAATTTAGATAAAATTTTAAAATAAATTGTAATTACTCATTTTATTTTATTTTAGTTTTATATAATGATCTTTCGAGTATACCTTTCAACTATTTGTTGCTTGTCTTACAGTTTTATCCCAAAACAATAGCCTGTGTTTTATATTTTAATGTTTAAGTGAATGTTTTAAAATTTATTTAAATCGGGTTTAATCTGGGTAAAAATTGCTAACTTGCAGCATAAAATTTAATAATAACAGAACATTTATCATTCTGATCAAAATTACCTGTCCAAAAATAATAATGGCGATGAAGTAAGCTATTTTAATTTTAAACGTCAGTTTAAAATACCATATGTAATAGTGTATTGAAGGGCACTATTTGTTCATCTATAAATAGCAACACAAGTAACTAAGATTTTGACAATGTATTTCACTTTGATGATTCACAGACGAAGTAGAGTACCTATATGCGGACCGAACAAACTTTCGAAACTTAGAACTGCATCAGAATCAAGGGCGAGTTTTGGCGCGAGAAAAACAGGTTTAAGTCCCTCAGTAATTGTTCTACTGACTGTTCCAAGGCGTTTCCTTTGTTTCAATATTGTTCGTTCGTGCGTCGTCTCCGACTTTCGTGATTTATGTGTTCTTTGTTTCCAAAGGCAATCCTTTTTGACTTTTGTTTTACTCTTCTGTAGCTGGTGTTGTTCCGTGTGGCGGCCGTAAAAAGTTTGCCCGTACATCACCATAGTGCAGGTTATATTTTATTTCCTTTTGGGATCACTGAGTGCATCCTGGTTATTTTGAAAATCGAATACCGCTTAAGCCGGCGCTTGAGGCATATGCAACCTCGCAAACTACAGTGTTGTATATGAAGAGACTCGATCAAACCGAGTCTCTGAATTTCATGATTTTGTGTGTTCTTTGTTTCCAAAGGCAACCGCTTTGACTTTTATTCATATTTGGCGTATGTTTTGTTCTTATTTATTCCTCATCTTGCTTTTTTGGTACCTCGGTAAGGCTGTGCTTTGTGTTTGTGGCATTTCTTTGATATCTTTACTTATGTTTATGAAATCACGTAAGTTTTGAACTAATAAGATTTTTTTTTTCATTTCGTTAACAACATTTTTGTTATCACATAAATATCGATAATTTGAAATCTTGTTCCTTTTTTCGGTACTGTACCAATCTGAGGTGACTTAAGACGTCTTGTTTTCTTTCCTGTTCCGATTTTATACTGACATTTTTTATCAGTCCCTGAGAACTTTTAATTATTAGTAATTTCATACTACTATTCCCTTTTCCAGTACATAATTAGTTTGGTCAGAGATTTAAAGACGACGAATCTCCCTGTTTTTTAAAATAGTATATTGTTGTGATAGCAAAAATGCTGAAAACTGTAAACAAAAATTCATATTGGTTCAAAGTTTCGTACAAATAGAATCGTATTAAATGTCAAAAAAAAAATGCTCTTAGAAACAAAGATCACACTACGCATTAGAAAACTGGAGTCTCGGTTTTATTGAGACTCTTCATAAGTAGAGGTAGTAATGAAGTTTGCAACACTCCTTATACCCTCTAGCGTATACATCAGCAGAACTCCATTTTCAAATATACCACAATGAGCCTAATGATCCCAAAAGAAACGAAATATACTCTGTACTATGGTAATGTACGGGGAGACGTTCTACCGCCGCCACACGGTACTAACACCAGCTGCAGTGTAGTAAAATAAACAACGAAAACATTGCCCATAGAAACAAAGAACATCCTACGGATTAGAAAATGGAAGTTTCGGTTTTATTGAGACTCTTTATAAGCACTAATGAAGTTTACAACACTGCTTACGCCTTACACCTAAATTTGTATTAATATTTAACAGTCCATTTGACACTTCTATATACCCCATACATAACCTAGAAATGTTGAGTACAATGAAGTTATTTTTGTTTCTTTGCACTGTTCTGGTGTTCTAGAGCAAATATAGCTTGGTTGCCAAAAGGGCAAGTCTGGGCAACTCATATAATTTGCATAAATCCAAGATGGCCGTCAGCCGCCGTCTTGAGAAAGTAACTTTTTAAATGAATGCCACGAAATGGTAATAAAATAGGTATTTTTAGGGGTTTTCTGGTATGCAGAATCCAATTCTGATGTTATTGTTTCATTTTGATGTCCCGTAATAACCAAATCTAAGATGGCCACCAGCCGCCATATTGAAAAATGACTTTTTAACTAATTTTCATAGATTGTCAACTAATTTTCATAGAATGTTATGAAATATGTCTATTTAAGGGTTTTCTAATAATACTATGCAGAATCCAATTCTGATGTTATTTGTCCAGTTTGATGTCCCGAAAGAACCAAATGCAAGATGGCCGCCAGCCGCCGTTTTGAAAAACGACTTTAAACGAATTGCCATGGAATGAAGTATGTCTTCTTAGGGATATTCTGGTATGTAGAATACATTTCTGATTTTTTGTTCGGTGTTTCTATGCCCTTGTATTACCGCAGCCAGTCGCCATCTTGAAAAATATAATGTTTCAACCACCAGTAAGTAATATAGAGTGCTGTATTAAGTCTTTCTTAGGCTTCTTGTGCATGTATGATCCAATTTTCATGTCATTTAGAAAAGATAAAACATGTTACTTTTAAAATATAAAGCTCAAATATTTTTCTATTGTTTCATAACTCTAGATCATATGACAAAATATAGTATACACATAGTAATTATCTATAGTAGGTATCATAGGTATAAAAGCTCAGTGCAAGCCACTTTAAATCAGGTGCCGCCTCAATGTGACTCAGTTACCTGGTAGTGTTAAAAATCTGAACAGTCATTCAATCTTTGAATCGGATGGGCTGGGTGGCCTGGTGGTTAGCGCAGTCGACTTTCAAGTCGGATATCGTGGGTTCGAATCCCGCTCGGGTCGAGACAACTTTCAGACCGTTAGTACGCGTAGATCATACTCGACGTGCCCTGGACTGAGTATTAAGTGAATCGGGCAGAGCTTGGTGATAGACAGCGGCACCAAATGTGCATGGGTGATCCATGAAAGCAAGGCTGTACAAATACTTGTACATAACAATCGCCGCTGCCTCTATGTGCCTCGGGTGCCTGGTAACGTTAAAAAAACGCACAAAACAACTTTAAATCAGAGGGTGGGCTGGGTGGCCTAGTGGTTAGCGTACTCGATTCAAGCGGAATATCGTGGGTTCGAATCCTGCTCGGGTCGAGACAATTTTCAGACCAGTAGTACGCCTAGCTCATACTCGACGTGGCCTGGGTTTAATAAAAAGTGGACAGGGCTGCGCATGGTGACAGACAGCGGCACCAAGTGTGCATGGGTGAACCATGAAAGCAAGGCTGTACAGTTACATGTACATAGCAATTGCCGCTGCCTCTATGAGCCTCGGGTGTCTGGTAGCGTTAAAATACGCACAACAACAACTTTATATCAGACCTGCAACAGATTCCATGGAAGTCTCATCGCAGAAAAGCTACTTATAAGGTATATAGATTTATTCTATAGAGTCGTAGATGTACCTGAAATATTGACTTTCCTACTCTGTAGAATAGTTATATATTTACATACCCTGTGAATAAATTTAGTAGCAGAAAGGAGCTCTATCTTCAGGTAACTTCTTCCTATAGAATCGAACCTTACTGAGCAGTTTCATTACTGAGCCATTTTGTCAATGAGCTAAGAGAGCCACATTGGTTTTATTTATAGACACTTTCATTAATATTTAACTCCTGATCTATTTCTATAAATGTAATTGTAATCATACCAATCACAACTGCATATTTGAGGCATTACCATGATGATCATTTATTTGAGCAAGTTGATCATTTTAGTTAATACTAATCATGTTTTTGAGTAGGTAACTCTGTCTTAATTTAGAATAATCATATTAAGAGCCATTCTCTGTAACAAATCAACCCTGGTCATTTACTAGAGACGTGATAGATAATTTGTTAATATAAATCCACATCCATTTCTAAGTAAACGAGTTTTTATTACCGCTCAGAACAAGCTACATGTCACAATGGCCTCCAAATAGAAAGTATTTACTGTAGACCTGCAGTAATTATGGGCCACTGCAGACGTACAAGAAACAAGGACTCCTCAAAGAGACTGAATGTGCATTTCAAAGACAGGACGATGGAATGCTAAAATATAGTGCAGGCAGTCTTGGACTCGCAAGGTGATCGATGGTGCACAAAAACTGTTATTGCTCATACACGTCCAAGGAGCACATTAAAAGATTTTTAGCTAAGAAAATGAAGGAAGGCAGGGCAGACAGTGATGATGCTCCAGCTGCAAGGATGAGAAGATCACAAGTCACAGACTTTGAATTTGAGACACAATGCCAGTTTTGTGCAAATGTGTGTGAGTCATTGAACTCTAAGCACAAAGAGAGGTGGGACACAGTGTGAACGGATGGGAATTAAAAATGCACCTCCATTCAGGGATATTGTTTTACAACACTGCAGGTCTTTCAGTCCTGGTTGAATGGTAGAGACTTCAATAGCACACTGCAGACATAATGATGTTGAGTTACCTACTCAAAAACATGACCCTATTAGTGAAATATGCAGATAACAGATCATACATCTGTGGTGACCTATGGCTCTCAAACAGGTAGGGGCCACATATGGGGAAATCAGTTTTGGACAGAAGGTAAATGGCTAGAAATCTAAAAGTAAAAAAAAAGTTTTTATTCATTTATCCATTTGAAACTATTTTGATAAAGTATAGAATCTGAAGATTAAAACGTTTCCTAAAAAGGTGTAGCTTAATTCATTTAAAATCACTTAGATAATGTTTTTTTTATTTATTTATATATTTATTTATTATTATTATTTTAATCAGAAATTAAACATTTAATCCACTATTATACATAACCCATCATAATTGTGCAAGAACTTTTAGGCATAAATTTGTTTTCATTATCCAGTGAAACTTAACTTCTTTAAAACCATGTTGAAACATGAAATTTCACTTAAAAAAAGTGATAAAATTTATTAGGCATCTGAGATGTACATAATATTTTGTTCTTAATTTAAAACTTGTAATAACAGATTGGGTAAATAAAACAATGTCTGACATTTCTTCGTTGTTCAGTCATTAATGGCGAACGTAGATTTAAAAATTAAACAAACCATTTTATAGCTTCAAATTAAGTTCAAAATGTTTTGTTTTAGGACACGTCTAATAACAATTTTGATCTTTTGAAGTGTTCATCTTTCTCCTAATACATAAATAAAAGTAAATAAAGAAATAGATAAAGAAAATCTGTCGTATTATTATTATTATTATTATTTTGACAACTCTGAAAACTAAGAATTTGTCTATTCGCTTTAAAATTCAATAAGAATACATAGAAGTAAAACAAAAAAAACAAACAAATGCATAACTGAATTTAGCTATTTCTTATAAAAAATAATCAATAAAATTTATAATTAAACCAACATATTCATATAGTTCAGGTAAAACTGTGACACTTTATTACATTATTTTCATTTTCCCCTTTCTGGTCCCACCTAAACAGACTTCAGACACTAATAATCTGCTCATAATCACTTAGATAAGACTTGCCTTTGATGTGAGCCACCACTATCAGGGCTGTATATTGCGTGCTATCATGAAGGACCACCCCAGCCAAAAGGCAGAAAACATGTGTCTTTAAAATTGCTAAAATAATATAAGATTTGAATTCTGCGTACCAGAAAACCTATAGAATGACATATATCATAATATTATATGATAAGCAGTTAAAAGGTTATATTTTCCAAGATGACGTCCATCGGCCATCTTGAATTTGGTTCTTCCGGTACATTAAAATGCAAATATAACATCAGAATTGGATTCTGCATATCAGAAAACCCCTTAAATGGCATATTACACGCCTTTCCATGACAAGTATTTGAAAACGTTAATTTTTCAAGATGGCGTCTTGCGGCCATCTTGGATTTGGTTCTTCCAGTACATCAAAATGTAAAAATAACATCAGAATTGGATTTTGCATACCAGAAACCCTCTTAAATGACATATTACACGCCTTTTCATAACAATTATTTAAAAAGTTATTTTTTCAAGAATGGCGTCTGGCAGCAATCTTGGATTTATGCAAATTATGCGAGTTGCCCAGACTTGCTCTTTTGGCAACCAAGCCAGATTTGTTCTAGAACCAGTGTTCATTACAAAACAGCAAAAAAAAAAAAAAAAAAACTTCATTGTCCTCGACATTTCCAGGTTCTGGAAATTTCAAATGGACTAAAGATTAACACAAAAAATCTATCACATAATGCATTATTCCATGAAATTGCCGGTTCCTTAAACTATTCCTTTAAACATTACTTCCTATTTTAATACCCATAGTTATTACTACATATTACTACATATCCATAGTTTTGATCACAATAATCTGTTATTATCGTCTATTTAGATTTTACACTTCAAGACAGCAATTTTAATAATATTAAAATTGTTTTACTTATTTTATTTTATTTTATTTTTTGAACCTTAGAAATGCAAGATACAGATCATGTAGGAACAAAGATGAACTAGACATGAATGGTTAAAATATCTTACAGAAGAGTATTTTGTATTCAAATATAATTTCAGAAAGTGGAACACAAATAAATGTTAAAATTTTATACATGTTTATTTAATGCTTTAGTTAGATTTGCATTTATAGATCAACTATTTTGTGAAAATATGTTTGCAGTACAGCCCTTCGTGTAAATATGAAAGAAATATGCGCAAACACTGAATATTTTTTTTTCAAGTGATTTCTTTTTAAATATCTAGAAAGTAATTAATAGGAACCAATGACGTCATAGTTCCTCATGAATATGAATGAGCTGCAAATTAGCAAAAAACACAAATGTCAATGACAAAGGAACTTTCATGTGACACTGGACACTATCATTCGCTGCCATTCATTTTAGCATACATACATTGACATTTGGTGATTTGTATGCTTTTAAAAGCGAGCTTTTTACTTACTCGTTCTCTTTCCTTTTTCCAGTACTTCACTAGCCTGATCAGACTTTTAAGTTTGGTCGGCAGTTCACCAAACAGTTGGGCATGGAGCGGGGCCAAACAACCAGAGTAGTTTCCCCTTATGTCTCTATCACGCCGCATAGCTTCATAAACGTTTCTGGCTCCACCATCTATAGAGGAAGATGATACAGAATAAAACGCGTGATAGATTTTTTCCCAACTTTAAAGACTGTTGTAATGACTCAATGGACTATCCCACTATTTTTACGGTTGAATTCACATGCCATAATCTTGAGAAGCGTTTTGGTATGACTGACCCGCTTGATCCACCTAAATACATCTCCTATACCACAGCTACAATTTTATGTACCAGCAAGACTATCTCAATATTCCTGTAAAAATCTCATCTGAACAAATTTATCTTAAAGTTTAAAGTATAGATTGGTTTGGAATGAGGAACCTCATGGCGCCTTTACTAAGCGTAAATGTCTGATAACTTGGAATGAGGAACATCGATGGCTTAAAAAAAACTCACATGCCATAATCTTGAGAAGCGTTTTGGTATGAATGACCCGCTTGATCCACCTAAATACATCTCCTATACCACAGCTACAATTTTATGTACCAGCAAGACTAACTCAATATTCCTGTAAAAATCTCATCTGAACAAACTTATCTTAAAGTTTAACGTACAGGTTCGTTTGGAATGAGGAACCTCATGGCGCCTTTACTAAGTGTAAAAGTCTGATAACTTGGAATGAGGAGCATCGATGGCTTAAAAAAAACTGAACGTTTTATTTTTTTCAAATTGAAAATCGCAGTCTTTTAAATATTAGTGTTCAGGAAAGCTATCCCCAAGAGGGCACGATAGGGCTATATGGCTCACCTGTGTACCAGAAAATACCTAGCCATGTTTAAACCTAACAGCATTCATGTGAATGATTGAAATTGTCCAAAGGGTTAAGTAGTTGTCATTTAAAGATTTTTCTATTTTAAGCTCTGGCAGTCATCTTGTTTATTGGAGCGGAAGGATGTATTAGTTGTCATTTATTTATTTTAGTATTGGCGGCCGTCTTGTTTATTAGATTGAAACCATTTTAGCTATTTTGGCAGAAAGTCATTAAGGCAACATTCCTGTAAAGTTTGATTGACATTGTCCCAGGGTGGAGAAGGAACAAACTGATGACACCTCACAACGCATGACGGACGCCGGACATTGACCGATCACAATAGCTCATCATGAGCACTTCGTGCATAGGTGAGCTAAAAAGCTGTAGAGATAGATTAGCGCCAACAACGCTAAAATGTTCTATGGGCGTTGCGTTAGTTAGTTTCGCTCGTACAATGATAAAGATTTTCAAAATTACGAAATTCTAAGTCCGTGACTGACATCCACGTGTGCTTTTCAGGTAATGTATCTTATCGATATTTCATTGTTTTTTATGAGCATTCATTCAATCTATCTTGGCTTGAATTTTAGATGAGCAGAGCTGTGTGTGTGTGTGTGTGTGTGTGTGTGTGTGTGTGTGTTTCAATCTTTTAGTCTTCAATAAACTTGCATGCTAAGATCATTTTAGACTCATCTTGCTTTGCCAATTCTAAAACTGTTAATTAAGTGAGTTTTATAAAGAAAATAATAAACAAGAGGGCCAAGATGGTCCTGTATCTTTCACTTGAGTACCAGAAAAGTATCCCCCTGGGTGGGGCCAGGGCTGTAATTTGAACAAGTCACCGTAATACTTCCAATGAAGTTTTGAGTTAATTGGTCTTTCGGTTCAGGAGAAGAGGTTCGAAATGGACTTTCAAGATGGCAAATATGGCGGCCATTTTGGATTTTCAATCGGAATTATTTAGCTACTTTTGATCTACAAGTCGCCCCGATACTTCCTATCAAGTTTCGAGTTTCGAGTCCATTGACCTTTCTCATACAGGAAAATTACTTCCAAATAGATTTTCAAGATGGTGGCCAAGGCGGCCATCTTGAATGTCCAATCCGAACGATTTTAGCTCTTTTTGATCTACAAGTCACCTCTATACTTCCTACCAAGTTTCGAGTCAGTTGGCGCTTCAATTCAGGAGAAAAAGTGGAAAATAGATTTCAAGATGGCGGCCATAGTGGACAGCTTGGATTTCCAATCGAAATAATTTTCACTATTTTTTATCTACAAGATACCCCGATACTTCCTATCAAATTTCGAGTCAATGGGCCTTTCGGTTCGGGAGAAGAAGCCCTAAATTTGATGGTAGCCATCATGGATTTCCAATCGGAGAATTTTAGCAAGTTTTGATCGTCCTACCAAATTTCGAGTCAGTTGGCCGTTCAGTTAAGGAAAAGTAGCGCCAGACATTTTCAAGCTGGTGGCCATGGCAGCTCTAGGATTTCTGATCGAAACAATTTAGCTACTTCTGATCTATAAGTCATCGATATTTCCTACCAAGTTTCGAGTCAGATGGCCGTTCGGTTCAGGAGAAGAAGCGACAAATAGATTTTCAAGATGGCGGCCATGACGGCCATCTTGGCTTTCCAATCGGAACGATTTTAGCATTTTTCATCTCGAAGTTGCCTTGATATATCCTACTAAGTTTTAAGCCAGTTGGCCTTTCGGTTCTGGAGAAAAAACGCATATAGATTTTCAAGACGGCGGCCATTGCGGCCATCTTGGATTTCCGACCGAAACGATTTTAGCTATTTTTATCGCCAACCCGATGCTTCCTATCAAGTTTCGAGTCAATTGGTGTTTTCCTTTATCAATTTCACAGATGTCCCAGAATGGAAGAAACACGGATGCCGGGTCGTTAACACTTTTAAACACCAAAATGTCAGATCTGTTTGATAGACAAGCAAACTTCTGAACTCTTCAAGAATGATTCTGTATCCATTTAATGAATCACAGACGATTTAGCAGGTATGAATATACGTTGCAATATTCTAAAATTTAGGCACGCATGTCAAAATAAATCCAGGGTTGCGTTCAGAAGGGAAATGCTTACTCTGGATCCCAGTACCTAATTACGAGTACCAACAGGAGCAGGGATCCAGGGCAAAACACCCGTGCTCCTGGCGCTAATCTTTACAGGAATTTAGGACAAAACAGGGATTTAGGGCAAAATATTCTCTATCACCTTGCACTTCTGAAAGCAGCCCAGGTAAGGTATTTTGAGCAATACCTGTCAAAATGGTGTTAAAATCATACAGGGGTAATCTCCCTTATTCAGTGAATACACCCAACCACAAATCAACTCGAAAGTGTCAACAGTCATTATCCGATTATACATGTGTCTCTCATAAAATTATTTATATGTGGATAATAACTACAGCAGGACATGTATGAAATAGCAATCTCTTGATTTTAACAAATGGTAAAATTTGAACTCTTCTGTTTGTTAGACACCTCTCGGAAAGTAAAATATTTTAATCAAATGATGCAAGTTAATGGTGTCTAGAAATCATTTACTGAAAGATATTATTTTCGTAACTATACGTATACTTGAGAGCTAGTAATTTTAGTGCTTTTCGTACCTTTGTTCGATTTGCGCTTGTTTGGTTTTGTCTGTTTCCTCTTTCTCTTGGTGTATGGCAAGGGCTGCGGCTTATGATTGTGGCACTCCCTAGACTTTTCTCGTATATATATATATATATATATATATATATATATATATATATATATATATATATATATATATATATATATATATCAAGGAGCTTATGACACAGAGCTTATAGGGTTCTCTATAGGTTCTGTAAAGCTGGTATTTCCGCAAAGTTTGATTTCATTGGTCAAGAGATCAAAGATTAATCCTCTAGGGTCATTAGCTGCCAATGCAGTCTCCATGGAGTGTTTTATATATTACCTGACAAGTAGTCAAAAACAATTATTACTCTTCTGAAAAAATTATCTTTTCCTTAAAATATCTTCTTTTAACTGTTTTCGTTATTCTTTATCAATAACGTTTAATTTTTTCTTTGTTTTAGCCATTTCCCAATCAAGCCTGCTGCTACCTTGAAATGTCAGGTTTCTTTGATGATAATGGGGAGGGGGTTTATCTGATTTTAATGAGGTGCAACATTCCTGACTGACCAAAGTGTTATGATTAAATTGGATAAAGTCCTGAAAGTGTCTAGAAGAACTGACCAATCAGCTGTATTTTGCCGGAAAGACCAGATGACAGCGCTTGATATATATATATATATATATATATATATATATATATGTGTGTGTGTGTGTGTGTGTGTGTGTGTGTGTGTGTGTGTGTGTGTGTGTGTGTGTGTGTGTGTGTGTGTGTGAAACAAAACTTTTCCATTTAATTTAAAAACAGATAGTGTGCTTAACTTTTATCGTTTAAAACAATAGGATAAATCATGTCACAGGGATGAAATAATAACTTATTTTTCCTCTTCCAAAGTGCACCGTGCGTTATTCTGTTCCGTTCTTGTTAACAGAGTGGCACTTGGTGACATTTAGTTTAACCCATGAGTTATTTTTGGAGTTGGGAATTTCACCAGAAGGGAGAGTTTAAATTTTAACCAACCGTAAGGTTTTTAGAATAAAAAGTATGTAAGATAATGAATGGTTGGGTAATTTTACTAATCTACATGTTCTACGTAATTAATCCAGCGCGCGCTAAAAAGGTCATTCTCTGTTGTGCTGTCGCCATATTGGCACCGTAAATTGTTGTTTCAATAAAAGACAACTTTATTCTACATTATCTTTCAAGGATGATGAAAGGATAAATTACCAGATATGTTTTCCATCTGTACTCGTGTTGATATGTTGCTAGCCGTCTGTTTTTATACTTTTATTTGGATTTATGCAACTGAGGTCTGTCATGTACTTTTCATACATGATGTAAACAAATACATGTATTTACACACTGAGTCCGCTGTTTGGTAAAGCTGCCTGATTAATAAATGCATATTGGCTTCAGTGCGACAGTGATGACCAAAAAGGTAGATTGTTAATGTTTCTAGCGCTAGATAGTAACATGCAAATGGTTTTTAAGTTCTTTAAAGTTTCAAAGTAATTTTATGTACATCGTGTACATTCTATAATTAGGTGTGTCCTAAGATAAATAAAGACACGTTATTTTCCTAGTGTTATAAATAGATACCATCTGTTGCAGTGCATACGGCGTGTCAAATGACTGTGTGAATTGTCTGTTTTTGTCCGTGTTGTATGTTTTGTTTTGTCCTTACTGTTTCCATGTTTGTTTTAAGTGTAGGACACCCTTTTTCTAAATAAATGAAATAATCATCTATGGTCGTAGAGTCTATATGTATTTAAGAGAACTCATCCAGTGCGACAAAATGGAGCCCCCAGTGAATTTTCTACAAGGGTGTTCTGGTTCATTTTGGTCAGCTTAGATCAACACACATCATCATTATCATCATCATCAGTTTTGTAGTCGTCATATCCATATCTGCTGTTCAAGATTGTGTATTGTTGAGGATCTTCATTTCTCTTCAGTTATAACAGTCATCATGGCCATTGTGTGTATTTAATTATGTGTATAAAATAAAAGCTTGCAAGTTTAAAAATATGTGTTTAAATAAATAACCAGCTGGTTAAATAGTATAAAATGTATTATATATATTCGCCATGACAACAACAGAGAATCAACGGAGAGGATTCAGTCTTCTACCAAACCCCTGGATGGTATCTAAATTATATTGACACTGGTTCTGCAGTGCTTTGACATTTTTTGTGATTTTTCTTTTTTTTTTTTTTTTTTTGTATGTATGTGATTTATGTGTATAGAGATAAACTGTGCACAGTATTTTGCCTTTGTCTGTTTTGACAAAACATAATTTTCTCAAAACAAACCCGGGTATCAGAGTGCATATAGAGTCTGTATATCTTTGCAAATTATATTTGCAGATCTACAGAGTTTATATACTACAGTGTTTAATAAAAGTAATTGCAATCTTTGTTTATTGTGCAGTAGACAGTGTTTTTTTTTTTTTTGTTCTTCTGAGTGATTAATATTTTCACAAATATTATTTTTTGTCATTTATTTCATTGAGTTTGTTCTCAGTTGTTGCTGAAATAAGTATTTGAGCAGACTTGAAAACAAGCATAAAAAGAAAAATGAAAACACTTCTCCTGCTTTGAAATGAAATGTGAATTTTGCAAATTTGTTGTCATTAATATTCATTCATCACTATTAACAACTAACATTTTCAGGTTCCATGATGAGTGCTGAAGAATGTTTGTGTTAAATTTTAGTTATTTTTAGTAGTGAATGATCAGTATCCTTAGTAAACAACTGTTCAATATTTCAGGATCTGCAGTAAAAGGTGAGATAATTTCAAGAACCATGTAATAGATGTAGAGTCAAGTAATTTTTTTTCTCATCATAGATAAGGTAGGATCTTCTTATTGAGAGTGTAGCCCCTGTGTTTTCCCTTCTTTCCTACAATTTTCAGTTACTATTACCAGTATACCCTATGAGTCTGTCACAGTTAGAAAAAATATTAGAGAAAATCAGATTCTACAGCCTGCAACAATACAAAAGAGAACTGTAATTGTTGAAATATTTGAAAAGATGTGTTGAAAGTATTGTGCCAGAGAAAAATATAATATGGGAGTTTAAAGGTGGCCGAACAACAAAACAAGCAGTTGATCACATTGCCACTAACATAGACTATTATAGGCATAAATATGGTAGCTTATTATTATTATTGTGGACTGGCACATGTGATCTTACTTCAAAAGTAGATAATTCATGTAAAAGGGATAGAAAAATACTTGTAGATTTAAGTCAAACTTCTGTTGATGAAATTGTTTTGCAGTATGAAAGATTTTTAAGCTTATGTTCATCTTATGGTGACAATGTAAGGCCTATCATTTTAGAATGTCCTTACTATTCCATTTGCATTTGGAATAACACTCAGGGTCACCCAAATCCAACTAGTTTTGACAAAAACAATTTAATATTACATCAACAGATCACAGAGTTAAATCAAAGAATAAAAACCCTCAATGAAATACATAATGTCACAGCCCCTAGATTTAGTACTGATATGATAAGATGTCGTAAATTAAAGAAAAATTATCCAACAAAAACAGTTTCCTATAGCCTTTTGAAAGATGGTATTCACCCTGGTGTAACACTGTCTAAGTACTGGATCCGACGCCTTGTAATAGCTGTTATATTTAAATATTGTTATTAAAAAAAAAAGAAATCTGAAATACTGTCTACCATATACAGAAAGAGAAAGTAATGGAATATATTTAAATGATGTTTGTTCATAAGCACTAAGGTATTATATACATTTATGTTTACTGTTGTTGAGGAGTAGTCCCTTCCAGGTTTGTGTTTTTAGCAACTGAGCTGCCACATGTGCTTGGATGACTCGACTGCTTTTTGACTGCAGTCCTCATTAAGTGTATTGGAATTATAATTGCGTTTGGATTCATGCAGGGTGGTCTGGTCTGGGTGTACGTTTTTAGCAATTGAGCTGCCACGTGTACTTGGATATTTTGAGCTCTCTGTGTGTCTCCCACATTGCAATATAAACAGATTTCATTACTTGAATCAGGTTATATGTGTGTTATAATTCCCCTGTGTTTGTAAAGATTTATATAGTTTGTCCAAGTATTAGGTCCAGCTGTTTGGATTTTGTGAATAGTGATTATTTTTCTTTTCCCTTACAATATAATTGGTCTCCCCAAGTAAAATCATGGCTGATAAAAGTTTAGATGAGATGGTTAAAGCTGTATCAGCTAACCCAGCCTATAAGGTACTGACTAAGGAAGAATATGACCTCCTAGTCTCACTAAAAGAAGGAGCATCTGCTCAAAATAAAGAGATAGACCAGACAGGTAAAAAGGTACCATCTAATAAAGCAGGTAGTCCTGAAAAATGTAAAGAACAGGGTAATGGTATTAATACCAGTACCAGTACACCTGATAATAAACACGTATATTTTGATGGTATGCTCCAGGCATTTCACCTATTTCAAGGTTGAAATTCAATAACACCTTGCCACAGAACACTTCTTTTGTTCCCAGCTCTTATGTCCCCAAATTACCCACTTTTAGTGGTGCTGAGGAACCACAAAAAGGGGAAACTTCTTATGAAGTATGGAGTTTGGAGGTAAAATGCCTCCAGAATTCAGGTTATTTACCTGAACCATTACTTTTGCAGGCTATCCGTAATTCCCTAAAGGGAACAGCAAGAAGTTTGTTAGTCCCTTTAGGACAGGATGCATCTGTGTCTGATATTTTATCCAAATTTGATGGATTTTATGATAATGTTAGTTCAAGTGAAACACTGATGCAGTTCTTTTACAGTGATTTCCAGAAAGAAACTGAGTCAGTGGTATCATTTGCTTCAAGATTAGAGCAGACACTGTCAAGGGCAGTTAAATCTGGGCATATTGACAAAGTGGATAAAGATGCCGTGTTGAGAAGTAAATTCTGGACTGGATTAAAAAGTCAGTCTTTGAAAAACTCAACACCACATCTTTACGATACTATTAAGGATTTCCAGTCCCTTTTACGTGAAATACGAAAAAGTGGATCAGGAAGAAAATAGTTTAAAAACTTCTAAAAAGCAAGCCACTCAGCAACAACAAAGTGGCCACTGAACAAGAATCTACTAATGTAACACTATTACAGTCCATGAAAGAATTAGTAGAAAGGATGGAAAAAATGGATAAAAGACTGGACCAGCAAAGTAGTCAGTCCAGCTTTTCTCAGCAGCAGTTCCATCATGGCAGAGGTAGAGGTCAATTTCAATATAGAGGTAGCCATAGAGGTGGTTATGGCAGAGGGTATCAGAACTTTAAAAATCAGCAGAATGATAATTCAAGCAAATTTTCTCAGAGAGGCAACACAAGAGGTGGTTCTCAGCGTGGCCGCAGGGGTGGCGCCAACGGCCGAGGTGCTGGCCGCGGCGGAAATGCTGGAAACTTAAATGAGCATTTAAACTTTTAGCTTCCTCTGTTGAAGGGCAAACAGAGGAAGTGTCTGAACAGGCCTCTGAAAAGCCCGCAAAATGTTTTTAAACCCAGTCTGTTAGAAAGAATGGTTGGTTCTGCCAACGAAGGTGAGTTGACTGTATGTGGTGTTAAAACCACTGGTTTAATTGACTCTGGTTCAATGGTTACCTCTATATCAGAATCTTTTTACGAGACATTGGTACCTAAACCCATATTACATGACATAACTGAGTTTGGTTTGTCTGTTACTAGTGCAAATGGTACTCAGTTAGCGTTTAAAGGTTACATAGAGGCAGATATTTCTGTTCCATTTTTATGTAACAATACAATTTCTATACCATTGTTGGTTGTTGGTGATACTGAGTACAACAGTCGAGTCCCTATAATCATAGGTACCAATGTTATTCGTCAGTGTAAGTATTCTAGTGGTAGTTCTGATATACCTGCTGAGTGGCAGACTGCTTTTGATAGTCTGTGTGACACCACAATACCGGTAAAAACTACAAATAATTACAACATTCGTGTTGCACCTGGTGAAATAAAAACACTTTCGGGTATAGTACGTAATACCAAAGATATTCACACTGCGATAACTGAGCATATAGATACGTCCTTATCTGCCGACTTAACCATTTGTCCAAGAGTTGTTTCTCTAAAATCTTCTGGTTCTACGGTACGGGTTCCGGTTCGTGTGTGTAATTTGTCTGCTAGAGCTATTGAGATTCCTCCGAGATCTCTTTTATACTCATTGAACAGCGTAGACGTTGTGGATTCGTGGACCCCTGATTCTTCACAGAAGAAACAGGAGCCCACATCCTATAGTCTTACAGACCTTGTGTAGAAATAGATTCAGATAATCTTACACCAGATCAAATTAATAAAGCAAAGGACGTCCTAAACAAATGGTCACATGTATTTTCTACCAGTTGTACAGACTTAGGTAGAACAGATTTAGTTGAGCATGAAATAAAGCTCACTGATGAAACCCCTTTTAAGGAACCATATAGACGTATTCCGCCAGCTTTATACGAAGAGGTTAGACAGCATTTGAAGGAAATGCTTGATGCCGGTGCTATTCGGCCATCAAAGAGCCCATTTTCTTCAAATGTTGTTCTTGTTAGAAAGAAGGATGGCAGTTTACGTTTTTGCATTGATTTTAGAAAATTAAATAGTAGAACCATTAAAGATGCATACACCCTGCCACGCATAGATGACACAATTGACACCCTCATTGGTGCCAAATATTTTTCGAAGTTGGACTTGCGCAGTGGCTATTGGCAAGTGGAAATGAGTGAAAAAGATAAGGAGAAAACAGCTTTTACGGTTGGAAATCTAGGTTTTTATGAATGTAACAGGATGGCATTCGGTTTGACGAATGCTCCTGCGACATTTCAACGTTTAATGGAACGTTGTATGGGAGATCTCAATCTAAAAGAGTGTCTCATATTTTTAGATGATATTTTAATATTTTCAGAATTTTTGATGAACACATTTCTCGACTTGAAGCTGTTTTCAGTCGTTTAAGTGAGCATGGTCTGAAGTTAAAAGCTTCAAAATGTGAATTTTTTAAATCCAGTGTGAAATATCTTGGTCACGTGGTTATTGAGAACGGTGTAGAAACGGATCCAGACAAACTGGATGCATTGACATCTTGGCCAGAACCCAAAAATGTTAAAGAGCTTCGATCTTTCTTGGGTTTCACAGGATATTATAGGCGTTTCATCAAAAATTATGCCAAAATTGCAAAACCCTTAAATGATCTTTTAGTAGGCCATTCTACAATTAAAGATGCCCAGGGTAAGAAGAAGAAGAAGAAGGTCGCCCCTTGGCAGTGGGGTTCTGCTCAACAAACTGCTTTTAACATATTGAAGGAGAAATTGTCTTCTCCTCCTGTTTTGGCATATGCCGATTTTTCAAAACCCTTCGTGTTGCATACTGATGCTTCAGTAGAGGGACTGGGTGCAGTTCTGTATCAAGAGCAAGGTGGTATAGAAAGAGTCATTGCTTATGCCTCTCGAAGTTTAAGAAAGTCTGAAAGACACTATCCAGCCCATAAGTTGGAATTCTTTTGTTTAAAATGGGCTGTTACAGATAAGTTTCATGATTATCTGTATGGCAATAGTTTCACAGTATGTACAGATAACAACCCCTTAACATATGTTTTATCTTCAGCCAAGCTGGATGCTACCGGCCATAGGTGGTTAGCAGCCCTAGGGAGCTATGATTTTAAATTAGTGTATAGAAGTGGCAGAGCTAACGGGGATGCTGATGGTCTTTCTAGAAGACCCCAGCAAACTACGGAATTATTTCCGGACGCTGTAAAGGCCATATGCCAGGCATACACGGTCAAGAGAGACTCTTGTCCGTATTTTGAGACATTAGTTATTTCCAGTGCTTCTGGTGTTGTAGAGCCAAGTGATTCGCCAACATCAGTTTCAACTGATACATCTTTACAAGATGTTGATTGGTCTAAGGAACAACTGGCTGATCCAACTATAGCCAGAGTAGTTGAACTGGCTACACTTGGGTTTTGTCCAAATAAAAGCAAGTTGACGACTGAAACACCTAGCGTTTTAAAGTATATTCGCGAGTGGAGTAGGTTGTCATTGACTGATGGTGTATTATACAGAAATACAAACGTAAATAATGTACAGACACGTCAGCTGGTGCTTCCTCTTCATTTTCGATCTATTGTTCTTAAGCAGTTGCATGACGATGTTGGCCATCAGGGCCGAGATAGGACTTTGTCTCTTGTTAGGTCAAGATTTTATTGGCCTGGCCTAGAGAAAGATGTTGAACAAAAGGTTAAGAATTGTGGTCGTTGCATAAGACGAAAGTCGTCTATTAAGCCCAGTGCTGAATTAGTGAATATTACTAGTACTCAGCCCATGGAATTAATCTGTATAGATTTCTTGTCGTTGGAAAGGTCAAAAGGTGGGCATGAAAATATTCTAGTGATCACAGACCATTTCACACGTTACGCCCAGGCCTTTCCAACAAGAAATCAACTGGCCAAGACTACAGCCAAAGTACTTTTCGAAAATTTTATTGTTCATTATGGCTTCCTTGCTCGCCTACATAGCGATCAGGGAAGAAATTTTGAAAGTTCTCTTATTAAAGAACTGTGTAGTCTTGCTGGTATTCAAAAATCTCGAACCACTCCATATCACCCAATGGGGAATGGTATGGTTGAGAGATTTAACCAGACGCTTTTGAATATGCTGGGTACCCTAGAAGAACATCAAAAGCAAGACTGGAAATCTTTTGTGGCCCCGTTGGTTCATGCTTATAATGCTACTCGTCTTGATAGCACTGGTTTCTCTCCTTATTTCTTAATGTTTGGGAGGCATCCCAGATTGGCAATTGACGCATATCTGGGTTTGTCTTCTCCTGAGGAACCAAGTTCTGCCTCTCGAGAGCATTATGCAAGTAAACTAAAAAAAACGTCTAGAGTTCGCATACAAAGTAGCTTCTAAAGAAGCAGACAAAAATGCATCCCGTCATAAACATAATTATGACTCCAAAATAAGGGAGGCAACCCTAGACGTAGGGGATAGAGTCCTCATTAGAAATGTGGGACTAAAAGGGAAAAACAAGCTGGCAGATAAGTGGGATAAACATACTTATATAGTGATAGATATGCCGGATAAGAGTATTCCTGTGTACAGGGTTCAGAGAGAATCCGGTGATTCTTCTGTGAAGACTTTACACAGAAATATGCTGTTACCCTTTTCAGCAATACCTGGCATATCAGAGGTAAGTATACCCCCTAAACCAATCCCACAAAAGTCGCCCAGAACTAAACAATCTGCCCTCAAAGTACCCGAGTGTATTCCGGATTCAGATAATGATTCTGATTCTGACCAGTCAGAGTTAATGTTTGCATTTCCAAAATATGTAATTCCACAGCGAAGATCTGCGAATACACGAGAAAATAGTGATAAGTCACATGTGTCAGTTGTAAGTGACAAGTCTCACATGCCAAGTAGTTTAGGCAGTGGCAGAGTAGGACCGTAGTCATTCTAGTTCTGGGACATATTTAGATACTGGTGATCCGTCTTCTGTCATACAACACAGTAAGACAAATACTTCCACGGGCATTAGTATTTAAGATAAATCTGTAGGTGGTAGTGGGAGTATTACAGGAGGCGGAGACAGCACATTACATGTTTCCCCTCCCCAACAACCAAGACGATCAGGGAGGGAAAGACGTCCTCTAGATAAGTATGGGGAGTGGATAACCAGTCAGCAAACAGTCTTTAACCCCGATACCCAAATTTGGTATGTTTAGTTCTTTTATAGTTGTAGATAGTTTTTCAAAGTAATCCTACAGGGGAGAATGTCACAGTTATTCTTAATAGGTTTTCCCTTCTGGAAATGTTAGGTGGGTTATTTTTTTGTCCCTGCATATAGAGAATTGACGTTTTTCATATAAGCACAGATATTCGCAGCTGTTGGGATATACCTGTAAATATAATTTTTCACGGTTCGATAATAACATTGAATTGTAAACTGTGAAATTGGCAATATTGCTGATTGCATGCAAAGTCATGCAAATAGCATAACAGTGTCTGTGATATTTTAAATATCTGTATATATTATTATTATCTACAGCTGTGAGTAAAATTTGAAAATGTCGGGAGACATTTTTTTTTAAAGCAGGGGAGAATGTCACAGGGATGAAATAATAACTTATTTTTCCTCTTCCAAAGTGCACCGTGCGTTATTCTGTTCCGTTCTTGTTAACAGAGTGGCACTTGGTGACATTTAGTTTAACCCATGAGTTATTTTTGGAGTTGGGAATTTCACCAGAAGGGAGAGTTTAAATTTTAACCAACCGTAAGGATTTTTAGAATAAAAAGTATGTAAGACGATGAATGGTTGGGTAATTTTACTAATCTGCATGTTCTACGTAATTAATCCAGCGCGCGCTAAAAAGGTCATTCTCTGTTGTGCTGTCGCCATATTGGCACCGTAAATTGTTGTTTCAATAAAAGACAACTTTATTCTACATTATCTTTCAAGGATGATGAAAGGATAAATTACCAGGTATGTTTTCCATCTGTACTCGTGTTGATATGTTGCTAACCGTCTGTTTTTATACTTTTATTTGGATTTATGCAACTGAGGTCTGTCATGTACTTTTCATACATGATGTAAACAAATACATGTATTTACAAACTGAGTCCGCTGTTTGGTAAAGCTGCCTGATTAATAAATGCATATTGGCTTCAGTGCGACAGTGATGACCAAAAAGGTAGATTGTTAATGTTTCTAGCGCTAGATAGTAACATGCAAATGGTTTTTAAGTTCTTTAAAGTTTCAAAGTAATTTTATGTACATCGTGTACATTCTATAATTAGGTGTGTCTTAAGATAAATATAGACACGTTATTTTCCCAGTGTTATAAATAGATACCATCTGTTGCAGTGCATACGGCGTGTCAAATGACTGTATGAATTGTCAGTTTTTGTCCGTGTTGTATGTTTTGTGTGTCCTTACTGTTTCCATGTTTGTTTTAATTGTAGGACACCCTTTTTCTAAATACATGAAAGAATCATCTACTATGGTCGTAGAGTCTATATGTATTTAAGAGAACTCATCCAGTGCGACATATATATATATATATATATATATATATATATATATATATATATATATATATATATATATACATATATATATATATGTGTGTGTGTGTGTGTGTGTGTGTGTGTGTGTGTGTGTGTATGTGTGTGTGTGTGTGAAACAAAACTTTTCCATTTAATTTAAAAACAGATAGTGTGCTTAACTTTTACCGTTTAAAACAATAGGATAAATCATGCAGAAGTTGATAGTAAATGTACCAAGCGTTTATACAACGTCGCATTGATTAACGTCGATGTAACATCATTACGTGTATACAACGTTGTATAAACGTGATGACGTTGCATCGACTTAAATGCGATGTTGTATAAATGTCATGTATCCGCTAGGTAATTTTGAGGCACAAGTCAAAGAAGCCCTAAGATAAGCGGCATCAGTAATTATAGTTCTGTAAAGTAAATATTGTATGCGAATTTAGAATAATGAATGTTCTTTTGTAAAATTATGTTCAAGCTGAAAAAGTACACTTTAGGTTAGACCATTGTTTTTGTCCCACCCTTTTACAGATAGATCAGCGTGTGCAGCGAAGCTTACACGAAGTCTCAAAAGTCTCCCTTAGCAGAAATGGCGAAAAAATCTACAAAAGTGCATCCAGTTAATGTTTGAGAAGAGAGAACATAAATTATTGGGGTGGGGGCGAAATGTTTTATCACGTTTTATCAATCATTTTTCGATTTCCATCTTCATAATGAAATGCCAACAGATCTTGCACAATAATTAAATGATACATCACTCACGATTAAAGCAGAATCACTTTATTTGGTGGGTACATATCCTTTCGTGTTGAAAAACCATCACAAGTTCTAGAATATTATCAAAGTAATATATGTGCAGTTTGTAAACCGTTCATTATCTGCACTGCACAATGCAAAAAGCTGTCTTCGAGACACATGCCATCACGAAAACACGCCTATATATTTTTTACCCCCTTAAACCCAACTTTTATATAGCAAAACTGTTACGAGTACCCACAATCTATGTTATAGTGATTAATTTGATTTTTATGTTTTCGCTTTGATGCATTGACTGAGTTGGGAGCCTTTATGCGAACCGAATTTTTATGTATTTCTGTATTAAGAGTAGCATCAGGACTCAGGGTGAAGTTGGCTAGCTGTAAAAGTGCTTTAAACCCCTCTCCCCGGTTGTTTACTCTACTGACCGTTCTAAAGCGGTGGTCCCGGTGTTATTCTTACTTTTTGTTGTTGCTTTGTGGTTTATTCTACGAGGCGATTTTTTTTTATGTCTTACCTTGTGTCATTTTGTTTTTGTGTTTTCAGTCCTTTTAGCATTGCGATTACCTCGCTTGGGGAAGAGAGCTAATCTTAGTGCTTTTCGTACGTTTGTTCGATTTGTGCTTGTTTGGATTTATCGGTTTCCTCTTCCTCTTGGTGTCTGGGAAGGGCTGCGGTTTGTGATTGTGGCACTCCCTGGACTTTTCTCTTACCTTTTTTGAGCAGAACTATAACAAATATCATTTTTTTTTTTTTTTTTGTTTTGCTTTTATCTGAAAATTTTCAGTTTTTGGAGGTGAAATTTTCTATATATTTGAATAAGCGTGTTTTTGAAATGGAATTACCCAGTAAGAACAGAGCCTCGCCGTCCGCTCATAGAATCATTCGATATTGGAGAATATATCTATGTACGTAGATATATTCTATATTACATGTAGGTAATGATGCTGTACAGCACAGTACGTACATATATATTCTACGATACCCAATTATTTTGTATGCTATTATCTACAGTATCCAAAGATTCTGTTCAGCATAGCACGTAGGTCATAAGTATATATTTATGTATAGCATAGTTTGTAGATATATTATTTATTAGTCAATGACTCTGTACAACATAATATGCAGATATATTCTACATAAGCCAATGGTTCTGTACAGCATACAACGTAGATATATCCTACAGTATCCAACGATTCTATGCAGCATAATATGTACATATATTCTAAATTAGCCAATGATTCTTTACAGCATGGACTGTAAATATATTCTACAATAGCCAACGATTCTGAAAGCTATTTTCTACAGTATCCACCGATTTTGTACAGCATGATACATAGACAATTAGCCAATGCTTATGTACAGCATAGTATGTAGATACATACTACATTAGCCAATGATTCTGTACAGCTTAGTGTGTAGATATATTCTACATAAGCCAACGATTCTTTAGAACATTATCCAATTCTTCTATACATCATAGTGCGTAGAAGTATTATACATTAGCCAATGATTCTGTACAGTATAGTACGAAGATATATCCTACGGTATCCACTAATTATGTATAACATAATACGTAGATACATTCTACATTAGTCAATGATATTGTAAAGCTTAGTACGTAAAACTATTCTAAAGTATCCAATGATTCTGTGCAAAAAAGTACGTAGATGTATCCTACATTAGCTAATGATTCTGTACAGCTTAGAGCGTAGATGTATTCTATAGTAGCTAGTGATTCTATACAGCATAGCATGTAGATATATCCTTCTTTAACCAATGATCCTATACAGCATAGTATGTTAATATAGTCTACAATTGCCAATGATTCACATCACGGAGGTATATTCTACATTTTCCAATGATTCTTTACAGCATAGTATGTAGATATTTTCAACATTAGCTAATGATTTTATACAGGATAGTACGTAGAAATATTTATATTAGCCAAAGATTCTGTACATCATAGTACGTAGATGTATTCTATATAAGCCAAAGTTTCTGTGCAGCATAGAAAGTGTATATATTCTACATCCGGTCAATGATTCTATACAGCGTAGTGTGTAGATTTATTCTACAGTATTCAATGGTGCTATATAAGCTAGTATGCAGATATATATATTAAAAGTATCGAATGATTCTGTACAGCATAGTACGAAGATAATGTTTCTTCATTATCCAATGATTCTGTACAACTTAGTACGTAGATATAGTCGACATTAACCAATAATTCTTCAGAACATAGTACGTAGATACATTCATCATAAGCAAATGAGTCTGTACATCATAGTACGTAGATGTATTCTATATGAGCCAAAGATTCTGTGCAGCACAGTACATAGATATATTTTACACTTGCCAATGATTCTGTACAACACACTATGGATATGTATTTTACATTAGCTAATGATTATGTACAGCATAGTGCGTAGATGTTTTCTACAGTATTCATTGATTCTATACAGCATAGAACGTAGTATTATTTTCTACATAAATCAGTGATTCTATACATCATAATACGTAGACATATTCTACATTATCCATTGATTCTGTACAGCATAGTACGTAGATATATTCTACAATACCCAATGATTCTGTACGGCAGAGTACGAAGATACATTGTGCTGTGTCCATTGATTCTGTACAGCAAAGTTCGTAGATATATTCTACAATATCCAGTTATCCGGTGAATCTTTACAGCATATGCTGCAGATATATCCTACAGTATTCAATGATTCTGAACAGCATTTTAACTACTCATTTTCTACAGTGCCCTATTATTCTGTACAGAATAGTACGTATGTTAAGTTTACATTATCAAATGGTTCTATGCAGCATAGTATGCAGATATATTCTACAGTACCCGATGATTTTACAGCATAATACGTAGATATATTCTACAGTATTCAATGATTCTGTACAGCATAGTAGTACGTATATATATTTAACAAAAGCCAGTGATTCTGTACAGTATGGTATGTAGATAATTGTAGTCAATAATTATTTAAAACATTAGTCAATGATTTTTTACAACATAGTACGTAGATGTATTTTATATTAGTCAATGATTCTGTACAGCATAGTACGAAGATAAATTGTACTTTGTCCATTGATTCTGTACAGCAAAGTTCGTAGATATATTCTACAATATCCAGTTATCCAGTCATTCTTTACAGCATATGATGCAGATATACTGTACAGTATCCAATGATTCTGAACAGCATTTTATGTATTCATAGTATGTACTCATATTCTACAGTACCCCATTATTCTGTACAGCATAGTACGTATATAAATTCTACAGTATCTAATGATTCTACATAGCATAGTCCATTTATTCCACATGTCAAATGATTCTTAAAAGCATAGTTCGTAGCTCTATTGTAAGCATCTAATGTTTATGAATGCAGATATATTCTACAGTATTCAATGATTCTATATAGCATAGTTCGTAGATTCATTCTACGTTAACCACTTTGCATGTTGCTTCTTACTTACAAATATCGAGAGCGTTGACTGCTAGCAAGATATCAACATCATGGGTGTCTCCTGGTTTATAGACGTACTCTATCTGAACGCCAAAATCAGTCTCTGTAATCACCTTGACATTTGGGAACTGGTCTAAACTGCTGTGAAGTTGTGCCAACAGGCCTTTCAAATCATTCTTTAGTTTTCTTACATCACGATAGCTCGCTAACATAAGGACCAAATCAATGTCAGAGCTGCCTTTTATAGATGTACCTTTACACAGAGATCCTCCCTGTAAAGAAACACTTGTTACATGTCTTAGTAAAACAAAACGGTTTCCTGTGTGCACGTATTTTGCTTGCATTTAGCCTCTGTGCGAGTCAAGCGATTTTTACAAACGTTTGAAAGTCTAGGTTAAGATTTGGTACCAGTTAAATCAATTTAACCCTGAGTAAATTTTACTTCTGACAGTTCTAACGTGGGGGTTCTAGTGTTTGTTCATTCTTTGTAGAGTCTTGTGGCTAAACGCAGCGCGGCTTTTTTAAATGATTTGTGTTGTTCGATGGCTTGTATGCTCTTCCTCTTGGTGTCATTGATAGGTTATTGATTGTGGCTCTTCCTCTTTGTGTGTGTGTGTGTATGTGTGCGTGCGTGCGTGCGTGTGTGTGTGTGTTGTTTGTCTTATGCGAGCCGAAAGTGTTTTTGTTTGTTTTATTGTTTTTTATCTCCCATCGGTGCCTATGTGGGATAAGCATTGCTATATATGAGACAGCTCACACGTGACTTTGCTATATACGATACAGCTCACATTCGACGTAGACGTGCCAAATCATTATCGAATGACGTCGGGTTTCTACGTTTGCGGCGATTCAAATTTCCAACCGCTTGTATCTTCTTTGTGAACAAAAACATCAAGTGTGAGTGTCCATTGTCTAAGCTGAAATAAAAGAAACATTTTGGTAACAAAATTAATTGGTTTTGTTATTTATATTATATTATATTATATTATATTATATTATATTATATTATATTATATTATATTATATATCATTACATTACATTATTATTAAAACTCGGCAAACCTCGTTTCCCACTGGAACATTGGGCCATCGGCTTAGGATTTTCCTGCCCTCACTGAACATCAGTGATTGATTCTATCTATCTTACCCAGGCTATCCTATGCAAGGTAAGATAAAAATCGAGAATTCTCACGCGTTTGATATGCACTGGTTGTAATGAATGTCACGTACGTCATCGTTAAGGTTTACGGCACTGAACGTAATGACGTCATTAAACGCCACAGTAATGTCATCACAATGTGACGGACGTCAGCAGTCGAAGTGACTGCACTATTTTATAAAATCTACGTCCAGAAATGAAAGGTGTGCAAGGAAAATATGTTATGGGTGTGAGGGTTAGATAGAAAATTCCGTCCCTCACGATCACAGTCTGGCATCACTCGGCAAGCCTCGCGATGCCAGACAGTGATCCTCGGGGTTTTCTATCTACCTCTCACTCTAATGACAGATCTTTATACGTTGTTTTGCTTGACGTTGGTGTTGTAGACAGTGATTGTGGTTTTTCTTAGACACCTTCTATCCTAATTTTGTGTGACATTTGTCAGTTTTATTTAGCCATAAAATAGACATTGTTATCAAAAATTCAGTCATTGCCCTAAGACGTCATCAAAACAAACATCATATAACGATAACATTCGAAGACAGTAAGCGTGCAGTATCAAGTAATCGTGCGGATAACGCATCACAAAAACGTACCTATATAATTTTGACCCCCTTAAACCCCACTTTTATATAGTAAAACTGGGGTTTACAGGGGTATACATTATTTTTCTTATTTCTGCTCAAAAACATATTGTGGGTACTCGTTAGAACCGCCTCGCCGAGGCGGTTCTAACGAGTACCCACAATCTATGTTTTGAGCAGAACTATAAAAAAAAATATTAGAATTTTTATCTGAAAACTTTCAATTTTTGATGGTGAAATTTTCAGTATATTTGAATAGGCATGTTTTCGTAATGGAGTGATATCTGGCCGCCTGTTCCTCGGATCTTATCGCACATTTTTAATCATTCAATATTTATAGCTATATAAAAAGTACGGCTGTTTAATATCGACACTTTATGCAAACTTTCTGGTTTAAATTGTAAATAAGACATGTTTCTACATCACGAATATGGGCCTCAACGACAGAAAACGTACTTAAAGGTTCAGTACGGCCTGCGCAGCCGCCCTCGACTACATGAAGAAACTTTGTATCATTGGCTACCTCAAATGTGCCCAGTGAAGATTCAATCAGACTCCGCAAATGCCGTATGTCCGCGTGTACGCGTCACGAAAACACGCCTTTATAATTTTGACACCCTTAAACCCCACTCTTATGTAGTAAAATTGAGGTTTACAGGGGTATAGATAAATTTTCTTATTTTGCATAAAACATAGAGTGTGGGCCCTCGTTAGAAAGGTTCTAACGATTACCCACAATTTATGTTTTGAGCAGAAATATGAAATAAATCAGAATTTTTTTTTAAAAATTATCCTTTTTTGATTGTAAAATTTTCAATATATTTGAATAGGCGTGTTTCCGTAATGATGTTCTGACGTTGCGGCCAATAGAACAGAGCTAGTATACTGAACTACAATAATATACAAATGGGGTTCCAAACAAAATATAAGTGAATATACTCAGGAATGCCACAATCACGAAGCACAGACATCTCGAGGCACCAAAAGAAGGAGAGATGCACAAATATTATTGCATAAAAAGCAGTGTCGCACGTTATTAACAGCGGTGCATTAACCGGCGAAAGGCCGTGTATTAACAAGGCAATTCACGCGCCGTTAATGCACGGCTACGCAACTTTCAATATGCTCGTACCGGGGCCACAGAATTGCTGCCGTCATGAGATGTGTACTGCCCTGCCCTAGAACGAGCATAGTCCGTGGAAATAGCGTTCGCGCGACATCGGGGAAAAGGCGAAACAAAATACTGCAAGAAATAACGCAACCTGTAGCAAATGTTATCAGTTTTTATGCAATAATAGCGATCGAACATTTTTTTTTCAATGCATTAACATTCGCTAGGTCCCTTAGGAGTTGTTGAAAACCGCGGCCTTCGGCCTCGGTTTTCAACACCTCCCACGGGACCTGGCGAATGTTAATACATGAAAAACCATGTTTGATCCCTATAATAAAACCACCGACGCACAAAGAAGAACTGCAACAGAGGAACCGCCTTGGAACGGTAAGTATAAAAACTGCTGGGGCTTAAATATTGAAGTTTTATTCGCGATAAACCTCATCATTAATTCTGCTGCAGCTTTTTAAGCGATTCCCCGACATTTACACATCAATAAAATCCACAAAAATGAAATCCATTCCTATATGACTAGGCATTAACCTATTTATGCTGAGTGGACTCTTCTACTTGAACCCTTTGGACCAGTCCATATCAGTTTAAGGGGTGTCTGGTCAGTATTGATTATAACCCTGTTTTATTGAAATGCCTGTAGTTAATGCGAACTGTGTAGACCCTGATCAGACGCCGCGTTCTGCGGCGTATGATCTGGGTCTACACTGTTTGCCAATGTCCCATTTATGGGACGCTAGGCACAAATTGGTTAATACGGTGATATGTAAATTTTATTTACCTTTACAACGCTGCTAGGTCTCAGACTGGCAGGTACGTTATGCTGTAGGAGTCGAACGAGATGGTCTATCGTTGCTTGGCAGCTTGACAGAAACTGCTGATCCGCTTGTATGTAGTTCTGTATGAATGCGTCCAAGTTATCTTGACTTGACAAGGAATACAAGCTGCTTGCGTATGCCATGATACTATCAACAATATATCTGAAGAAAAGTACAATACATGTCTAGAAAATAGAGCATAACCTGAAATATTTATTTTTCTTTCAAAGACAGACCACTCCAATAACATACAAAAAAGTATTTGTCGCCCTGGTATATCATTTCTACTCTTGCTAACTTTGTATTCGTTTTTGAAAACTGACATCACGAAAACATGCCTATATAATTTTGACCCCTCTTAAACCCCACTTTTATATAGTAAAACTGGGGTTTACAGGGGTATAAATTTTGTTATTTCTGCTCAAAACATAGATTGTGGGTACTCGTTAGAACCGCCTCGACGAGGCGGTTCTAACGAGTACCCACAATCTATGTTTTGAGCAGAAATATGAAAAATATCAGAATTTTTTATCTGAAAAATTGCCATTTTTGGTGGTAAAATTTTCAGTGTATTTGAATAGGCGTGTTTTCGTAATGACTGCTTTATTGTCACCAATACATGTGTATTATATGTTGTGAAAGACGAGAAACTGTACAGTTTAAGTCTAAATAAAATTTCTGTTCTGTTTTTAGAAAATTATTTTAAAAGGAAGCCAATGCGCCCACATGTATTCTCCACTAAAATTGTTAATTAGATGTGTGAAATATATATACCATTGTGTTTTGTCATAATGATATGTTATTGTGAAGACCCATTAATATAATATATTAAGCTAATCAATTCTTAATTACCGTCTATGCCGCCGGTAAACTATTTGAAAAAAAAAAAAAGGTATAAATTTTCACAAAAAAGCATGGTCTCTGCTTAGCAATGTGTGCTAAGGTAGACCAGGCCTTTTTTTTGAAAGTTAATGCTTGGCTATAACGTTGAACAGTCCATGAAAAATAGCACTGGACCAGTCCATGACCCTTCATAAAATGCTTCGGGGGCAATGACCAATTTTAAGATTGCCAACGTCCATGGGTGTAGACAATAAGTCGCTGTGGAAAGCAAAATGTGGTGAAGACAGATATGTTGCAAGAAACGGGTTGATCCTTTAGAAACAGTGTAGAGCACAAAAAGCAAACTAATCCCATAACAACACATTTTAATTCGTTATAGCAATTCTAAACTAGTACTACATAAGGTTATGAATATACGTTTAGTTTGAACTTGGTTCCCGTCCCAAATGTCTTGGATACCTAGCCGATTCCACTATTTTTGTTCATAACTAAAATTCGCAGCAATGCTGCATCATATAATAATTTGCCACTGGGAAGGTAGAACAGCAAAACAGGATAGAATATGTTACATATGTAACTTTAGTCATGCAGAGTTAATTGTCGGTTTAGCAAAGGCCACTCATTTGTAAAATAAACACAAATGAGCCAACGCATGACAAAAGCAACAAAATGGCGTGTGCGCCCAGCGAAGACTTAGATCAGCCTGGGCATCCGCCCAGTCTGATCAGAGTCTTCGCTGTGCGCTCAATGGTAGCTAAGGACCCAAACTTTCTTTAAGCGGCCTGCGACGACTCTGATCAGACTGGGCGGATGCCCAGGCTGATCTGAGTTTTCGCTGGGTGAACATGTCATTGTGTAGGTTTTGTCGTGCGCTGGCTCAAATATAAAATACTGTGAACAAAAATCTAATTTAAAACGTGTTTTGAGTCGGTCCTCAGACTACATGACGGCGCCCTGTTCAGTCTGTTTGAGAAGGCTGGCGCCTGGTTATCAATGTCTGTGGTCGGGCCAACCATGTTCCTGTTTGGGGTTTACTTGTTTTCTGGCTTCAGATCGTCATTGAGACTTTTGCTTTGTTACATCATAGTTCAATTGATGCCGAAGGGCCCCTGTGCGTACCGAACATATGATTGTTAATTGGAACTGAATCATAATTTAGGGCAAGGTTTCGCGCAAGTAAAGTAAGTGGGCTGGGTGGCCTAGTGGTTAGTGCACTCGACTTTCAAGCGGGATATCGTGAGTTCGAATCCCGCTCGGGTCGAGACAATTTTCAGACCATTATTACGCCTAGCTCATACTCGACGTGCCCTGGGTTGAGTATAAAGTGGACAGGGCGGCGCTTGGTGACAGACAGCGGCACCAAGTGTGCATGGGTGATCCATGAAAGCAAGGCTGTACAAATACATGTACATCATAGCAATCGCCGCTGCCTCTATGTGCCTCGGGTGCCTGGTAGTGTTAAAAATCCGCACAACAACAACAACAAGTAAAGTAAATAAGTGAAATCAGGAACTGATATAATCAGATCAACAACAAGTTCTCAACATCAAAGGTAAAGACAGACAATTACAATTAAACAGCCACAAAAAAGAACAGATGGCATGCAGAGTAGGCAGCTCTTTCCCAAAAGGTTGCAACTTTAATTTATATAATTGTTAAAAGAAAAACATTTGTTAGTGAAACACCACAGAACATTTAACAAAAAGCATCACGAAAACATGCCTATATAATGTTGACCCCCTTAAACCCCACTTTTATATAGTAAAACTGGGGTTTACAGGGGTATACATTATTTTTCTTATTTCTGCTCAAAAACATAGATTGTGGGTACTCGTTAGAACCGCCTCGGCGAGGCGGTTCTAACGAGTACCTACAATCTATGTTTTGAGCAGAAACATGAAAAATATCAGAATTTTTTATCTGAAAAGTTTCAGTTTTTGGTGGTAAAATTTTTAGTATATTTAAATAGGCTTGTTTTCGTAATGTACCACAAAAAGAACCACCTTCAAACGGTCAGTAATAAATTAATGGGGGACTTAAGCTAGCTTTACGGGCTCCCAACCCTCGCCCTCATAGCGGTAAAAACATAAATTTGTTTGGTCCGCATGGAGGTCTTCTAACTGAGCCATGAATCATTGTTATATATATAGTATATGTGGGCAACACATAAATCACAGATAAATCCCACAATGAAGCAAAGATGAGGAATCAGAAACAACGTGTGAAGGCACCAGCTGATCACTGGGGTGTCAAACAACACCACTAGAATAATGCAGCAAAAACAAACCACTAGTTGAACCCTGTGTAAAGCTGGTTTAACCCATTTTCGCGGATTGGATTTTTCTACTTTAACTCTTTCCACAAGTTCAGTTGCTATATATTGGGTATCCGTTTAGGGTTGTTTTTTTTTATTATTATTATTGTCATGTTTTGTAGAAATATCCGAACTTAAAGCAAACAGTGTAGACCAAGATCAGACGCCGCCTGATCTGGGTCTACACTGTTTCCCAATGCCCCATGTATGGGACGCTAGGCATAAATGGGTTAAGCCTCGTCCCCCTTTCCCGGCAGTTGCTTTTTTTTTTTTTATATGCCCCCGCCATTTTCAATTGGGGGGTGGGGGGGGGGGGGCGCATATAGTATCACCGCTGTCCATACGTACGTCCGTCCCGTCCGTCCGTCCCGTACGTAACACTTTTGGTTTCCGTACGATATCTTTTGAAAGGATTGGTGTTTTGGATTGAAATTTTATACACAGGTATATAATCATAAAATATAGGCCAAGTTCGATTTAGGGTAAAATCCACCAATTATTTTGGGAGTTATGACCCTTTTCAACTTTGAAAAATTTTCAACTTTGAAAAATGGTTTCCGTGCGATATCTTTAGAAAGGATTGGTGTATTGGATTGAAATTTCGTACACATGTATATAATCATAAAATGTAGGTCAAGTTCGATTTAGAGTAAAATCCGTTCATTATTTTGGGAGTTATGGCCCTTTTTCAACTTTGAAAAATGGTTTCCCTTCCATCACTTTTGAAAAGATGCGTGTATTGGATTCATATTTTATACACAAGTATATAATTATAAAATATAGGTCAAGTTCGATTTAGGGTAAAATCCACCTATTATTTCTGGAGTTACGGCCCTTTATCCATGTTGAAAAATAGTTGAAAAATGGTTTCTGTTCGATATCTTTTGAAAAGATTAGTGTATGGGATTCAAATTTTATACACAGGTATATAATCATAAAATGTAGGTCAATTTTGATTTAGGGTAAAATCCACCAATTATTTTTGGAGTTATGGCCCTCTTTCACCTTTGAAAAATGGTTTCGTTCCATAACATTTGAAAAGATTAGTCAATTGGATTCATATTTTATACACAAGCATATAATTATAAAATATAGGTCAAGTTTGATTTAGGGTAAAATCCACCAATTATTTTTGGAGTTACGGCCCTTTATCAATGTTGTAAAATAGTTGAAAAATGGTTTCCGTTCGATATCTTTTGAAAAGATCAGTGTATTGGATTCAAATTTTATACACAGGTATATAATCATAAAATGTATGTCAAGTTGGATTTAGGGTAAAATCCATCAATTATTTTTGGAGTTATGGCCTTTTTTCAACTTTGAAAAGTGGTTTCCGTTCCATAACATTTGAAAAGATTAGTGAATTGGATTCATATTTTATACACAAGCATATAATTATAAAATAGAGGTCAAGTTTGAGTTAGGGTAAAATCCACCAATTATTTTGGAGTTACGGCCCTTTATCAATATTGAAAAAAAGTTGAAAATTGGTTTCCGTTCGATATCTTTTGAAAAGATTAGTGTATTGGATTCAAATTTTATACACATGTATATAATCATAAAATGTATATCAAATTGGATTTAGGGTAAAATCCACAATTATTTTTGGAGTTATGGCCCTTTTTCAGCTTTGAAAAAATGGTTTCCGTTCCATAACTTTTGAAAAGATTAGTGAATTGGATTCATATTATATACACAAGCATATAATTATAAAATATAGGTCAGTTTTGATTTAGGGTAAAATCCACCAATTATATTTGGAGTTACAGCCCTTTTTCAACATTGAAAAATAGTTTCAGTTTGATATCTTTTGAAAACATTAGTGTATTGCATTCAAATTTAACACACAGGTATATAATCATTAAACAGAGGTCAAGTTCCAAGTAGGGTAAAATCAACGCATTATTATGGGAGTTATGGCCCTTTTTCACCTTCAAAAGATGTTTTTCTTCTGATATTTTTTTTTTAAAAGATTGATTTGTCCCTTTTTTCAACTTCATTTATTGCAAAATACCTGCATGTGGTTGAGGATGGCCCTGGGCGGGGGCATCTGTGTCATAATGACACATTTCTAGTTTCTTTTTTTTTTTTTCTACTAACCTTTCCAAGGTGGTTCTTTTTATGCATTTCTTTGTTCGGAGCCGGTGGCTTCATATGTGTCATTTTATTTCATTGTTTGTTCCTCATATCTTCTTTGGCAGGCGTGAGAAAACGTACCTTCTGACATGTGCGCCCAACGAAGACTCAAATTAGCCTGCGCTGCTGCGTAGTCTGATCAAAGTCTTCGTTTTCCGCAAGATTTTTGCATCTTCAGCTATCCAAAATGCGCTCAGTGAAGATTCGGATGCGCAAATGCACAGGCTGATCTGTATCGATCTGCGCTGGGTGCATATGTCTAAAGGTCCGTTTACTAAAGTTGCAGCGTTGATTAAGTTGTCTGTAACGTTCACCTGAGTTGATTGAACATAGCAGATATGATGAAACGTTGTCTAAGTATCGAACAGGCGGCTGGCTGCATGGTTGAAACACTACGAGACAACCCAGCAGGCACACAACATCAAAATGACGTCGTATCAACGTCGATGCGACGTGATCACGTCGCATCGACGTTGATACGACGTCATTTTAATGTTGTGTGCCTGCTGGGAACAGTTTTTGACTGCACGTAAACTCATGCACGCACGTAAACTCATGCACGCGTATTTAAAACATCTAACTAGAGAAAGACAAACATATTTAACGATTAGCGCTATGGGGAAAACTTTCAGCAGATGACATTTTGAAATATTTTTCTTATTTCTTACCAAAAATTCAGGATTTGACATTTCATGCAAAAGGAGACAATTTGCATAAAATGGCTGATCCTCTTTTCTGGGAAAAAATAAGAAAAATATCACCAATTTGCCGTCTCCTGAATAAGCCCAGAGAGTGGTAAAGGTTAAGTAACTATGAACAAATACTATATAACCTATATAAAAGTACTGTATTAAAATGTAGCAGAGGCTGAATTAGTTTATACAGTTATTTGGCTAGTTCCTGGTTTTAGCTAGTTCCGAATAATTGAAAAAAATTGTCATCAAATACACGATAGCTGTCAAATTTAAAAAGGAAAAATTGGTATGGTTCTGTCGTTAATTTATTAGAAAATAAATATGGTAAATATAACTTTATTGGTCGATACGATCCGATTTCCCCTGGCAACCCTATATACGCATTACATAAATTTTGTAAATGTATAAATAACATTCGCCTCGATCTCCTTTAGTAGACAGTCGATTAAAAACATTGTTTTTGTTCAACTATTGGGTGGAACATTCTTTTCAACATCTGCTTAAATGCTCCCTGCAAGGACTTTAAACAAACTGCTTGTTTTCAACCATTAATTGATCGCTAATTTATGCATCCGATTTAGTCAGTTCCGGGTAAGGTATTTGCACGCTGTGTTCAAAGGTGTGTATGTGTATGCAAACGTATCTAACACACGTGACAGACGATTGAAGTGAAAATATGAGCCTCGTCATGATAACCTGCTTTATGACATATGCGAACAACAAAGACACATAGTTTGTGCATCTGCACAGTCTGATCAGCACCTTATAGTTGTTCGCTGTCTAGACACTATACTATCTATTTCACGACTAGCTAATCCGGCGCTGTAGCTGAGTTAGCCAGTCTATGGCAGAGTAGACCGGTCTGAGTCTAACTTGGTTGAAAACTTCGAAGACAGGTTTTTCTCGTGTCGTTGATTATATATTATCTGCACTTTGACGAAGTAAGGCGAGATCACACAGCGCTAAACACCAACTACAATTGGATTAATTAACACATATTTGTACTGCACGCTTTTTGTATTTTCGGGCTTCAGAAGGGGGTAAAATAGGACCTATGTGCAAACTCCTTTCAACTTCTTAAACCTCACTGAAATATTTTATATTGGAAATATTATTAAATCCAGATAACAGGAGCTAAATCTTGCAGTAAGTAGGATGTACATGCCGAAAAATCGTTATGTTATGAATTATGCGATTTTGGCTAAAGGACCGGTTTTAAGGTCTTTGTGAACCTGTCCCTTTGTGGCGAATGTCTTTATATTGAATTAATTTTCTCCTTAGCACATAATACAAGTTAATAAAGTAATATATAGAGGCTGTTGCTTATCCGAGGGATTTTTAACAGACCCCTAATTCATTATTCGGAACTAGCTAAACTATTCGGAACTAGCCAAATCAGTGGTGTACTTCATAGTCATCACAAGGGCAGATAACCAAAGGCGAATGACAAATTCTTTGGCGTGGTATTTCAAGGAAGGATAGTATTCTGTATCAGCCTAAAAAAATCAAGTTTTGATCAGCCATTTATTCGGAGATAGCTATGAAGCATAACCTTACCCGGAACTAGCCAAATGACTGTTAAACTGCCACAATAAAGCATTACGAAAACACGCCTATTCTAACATACTGAAAATTTTACCACCAAAAAATGAAACTTTTCAGATAAAAAATTCTAATATTTTTTTCATATTTTTGCTCAAAACATAGATTGTGGGTACTCGTTAGAACCGCCTCGACGAGGCGGTTCTAACGAGTACCACAATCTATGCTTTTGATCAGAAATAAGAAAAATAATGTATACCCCTGTAAACCCCAGTTTTACTATATAAAAGTGGGGTTTAAGGGGGTCAAAATTATATAGGCATGTTTTCGTGAGGATTCGCTACTGTTATAAGTAGAAGTCAATAAAAACTATATACCAAACTTCTCCGAAATACGTTTTCATGTAAAATGCATTTCTGACCTTGGCAATGATATGATTAGTACTGGGTTTTTCATTTACCGCTCCACTTTCATTTTTGAAAAACGACAATCAGTACTTGACTTTTTATTCAACCGCTCTTCGTTCAGTTTTGAAAAACGATATTGTAAAATATGTTGACCTACATGGTCACATTTGTTTTTTAAAAAACGACAGTTATTATTTGATTTTTATTCTACCGCTCTGCTTTTATTTTTGGAGAAAAAAAAACGAAAAAAAAAAAAAAAAAAACGATATTGTTGTAAAATACGTTTTATCACATGACCGTCAAGTTATTAAATGAAATAACCCAAGTCATAATAATCATATAACCACACGTGTAATAACACCTGCAAGGCTTCCCATTGGTTAGCCTAAATATGTTTTGAGCAGAAATATGAAAATTATCAGAACTTCCTATATATGTCATAGTACGGATGTGCGTGCCGAATGGCCACCGTTTTCAACGCTTCCAGGTATATGATTGGCCCCCTTTTTTCAACAAAAAGTATATGAATGACCCGATTTTTCTGGATTTCTATGTGAAAGGCCCCATTTTTCTGACATCCTAGTATACGCACATATTTTTTGCTCAGAGAGTTTTCGAGGCTGCTTGTTCTCTTGGTATTCAATGAACTGACTAGGATATTTGTCTAATTACCAGCAATAAATGAGTACAAGAAATCAAAGGGCAGTATAGGAATAGGTCAACATTTCGGACGATCAAGTATATGAATGGGTCCGTTTATTCAAAGGCTAGGTATATGAATGGGGTAGGTTTTGAAATACTGGCTCGCACACCCGTACCAAAATTACCCCCCAGTTACATCCCCCACCCCCACCCCACCCCGAGATTGCAATAAGTTTAAAACACTTTTTTTTTGTGCAGTTCGCAATGATAAAGCAACAAGTGTGACTCCTATGTTTTATAACTGTAGATTTACAGTGTGACTCTGATCATACAGTGACTCCTATCATCGATTTTCTCCTTTGGTCTTCGATGCAAATATTCATTATTTTGCATAAAACAACCGCCGTCAGTTATCATCTATTAACTGAGTGTACACGCTTGTCAAGCGACTAACTAGGAAATACGCTTAAATAGGAAAAAGTGGCCACTGTGTACTACACAAAACAGCGCTTATCTAGGAAAACTGATTTTTGCGCTTATATTGGAAGAGCTATCTACAATCAGCCTCGCTTTTCATAAACATTTTTTTTTTGTCAAACTGCGCGTATAAATACATGTCATATGCAGGCCTATTCTTTCTTCTGTCTTAACATGAAGGCCTAAGATTTCTTTCTTTCTTTCTTCATTTCTTTCTTTTAGAACGATAATTCGACGCGCAAATAATGTTCAATATTATCAGCATATACAGTGGCACCTCTACTAAAGGTCACCTCTCAATATCAGCCACTTCCCTAAAAATAATAATCAATTTTCTGAAAGTAAAAAGTACAATTTTTTCTGTATATTAAGCCTTTCTACAATAGCCACCTCCCCCCCCCCCCCCCCCCCCCCCCCTACAACAGCTACTTTTCCAAAGGCTATTTTGCTAAAGCATAAGAATCAACCTTTCACATCGTATATCTACATTAAGAGGAACTTGCTGAGTAACGTATTTACCCTAAATATTCGGACGCTCTTATTTTTTACCGTACCTATCCTAAAATTTTACCCTGCACATTTGGCTAACTAGTGTAGTATCTACAAAGTTCCAGTTTAGACCCTGATCAAACTGTTTGGATTTTGATCTGGGTATACACTGTTTGCTCAGGCCGTTTTATGTCGGAATATTTAGGGTAAATACGGTAGTCTGCGATCAAACGAGTATTTCAAGGAACTTGATATGGTGAAGACATCTGACCTAGTTCATCTATGCAATAAACAGTCACCTTTCGCTCATTTCAAATGATGTACAAAACTGATTAAAAGCAGAAATGCTTATCAGTTGAATGTCAGATAGATCATCAACAGTAGGCTGTTATGGAACGCCATTGCTGTCTTATACGGCACAAACACCTTGCGTTTTGTGATTACACTCTACGAGTTTGATGTTACTTATTGCGGGTTAAATATTGCAGTATCTGACTTTATTGTTACGCTATGTGAATTGGCCATTACGCTTTGTACTTTTGTCAATACGCTATGTGGGTTTGTTATTTACTTATGCTGGTTTAATATTACGTTATTTAATTTGTTCAGTGTGTTTTGTGCATTTCCTAATACCTTCTGTGGACATTTTATTTCGTTATGTCACTATGGCTGACTGATGCCGTATATTTAGGGAAGGCACGTTCTTTTACGTTATGTGAGTTTTGATTACGATGTGAGTTTGTCAATACGTTCAGTGACTTTATTATTACGTTATGCCATAAACCGTAAGTGACGGTAACTAACGAGATTTCCCGATTTATAGAAAGGTACTTGACAATACCGATTATTACCGTCTGTGTTGGTGAACATGAGTCATCTATCTTTCTTTCTATCTATCTATCTATCTATCTATCTATCTATCTATCTATCTATCTATCTGCCTGCCTGCCTGCCTGCCTGCCTGCCTGCCTGTCTGTCTCTATCTATCCATCTATCTATCTATCTATCTATCTATCTATCTATCTATCTATCTATCTATCTATCTATAAGATTTTCTAGTGGACATTAAAATACTGCCCCAGTACCAGCCCTAGCGATACGACACACTCCACTACTGTCCCAGTGTCAGTCCAACTGATACGACACAGTCAACAACTGTCCCGGTCTCAGTCCTACTAATACGATACAGCCCCAGTACCTGTCCTACGGATATGATACAGTCCACTGCTGCCCCAGTACCAGTCCTATTGATACGACAGTACCAGTCCTATTGATATTATACAATACACTACTGCCCCTGTACTAGCCCTACATATACGATACAGTACATTACAACCTCAGTACCAGTTCTGTTGATGTACACTACTGTCGAATTGCCAGTCCTACTGATACTACACAGTCCACTTCTGTCCCAGTACCAGTCTTACTGATATGATACAGTCCATGAATGTTCCAGTACCAGTCCTAATGATACGACACAGTCAATGTCTGTCGTAGTACTAGTCCTACTTATATGATAAGTCTACCACTGCCCAGTACCAGTCCTACTGATACGACAGCCCACCTGTCCCAGTATAAGTCCTGCTGATTAAAAACAGTCCACAACTGCCCCAATACAAGACATATTGACAAGATAGTCTACTACAGCCCTATACCAGTCCTACTGATACCTTACTGATACCAGTTCTAGTGATATTCAACAGTCCACTACTGCCCTAATTCTAGTCCTATTGATACCCTACAATCTACAACTGCCTCAGTACATGTCCTACTGATACGACACAATACACTATTGCCCCAGTACCAATCCTACTTAAACGCTACAGTACACTTTTGTCCAGTTCCTATCTTATTAATACGTCAAAATCCACTAGTGCCCCAGTACCAGTCCTTGTTATAAGTTGCAGCACACCACTGCAGCACTGTCAGCCCTATTTATAAGTCACAGTCCACTGCTGGCCCAGTACCAGTCCTAGTGATATTCAACAGTCCACTACTGCCCCAGTACCAGTCTTATTAATACGACATAGGACACTACTGCACAAGGACCAGTCTTGCTTATACTTATATACAAAAGTACACTACTGATCCAGTTCTAGTCCATTTGATACGTCGCTGCACTTCTGACCCAGTACTAGTCCTACTGATACCCTTCAGTGCAATTCTGCCCCAGTATTAGCCATGTGGATACGACACAGTCCACTACTGCCAGTACCAGTCCTACTGATACCCTACAGTCCACCTCTGCCCCAGTACCAGACCAGCCCTTTTGATACACTACAGTCCACAACTGCCCCAGCACCAGTCCTACCGATAACCTACAGTCCACTACAGCCACAGTACCAGACCTATTGATACAACACATTCCACTACTGCCCCAGTACGAGTCCGACTGATACCCTACAGTCCATTATTATCTAATTATCAGTCCTACTGATATGACAACGGTCACAGTACCAATCAGTTTGATATGCTCAGTCCACAACTGCCCTAGTACCAGTCCTACTGATACTACACAATCCGCTGTTGTCCCAGCACCAAATCTACTGATACAACACAGTCAGCTTCTGCCCTAGTACGAGTTCTACTGATACTATATAAACCACTACTGTCGCAGTACCAGTCCTACTAATATGACATAGTCCCCTAGTTCCCCAGTACCATTCCTACTGATACACTACAGTTGTCTCCTGTCCCAGTACCAGTCCTATTGATACCCTAGAGTCCACAACTGCCCCAGTACCAGTCCTTTTGATACGACACAGTACACTACTGCCCCAGTACCAGTCCTTCATATACGTTGCAGTATATTATTGACCAGTACCAGTCTTATTTATACGACACAGTATATTACTGTCCCATTACCAGTCCTCCTGATATTACACAGTCCACTACTGTCCAAGTAACAGTCTTACTGATTATGATACAGTCCACGAATGCTCCACTATCAGTTCTACTGATACAACACAGTCCACTATTGTCCCAGTACTAGTCCTACTGTTATGATACAGTCTATCACTGCCATGGACCAGTCCTCCTGATACTACACAGCCCACTACTGTCCGAGAATCAGTCTTACTGATATAATACAGCCCGCTTATGCTCCAGTACCAGTTCTTCTGATACAACACTGTCCGCTACTGTCCTAGTACTGGTCCAACTGATACGATACAGTCCGCTACTACCTCTATACCAGTCCTACCGATACCCTGCAGTCCACTACTACCCAGGTACCAATCCTATTGATATCCTTCAGTTCACTATTGCCCCAGTACCAGTCCTATTGATACGAGTCAGTACACTACTGCTCCAGAACTACTCCTACTTATACGCTACAGTACACTTTGCCCCAGTCCCAGTCTTATTGATAAGTCACAGTCCATAACTGCCCCAGGACCCGTTCTACTGATAACCTACAGTCCACTACTGCCCCAGTACAAGTCCTATCGATACGACACAGTACACTTCTGCCTCAGTACCAGTCCTACTTATTCACTTTTGATATGTCACAGTCCACTGCTTGCCAAGAATCAGTCCTACTCATACCGGACAGTCCACTACTGCCTTAATACCAGTCTTATTGATACCACACAGTACATTATATCCCCAGTACCTGTTCTACTAATACACTACAGTACTCTTCTACCCCAGTACTAGTCCTTATGATACGTCACTGTTCCCTACTGACCCAGTTCCAGTCTGACAAATACCCTTCAGTCCACTACTGCCCCAGTACCACTCCTATTGATTCGACAGTCGACTACTGCCAGAGTACCAGTCCTACTGATACCCTGGAGTCCATCTCTGCCCCAGTACCAGTCGTATTGATACACTATAGCCCACTACTGCCCCAGTACCAATCCTGCTGATACCCTACAATCCACTGCTGCCCCAATACCAGTACTATTGATACAACACAGTCCATTACTGCCCCAGTGCGCGATGTGCTGTTACCCTACAGTCAGCTACTGCCCTAGTACCAGTCTTACTGATATGACATAGTCCTCTACTATCTCAGTACCAGTCCTTCTGGTATGATGTCCACTATTACTCCAGTATCAGTTCTACTGATAGCCTATAGTCTACTCTTGTCTCAGTACCTGTACTGCTGATATCCTACAGTCCACTACTGTCCAAGTACCAGTTCTACTGATACTCTATAGTCCATTTATGCCCGGGTACCAGTCCTATTGATGTCTCAGTCAATTAGTGCACCAATACCTGTCCTACTGATAACCTGTAATATACCACTGTCTCAGTACCAGACCTATCGATAGGCCCATTATTGCCCCAGTATCCGTTCGAGGACTGGTATTGTGTCTATAGTGGACTGTAGAGTATATGGAGGACTGGTACTGGGTCTGAATAAACTGCTGAGAATAAGGAGGTACTGGATCTGTGCTGGACTGCAGAGTATAGGGAGGACGTGTACTGGGTCTGAAGTGGACTGTATATTATACGGAAGACTGGTACTGGGTCTGTAGTGGACTGAACAGAATACGAAGGACTGGTACTGAGTCTGTAGTTGACTGTAGAGTATATGGAGAACTGGTAGTTATTCTGTAGTGAACTGTAGGGTATACGGAGGATTGATACTGTGTCTCTACTGGATTACAGAGTATACGGAGGACTAGAACTTGGTCTGTAGTGGACTGTAGAGTATACAGAAGACTGGAACTTGGTCTATAAAGGACTGCAAATAATAAGGAGGACCAGTACTGAGTCTGTAAAGGACTGTAGGGTATATGGAGGGCTAGAACTGGGATTGTAGTGAACTGTAGAGTATACAGAGGACTAGGATTTGGTCTATAGTGGTCTGCAGAGTATACGGAGACTGGTACCGGGGTTTCTAGAAGATTGTAAAGTATACAGAGGACTGGTACTGGGTCTGTAGTGGACAAGAGTATACGGAAGACTGGTATTGTGTCCGTGGTGGTCTGTAGAGTATACGGAGGACTGGTACTGGTTCTGTAGTGGACTGTAGAGTATACGGAGGACTGGTACTGGGCCTATAGTGGATAGAAGAGTATACAGAGGACTGGTTCTGTATCTGTAGGGGACTGTAGAGTATACGGAGGTCTGGCACTTGATCTGTAGTGGACTGCAGAGTATATGTAGGACTGGTACTGGTTCTGTAGTTGACTGTAGAGTATACAGAGGACTGGTACGGTGTTTGTAGTGGACTGTAGAGTATACGGAGTATTGGTACTGGGTCTGTAGTGAACTGTAGAGTATACGGAGGACTGGTACTGGGTCTGTAGTGGACTGTAAAGTATACGGAGGACTGGTACTGGGCCTATAGTGGATTGAAGAGTATACAGAGAACGTACTGCATCTGTAGTTTACTGTTGAGTATACAGAGGACTGGAAGTTGGTCTCTAATGGACTGTAGAGAATACGGATAACTGGTACCGGTTCTGTAGTGGACTGTAGAGTAAACAGAGGACTGACACGGTTCTGTAGTGGACTGTAGAATATACGGAAGACTTGAACTTTGTCGGTAACGGATTGTAGAGTATACGGAGGACTGGTAATGTGTCTGTGGTGGACTGTAGAGTATAGGAAGTACCAGAACATGGTCTAGTGGACTGTAGAGAATACGGACTGGTACTGGGTTTCTAGTGGGTTGTAGAGTATACGGAGGACTGGTAGACACATTTGTGCCTGTCGCGGACTGTAGAGTGTATGGAGGACTGGTACTTATTAGGAGAACTAGTACTAGGTCTTTAAGGAATATAGTATACGGAGGACTGGTACTGGGGCTGTAGTGGCCTGTAGAGTATACGCAGGACAGGTTCTGGGTCTGTAGGTGACTGTGGATTTCACTTAGGACTGGTACTGGGTCTGTAGGGGACTATATACGGGGGACTGGTACTGGGTTTGTAGTGGACTGGAAAGCATACGTAGGTTTGGTGTTGGGTATTTAGAGAATTGTGGTGTATACGGAGGACTGGTACCTTGACTGTAGTGGAGTGTAAAGTATTCGGAGAACTGGTACTGTGTCTGTGGTGGATTGTGGAGTATACGGAGGACCGGTACTGGGTCTGTAGTGGAATGTAGAATATATGGAGGACTGGTGCTGGGTCTGTAGTGGGGTGGACTATTGAGCTCCCAAGGGTCAGGTTAAAAGTTTATCCAGATGACTAAGTCCATTTGTTGTTCTTCATTATTTTCGATCCCCCGGAGTCAGGAGCTTTTAGCAGAGATTTTACCATAAATGTGTCCCCGCAGTGCAAGGCGTTTACCAGGGCTTTGCATTTGCAAATATGAAAGCCCCGCTGTTCCCCGTCTGCGTACGGCCGGAAGTTTCAAATAATTGGTGCGTTAGTTGTTTCATATTTTTATAGTTTGACTTTTTAATAAGTCCTTTCTCATGATTCTTGTATGGATTTGACTAATAAAATAAGTACATTGCCATGTTCGTGGTTTGTCTTTACAATCCATTTTTTCTGGATTTGCCAATAAAAATGACTTAATTGGACTTGATTTGCTTTTGGAATAATAATATTTCCTACAAGTACAAATTGTCCGCAAACAGATCAAGCTAAGACTGTTATAGAAGAGATAACAAATTAAGTACGATTTCATTATTAGAGAGAGAAAGAGAGAGAGAGAGAGAGAGAGAGAGAGAGAGAGAGAGAGAGAGAGAGAAAGAGAAACTTGGGTAATAGTGGTAGTAACTGCACAGATATTTTGGTAGAGGTGTGCGATCTAAGTCTCAAAAACGTGACCCATTTTTATAACCTTGAACATTTTTACATGTTACACCCATACTGCTCAGATACCGTACCTATATATATAATTATTGTCGCAAATCCCACCCCATATTGGCCGCACATGCTTCGTGTAGACGTTCTCAGAGAGAGAGAGAAAGAGAGAGAGAGCATCTTATTCGCTTTCTATTTACAATTCATACGTTTCAACTCTGCATAGATAGCTGGATAGAGTATCTTGCGCCAACGTAAAGAAAAAAAAAATACAGAGAGCACTATATAGGATTTACTTCTATGTGTGTACATGTATGCCTTTCTATGAATCGGTAGTTTCCGTTTCGAAGTAAAGTAGCAAATGTATATTGATCAGCGAACTAGCTGAAGCTGTCCAAATTAGTCGTGCAAACATATTCTCTTCTAAAAGTCGTGTTTTCTAGTTCTTAAAGAACATTTCCTCTTGAAGGTAAGGCGCTCATAAATAGTGAGACTTGAGACAACCAGGCACGTTTGCGAACCTGTTCAAATATAACGTTTTACAGACAACAGGGATACAATGCTAAGCAGTTTGGCTGAGGCTATAAAACTATATTTTTCGAGTTAACCGAAAAATGGTCTCGGGGTTATCAGACACGATTTACGGTTTAATCGATTTTCCGGGACAATAGAAATGTTCGTTAGCGCAATATAAGACAACTACAGTTATGGCGTTCCATAGGCTGTTTCATAAAGAGGTGCTGTATGTGGACGGATAAGTATCTCTACAAAAAACATTTGTTGACTGCTTTTAGCCTTCACAATCGTGATGCATGTAACTATAATGTAATTGATAAAGCATTGAGTTATTGCGACCGATGACCTAAAATTTATATTATATAATGCAACATGAATTCACACACGCACACGCACGCACAGAGTACAATATAATAAAAGACAGTTGGCATGTAAATACTGATTAGCTTAGGCCTACAATTATATCAATTTCAAGATCTCATTTACAAAGCGCAAGCTAGACATGCAAGAAATTATAAAATTCTACACCAGGTAGAAGACAACGTTGCATTTTGTATTAAAATCAATGACCACTCATACTTAATAGGATGATTTGTTGTATATAAAACGATGATGCCCACTGCAGATATTGATTTTTCCAACTTAGTCGTTTTTCTCATATAGTCGTTTTTCCAACTTAAGCGCTTACTAGAGATGTCCGAAATTTTACCGTAAGTTACGGTAACCTTCGTACGGTAAAAATCAATACCTGGCGCGGACAAAGACGTAAATTTGGAGGGTTAAAATAAAAAAAAAGCACAGCTCTATCTTATTGAACAACAAATATGCGTTAAAGTAACTGTAGTATGTATGGATATATGTTGTTGTTTTTAAACTGATGCTGCTGCTGCTGATCATGATAATGATTTTGTGTTTTACGTCCCTTTCAACATTTTTAAGCCGTATCGAGACGATGGAAGGGAGACAAAGGCTGTGCAATGAAGCGCCCTACAATTATGCGTTGAATATAATTATACTGGTTATGCCGTGTAAGAAGCAAATGTCCTAATAATAATTGTAGGCCTCACCAGAATACCCCGAACTAGAGATCTTTAGGAAACATTCAACAAAATAGTGAACTCGGTTGGATTTAAACATAGATTTTATTTTACACTTTGTAATGTACATACAACAATTTGCGCAATCAACAATATAAAACGACAATAAGTTGCTCCTGATATTTTTGTACAAACAGCGGAAAATTATGCAGGTTTGGGTAGTGTATGGAAATAAGTAGTTATGTTCTCTATAGTCATAGGTAACCACGCCATCGGGGAATTCCGGGAGAAGCCCTGCAGACACACATAAGGTACAGCTTCCAATACTTGTCCTCGGTCATTGAGATTCAGAACAAATGCTATATACCTTGCTTATTTTGTCATGAATTCATTACCCACGCATTAATTACAATTGCACAGCAAGGACAACGCAGAAGTAAACGCCCTGTTTTTGCCTCTAGATTTCCAGAACATTGTAGGGGCAGTGGCATGGTGCATTGGTTGCAAACGACATTTGCACAATTGTCAGACTGGTTAGTAAAAATACAAATGAGCTATGGCTGAAACCTATCGGCAACATGAAACTGTTATCAAACAACCAAAACAGGGAATAGAATAAAACGAAGCCCATAATTCGCTCAGCTGAGTAAAGCAGCCACTGCATATATGTAGATACCATGCAACATTCCTTCAGTATTGCCACAGCAACTAGGATACACATTTGACAGTGCCGTAAAATTTGTTGAAAATTGGCCAATGGGTTTCAGGAAAGAAGACATTTAAATGTTATACGTCTTTATACTGGTATATAATCCAATAATCGAGGGGCGAGGGCACAAAACTGTGAATGTAACTAAAACGGTTTACTTTTTTAATCATACCTGTAAGTTTCAGCCGGTAGTCTTAATAAATTTAAAGAAAATGATTTTTCAACGTATTCCCTTTACAAATATATGGGGATGCAAATCTGACATTGCGTAAAAAAGGTCAAAGGTCATCTTCGGACCATTTTTTAATAATCTTGGTAGATTTTGAGTCGAAGATGCTATATATTAAGATTCAGCGTAAAAACTGTAGGTTCTGGAGAACAAGAATTTTAAGATTGTTTTTAGCCTAAGCACGGTGCTCATATGTCCGTCCATGTCCGTCGTCCGTCGTGCGTAGTCCGTCGTCCGTCGTGCGGCGTCAACAATTGCTTTAAAAGCCTACTCCTCTTAAACGCCTACTCCTCCTACACCCCTGGGCCAACTGACTCGATACGTGGTAGGAAGCATTGGGGTGACTTATCAATCAAAAGTAGCAGAACTCATTACGATCGGATATCCAAGATGGCGAACTCCTGAACTGAAAGGCCAATTGATTCCAAACTTGGTAGGAAGCATCGGGCTGACTTGTAGATAAAATAGCTAAAATCGTGCCGATCGGAAATCCAAGACATCTTGAAATTCTATTTTTCGCTTCTTCTCCTAAACCCAAAAGCCATTTGACTCCAAACTTGGTAGGAAGCATCGAGGTGGCTTATAGATAAAAAAAAAAAGCTTAAGTCGTTTCGATCGGCAATCCAAGATGCCCGTATGGTGGCCATCTTGAAAATCTATTTTTCGCTTCTCTTGACTTTAAACTAGATAGGAAGCATCGGAGTGACTTGTAGATCAAAACAGCTAAAATCGTTTCCATCGGAAAACCAAATGGCCGCCATGGCGGCCATCTTGAAAATCTATTTTTCGCTTCTTCTCCTGAACTGAAAGGCGAATTGATTCGAAACTTGGTAGGAAGCATTGGGATGACTGGTAGATTAAAAATAGCTAAAATGGTCCCGGTTTGAAATCCAAGATGGCTGCCATGGCGGCCATCTTGAAAGTCTATTTTTCGCTTCTTCTCCTAAACTGAAAAGCCAATTGACTCGGAACTTGGTAGAAAACATCGGGTTGACTTATAGGTCAAAAATAGCTGAAATCTTTCCGATCGGAAATCCAAGATGTCCGCCATGGCGGCCATTTTGGAAAGCTATTTTTTGCTTCTTCTCCTGAATCCAAAGGCTTATTGACTTTATAAACTTGGTAGGAAGCATCGGAGTGACTTGTAGATCAAATATAGCTAAAATTGTCCTATTGGACATCCAAGATGGCCACCATGTTGACCATCTAGAAAATCTGTTTTTCGCTTCTTCTCCTGAAGCAAACGGCAAATTGACTCGAAACCTGGCAGGAAGCATCGGGGTGACTGGCAGATTAAAAGTAGGTAAAATTGCTCCTATCGGAAATCCAAGGTGGCATGGCGGCCATCCAGTAAAAATTCTATTTTTCGCATCTTCTGAACTGAAAGGCCAGTTGACTCGAACCGGAGTAGGAAGCTTTGGGGTGACTTGTAAATCAAAAATAGATAAAAAAATGTTCTGATCGGAAATCCAAGATAGAAGCCATCTACTTTTCGCTTCTTCTTCTGAACTGAGAAGCCAAATGACTCGAATTCGGTAGAAAACATAGGGGTGGCTGGTAGATCAACATAGCTAAAACCGGTTTGACAGGAAATCCAAGATGACCTTTATGGCGGCCGTCTTGAAACTCTATTTTTTTTTTTTTTTTTTTTTTTTTTTTTTTTTTTTGCTTCTTCTGAAAGGAAAGTCCAATTTGGGCTTGAATTTTGGCTAGAATCATCAAAGTAACTTGTAGACAAACATAGCTAAAATCGCTCTGATCAGAAATACAAGATGGCCCCGATAGTTGCCATCTTAAAAATCTATTTTCATCTTCTCCTGAATACAAAGACCCACTGACTCAAAATCCAATAGGAAGTATCGGAGGGACTTGTTAATAAAATACGCCTAAAATCATTTTGATGAGAAATCCAAGATGGTTGCCCTAGCAGCATGTATTTTGAATCTTTTCTCCTGAACCAAAAGGGCAATTTACTCAAACTTCATTGGAAGTATTGAGGTGACTTGTAAATCAAAAGTAGCTAAAATTCTTCTGACTGGAAGTCCAAAATGGCCACCATCTTGAAAATCAATACTAAACTTCTCTTGAACCGACCGGCCAAATGACTTAGACTTGTTTGGTAATGAGGTGAGCGATACAAGGCCATCTTGATCCTCGTTTACCATATATAGACAAAGCGGCCATCTTGTTCAACGGTCCAGCAACATTTGGACAAATTATCAATATCCCTTCGAAGAAGACGTTTACATGTTACACGAATGTATACATGTGTATAGTCCAGGGGCAAGGGAGATTACGCCTGGGAACAAAAGTTTGATTTTAATTAAAAAATTTTACTATTTTAATCATATATTGTAAGTTTTTAGCCATCAGTCTTTTATACTTTTTCAGAAGAAAAATACTTTTCAACATTTTTCTTATACAAATGTAGGAGGACGCAAACATGACCTTGCCATATGTAGGTCAAAGGTCAGCCTTCAATATTCATTTAAAAAAGACTTCAAAGACCTTGAGCCCTTAATGCTTTAGACCAAGATTCAGACTCAAAATTTTCTCGGTTCTGGAGATTTTAAGTGTTTTACCATATAAGAGCATGGCGGCCATCTTAATCAATGGCCGTGCCCTTTTGTACCATGTTTCAATTTCCCTTTAACAGAAGAATGCTCCAGATGAAATGTGAAGGAAATCGTCTATGGGTTAAAGAGGGGTGCAAATGTGTGGACAGACGGGCGCCGGACGGCAAGTGATTACAATAGCTCATTCTGAGCCTTTGGCTAAAAGAAGGCTGAGAGAGAGAGAGAGAGAGAGAGAGAAAGAGAGAGAGGACTCCTGGTTTTGCCTGTTTATAGCGAATGTGTTGCCCTGGATCGCTGTACCAAATGTCGAACACGAGCAGGAACAGGGATTAAGGGCAAATACTTGCGAGAGTAACTTGCACATTTGAACGCAGACCTGTAAAAGACCTCAGAGAGAGGCAAACATTATTAATTACATTCACATACAACCGTAAACGGTGTTCTGTGAGACTTTTTAGATTAAGACCAATCATTTTCTAGTTATACGTCTATGGGGAATTTTAACTGCAAGGGCAATCGTATCTATATGGCGGATCAGCTCAAAGACCTCTTCACCCAAGCAACGTTTCTTCAAAATTTAGATAATTAGATTTAAATAGATTAATTAAGTGCTAATGGTTCAATAAGCCCTGCAAACTACATTGCTTTCTGTAAATAGACTAAATAAAACCTAAGACTCTGATTTTTTTCATGTTCTTTATTTCCAAGGACAACCTATATACCTTTTCATTTAATTTCCCTGCCCCTGGTGTTAATGCCTAGGGACGACCGTAAACAGTCTCGCTGTACTTAATTATAGTGCAGTTTTCCATTTTTATTTTTCTAGGCACCATTTTGTCCGTTCTGGTATTTTGGGAACTCGTGTTCCTCTAAGCCGGCGGTATGGGACGTATGCAGCCTTACAAACTACACTGCTGCCATATGAAGGGTCTCAATAAACTGGCACTCTGATTTGGGTTCTTTTACGTGTTTTGTAGTTCTAAGACTAACCGTTATGTAGCGAAATTTGATGTGTATTTTATGAGTAGACGTCGTGAAAGGCGCACGTTTTCAAGGAAGGACAACAGACAGAAAGAGATCACAATAGTCATCCTAAGCGTCACTCTAGTGGTCTAAAAACCAAACACTATAGGAAATAAATACTTATCTAAAATTGTTTTGTTTGTGTTGAGGATTTTACGGCCCAGTCAACCTGATTGGTTTGTCGAGCGCGGTCAATTTACCTAACCACACTTTTACTGGACAGCTTAGTCCTCTAAGCGGTGAACCAGTATTGTGCATATTTTTTCGCCAGAAAATGACAACTGCCCTTCTTACTTCTGGAAGGGAGATAATGACCCTAGAAAATATTTCATGATCAATCTCCACGAAAGAATGTTGCCGATCCGGCGGGACCGAACCTGCAACCTTCTGATCACCAGTCGGATGCGCATCCAACTGAGCCACCGAGTCCGGCTAAAATTAATAAGCGTCCAATTTAATTTCAGTTCAGCCATGTTATTACGGTTTCTGAAACTAGTGCCCTTATAAAGTGCCGTCTTACTACACTACCATGCCACAGGTGATACTTCTACGAGCTGGTCGTATTATTCTGACACTTATGCGACCAATCCTAGCTCTTTTACTTAATGTTGGGCATAATGCAAAAGAGGAGTTAGTTCTGATTTGAGGGGTAAAAAATTAATACATGTATATTGCCTTTGGAAACAAAGAACACATTACAAATAGAAAGTGGGAGTCCCGGTTTTATGAAGTTTGCAACACTGCTTACACCTTCTAGCGTATACATGAGCAAACCACTATGACAAATGAATAAATATTTTGAACATAACAACATACATTGGACTAAAAAAAGAATTATGTTTATTTTCATGCTCCTGTAGCACCGTACAATAACAGACATAAACGTTTGTTTGATCTATTGCTTTTGTAAATTTCTTTGTCAACTCCAGGACTGATACAAAGCTTTAAATCACACATCCCCGAAAATGACTGAGGTACAGTCTTTTCATAGGAAATTTATCTGGTGTCATTTCGTTTGTCAAATAGAGTTAAGCTTCAACTTAAGTTTATGTTTTATGTTTCTTAAAAAGACCTAGCGTAGTTGACTGCAAATATTGACAACTTCGTTTAGTTTTGCTATCGTGCTTTGATTAGAAATACCTATTTCGCTACAAAAAGCAAAGGTAACTATACAGCGTTTAAATATATTTCCTAGAGACAGCATGATAATGATAATATTTATCGTATAAATTGAAATGCGAACATGTGTATGCCTATTCAAATATATTGCAAATTTTACAACCGAAAAAGGAAAAATTTCAGATAAAAATTTCTGATATTTTTCATATTCCTGCTCAAAACATAGATTGTGTACTCGTTAGAACCACCTAGCCGAGGCCTAAAATCTGTTTTTTAGCAAAATAACAAAAATAATGTATACCCCTGTAATCCCAGTTTTACTATATAAAAGTGGGGTTTAAGCGGGTAAAAATTATACAGGTGTGTTTTCGTGATGTGATATCCCAGAATTGCCATGAGAGTCGTGCAAACGCGATGCCAGAATTTGTATACTAACTCATGCACTCGACTCAGTTTGTTTGTGTTGAGGTTTTACGGCCAAGTCAACCCAATGGGCATGTCGAGCGCGGTCAGTTTATCTAACCACACTACTGGGCAGGCTTAGTCCTCTAAGCGGTTAACCAGTAATGTGCACATTCTTTCGCCAGATAATGTTTGTGTTGAAATTTTACGACCCAGTCAACCCAATGGGGTCATGTCGAGCGCGGTCAGTTTACCACCTAACCACACGTTTACTGGCAGGCTTAGACCTCTAAGCGGTTAACCAGTATTGTGCACATTCTTTCGCCAGAAAAAATGACAACTGCCCTTCTTGAATCAGCGGATGGGAGACAATGATCGTAGACAATATTTCATGATCAAATCTCCACGAAGGAATGTTGCCGACCTCGGCGGGGGTCGAATCAGCGACCTCCTGTCTCGAGTCGGACGCGCTTCCAACTGAGCCACCAAGGCTGTCGCACTCGACTTAGTCAAGTGTCGGGCATACAAGATAGTAAATTTTCTGGCGAAAGAATGTGCACAATACTGGTTAACAGCTTAGAGGACTGAGCCTGCCCAGTAAACGTGTGGTAAGTTAAACTGACCGCGCTCGACATGACCCCACTGGGTTGACTGGGCCGTAAAAACTCAACACTAACAAGATAGTAAATTGGTTTTACGAGATACTAAATCGTGCACACTAGCTATTAAAAATCGTGTGTTCAACTTCTTGAGTGCCTGACATTATCTCGACATTATCTCGTGCGCCCCCCCCCCCCCCTTTTTTTTTTTTTTTGTTGCTGTGAGTGTGTGTGTGTGGGGGGGGGGGTGGTTACGGCCCTTTCAAGAATATTATACATATATCGAACCGATCGTTCATCAAAGGGGGTCGAAAACCAAAGAACACGGGGAAACGTGCGCACAACTTAGTACCAGTGTCTTGCGCGCTTAGCTTGTGTCTTACTTATCACAAGCGCACTTATTACTAATTAGTACGAACGATAAAAATAGAATGTGTAGGCTGAAATAGCCACATTGAAACTTCCATACAGTTTGATATCTTTGTGAAACTTTGCACAGAGACTCTATTGATTATTACGATTATTTTATTCTAATCAGACAAATCCATTTGGTATCTGATCTGGAATTGAACAGCCGAGGTTGACCAGTCAATGAATACTTGAATGCAAGCATCAAGGAAACCGAAATTTGTATAATCATGGTTCCTACTCATATTGATAAGACAGTCGTATTATTATTGACCTAAACAAAGTAAGGATATATATATAGTGTTTTCTGGAGGTCAAAGAAGAAATAATGTTCACATTCTAAGAAGAGAATTAACTAGTACGTGATCATCTGTGTGTTCCATTGCCTGAGGCGACCTCGGAAAATGCTGATCCAATGAAACATGTGCAACTGCGTGTCTCGCAGAGTTATACGGTTCCCTATTTATTTCTCTTGATGGGCACCTCCGTTAAATTATGTCCAAGTATATGAATCGAGCCGGTGACATACATTTATCTTATTGCAAGCGGTGAAATCAGTATATATCCGAAATGATTAAAATGATATTTTCATAAATGAAAGAATATATTTTCACAAATGAAATACAACAAATCGATGTTATTTTCACTACTCGTTTCGAATTACGACGTCGCTATTCTCATTGTTTCCCCAACAGATACTGATCCCACTTCGGGTTTTTTTTGTTTTTTTTGTTGTTGTTGTTTTTTTCTCCTTTTTTATTTTTTTTTAACTTCTCTGTTTCTGAACAAAACTAGCAAGTGTCATTATGCATTTTCTATGTTTCTGAGCAAAACTATCAAGTGTCGGTATGCATTTTCTTGATTATAATGTAAGCAGCATTTTGGTAACAAGATTATTGTCATTTGCAGGAACTTTTTTGTTTTTTGTCTTTCCAGCACTTCACGTGAAACACTGAACGTCTACGCCATGACGTTCATGTTTTGTTTGCTGACGTTAGTTATGACATCAGAAGTGCGCATTGGCGTGTAAACAATTAAGTAAAAGAAAATTTGCTCTTTTTCAGTGAATACAATAACAATTTTCATCTCGTGTAATGAAAACATTCATTTTTTACTCGTGCTTCGCACTCGTAAAAATAATGATATTTTTTTATTACACTCAATGAAAATATTAAGCACTCCACCACCAAAGAGTAAACGTCCTTTATATATGCATTTTTCTTCCTCAAAACCTGAAAAGGCCGGCCTCGGTGGCTCAGTTGGATGCGCCGTCCGACTGGAGACCAGGAGGTCGCGGGTTCAACCCCCGCCGAGGTCGGTAACATTCTTTTGTGGAGATTGATCATGAAATATTTTCTACGGTCATTCTCTCCCTTCCGCTGATTCAAGAAGGGCAGTTGTCGGTTTCTGGCGAAAGAATGTGCGCAATACTGGTTAACCGCTTAGAGGATTACGCCTGCCCAGTAACGTGTGGTTAGGAAACCTGACCGCGCTCGACATGACCCCAATGGATTGACTGGGCCGTAAAACCTGAACACAAACAAACAAAACCTGAAACTAAAATAAAATCAGAACAATTTTCATAATAAAGTTCAAATATATGATTTGAAAAAAACAACAACAAAAAAACTGGTTCTGTTTAAGAGTCCGTTTCAAAGCATGATTTGCATCATGCCCTGCAGATGAGGCACAGCAAACTCTTGCATACTTGCGTGAAGTCATTATTGCATAATCATAACAACAAGGATGTGCAGGATTGATTAATTTAATATTTACTGCCAAAGCCAATCCTGAACCCTAATTGCTATAGCACTAGACCTATGATCTTACACATGTATAAAAGGACACTGTACATACACATGCAGACTAGAATCCATATATAGTGAAATTGCAAGACACAAGTCAAGCAGCTTTGAATACTGACCCTAAGTATCCGGATACCTTGCCTCATTACCATACTTATCGAAAAATTTGAACAAGTCTTTTTGACTACATATGATGTGTCTAAATTTTGCGAAGGAATTATAAATAGTGTAGACCCTAATTTGCTATGGCCTGTCTTCCGAATATTTAAGGCCAGCACAGCAATCCTCTATTTAATATAGGTATATTTTATTTAATGAAATCAAGCTGATTTTGAGTTTAACGTTTCTTCTTACAAGCAATAAACTCCTGTCGAGACGCTGGAAGGGTGATAATGAAAGGTCCTGTGCAATAAAGCGGCGCAGTACAGACATCAGCTGAATTCCACCTTGCTAGTTTCGAACCAAGGACCTCATGATCCGGTCGGATGCGCTAACCACTCGAACGCTTCTGGGGTTGGATGCAGCCGGCAGATTTTCCTGTAATATGTTACAACAGCTGCAACTATAGGGAAGTTTGCTTGCCTGCACACCATTCAAGCCATTCTAAAAGGCGGATCTGCTCTAAAAAGGTTGGCTACCTAGAGAGGCAGACGCGGTACATTTAGAGTAGACCCCTTTTCGTAAGTAGAACAAAATCGGAGCTACCTCCCGTGAGGTATATTCCTTCTCATTGAAAGTGTACATGTGGAGAGACTTGAGTAGTGGTGGCAGAAGAGACTGTCTTTAGTAGTGATATTTTGCGGGGTTTCGGCACTTTAAAAAATATGTAGGTGTTGCGTATATTTGGGTGTATACTTTGTAAACCTTTCTTTCGTTACCCGTAAAGCGCATAGGTAAAGCAGCTAAATATTTCACTCTGTTAATATTTATTGAACTCAAGGACGTCTATATTCTTGTTGCATTTTATGGTTCGAAAATTTCTGTCTGAAAACGGCAACCTACAGTCCCCTGATTTTAAGAATTACCCTCTAACAATTAGGCCGCGAACCAGCTTGAACATAAAAGGTGTCATTATATAGGTGAATATCAAAAGCCCAGGTCTACTTGTTGCATTCGCGCACTCTCATTTTGACTCTCTAATACGATCAATGCAGTCTGAAGCAAATACGCCAGAGTAAACCCTATATATTGTCATAGAAATGACTTATTATTTACTTTGAAGTATTCCCAGCGACAGTGCAAAATCTTTACGTTGAAATGACATTGTAGCGTTAGATCTATCAGGTCATGAGATCTGTCACACCAGAAGTGTTAAACCGGAAATACTTGACGGAACTTATGCTGCGAGCATGAAATATTTCAGGTCACGAGAAATATCAGAGTCATACGAGTTAAAATATCAAAGCAAATTTTGTTTTATTTAAAAGAAGAAATATCTTTAAAAAGATAAACGACGTAAAGGGTACTGGAATATGAATATTGAAGCTACTTTGTGATTCAGTATGAAATGAAAAAGCCTTTTAAAATATAAACGTTATTACGAATGCAAACAGTATCAAGAAAATTTTAATACTGTACGACATTGTAAATATTGCAAGGGTTGGCAGGAATGGGAGTGTACTCAGATGTGTAAATATCTGTGCTAAATTATGAAAAGCAATTTAGCATTTAAGCGTATGGCATATAGTTTTAAAAAATCCATGCCAACCAGGCACCTTTTTGATAAAGAGTAAGCAAAGTGTAACACTGGCCATGAAGATTGGCAAAAACTGGAAAAAGATATTTAATTTGTAATAAGAGGGTCATGATGGCCCTAGATTGCTCATCTGGGAAGCAGTTTTTTTTTTAACCTGGCGGAAGGATATTTTCAAAGTTTTCTGCATATATATATATATATCAGACCCTGCCCTTTGATGGTTATTTATTTATTTATTTTATCTTATTTTACTTTATTTACTTTTTTTTATTTTTATTTATTTATTTTTTTCTTGTAATACAAATTAATTTGAAAATTTTTGATGGACGGTCAATCCAGTAATGTTTGTGAGTATTACTGCAATCTAGTTAGTTGTTGATTTGAAGTGTTCTAGACAGACATATGAGGAATCAAACAAAATAATTTGAACAAATTTGATAGACATTCACCTTTGTTACATTTGTGCAAAAATTTTGAAAGTGGACCATAGGTTGTGCAGAAGAAGAACTGTCAAGTTTACTCTACATAATTCCATATATAACGAAAAGTAACCACGCCAACTGGAAGCCATATTTTTAGACGGAACAGAATTCTTTTAACAAGATTTAAAGACCTTCTGTTGAAGAAAAATCTCTATAAAAAATCCAACCAGCCCGTACTGAGGAGATTTTGAAAGATTTGGATGCTATACCAACAAGAGGGATAACGCTATTCACAAACGTTGAAAAATCATTCGGCTCTCCTACACATTGATGTTTCAGACAGTTTGATTGTAGTGGGGAATCCACGTGACCAAATCACTATGTACACAGTTTGTTACTATTTTTAACTCCGCTTCAGGTAGGATGTTTTAGGATATCTCGATTTATACCAGATTGATTTTTTTTTTTTCAAGTAAAGCGCAGAGTACTTGGAAAATCAAGCTCTTTCTGGTGGTGTCGGTGCTATTCTGCAATCTGGGCCCAGTTGTTCAAAACTAACGATGTCGTTAGTTAGCGACTCGTTAAAATTTACATTGAGTGATACGCAAATATGCTGTTTTTTTTTTTTTTTTTTTTTGTTTTTTTTTTTTTTTTTGCTTTTTTTGCTGAAAATATGTGAGTAACTTTTGCAGTGCAAAAGCTACTCATTTTTTTTTCAGCAAAAACATGTCAGAATATTGTATATTGAATCCGCTAAAACATTTAACGAAATGCCCTTAACGAGCTCGTTAAGCTAACGACGCTTTGAACAACCGAGCCATGGTCTGATTCTCGAGAACATTCGGAGAAAGTTTTTCATAAAAAAAAAAACATGTACATTGTCCCGGTCACCCAGACTGACAGCAAAAACATTCTTCGAATGTTCTCGAGAATTAGACCAGATCGCAGAATAGCGCTTACACCACCAGAAAGAACTTCATTTTCGCGTACTCTGTGTTTTATTTGAACAAATTTCATTCGGTATGAATAGAGAAAAAAAATCCTTCCTGAAGCGGAGCTAAATAGAGTAATATTTCTTCTTCGTGTTGTTTACGAATAGGCCGCTTACACCGCGAATGAATAAAAGGGGTGTTCAACAAACCTATTTCCTAGTTAAGAATGAACAGTATTATTTATGTTGCCAATATTTTTATCACGCTTAAGGCATAATTCCTGTTTATTTATTATATAAAATTAAACCATGTGATTTTATATCCTTTTTTGTACATAATACAAGGCACTTGATAATTCTGTATATTATCGACACAGTGGAGAGAAGTAATCTTGTTCGCTTAGCGTTTGGGCCGCTTACATCAAACATTTAGTCACACTGTACAAAATTAAAAGTTCGTCTATAATCATTTATTTCATTGCAACTATTTTATTGGTATTATTTAAATTATGGGTATTTTTCCATTGTTTAACATCTGCATTGCCATACTGTACAACTTTAAATAGATACATGTCATAATCAAGCGATTGTTCAGTCATGAATATATTTGTTAAACATCGGAAAAATTCTATACTTACCCCTACTTGGTTGCAGAAGTTTATATATTTTTAACCAATCGCAAATTACTATCTATTCATACGAGACTAATACCAATAAGTATGTCAAAAGCCAGCTTATACAGCTACGCCGAAAAAAATGTATATTGCTAAAAATAGAATCTAAATAACCGCAACAGCCACAAATACATATAAAGTAAAATAACCGCAACAGCCACAATTACACATAAAGTAATATGTATATATTCTACACCGTAAGCTTGCCTCGGAAAACGTGTGGTTAGGTATATTGACCGCATTCAACATGACCCTAAAAATAATAATAAAACGGTCATATCCGTTCGTAAATGACATTTAGATTTTAGAACATGCTAGATAAATAAAAAAAAAAAAAGAGTTGACTACTGGTTTGTTTGTGTTGAGGTTTTACGGCCCAGTCAACCCAATGGGGTCATGTCGAGCGCGGTCAGTTTACCTAACCACACGTTTACTGGGCAGGCTTAGTCCTCTAAGCGGTTAACCAGTATTGTGCACATTCTTTCGCCAGAAACTGACAACTGCCCTTCTTGAATCAGCGGAAGGGAGAGAATGACCGTAGAAAATATTTCATGATCAATCTCCATGAAAGAATGTTGCCGACCTCGGCGGGGGTTGAACCCGCGACCTCCTGGTCTCCAGTCGGACGGCGCATCCAACTGAGCCACCGAGGCCGGCAGTTGACTACTGGTATATCCCCACTGGAAGGCCACTGACTGACGGGTATACCGAATAGATTTCTGTTATGCTGTACAATTATTTAACCCGTCGGGTTACAAAAGATAAAAATGCAAACAAACAAATTATAGACAGGAAAAGTATTGTCTATTCTTTGTTTCTCCATGTTTTTAACAGACAGAAAGCTCCAGGGGCACAGTGCAATCAAATGCAAATAAGTCCACATTTTTGTTTCTCCCTAAGCATTCATATCCGCAGGACTGGGCCAAGATAGCAAATCACTATTACATGAATGTAATCATATCCATGATAAAATATTGTTGATGGACTGATAAATTTTATCGATGCACCAGTATTTCTATATTTGTACCAATAAAATTTTGGTGATCCCAAAAATATAGTAGTCTGGAAATTCAAGTATCAAATAAATGGGCCGCGTCATGCGAAAACGTATCTTCGGGTATATGCAGACAGCGAAGGCCCAGATCAATCTACACATTCGCACTGTCTGAACAGGGGATTGTCCGCTAGCAGAATCATTGGATACTACATAATGTATGAACGGAGAGCAAAGGCCCGGTTATACTAAACGCATGCGCAGGATGATGCAAATGGTTGAAAGACACTTGACCCCAATGATATGTGCATCGATAAATTTTGTCAGCTTGAATATATTGTTAAAGGTGCACCAATGAAAAGAGCAGTAGACCGATAACGTATTTACATCAATAATATATCCTTACCTCGACAAATAACATTGTAAATAAGACCGTCTGCGCATTTCAGTAGTTTGAGCACCTGACTAGTGTTATGGGGATTCGTCCCGCCTCGGGAAGGCAGTTTTCCTCCCCTGCTCACTGGTGTCAGAAGTAAAGTGGTGTGCATGGAATGCGGCCTATCGGGGGTTGCAGGCTAGAGACCTTCAGGACAGCTGGGTGATGCCCATCTTCGGTAACCCAGGTGTGACCCATTACGTTACACTTCATTCATCACCCCTGGGACAACTGACTGACGAAACGTCGTTTTCTATGAATATTCACAACACCTCAATAGCTAATTAAAATGTCGCGCTAACATAGCGCTACTCTCTTCTGCGAAAGATTCATTTGTTCTTCTTCCATTACTAAAAATAACTCAGGAAACCCCGATAAACGTTTTCGTCAGCAATTAATACCATGCCTGGATTGCAACGAACGATATGATTGGATATTCGCAAAACAAACATAGAACGATGACGTTATTTGCGGAGTACGCCAGATATAAATAGATTAAAATTTCTCATGGAAATACTGAGATCACCAATCAGATGCCCTCATTAATAATTCATGTGGACGAAGAAACGTAAGCGAGTTGTCCCAGGGGTGATGAATGAAGTGTAACGTAATGGATCACACCTGGGTTACCGAGGATGGGTGGTGCCTGAATCCCAAATCTTATGCGGGGGAGGGGTGTAGTGACTCAAATGCATGGACTTAATAAGACCGTCCGGGTAGCTCAGAAGGCAGGAAACTGGACGAGTGTAACTTGGGTCATGGGTTCGAGTCCGACCTTGGGCAGGCATTTTTCCTGTCATGTTTACTTTATTATTTGGATGTTCTAATTCATTTCCAAATTTTCTACCTGTAATGTTGTCAGAAACACATTAAATAGATGCTATTATCAAGGCTGGAAATTTCAGTATCGGGTTTTATACCCTTTAATAAATTGCTTACCTTCTGCTGTCCAAAGTAACAAGGCTGTGTTCCAACGTTGTGTGTTTACTAGGTCAGCCAATTCATCCGAGATATTGCGGTTATTTTACGATTTGTTTTAGCTACCAATTCCTTTACTATGATAAAGGAGTACACATTGTCTATTTAAGATAAAGGATCGTAATAATTAAAGACGCATATCAAGCCAATGCGAGGGCACTTGGGTGTATTAATTTTATTTGGGATGCTTCTTTACCGTAGATTTGCTGTCAACGGTCTAAAACAGTGTTATGTACTATTTCTTTTTAGGTATGTATTATTGCATTTTAAAGATCATTATCCAGACCAGTCTAATCGATCTTTGATAAATGGACATCAAGTATAAACGTTTCCACAGAGCTCATTTGCGCAGAACAGACACAAAGGCTATTTCAAGCCATTCCACGAACCATAGAATAAAATTATAGCATTTTAGTAGATGTGTTTTTTTCTACATTGAATGACTACTACACCATGAGTGATTATCTCTTTCCCAGACAGTAACCTCTAGATGTTTTCTTGGATTCTTGAATTCTTGAATACACCATGTCTGAGCTCCCTGATACATCCAAACACAGAATACCACTTTAGTTGCTGTACTGTTTTCTAAAGAAAGGTGAGATTTTCTTCCGTCTCTGAAATACTTCAATTAAGCTATTCATCTTTTCTTGTTAACAACCTTGGGCTCATATGTTTAATATCAACAAAAAACATATAATACAATATAAACTTTCGAAACTTTGTATCTGCAGAAAAGCATGTGAATGAATGACGACAAGGAGGGAAACTTAACACAAACCAACCAAGATGGTTTAAATGAACAGTCGGTAAGAATTCATTTTACACTTCATATGCCACATACTGCTACATTTGATGACTGGGAAACCTTCCATATTAACTCTTTCGTCCCTACAGACTGATTCAGATATCACTGCAAACAATGCAAATCCAGATGAAACCAACCATCTTCTTAGGATCTACACAGCTTGCCGCTCTGTTATTGATTTTGGACTGGAATCCTTCTTCGCAATAATGAATGTGTCAATATTCAGGAATTAAATTTCTTTTCATAAAGCCAGGGGTAAATGGGTTAAGAAGAATGGAGGAGTGCTTGTCTAGAAACTACTTATCTAGGTTATGGTAGGGGTTTGATCAGAAAATATAGCAGAAAATAGGGTTGAGAGGGCACAAAAAAGGAATGTTATAAAATTTGAAAGAAGTTGTGCAGAGGTGAGAATGAAAAGGAATATAACATAGCAATGCTTTGTTGTTGTTGTTGTTGTTTATAGTTGGATTTATCGTCGGTTTCAACAATTTTTAAGTGGTATCGCGATCGTGTCTGCATATGGCATGAATTGGATGCTCACTTTTAGTTTTCTCATTAATAAAAGATTTAATCAAGTTCACCTAAAATGAGTGGTGACAGATCAATGAATAAATCATCATCTTGCGTAGTGGCAACGATGACACACTAGCAACCGATTCTGTAGGCCAAAAGGAGATATTCCAGTAAGGCGAAAAAATTTTCCTAGTTGGCTCAGGTGTTGGACCAGACTTTAGAAATTACAATATGCGATTTTATTACATATTCCGGTAGCCCGATGTCTGTACCACAGCAGAAATTAAAAATATGCTACTTTTGTTTGTGTTGAGGTTTTACGGCCCAGTCAATCCAATGGGGTCATGTCGAGAGCGGTCAGTTTACATAACCACACATTTACTGGGCAGGCTTAGTCCTCTTAGCGGTTAACCAGCATTGCGCACATTCCTTCTCCAGAAACTGACAACAGCCCTTCTTGATTTGTTTGTTTGTATTGAGGTTTTACGGCCCAGTCAACCCAATTGGGTCATGTCGAGCGCGGTGAATTTACCTAACCACACGTTTACTGGGCAGGCGTAGTCCTCTAAGCGGTTAACCAGTATTGTGCACATACTTCCGCCAGAAAGCTTCCCTTCTTGATACAGCGGAAGGGTGAGAATGGCCGTAGAAAATACTTCATGAGCAATCTCCACGAAAGAATGTTGCCGACTTCGGCGGGGTTTGAATCCGCGACCTTCTGGCCTCCAGTCGGACGGCGCGTCCGACTGAGCCACCGAGGACGGCAAATATGCTACTAGCTTCTGATTATGGAGAGATGATTCAGCCCTGTTTACCCCACTCCGAAAACTCCTAAATTAATATTATATTCAAAACGATGGAATTACATTTACAGTCGACTCTCTTTATCTCGAATTCCAAGGGACTCACTGAAATACTTCGAGATATCCGTACATCGACATATCAGAGTTGAGAGAGTGAGGAAAACAATAAATTGAACAATTACATTTAACAAATGAATGTGTAATTTGACTCCTGAAGTTCGAAATATATATATAAAATAATGTGGAAAAGAGGAGAAATTGCTCCTTAGGAGCAATTTCTCCTCTTTCCAACATTATTTTGTTACCTGTTGTCATAATTTCATGTTAAAATAGGGATCAGATTTTCACTTCGAGTTAAGCGGTTATTCGAAATAAGCGAGTTCGAGATAACGAGGTTCGACTGTAATTACCTTTTCCTTTAGAAAATATTTCGTGCATCAGAATAACGAGAACACAAGACTGAAATTGTTAAATGAATACAGTCAGTGTGTAAGTCTGGTATACATGACTTAAATTATCTTCCTCATTTCCGGTTTAAATGCAAAACTGAGTTTCATAGAAGTTATTATAAAAATATGCCTTCCCCCTCCCCTTACTCCCCCCCCCCCCCCCCCCCCCCACCGCCACAAACCCCCACACGACCCAAGATGCATTTTGGTGGAGATATTACATACTTATGTCATATATATATATATATATATATATATATATATATATATATATATATATATATATATATATATATATATATATATATATATATATATATATATATAGGAAGTTGGGTCTAGGGGTTGGAGGGGGACTACTTATATAACAATTTTAATGAAAAACATTTAATTCTGCATTTTCGCCGTACGTAAGACACATAAAGTAATATATATATATTCTACACCGTAAGCTTGCCTCGGAAAACGTGTGGTTAGGTATATTGACCGCATTCAACATGACCCTAAAAATAATAATAAAACGGTCATATCCGTTCGTAAATGACATTTAGATTTTAGAACATGCTAGATAAATAAAAAAAAAAAGAGTTGACTACTGGTTTGTTTGTGTTGAGGTTTTACGGCCCAGTCAACCCAATGGGGTCATGTCTAGCGCGGTCAGTTTACCTAACCACACGTTTACTGAGCAGGCTTAGTCCTCTAAGCGGTTAACCAGTCCCATCGTTTGAACATGGTACTAATTTACAAGTGTTTTTGGGCTGGAGTTATCTACCCTTGATAATAAGCATAAATTTTCCTTTCTGCCATGATTCAGACGTCGGGCCTCCGGAATACGTGACAAGAGGGCCATGATAGGCCGGTATCGCTCACATGACTATCAGAGCACTTACACAACGTGACCTAGAAATGATCAAAGGAAACATTCTGACCGAGATTCCAGATGATTATATTAACAATAGGACAATGTAGCATGTCTAATGGACCATGAAATATAAGTCAACGTCAAATATGGATTACTGCTCTAAAGAGGCCATGCTAAGGTGTATGTATGTGCGAAGAATCACTGGCGTTTGGACAAATGGTAACTGAGAAACTGACCTAAACGCAAAAGCTTAATAAATTCAGTGGACAGTAAAATATAGGTCAATGTCAAATATGGATGACTGCACTCAAGAGGCTATGCTAAAATGTATGCAAATGCCAAGTGTCACTGCCGTATGATTAATAGTTACTGAGAAACTATCTTAAACAGAATAAAAAAATTAGAAAATCACTGGACAATGAAATATAGGTCATAAATGACCCAGCTCCAAACTTGACCTAGAAATTATCAAGACAAAACATTTTGACCAAGATTCATGATAATCACTTCAAAAAACGTAAACTCTTAGAGTGTTAACGTTTTCCTTTAATTTGGCCTGGCGACCTAATTTTTGACCCCAAGTGAAAAAGTTTTGAACTTGACCTAAAATCAACAAGCCAAACATTTTGAGCACAACTCATGATTGTCATTTCAAAATGTGACTTCTAGAGTGTTAACAAGTTTTGCCTGTGATTTGAACCAGTGACGTAGCTTTTGACCCCAAGTAACCCACTTTCAAACTTGACCTAGAAATCAACAAGCCAAACATTTTGAGCAAGATTTATGATGATTACTTAAAAATGCGACCTCTACAGTGTTAACAAGATTTTCCTTTGATTTGGACCGGTGACCTAGATTATCATCTCAAGTGATTCAGTTTGAACCCGACCTAGAAACTATGAAGACATACATTTTGAGCAAGATTCATGATGATTGCTCAAAAACAAATGTGACCTCTAGAATATTTACAATGTTTTCCTTTGTGACATAGTTTTTACTCAAAATGACACAGTTTCAAAGTCGACCTAGGAATCATCAAGACAAACATTTTGAGCAAGATTCATGAAAATTACTTCAAAAAACGAGGTCTCTAGAGCGCTATTAATTTTTGTCTTTGATTTGGTCCGTTGAACTAGTTTTTTTACCCGAGTTACCTAGTCTCCAACGTGACTTAGAAATCATCAAGGTAAGTATTTTGAGCCAGATTCATGATGATTATTTGAATAAGATATCATAAGGGCAAAGATTCTGGTAAAGCTTCATGAAGATTGGAGAAAAAACTGTAGAGTCCAGAGGTTGAAAAAGGTTTTAAAGAAATCTAACCTAGTGACCTGGTTTTTGACTCGGCATGATCCATATTCAGACTTGATCAAGATATCATTAAAAAAAAAACTCTGGTAAAGTTTCATAAAGGCTGAAGCAAAACTGTGGCCTCTAGAGTGTGAACAAGGTTTTATAGAAAAGTGACCTAGTGACCTAGTTTTTAACCCTACAGGCCCCACATTCCAACCTGACCGAGACATTATCAAGCCAAAAATTTTGGTAAAGTTCTTTGAAGATTAACACAAAACTGTGACCTCTAGAGGGTGAATAATGTTTTAAAGAAATTTTACACAGTGACTTAGTTTTTGATCCGGAATGACCTATCTTCAAACTTGACTGAGATATCATCAAGTTAATTATTTTGGCAAAGTTCTGTGAAGATTGAAGGAAAAATGTGGCCTCAAGAAGGTTAACAAGGTTTTGAAGAAACTCTACCTTGTGACCTAGTTTTTGACCCTACATGACCCAAATTCGAACGTGCCCAAGATATTAATAAGACAAATATTCTGGTGAAAATTTACCCAGATTAAAGCAAATGTTAGGTCTCTAGAGGATGAGCAAGGTTTTAAACAAATCTGGTCTAGTGACCTTCTTTGTCAACCATACATGACGCATACTCAAACTAAACCAATATATTATCAGAAAAAAAAAAAACTCTTGAAAAATTCCATGAAGACTAAATCAAAACTATGGATTCTAGAGGGTGAATAAGTTTTTTCAAAGAAATGAATCCTAGTGAGCTATTTTTACTCAAAATGACCCATATTCCAACACGACCTAGCCGAGATATTAACAAGAAAAACAGTCTGGTAAAAATAATTATGACGATTGAAGCAAAACTATGGACTCTTGAGAGTGAACAAGGTTTTGAACAAATCTAAACTAGTGACCTAGATTTTGATCCGACATGACCCATATTCGAACTTGAATAAGATATTATCAAGAGAAACCTTTTGGTTTAGTTTCATGAAAATAAAAGCAAAAATGTGGCCTCTAGAGTGTAAACAAGGTTTTAAAGAAATTTAATCTAGTGACCTACTGTCTAATCTGACATAACCTATATTCGAATATGACCGAGATATCATCATGTCAAACATCTTGGTAAAGTTTCATGAAGATTTCAGCAAAACTGTGACCTCTAGAGGGTGAAGTGAACAATGTTTTAAAGAAACTTGACCTAGTTTTTTCACTCGACATAACTCGACATAACCCATGATCAAACTTGGCCGAGATATTATCTAGACAAATTTTCTGGTAAAGGTTCATGACGATTGAAGCAAAATGTTGGCCTCTAAAGGGTGAACAAGGTTTTAAAGAAATTTGACTGTGACCTAGTTTTTTACATGATATAACCATTATTCGAATTTTACCGAGATATCATCATGTCAAACATTCTGGTAATTATGATTGATGAAAACCTTTAGCCTCTAGAGGGTGAACAACCTAAAAGTTGACGACGCATGATGTACGTACGACTGACACAGGGTGATCACAATAGCTCACCTTGAGCACTTCGTGTGAAGGTGAGCTAATAAACCAAAGAATATTATTTCTGAAATCTAGTAATCAACACGAGAGCCAATTAGGAAAAATCCTCGCCTAACTGCAATATCTTCCTAGACAATCTCAAGTGTCATTATCTATTTTCAACTAAGATGACATGAACGATTTGTGTGTGATGTAAATAAACAACTATAAAGGTTACTATGGCAACCAAAATATTGGGCCGGCCTCGGTGGCTCAGTTGGATGCGCCGTCCAAATGGAGACCAGGAGGTCGCCGGTTCAACCCCCGCCGAGGTCGGCAACATGCTTTCGTGGAGATTGATCATGAAATATTTTCTACGGTCATTCTCTCCCTTCCGCTGATTCAAGAAGGGCAGTTGTCAGTTTCTGGTTAAAGAATGTGCACAATACTGGTTAACCGCTTAGAGTACTAAGCCTGCCCAGTAAACCTGTTGTTAGGTAAACTGACCGCGCTCGACATGATCCCATTGGGTTGATTGGGCCGTAAAACATCAACACAAACAAAACCAAAATATTGTACCATCGCAAAAATCACAAAAATAACCACTTAAAGGACAACTACCTGCCTTTAGCAAACCCGGCGATTTGTAATAACGCCGCAATTTGTAAAAAAAATTGTTTATTACAAATTGCAGCGCATGACACAACGCAATTTGTAATAACGCCACAATTTGTAATAACCTTGTTTATTACAAATTGCTGCGCAAGTTTATTACAAATTGCGGCGCATGTCACCACGCAATTTGTAATAAAGCCGCAATTTGTAATAAGTATGTGTACATGTAAATTCCTAACAACTAATCAGGGGACAGAACAGGACAATTTAGACACCAGAGACGAAGTTTTATAACAAATTGCGTTGACCTTGTTTTTAGGCGTTTATCGATGATTTTCACATTTGCCGTAAATTGTAATAAACTTTCCAAACATAAGCTACCGAAGGAATTTTGAAGTATATTACTTGTATCATCGTAACAACTAATCAGGGGACAGAACATGACAGTTTAGACATCAGGGATGAAGTTTTCGAACCTTCATTACAAATTGCGTTGACTTTGCCTTTTGGCGATTTTCGATGATTTTCACATTTGCCGCAATTTGTAATAAACATTCCAAATTAAAATTTCTCCGGGAATTTCCAAGTATATATATTTGTAGCTTCGTTACAACTAATCAGGGGACAGAACTGTACAGTTTAGAGATTAAAGATGAAGATTTCAAACTTTATTACAAATTGCGTTGACCTTGGTTTTAGGCGTATTTCGATGACTTTCACATTTGCCGCAATTTGTAATAAACTTTTCAAACTAAAATTACTCCAGGAATTTCGAAGTTTACATATTTCTATCTTCGTCACAGCTAATCAGGGGACAGAACTGTACAGTCTAGACATTAAAGATGGAGTTTTCAAACTTCATTACAGATTGCGTTGACCTTGTTTTGTGGCATTTATCGATGATTTTTACAATTCTCGCAATTTGTAATACACTTTCAAAACATAAGCTACTGTAGGAATTACGAAGTATATTACTTGTATCATCATAACCACTAATCAGGGTACAGAGAACAGTTTAGACATCAGGGATGAAGATTTCGAGCCTGCATTACAAATTGCGTTGACTTTGCCTTTTGGCGATTTTCGATGATTTTCACATATGCCACAATTTGTAATAAACTTGTCAAATTAAAATTTTTCCGGAAATTTCGAAGTGTATGTATTCGTAGCTTCGTTACAACTAATCAGAGGACAGAACTGTACAGTTTAGAGATTAAAGATGCAGATTTCAAACTTTATTACAAATTGCGTTGACCTTGGTTTTAGGCGTTTTTCGATGATTTTCACATTTGCCGCAATTTGTTATAAACATTCCAATTAAACTTACTCTAGGAATTTCGAAGTTTACATATTTCTAACTTCGTCACAACTAATCAGGGGACAGAACTGTACAGTCTAGACATTAAAGATGAAGTTTTCAAATTTCATTACAGATTGCGTTGACTGGTTTTTGGCGTTTTTCGATGATTTCACATTTGCGCAATTTGTAATAAACTTTCCAAACATAAGCTACCGTATGAATTTCGAAGTATATTACTTGTATCATCGTAAAAACTAATCAGGGGACAGAACAGGACAGTTTAGACACCAGGGATGAAGTCTTCGAACCTTCATTACAAATTGCGTTGACTTTGCCTTTTGGCGATTTTCGATGATTTTCACATTTGCCGCAATTTGTAATAAACTTTTCAAATTAAAATTTCTTCGGGAATTTCGAAGTATATGTATTTGTAGCTTCGTTACAACTAATCAGGGGCAGAACTGTACAGTTTAGGCATTAAAGATGGAGATTTCAAACTTTATTACAAATTGCGTTGAACTTGTTTTAGGCGTTTTTCGATGATTTTCACATTTGCCGCAATTTGTAATAAACTTTCCAAACTAAAATTACTCCAGGAATTTCGAAGTTTACATATTTCTATCTTCGTCACAACTAATCAGTCAAGTTCAGTCCTCTTATTAGTTGAAACGAAGATACAGGTACATACACTTTGAAACTCCTGGGGCAGTTTAAGTTTGAAAAGTTTATTACAAATTGCGGTAAATGCAAAAATCATCGAAAATCGCCAAAAACGCAGTCAACGCAATTTGTAATAAAGTTCGAAAACTTCAACTTTGATGTCTGAACTGTCAAGTTCAGTCCTCTTATTAGTTGTATCGTAGATACAGGTACATATACTTTGAAACTCCTTGGGCAGTTTAAGTTTGAAAAGTTTATTACAAATTGCGGTAAATGCGAAAATCATCGAAAATCGCCAAAAAAACGCAGTCAACGCAATTTGTAATAAATTTCGAAAACTTCAACTTTGATGTCTGAACTGTCAAATTCAGTCCTCTTATTAGTTGTAACGAAGATACAGGTACATATACTTTGAAACTCCTTGGGGAGTTTAAGTTTGAAAAGTTTATTACAAATTGCGGTAAATGCGAAAATCATCGAAAATCGCCAAAAAACGCATCAACGCAATTTGTAATAAAGTTCGAAAACTTCAACTTTGATGTTTGAACTGTCAAGTTCAGTCCTCTTATTAGTTGTAACGAAGATACAGGTACATATACTTTGAAACTCCTGGGGCAGTTTAAGTTTGAAAAGTTTATTACAAATTGCGGTAAATGCGAAAATCATCGAAAATCGCCAAAAAAGTAATAAAGTTCGAAAACTTCAACTTTGATGTCTGAACTGTCAAGTTCAGTCCTCATATACTTTGAAATTCCTGGGGTAGTTTAATTTTGAAAAGTTTATTACGAATTGCGGCGAATGTAAAAATTATCGAAACTCGCCAATAAGCAAACTCAAAGCAATTTGTTATTAAGTTCGAATACTTAAGTTTGAATACTTCATTTATCCAGCTGTGTCACTGATTAGTTGCAATGAAGATACAAGTACATACATGTATAAATCGAAATCGCATGGATAGTTCAAGTCTGAAAATTTATTACAAATTGTGGCGAATATGAACATCATCGAAAATCGCCAAAATGCAAAGTCAACGCAATTTGTAATAAAGTTTGGAAACTTCGTCTCAGATATCTAAACTGTCCAGTTCTGTCCCATGATTAGTTGTAACGAAGATACAAGAAAATACACTAGAAAATTCTCAAGGTAGTTTAAGTTTGGCAAATTGCGGCGAATGTGAAAATCAATGAAAACCGCCAGAATGCAAAATCAACGCAACTGCAATAAAGTTTGAAAACTACGTCTTTGATGTCTCAACTGTCCAGTTTTGTCTCCTGATTAGTTGTAACGAAGATACAAGTGCATACGTCAAAATTCATTTGGTAGTTCAAGTTTGAAAAGTTTATTACAAATTGCTGCAAATGTGAAAATCATCGAAAATCATCAAAGAGCAATTTAAACGCAATTTGTAATAAAGTTTGAACACTTCATCTTTGACACGTAAACTGTCCTGTTATGTTCCCCTGTAGTCTTTACAAAGATAAAAGTACATATACCTCGAAATTTCTGGTGTAGTTTTAGTTTGGAAAGTTTCACTACAAATTGGGACGAATGTGAAAATCATCGAAAATCGCCAAAAAGCAAAGTCAATGCAATTAATAATAAAGATAAAAAACTTAAACTTTGATGTCTGAATTGTCCAGTTCTTTCCCCTGATTAGTTGTAAGGCAGATACAAATACACGTACTTCGAAACGCCAAAGGGTACTTTAAGTTTGGAAAGTTTATTACAAATTGCGACGAATGCGAAAAATCATCGAAAAACAAGGCCAACGCAATTTGTAATGAAGTTTAAAAAACTTTGCCTTTTATGTCTAACCTTCCAGTTCTATCCCCTGTTTAGTTGTGTCGAAAATACAAATACACATGCTTCGAAATTATTTGGGTAGTTAAAGTTTGAAAAGCTTATTACAAATTGCGGCAAATGCGAAAATCATCGAAAATCGCCAAAAAGCAAAGTCAACGCTATTTGTAATGAAAAATTTCATCTTTCATGTCTGCACTCTCCATTTCTGTCCCCTGTTTAGTTGTTAGGAATGTACAAGTACATATACCTCGCCAAAAAAATTAGTAAGAGAAAAATTCAGGGAGTGCCACAATCACAAACCGCAGGGCTTCCCAGACACCAAGAGGAAGAAGAAACAGACAGAACCAAACAAGCGCAAATCGAACAAACGTACGAAAAGCACTAAGATTAGCTCTCTCTTCCCCAAGCGAGGTAATCGCAATGCTAAATGGACTGAAAACACACAAGAACAAAATAACACAAGTTAAGACATAAACAAATCGCCTCGTAAAATAAACCACAAAGCAACAAAGAGTAAGTCTTGGGACAGTCCAAGTTTGAAAAGTTTATTACAAATTGCGGAGTTATTACAAATTGCGTGATGACATGCTCCGCAATTTGTAATCGACAAGTTTATTACAAATTGCGGCGTTATTACAAATTGCGTGGTGACAACGCTATCTTGCGCCGTTCCGACGTCATTTTGACACTTTGCTGATGTCACTCTTCGTTTTTACGACGTTAGGCGGTGTAACGTCGTTTTTCGCGCGTCCACAACTTAAGAAATGGATGTAAACAGCAGCGTTACAGTCAAAACTTTCTTTATGCGATGGCTGAAAGTTTGAAAAAGTCTGACTTTTTCGTCGTGTTGAATCGAAATAGATCCGCTCTTGTGCGTAATTTGTTGAGTAAAACAATCAGTTTATCAGTAAGATGTAAGAAGGTAAATCACTGGCCCTTTGCACTCGTGGTTTGATCTACTTTACAACAGATCTCAAAACAGTGATTTATTACTCAACAAATCACTGCTACAGCTGATCTATTTCTTACACATTAAAATGCTCAACACGTACTATTTTCAAAGCTTACCTTTGGAAACTTATTCCCACACAGCGGATAAGCTCACATATTCAATACCAATTATCTGAGTTAAGCAGACCTCAGGATTAATGCTCATTATTGGTCTAAATCATCATCGGCTGTATAATTAAAGAAAATATAAAGTTCAGAAAGTTAAACGGTTACTGTGGCAACCAACGTGGTATCATACTGCGACAAACATAAACATAACAGTTATAGCTTCTGGTTAATCTTTCGCAATATTCATTGTAATTGCATGCACACCATCTGCACCAACACACCCAATGCCCTCTCACTACCCCAAACACTGACACACGTGAACTTGATTGTCCTACCATGTTATCAGCAACGGTAAATTTTAGCAGGTTTTATTGTTATGTTTAACATGAGTTCGTTTAGCCACTTGTTTTAGCTTACTTGAGCCGAAGACTCGTTGTCGTCCGTCGTCCACACTTTCGAAAAGAAATACCTTTGCAGCCTGCAAGCAAAGCGCTTTTGAACAGCGTGTTGTTAGATCTTCATGAAACTTGGAAGATAACAATAATATGCATAAAATCTCGGGCGAGTTCAAAAATGATTAGATCGGACCAAACATGGTACAGTTGCGTCCCGTTAATTGTCAAAAATGGCCATAATCGACGTTTTGAACAGCGTAGCTTCATTATTTTTTGTTGGATCTTCATGAAACTTGTAGATATTAATGACATGGATAAAATCTCAGACGAGTTTGAAAATGGGCCAGATCGGATCAACAGTAGCAGTGTTTTATCCCCTTGGCTATCAAAATGGCCATTATTGACCATGTGAACAGCGTAGCTTCTTCAGGTTTTGCTGTACCTTCATGTAACTTACAGATAATACAGTGAACCCTCGTTACAGCGATAATATTTGTTCGCAAAGACGTTTTCATTAAAATGAATTTGCTGTTGTACGGAATTATTAATGAGCATATCGATATGTAACAAAGGTCTTGTCTTTTTCTTATATTTCCTCATAGAATATGTTTTGGATATTTGTTAGAATAAGTTTTTTAAAAGTATTTGATACAATATTCTGACATTATTTGTGACTAACTGTTACCTCTTAAGCGAAGGTTTCATGACAATCAAATTTTCATTATAATGAATTTTGTCGTTGTATCGAGTGTCGGTATAAAGAGGATTGTCTGCAATGGCATGCATAAAATTTCGAACGAGTTTGAACACTGGTCAGATCGGACCAACGGTGGCAGAGTTATGTCCCCTTCATTGTCAAGATGGCTTGTAAATATTCAACAGGCCACGTTTTCAGTCTATCAATTTCAATTTTTCTCAGAGTGATGTCCTTGACAAAATGTCGGTCAAGTTCGAAACTGGGTCATGTGGGGTCAAAAATTGGTCATTAGGTCAAATAATAGAGTCGTGCGTCGTGCGGTATCAACAGTTTCCTTTAAAAGCCTACTCTTCCTACACACTGGGTCGATTGACTCGAAACTTGGTAGGAAGCTTTGAAGTGACGTGAATAAGAAAAATAGCTTAAGTCTTTCCGATCAGAAATCTGAGATGGCCGTCATGGCCGCCATCTTGAAAATCTATTTTTTCGCTTCTTCCCCTGAACCGAAAGGCCAGCTGACTTGAAACTTGGTAGGAAGCGTCGGGTGATTTGTAGATCAAAAATAGCTAAAATCGTTCCGATCAAAAATCCAAGACGGCCGCCGTCTGAAAATCTATATTTTTGATTCTTCTCCTGAACCAAAATGCCAACTGACTTAAAACGTGGTAGGTAGCATTGGGATGACTTGTAGATGAAAAATAGCAAAACTCGTTCTGATCGGAAATCCAAGATGACTGCCATGGCTGCTATATTGAAAATCTAATTTGATTCTTCTCCTGAACCGTAAGGCCAGCTGACTTGAAACTAGGTAGGAAGCACTGGAGTATCTTGTAGAGCAAAATTAGCTAAAAATCTTTCCGATCTGCAATCCAAGCTGGCCGCCATGAACACCATCTTGAAAGTTTGTTTTTCTGTTCTTCTCCTGAACTGAAAGGTCAGTTGATTTGAATCTTGGATCAAAAAGTTAAAATAATTCCAATCGGAAATCAACATGCCATGACCGCCATCTTGAAAATCTATTTTATTGCTTCTTCTCCCGAAACAAAAGGCCAACCGACTTGAAACTTGGTAGGAAGGAAGCATTTGGTTGCCTTGTATATCAAAAACAGCTAAAATTGTTCCGATCGAAAGCCCAAGATGGGCGCCATCATTAAAATCTATTTTTAGCTTCTTATTTTTTAACTGAAAGGCCACTTGACTTGAAAGTTGGTAGGAAGCATCAGGGTGACTTGCAGATAAAAAAAAAAAAAAAAAAAAAAAAAAAAACAGAAAAAAGAAATAGCTAAAATAGTTGCGATCGGAAATCAAAGATGGCCGCCATGGCTGCCATCTTGAAAATCTATTTTTTGCTTCTTCTTCTGAACCAAAAGGCTTGGAACTTGGTAGGAAGAATCAGGGCGCTTTGTAGATCAAAAATAGCTAAAGTCGTTCTAATCAGAAATCTAAGATGGCCGCCATGGCTGCTATCTTGATAATCTAATTTGCTTCTTCCCCTGAAGGCAACTGACTTGAAACTTAGTAGGAAGCATCAGGGTGTCTTGTAGAGCACAAATATTTAAAATTGTACCGATTCGAAAGCCAAGATGGCCGCCATGGCCGCCATTTTGACTTTTTTCCCTTCTTCTCCTTAAACAAAAGGCCAATAGACTTGAAACTTGGTAGGAAGCATCGGGGTGACTCGTAGATAAAAATAGAGAAATTGTTTTGATGGGAAATCCAAGATAGCCGCCATAGCCGCCATCTTGAAAATCTATTTTTCGCTTCTCTTCCTGAAACGAAAGTCAAATAGTCTTGAAACTTGACAGGAAGCATCGAGGTGACTAGTAAATCAAAACAGCTAAATCATTCTGATTGGAAAGCCAAGATGATTGACATCTTGAAAATTTTATTTTTTGCTTCATCTCCTGAACCAAAAGTCGAACTGATTCGAAAAACTTGGTAGGAAGTATCAGAGTGATTTGAATATAAAAAAAAAGGTAAAATCGTTCCGATGAGAAATCCAAGATGGCCGCCATGGCCGCTATCTTGGATATATATTCCACGCTTCTTTTTCTGAATCGAAAGGCCAGTTGACTCGAAACTTGGTAGGAAGCATCAGCGTGACTTGTAGATGAAAATCACATTAAATCCTTTTCATCGGACTTTCAAGATGGCCGCCATCATAGAAATCTATTTTGCACTTCTCCTGAACCGAAAGGCCAATTTACTCGAAACTTAGAAAGAAGTATCTGGGTGAGTTGTAGAACAAAACTAGCTAAATTTGTTCTTGTTAGAAATCCAAGATGGCCACCATCTTGAAAATCTTATTTTGAACTTCTTTTGAACAGAAAGGCCAACTGACTGGAAAATTGATAGGAAGTATCAGGGTGAATTGTAGATGAAAAAAAAAAAAAAGAAAAAATAAAAAAATATATATATATATATATATATATATATATATATATATATATATATATATATATATATATATATATATATATATATATATATATATATATATATATATATATACTGAAGAGCATTAAAAACACATCACATATTTTTTAAAAAATATTCCCCAGAAAAGATTTATGAATACAAAAACAACGTTAGAAATATTGATTTGCTTCACCGACTTTCATTAGTCGCACCGAACCACCCCATAATGTCACCCGTTATGTCCCACGAGCTACCCGTGCACGAAATCAATTTGACCACTTTGTGCACGGACTATTGATTTTCATTGAATGCTCAATACATGAAGTGGACATCTGATATCGGGGCTTAAAAGTTTTGTGTGATTTTTTGTTCTTACGAATACCGTTTATCATGCCGAGGCTGAATCCCGATTCCAGGGGACAGATTATCGGACTCTTGCAAGCTAACGTCAGTCAGCGTCGGCTTGCTAGGCAGTTCAACGTTAGCCAGTCGACGATTTCTCGTTTAAAGTCGAAAGTTTGCAGTTACCGGGAGCACAAAGGACCGACCTAGACCCGGGGCTCCGCGTGTAACTACTCGACGTCAGGATAATTTCATTAGGCAACGTCATTTACGTGATCGCTTCACAACCGCCGTTTCAACCGCTGCCGGTATGCGAGGACGTAGAGGGAGGAATATCAGTCGGTTCACAGTAAGCAGAGGACTAAAAGACTATGGAATTCGATGTCGCCGACCAGTAAAAGGACAGATTCTGACTCGACGTCATCGTCAGCTGCGTGTTAGATGGGCCACGGACATGCTACGCGTTCGACGTCAAAACTGGAACAGGGTTGTCTTTTCCGATGAATCGCGGTTTACACTCAGCTTTGCTGATGGAAGACTCCGTGTTTATCGCCGAAGGCATGAACGCTTTGCAGACAGCTGTGTTCTTGAACGTGACCGATTTGGCGGTGGCAGCGTCATGGTGTGGGGAGCCATTAGTTCCGGTTTCCGTTCGGATCTGATTATCGTGAATGGAACACTCACGGCCCGTCGATACATTGACGAAATTCTTGCCCCCTGTCCTTGTTCCTCTTCTTCGACGTCAGGTTGGGAATCAGCAGTTGACGTTCCAGCAAGATAACGCGAGAGCGCACTCGGCTAGGCTTACGCAAGACTTCCTGAGGGCCCCAAGGGGTGGATGTCATGGACTGGCCCAGCGGTTTCACCAGACATGAACTGCATTGAACACATGTGGGATGAACTTGGTAGGAGACTACGTAAACGTCTGAACAAGCCAAATAACGTCGCCGAACTCGGCAGGGCTCTTCAGGAGGAGTGGCGTAACATCCCCATGGCAACTGTACGACGTCTAGTCGGATCAATGAGACGACGATTGCAAACTGTCATCCAAAATAACGGTGGTCACTGTCGTTACTGAAAAGTGTGACATTTCACGTCGATACCCCTTGTTTCATCATGTGACGTTACCTTCTCAATCAGCTCCTTGTTTTTTCATTATTTTTTGTTGTGAGACATTGTCCGGATGCTAATCACTGTTTCAGAAAATATTCAATGAAACATATACCTCGATTGAGACGAATGAAGATTGTTTTGATAAATTTAGTGATGCGTTATTTATGCTCTTCAGTATATATATATATATATATTATATATATATATATATATATATATATATATATATATATATAATATATATATATATATATATATATATATAGCTAAAATCATTCTGGTCAGAAATCCAAGTTGGTTGCCCTAGCAACTATGTTGAAAATCTATTTTGAATTTTTTATCCTTAAACGGGAAATTGACTCGAAACTTCATTGGAATTACCGAGGTGACTTGTACATTAGAAGTAGCTAAAATCATTCTGATTGGAAATCCAAGATGGACGCCATCTTGATAATCTTCTCTTGATTCGAAAGGTCAGTTGACTGGAAACTTCTATGGTAATCAGGTGAGCGATACAGGGAAAGTTTGGCCTCCATTTTTTTTTTTTTTTTTTTTTTTCGTCGCTTACCTTAGGGACAACAAAACGCCTGAAACTAAAATTTTAAAGCTGTCTATTAATATGTTGTTATCAACGTAAAAACTCCGCTCAAACTCAGAAAATCGAACATAGCAAAGGCAAAAAACGCCTTGCATAACTGTGTATAAGCAGATTTTTTTTTTTTTTTTTTTTTTTTTTTTTTTTGTTGTCTACGTAAGGACTGTTTAAATGCTTATACATCTAATCGCGCCAGCAGTGACCACGCTGATGATCCGAGTAAAAACAGTACAATTTTATAATGCCCCCGCTCCGCGACTAAAAATTGACAATCGCAGGAAGATTGCAGAAGTCGCAATAATGGGCGTAACGAACAAAATTAGTCGCAGCCAGGCTTTTGAGCATGCACAACGGCTAGCCACGACTAATTCTGGTCGCAGACTGGTTGCAATGGTTTTCTGGAAGTCGCCATCAGTCGCCCACCAGTCACTTATCGGTCGCCGATCGATTTCACCCAACTCTTTGGCTCTGAAATCTGGCAACCTTGCTGCGATCTATTGGTGCTCAGTCGGCGACTGTTTGACGATCGATCGGAGACTGATCACTTGTGAAATTTGTTTGTGTTGAGGTTTACGGCCCAGTCAACCCAATGGGGTCATGTCGAGCGCGGTCAGTTTACCTAACCACACGTTTACTGGGCAGGCTTAGTACTCTAAGCGGTTAACTAGTATCGTGCACATTCTTTCGCAAGAAACTGACAACTGCCCTTCTTGAATCAGCGGAAGGGAGAGGATGACCGTAAGAAAATATTTCATGGTCAATCTCCACGAAAGAATGTTGCCGACTTCGGCGGGGGTTGAACCCCGACCTCTTGGTCTCCAGTCGGACGGACCATCCAACTGAGCCACCGAGGCCGGCATCACTGGTGAAACGGCGACTGATCGCCTACAGGTTGCAAGGAGGTAATAGACAGCCGAAAGTTTGCAGTGCCAACTACAACGAAAAGCTGTCTTCATGTCCTAGCATCATTTTATCACCAGCGTTCAAAGTGTTTGCATTATGATGCGTAAAGGAATATATATATATATATATATATATATATATATATATATATATATATATATATATATATATATATATATATATATATATATATATATATAGCATTCTGGTTGTTTTGTTGCAAGCGAAGCAACTGTATCTGTTTTTGTATTATCATATTGTCAACTTGCACAGAAATGAATTCATCCATATCGTAACATTTTATTAAAAATCGCCGTTTGATTACAACCAACTAGTCTCCGACTGTAGCCAATCACTCTTAACTAGTTGCAATCCTACGGCTACAAGTCACCGACCAATCGCCGACGGCATGCAAAAACTATCGCCGATTGTACGGCCACTGGTCGGTGACTGATCGGCGATTATGTTTGTAGAAAAAAAAGTAGCTGAAACAGTCGCAGAGGTCGCGAGTCAGCAAACGAAAACAGCCGCAAAGCGTTGCATCGCAGTCGCAAGCTGTGGGACCGAGGCTTAAGACATTATGCGGCTGAAACTCTGGTCTGAAAAGGCACGTGCAAGAGAAAAACATTTAATTTTGGGCAGTAAATGTACGAAGCTGTCAATATTTGTTTCTTTTTAACAGCACATGCACTCCTACTTTCAACACTTTTCTGCACCTGTGTAACAAAACTATTTGGTGCGTATAACGCAACAACCAGGGATATTTGCATATGTTGGCAAGTCATCACAATAGCTCATCCTCTGCCTTTGGCTCAGGTGAGTTAAAAAAGGGGGCTAAATAGCAGAATATAGTATGTCATGACAGAGAGAGAGAGAGAGAGAGAGAGAGAGAGAGAGAAAGAGAGAGAGAGTCATAAATTGAATTCCGCCTTTAGCGAGATTCGAACCCGAGACGTGATCAGAAGCGATTGATCGAGACATAAAAGGAGCCGAAACAGCTATTGTGCTAGTATCTTTTGTTGACGGGCTGATGACTGCGCTCTTATTTGCCTATCGGACATCTTTTCCTGTCTGCAAAGTATGACTCGACGGCCATGGATATATGGTTAAATACATTTTCAGTGTCGCCTTAGACAGTCCAGATGGTCTGATTTTATTCCGAACACAATACAGCTGCCCTAGAAAGATTAGAATCTAACTCAGTCCTTGCACGGACAGATGAATACCTTACCAACTTTGCAAGGCACGCCAAGCTAAACATGTGCAGAAACGTGATATATGCTGTATAATAGGAAAAAGAATAGACCGTGTCATTCACATTGACTATTATTCAAAATTAAATGTTTTTCTTTTTTTTTTTCTATCTCTTGCACACGCCTTTTCTCGCCACATAAAGTCTTACTCAACCGCACTTTTCCTAATCGGATATTCAATGTGGTGACGTCACATAACATTTTCCTCAGCAACCTTAGAAATATTACCGTAATTACCCTACTTATTAGATACATTTTCTTCGGTACCGTACTTATCCTGTAAATTGAATGCCAACTTGATTTTAAAGTTTGGCTGATTGGCAGAAGTTGATTTGTTTGTGTTGAGGTTTTACGGCCCAGTCAACCCTATGGGTCATGTCGAGCGCGGTCAGTTTACCCAACTACATTTTTCTGGGCAGGCTTAGTCCTCTAAGCGGTTAACCAGTAGTGTGCACATTCTTTCGCCAGAAACTGATAAATGCCCTCTTTGAATCAGCGGAAGGGAGAGAAAGACCGTAGAAAGTGTTTCATGATCTATCTCCACTAAAGACTGTTTCGGACGTGGTTTCAACCTCCTGGTCGGACGCGCATCCTACTTAGCTACCGATCAAGCTACACTATAATATACATGAGCTGCTTATCTGGGTATGTATCATTTGCTCAGGTGTGTTTGTCTAAATACTGAAGGAAAATGGGGTATCCTACAGTTTTAATATTCCAAGAATGAAATTGGTAGTATATACTAACAGAAGACGGCCTTTTTTTCTTAAAAAACATATTTAAGCATATAACAAGCTTCGGCGTTTTGCTTTCTGACCGCGGCGCAAGGCTGTATTAAACACGTTATATACTAAGAAACCATGTACTCAGAACCAATTTTAGACTGAAATTTGACTTTTCCCATTATATTCTTTTCGTTTGTACCTGCCAAACTTTGCGCCTATTGTGATTTAGGTGCGAATTTGTACCGCGGCGCAAAACGAAGATAGATGCTTATCTGGTTCTCGGATACCACATCGTTTATGTTTAACCAATTCTCAGCGTACTGTAGGTTGTTTTCTTGTTCTCGGCGTTGAATATGTATTTTTAATGAAAAGTCTAAATTATTCAATAACGTTAACATTAAGGAACATTCACGCGACTATTTAACTTAAGATCTTCGATGACTTTCGAGACAATTTGTATGTTGATGTGTAGTTTGATGAAAAACTAATTGACGTATATTTGCCGTATGTCCCAATATGTCCCGGACTCCCTTGTTCGATTTTTTTTTATTTTTGTATGCAGACTGTAAAATGGCACTAGTGTTTTAGGACTACACGTGCGCGTACTAGCAATATTCGAGGGGCGTTCAAGAATTATACGGAAAAGAGCACAGTACATGCAAAACATGTCATAAAGGTTTTCATCTTTTTACAAACACTTTCTAATATTAGAACCTACACCTGCTACATCATTATCGTTTCTGGACTGAATATGGTGCTCATTCTGAAGAGAAAAAAAAAAAAAAAAAAAAAAAACGGGGTAGTGCCGCTTTAATGATCTTTAATGACCAAATCAGAAAAGCTGCCGGTTTCTATTCGGTTCGTAAGATTTTAATATCATGCAAATTTGTATCTTACCTAGCCTTGTTATGAAAATTTATTTGCACATTTGAGCAAAGTTAAGAAAAATGGGACCTCAGATTTCTGTGGTTTGAGAGCCTTTAAACGCGCATTCTCAGCCACCAGGTGGGGTTAGGTTATTAAAGTTCTAAAATGAACAGTACAATGGAAGGAAAAACAGAATCGTCGCTTATGAACGGTGTTCGTTAGGTGGTAATCATCAGACAACAGGGCAAAGATGGTCCTGTATCGCTCACTCGAGAACTAGACAAGTTTTAAATCATTTGGGCTTTCGGTTCAGGAGTTCATTATAGATTTCCAAGATTGCGCCTGCGGTAGCCATCTTGGATCTCTGGTCGAAACGATATAGCTATTTTTGCTTTACAAATCACCCGAACAGTCCCTCTCAAGTTTTCAGTCAATTTGCCGTTTGGTTCAGGAATAACGGTTAAAAATATATTTGCAAGATGACAGTTATCTTGGATTTCTGATCGAAATTATTTTATTTATATTTTATGTATTTAATATACACGTCACCCCGATACTTCCTACAAAGTTTCGAGTCAATTGGCCTTTTGGTTCAGAAGAAAAAAAATAAAAACAGAATAGACTTTCAAGATTGCAACCTTCTTGGATTTCCGATCGGAACCGGTTTTGCTATATTTGATCGACAAGTAACCTTGATGCTTCCAACCAAGTTTTGCGTCAACTTGTCTTTCCATTTAGGAGTAGAAGTTCCAAATACATTTCCAAAATGGCGGCGGTGGCGGCCATGTTGGATTTCCGATGGGAACAATTTCAGCTATTTTTTATCTACCAAGTCACACAGATAGTTTCTATCAAGTTTCGAGTAATTGGCTTTTCGGTTCAGGAGAAGAAATTCCAAACAGATTTTCAAATGGTGGCCATGGTGGTCATCTTGGATTTCAGATTGGAATGACGTTAGTCATTTTTTTTTCTACAGGTCTCTCTGATAGTTACTGCTAAATGTCTAGTAAATTGGTCTTTCGTTTTAAGAGAATACGTTTTAAATACATTTTCAAAATGGCGGCTGTGACAGCCATCTTTGGGTTTTTATCGAAACAATTACGGTTATTTTGATCAAAACCCAACAATTCAAGTCACACGATAATTCCTATCAAGTTTCAACTCAATTAGCCTTTTGGTTCAGGAGAATATGTTGAAAATAAATATTCAAAACGGCGGTTGTGGCGGCTATTTTGGATTCTCGATTGCAACGAGTTTAGCCGTGTTAGGTCTACAAGTCAGCCCGACACTGCGTACTAAATTTCGAGTCAGTTTGCACTTTGATTCAGTAGTAGAAATTCCAAATAGATTTTCAAGATGCAGCTATCTTGGATTTCCTATTGAAACAATTTTAGCTAGTCTTGATCTACAAAGAACCCCAACACTTCCTAATAAATTTCGAGTTAATTGGCCTTTTGGTTCCAAAGAAGAATTCAAAATAGATTTTCAAGACGGATTCTGTGGCGGCCCTCTTAGAATTACAATTGGAAAAATACTTTTGATTTACAAGTCACCACGATACTTCCTACCAAGGTTCGAGTCAACTGACTTTTCGTTTTAGGAGAAATTCAAAATTGATTTTCAAGATGGCCGCCACCCTAAATTTATGCAGCTTAACGGAAAAAGGGAAAAGTCAAATTTCATTTTTCGACTTCTGGTCCAAGAACCGACGTCGCCGTTTCCATACGACGTTGTTATTGCTCTGTGTGTGTGTGTGTGTGTGTGTGTGTGTGTGTGTGTGTGCGTGTGTGTGTGTATGTGTGTGTGTTCGGCACTGTCTGTCTCGAAATGTCTGTCTCCTTCCCTTTCTGAAGCGTTGGGGTGACAGAGTGGTTTGCGCTCACGACATCGGATCACGAGGTCCCGGGTTCGAATCCCGTTAGAAGCTGAATTCAGCTCATAAGAGTACGACCCTTCATTACCCATAGCCTTTCATTATCACCTTTCAATATTCTCGATATGGCTAAATAATGTTGAAATGGACGCAAAACACCAAAACAACCATAATTTGTCTCCCCTATCTATCTATCTGTCTGTCTGTCTGTCTGTCCGTCCGTCTATCCGTCTATCCGCCCGTCCCTGCGTCCGTTGATTCTTACATCCATCTATGGAATAAAAACGGTCTATTATCAAATACATGTATATGCCGATTGTTTGTGTTGAGGTTTTACGGCCCAGTCAACCCTATGGGGTCATGTCGAGCGCGGCCAGTTTACCTAACCACACGTTTACTGGGCAGGCTTAGTCCTCTAAGCGGTTAACCAGTATTGTGCGCATTCTTTCGCCAGAAACTGACAACTGCCCTTCTTGAAACAGCGGAAGGGAGAGAATGACCTAGAAAATATTTCATGATCAATCTCCACGAAAGAATGTTGCCGACCTCGGCGGGGGTTGAACCCGCGACCTCCTGGTCTCCAGTCGGACGGCGCATCCATCTGAGCCACCGAGGCCGGTTATATGCCGATAGTTGATTGATTGTGTATGGTTTAAGGATAATCTGCCGGCTGCCCAAACATTTTGTTTGTGTTAAGGTTTTACGGCCCAGTCAACCCAATGGGGTCATGTCGAGCGCGGTCAGTTTATCTAACCACACGTTTACTGGGCAGGCTTAGTCCTCTAAGCGGTTAACCAGTATTGTGCACATCCTTTCGCCAGAAACTGACAACTGCCCTTCTTGAATCAGCGGAAGGGAGAGGATGACCGTATGTTGCCCAAACATGGCGACGAAATTTGTCACCTGTACACTTCATCATAAAATATCAACACAAATCACAACTGAAATGCGTGTTTCACAAACTCAACTGATAACTTAAACCTCAAGGCATATCAAGTCGTTATCAAGAGACAAAAATGCATTTCATAAGTATGAAAAAACATTCTAAGTTGTGCAAATTCGGGACAAAAATGTTCCCTTTTCTTTTTCATAAATTCATAAAATACTAACGTCAGTTTATTTCACAATGTTCCGTCTAGAGCAGTCGGAAGTTTGTTTGTTTGTGCTGTGTTGGGGTTTAACGACACGTCAACCCTTGAGGGTCATTTTGTGTCGTCTCCCAGAGGAAGGGAGAAAAGAGATAGAAGAGAGAGTAGAGGAGATGAAAGAGAGGGACAGGGAAGAAAGAGGAACAGGAATGAAAGTGAAGAAACAGAAGAAATAAAAACATTCCCCCTCTACCCTTACCCACTACAAGGATAGCAGGCCTTGCCGAACTGTAAGCCAATATCAGTTGGACGCCCCAGTGATGTAAGATACACAGCACCTTCGCACCACCCGACCACCCCTTGTTTGTGCTGTGGTTTTACGGCCCAGTCAGCCCAATGGGGTCATGTCGAGCGCGGTCAGTTTACCTAACCACACGTTTACTGGGCAGGCTTAGTCCTCTGAGCGGTTAACCGGTATTGTGCACATTCTTTCGCCAGAAACTGACAACTGCCCTTCTTGAATCAGCGGAAGGGAGAGTATGACCGTAGAAAACATTTCATGATCAATCTCCACGAAAAAATGTTGCTGACCTCGGCGGGGGTTGAACCCGTGACCTCCTGGTCTCCAGTCGGACGGCGCATCCAACTGAGCCACAGAGGCCGGCCAGTCGGAAGTTAAAATATCCAAAAGCTTTCAAATAAAAACACAATATGCCTACATTTATGTCTGCAGGTACCCAAACTGATACACAAAACTAAAATCTTGTCCTTTAATGTATATAACGGACTGGATACCGGTTTATATTGTATCTGCACGTGCAAGGAGGACAGCCAAGTACATTATATATGTACGGTCAATGTACATCATTTAGAGCTGTTTGAGTAGCCTTCTTGGTAGCCAAAGTGTGTCTTTATTTGAATGAATTTGGATATTTTATTTTCCGGTTGCCCTAGATGGAACATAGTAAAACAAAATACCATTAGTATTTTGTGTATTCATGGAAAAGAAAAAGGAAATGTTTTGTCTCAAAATTACGCAAGTTTGTTTGTTTGTGTTGCGGTTTTACGGCCCAGTCAACCCAATGGGGTTATGTCCAGCGCGGTCATTTTACCTAACCACACGTTTACTGTGCAGGCTTAGTCCTCTAAGCGGTTAACCAGTACTGTGCACATTCTTTCGCCAGAAACTGACAACTGCCCTTCTTGAATCAGCGGAAGGGAGAGAATGACCGTAGAAAATATTTCATGATCAATCTCCACGAAAGAATATTGCCGACCTCGGCGGGGGTTGAACCCGCGAGCTCCTGATCTCCAGTCGGACGGCGCATCCAATTGAGCCACCGAGGCCGGCTACGCAAGTTAGAACGTTAGTTTTTTTTATACTTATAAAAGGCGTTTTTATCTGTTAATAACCACTTGATATACCCTGACATTTAAGTTATCAATTCAATTTGTGAGACACGCATTTCATGTGTGATTTTTTTTGATATTTTATAATGACGTGTACAGGCGGAAATTTCCGCCGCCATGTTTGGGCAGCCGTCAGATTATCTGTAACGACACGTCAACCCTTCTTGATCATTTTGTGTCGTCTTCCGGAGAAAGGGAGAAGAGATAGAAGAGATAGTAGAGGAGATGAAGGAGAGGGACAGAGGGTAAAGAGGAACAGGAATGAAAGGAAAGAAACAAAAGAAATAAAAAACATCCCCCCTCCACCCTTACCTGAGAGGACAGGGGAGGCGGGGATACGGGGATAATGGGGGCGGGGGACGGGGGTAAACGGGGCGAGGAACGGGGGTAAAGGGGGCGGGGGACGGGGGAGAGAGGGCGGGTGACGGGGGAAGAGGGGGCGGGGGTAGGGAAATTTTAGGGGCGGGGGTTATACCAAAATTTGTTGTATTTTACCGATTTTACTCTATTTTTATTATTGCAATGCAATAACTGGGTATAAGAAGTATCTAATAGACGTATTGAAATAAATTCAGGTATGTTTACAATGAATCTGGCGTTGATTTCACTTCACCGACTAGGAGTTTTCCGCCAACCGTGGTTTACATTGATTTCGTTTACGTCCGATTTCGGTTTATCTCTAGTTGATTACTTCCCTTTGATTCCGAAAGTTCACAAGAAAGCCGTTGTCGGTGGCAATGCACATTTTTAGAAATAATTATCCGTTTGCCGTAGACAATCATTTTATTTGCTCATTGTTGGATAAGGACTTTTGCGCTGTTCAAAACACACACACACACACACACACACACACACACACACACACACACACACACACACACACACTTCAAGATCCAACATGGATTTTCTGATAGGTATTCCAAACACCACCCGGTGGGGTGATGGGGTGAGGCAAAGGTTTTGTGTAACCGATATTGGCTTATAGCTGGGCAAGGCCTGCTATCCTTGCAGCAGGTAGAGGTAGAGGGGAATGCTTTTATTTCTTCTGTTTTTTTTTCACTTTCATTCATTTTCCTTTCTCCCCTGTCCCTCTCTTCCATCTCCTTTACTATCTCCTATTTCTCTTCTCCCTTTCTCTGGGAGACGACACAAAATGACCAATAAGGGTTGACCTGTCGTTAAACCCGAACTCAGTCAAATGAATCACATGTTGCCCGGTGACAAAACGCGGACCATTCAAGGACTTACGGACCAATAAAAATTCCGTGTCTGTAATTTAAATAACGGTCCGTGTGTTTGTCAAGTCCGTGAATAATAGGTCTATGGTTTGTCGTCCATCAATTGAAGGCCCGTGGTTTGTCAAGAGATCCGTGAATAACTGGTCCGTATTTTGTTATGCAGTCCGTGTATTGCCAATAGGTCCGTAAGTCCATGAGTCCGTGTCCGTGTTTTGTTAGCCACCACACACTAACACGTAGACATTTAACTCAGTTTTTGAGAAAACCTCAAAAAAAAAAAAAAAAAAAAAAAAGATTATTGTTCTCACTGACCCCCAAGTGTGGGACCATGCTTATCAAAAAATATTAAAAGAAGATGCAGATTTTAATGGTATTCTTGAGTTTTGATTTTAGTGATTAATACGACTGTTTTTGTGCCAATTAGAATAAGTTTGGGCTCGGACTTAGGCCCACCACATTATTTTTCTTGACCAGTTTAAGACCGGATCAAGGCCCACCAGCTTGTGATAGTTACGCAGACTTTTGAAATGGAGGGTGCAAATATTTAGCTATTCCGTAAACAGGGTGCAAATGCTAAGGAAATACCGATTTGGGGGCAAAAATTAGGGGTGTAGTTTGGGGTCAAAATCTGCATGAATGTATATTGCATAGTCATGTTTAAATTTAATTATAGCGTTGGGGATGTTAAAAATTCTGATTTAGGGGAGGGAATAGTTTGCTTGGGGGAGGAAAGTGGTGGTAAAGGGGGAGGGAAGTGGGGGAAAGGGGAGGGAAGTGGGGGAAAAGGGGGAGGGAAGTGGGGGTAAGGGGGGAGGGAAGTGGGGAATGCCTACCCCCCTGTCCACCCCCTCTTACCTGCTATAAGGATAGCAGACCTTGCCCAAATGTAAGCTGATATCTGTTGGACGTCCCAGTGATGTAAGATACACGACACCTTCGCCACACCCGACCACCCCAATGCCGATAGTTACATGTATGTTACCGTGAACACATTCACGAATCTGGTAAACTCGAATAATGTACCTTACACCGTGTCTGTTTGTAAATAAAAATAGATAAGTAAAATAATTGAGCTAATGAGAACAAATGTACTAACCGTTTTAATGTTTCTGTCATAGCTGAGAATATCAATCAGTCGATGGCCACGCCACGTTGCTGTGACATGTATGTGACTATATACGAGGGGCGATTCATATGTTCCTGGTTGATGGTAAAATGGGTCAGTTTTAAAACATCAAAGGCATTCATTTTTCATTCACACTGAGTTGAGAGATTACAGACTGTTGGATCCCTTCTGTGTAGTGTAGTGGAACGCAGCATTCCTAACGTCGTATGATAGCGCAACATTTTTGCATATTTGGGAAGACGTTTCCAAAGCATGAGAATAGGATCGATGTTTGATAAGTTTGCACCCACCTTTCTAGAAAGCAGTCTTGGCAGCAGTCAGTATGTGTGCATTATCTTGGTGAAAGAGCATACTTCTTGTCAATTTTTTATATCGAATCTGCTTGACTGTCTTCCGTAGCGTTCTCATAGGAGCAGCAGTCTATCTGTATGTAGTCTCTATCTATATACAGCACTTGCATCAAATCCCAGAAAAATAGAAGTCATGCAAACATCATCGCATTGCAAAATAATTAAAACAAAATAAATAAAAAATAAAAGTAAAAAAAATAAAATAAAATAAATAAATAAATAAAAGGGGTATTGCTTTGCCCCTCGTTGGCAGTGGTTTCATCCGCGCTCATAAATCGCTGGAGAAGTCTGTAAGGATCCGCCATAAAACGGCTATATTATCCCTTAATATGTTGAATGCGTTTCTTATTAGGTCCAAGGAGCTTTTGAATATAACAAGGTGAGTCGTATAGGACGCCCTATACTACTAAGGTGACACTTTAAACTTTTGAAAAGCGTTACACATACCTCGGAGACACATACCTATCATACAGGCAATAGAACACTCATTTTGCTATGATGATGTAATGATTTTTGCAACGATCTCCTCTTTGGTGACGGAGTTCGTCTACCAAATTCTTCTTGTCAGGTTTAAATTGAGCAACCAACAAATTCTTCTAGTCATGTTGAAAATGAGCAGCCGACGTCTTCACCATAATGTAGAAAGAGACATTCTCTCCTTGCTTGCACGTCGTGTTTTCCTGATTTCCTCCGAGGCAGAAGTAATTCCAGTTTTAACTTGCTAATTTCAAATTCAAGAGTTGAACTGTACTAACATTCAGTACGTCTGCTTATAGAGATCACGAAGTTATTAATCACCCCTCAGTTAACAATACAGTACCTATGCAATATATGACATGGCTACGTAAATATGTCATGGCTTTTTTCCAAATATATATGGTATGTGTACGTAACACACGCAGCACTTCAGTTTGAAAGAGTAATTCTTCTTTAGATTAGAATCGTTGAAGATTTATGCTTATTTTTCAATATAGGTCAGCTAGCCACAATGGCGGAGGAGGCTGATGCTCATTCATATTTCACATTTGTGCGTTTCGCTAATGGGTTCTTACATTTGTAAGAAAGTTATGGCCTGTTGGTGCCGGATTGTTTCACCATTCAGGGCTGGCGCGCGGCCAAGGAGTTATATGTGGCGCTCCCGATTTCAGGTTCACAAGATCTATGGTTAGGATCTCTCTCTCTCTCTCTCTCTCTCTCTCTCTCTCTCTCTCTCTCTCTCTCCTCTCTCTCTCTCTCTCTCTCTCTCTCTCTCTCTCTGATTTTGTTTTGAACAGCGGGAATATCTATTTTTACTTTATGTGTCGGACACAAAGAGAGCATTACACTACACTGACGTTCGGCAAGGGGAGTTATTTCAAAACCAAATTAGCTGGAGATGTCTTCCTTGTTTGCGACATATCGTCTTGATATTATTAAGCCATCTGTGATGTTTCGTTACTATATTCCATACGTTTCAGGAGTTATATGCCATACACGAATTTTCAGCATTACACGACATGGGTTTCAGGCAAGGGGGGATAAATCCAAAACCAAAGTCGCCAGCATTACACTATATGGATTTCGGCAAGAGGTGATAATTCGAAACCGAATTAGCTGAGGTTGTCTTCATTGTTTGCTATTCATTGTAGTCAGCTGTAAAGTTTCATAAATATATTCCATACGATATTCCATACGGTTTAGGAGTTATGACCCGGACACAATTTTTAGCACTCAAGCACTAACAGGGGTAAGGAGTTATGGCCTGGACACAATTCAAACACCAGTGTTTTCTTCCTTGCTTGCGATACATCGCCTCGATATGATTTAGCCATCTCTGAAGTTTCATTTATATATTCCATACGTTTAGGAGCTATGAGCCGGACACAAATGCACGGACGAACGGACGTAAAGACGGACGGACAGCGGTAAAACAATACCCTTTCACCAGTCTTTGATTGGCGGGGCGTAATATAGTAAAGGGATAATGGGCGAACTCTTTTCTCCAGACGGCGGTCAACCGTCTGTTACAAATAAAAATAATGCTGGGCTAAAAACAACATGACCAATCAAGCAGTGTGGCGGTTTTCGTCATTAACGGACGAATTACTTGGCCGCCATGTTTAGCTAATCAACTAAAAGCGGTGCAGTCGGGACAGGCCGGTTCATCGCCGGTCGACACGGCTAGAGCAAAGAGTGCGTTAGTCGGTTAACCGTGGCGACCCGGAGCAGCGCGGCTGCGAGAAAGAAGTGCGCACTCTGTGTTTGAGTGGTTTATGCACCAGACATCATATACCATGTGCGTGAAACGCTCGCTTGTGCACATGTGCTGTAAGTGATAGCCTGCGTGCAAAGAGTATCGGGTTTCGTATATTCCTCCACAATTCAGACACTAACGCATCCACTATGAAGTCAAAATGTTTTGTGTGTGTGTGTGTGTGTGTGTGTGTGTGTGTGTGTGTGTGTGTTTTGTTTACTTCGGCGGCAATAATTGGCTGCCGTATTAACTAGTAGAATGATAATACATATACATGTGTATCTACCATGACTGTAGTAAACCGGTTCTAGCAGGTTGCATTTCATACATTTATACTCATGTAGGAATGATGAGACCATTATCTTTATTATCATTACTCTCATTGATTTCACTTAATATTCCCACCCGCTAATATAAGATAATAATAATGATAAAAAAATGTATATGGATATCAGATTCACAGTGAAATCCATTAAACAAAAGTTGGTATAAAATATATATTACACCTAAGTCAAAAACAATCACATCTTCTCAGCAACAGTAACAACACGCATATGCACGTACAAGGATGCACGCTCAGCACATACGCATGAAGACGCACATACCCTGTGAAACGCAGAGAGAGAGAGAGAGAGAGAGAGAGAGAGAGAGAGAGACAGACAGAGAGAGAAAGAGAGTAACACAAATATGTAAAAATATGCCTTCAGGACATAAATGTATGCGGAAAACCCCTGCCGAGTCGCACCGTGACATGTATATGGACTGTGTCATGCAAAAAATTAATCAACGTAGTCTGATCAGGACCATCGCTGTCCGCTTAAAGGGTCATTTGATACTGCAGACTATACTGATAAATAACAAAGGCCCTAGTCATATGCAAATGGTCTGGCTCAGTTATCCCGGAAAAAGCACAGAATATACATTTTCCTGTGGCACGGCTATAATGTATCAATGAGCAAAGCCGAGTTGGCAACATTCTTTCCTGGAGATTGATCATGAAATATTTTCTACGGTCTATCAGTACCTTCCGCTGATTTAAGATGGGCAGTTGTCAGTTTCTGGCGAAAGAATGTGCACAATACTAATTAACCGCTTAGAGGACTAAGCCTGCCCAGAAAAAAAGTGTGGTTAGGTAAGTTGACCGTGCTCGACACTACCCCATTGGGTTGACTGGGCCGTAAAACCTCAACACAAACAAGTTTTATATAGCGGTTGTTGTTTTACACATCTATCCTTAACCACACTATTCAATATACACTCGATAGAGTATCATTTCCCTCCTAATCTAAAGCTTTGTCCGCGCTAGGTACATTTAATCTACCGTACGGTAGTTACCGTAACTTACGGTAAATTCTCGGACATCTCTGATATACGTTTTCCAAGATAGTCGTTATTTTTTCCCACTTAAGCGTGTTTCCAACTTAGTCTCTTAACACATGCTAATATCTACATATTCACTGCAGGTTGTCTGGTTTAACTAAAATCCTCCAAACAAGGTTTTGTGAGACAAACGTGTGACACTTATCAAATTCCACTGACACAGTCTGTTTTGATTATCAAGAAATCTAGACTATTTTATTCTAAAGTGGACAAGGGTTAAAAGCCTGATACATGTACTCTGCACTAGGTGCAATTTCCAATAACCATTGAAAAGTATAAGAAACACTGCAATGTCTGCTCTGAATCAGAGACACAACAACAACAAAATGTATGAGATTACCATTTGTGAATCACGTAATGCTATTTAGTTAGTTTAAACATACATACATTTTATTCAGAGCTGGCCTCGGTAGCTCAGTTGGATGCGCCGTCCGACTGGAGACCAGGAGGTCGCGGGTTCAACCCCCGCCGAGGTCGGCAACATTCTTTCGTGGAGATTGATCATGAAATATTTTCTACGGTCATTCTCCCCCTTCCGCTGATTCAGGAAGGGCAGTTGTCAGTTCCTGGCGAAAGAATGTGCACAATACTGGTTAACCGCTTAGAGGACTAAGCCTGCCCAGTAAACGTGTGACGTGTGATTAGGCAAACTGACCGCGCTCAACATGACCCCAGTGGGTTGACTGGGCCGTAAAACCTCAACACAAACAAATTTTATTCAGAATTAATGATACATCAATGCATACAACAACATACAAAGTACTAGGAATGCTATTTAGTAACTTATAGAAATAGTCTACACTGGAGTAAAAATGTTCTTTTCAAAGTGAACACTATGGAAAGGTCCTGGGGGAGGGAACTTTCCAATTACAACAGTCAATCCTCTTTAAACCGACACTCGATACAACGACAAAATTCGTTATAATGACAATTTAAATGTCACGAAACAATCGCTAAAAAAGAGACGGTTAATGAGAAATTATGCAAAAACATTGCATAAAATCTTCAACCAACATATGTTTTGGATATTTGTTAGAATCGCCTCAGAGAGGCGATTCTAACAAATATCCAAAACATATGTTCTATGAGGAAATAAGAATAAAACAAGGCCTTTTCATACATATCATTCTGTCCATTAAGGATTCTTTACAACAACAAATTCATTATAAGTGCGTCCAACGGAAACTGCGAAGCAGTTCCCCGAACCGCGAGGCGGTTCGGCGTGCAGACGCAGTCTCGCAATTCCCCGAACCGCGAAGCGGTTCGGCGTGCAGACAAACTACTATAGACTATCTATGTGACGAGTGATGTGTGTGACCAAAATTGTGAAGGCCACAACAAACGCTTGGGTGATTCGGTGCTTATCCTGAAAAAACAATAAGCGTTCCGTGATTTGGCAAAGGCTATTGAAACGGCGGCCGTGCCGATAATAACAACAAAACAACCAATAATCCCAAGTGTTCCAGTTGCAAGATGGTGAATCACGAGACTTATGACGTCAGACAACAAAATTTGCGATTGCCGCCATTTTGAATTTTGTCTCCACTTCGAATTTTATTTCTAACCATTCTCCGTCTGTTTGCAAGCTTAGCATGATTCGTTTTGTGCATAAGGTACACATTGATGTACATTTTCAGACAACACATAGACCTTACGCTCTTTTCACGTGATAATCTGAAAAAAAAACTTCGACATAATAATGTGTTTGTTCGACCGGGTTTGTGAATTGTTGTTATTTTTAGGCTCTTTTTTTTTTTTTTTTTTTTTTTTTTTTTGCTTTTCATAATATGATGTAGACTCGCAAACAAAACAAGACCAAAAAGAAACAAAGACAAAAACGCACAAAATGGTCAAATATCTTTAGGAAAAATCTTGAAGCAGTAAAATGGATTTCAGGTAAGCGAACGATAGTGTATTGTCGTTGTACCTGTCACCGGGATACACTAATTCTCGGTATTCGGAAAGCATGGTCCCCCGCCCATCGGGGCCCGCGAAACAGATGAACTGCCTAAAGCCTCCATAGCAGAGCTGCTAGTAACTAAGCAGGACCCGAATTCATGTGATCGGGTCGGGTAAAAGTCCCACATGACTCTAAACTACTAAAATATTGTTGACTTGGACGTTATATCGAAATTCATGCAGTGGATTCAGAAGTCAAGCGTGCTCTGAAATCAAATTCAATTAGATCTGGCCAACCCACCTATGAAGCAAGTGATGATAATTTGGACGCACGGACATAGGTAGCACCTATTAAATTCATATTAATGACAACATTTTTGGAAACAAATGCTGTCGTTGTAACGAGGGTTCACTGTACATTAAAAATATAACAGATTTACTTACACAAGTCACAACTATTTTATCAAACAGTCACAACGAAGAATCACCACTGTTATGTGTAGATATCGATACTCTACTATATACTAAACTTTTCCGGGATGAGTTATCATGAAAAATGCATTTCTGACCTTGACAAGGATATATTTAGTATCGGGTGATTTATGCACTGCTCTAGTTTCATTTTTGAAAAATACGTACTTTAGTAAGATGGCAAATCATCCGACCAAACCGCCATTTCTCAATTGGTGTATATTCCAAATCAAATATCATGGAAATATAATCAAGAATCATGGAAATATTGAAACAGAACAAAGAAAAAAAGATGCAAAGATAGTATGAAATGTGACCAAAATGATAAGTGAAGAAATAATAGGTGTACTGCAGATGATTTTATTTTTGCATGTTCTTTTTTTTAATTTTATTTCATTGTTTATTTTTTATTTTTATTTATTTTTTGTGTCAAAAACCATTTATTACTGACTTCTGAGGTGAGTGTTTGTACAGGATACACAATATTTGCAAATCTTTGAATTTGTGAGTGTACATATTCAGAAATAATAGCAAAAATAAATGCCTTGCAAAGATAAAGTTACTTGCTGTATATTTATCGGGGTGAAAAATCAACAGAGCAAAAGTTGTCCCTCTCACATGCGACATGCCTACTTGACCTGATATATGTTCCTACCAAAAATTAAATGCTCTGTACAAACAAATGCAAATGACTGGTTTTACACCATTGCAAATATGGTCAGCATCCTCAATGGAATTGATCCTAGTGGCATAATATATACTGTCTCTAAAATGAGAGACTAGAGAATTAACACATAACAATTTATTATCAGTTGTGCTTCATTATAGACTTTATCTGTTATTTGTTTGTTGCGAGCGAGAGTTGGGATCCTGTAAAGCTAGCTTAAGCTCCCGGCCCCCACCCCCACCCCACCCCCCGACACACACATACACGCGCGCCCCAAGTAATTCATTACTGATCATTCCGAGGCGGTGCTTTCATTGTGGTACTTTTTGTTAAATGACATGTAGTGTTTCACTTTCTAATGTTTTACTTTCAACAATAAGATCTGTTTGACCAGCAAATACTCAGATCAGCCTGTACATCCACCCAACATGGCAAGGATTCTCGTTCAGTCCTCTGGATAGCCTGGAGGGTGTAGAAGGCACATGTATTCAGTGATGCTCTGATCAGGCTGCATGAAAAGGCAGGCTGATCTGAGTCTTCGCTGGTCGTAAAGATCTTATTATAGGTTTTGTCATGCGCTGGCTCAAATTTTATTACTTGTCCATGGACAAGAAGTAAATGGTCAAAATCCTCTTGTCCAACCAAGATTTACATGCCAGAAATTGCTATATTTTTTCTTATTTCTTGAAGAAAACATATGTTGTGGGTACTCATTAGAAGCGTCTTGTTGAGGTGTTTCTAATGAGTACCCTCAACATCTGTTTTCTTCATGTAATAGGAAAACTTATATATCTCATAATGTGGATTTGCCAGCCTATACTACTATTCACTTCTTAGTTAGGGGTGTACTCCACAGTTTTGACTTGCATTTCTATCTGTTCACAGCCCTCACATACATAAAATGCAATCACAGCAAATATAACAGTACCTGTCCATTAGGTACTGTATCAATAAATTGCAAACATACCAAATAATAATTTAAGCATCATAAAAATAACTGCAATGTACCAAAACCTGCTGTTGCACTAATATAAACAATACCCCACCCCCCTCCGACTGCGGCCAAATTTATGCAAAAAGTGCAGTTTTCGAATGATTATCATCAACTCCAGGACAATGCACTGGTCTGAAACAGTTGGAAATTTGACAGAGCGCCTACAGAATATTACTTTTATCCAGAAATCAATACCTGTAAGCCACCTCGTTTTTAAGATAAAATCCACAGAAAAGCATGCTACAATTTTTGACAAGGTAAAACCGGGTACCAGACAGAGTTCAACAGTTTCGTATTTTACCTACACTGTTTTATAAAAAGGTCATGTGACCTCAAGAAAAGTCTTTTTTATCAGTGTTAACAATAACTGACAAGCATAAAACTTCAGTTTTGGTCAAAATGTGCAGCAAAAAGTATTTTCAGACTGGTTTCTAGCCCTACCCCTAGTTATTGACATTTTTCAAAAGTGCGAAACTGTGGAATGTACCCTAGAGCTAAGTCCTTGCCCCAGGACAAGTAAACTGAAACATAGGGCAGAATAGTCGTTATAGTCACGGGGTGTTCCGATAATCTTCGAGCGCTCCGGAGATAAGCAGTTACCTGTATTCGGTCCTCAGTTTAATAAGAAAATGTATAGAAACACACAAATAAATTTCTTCCCTAAGTTAATATATTTTCCGACATTAAATTATAACGTCTACGATGAAAGAGCATTTCAAGCTTTTTAATCTGGTATAAGAATCATAGAAATACGTCAATGAGAAGTTTCTTCCATCTGAGCCCAAAGTATTCACCCTTCTAATCCTAATTTTCTTATAGAATTTTATTCAGATTACGCGAATCTTCGTTTTTGGACCTAAAAACATACATAAACTAGCATTTGCGAATCTATTATAACGTATGAGCAGAAAGTTAGTATTCCATTGATTATAATGATGTAATTTATTCATATATAGCTAAACGGGAAGTTTCTTCCATTTACGCCTAATTTTGCTTACATGTACTTTTAATCCGAACGTCGAACTACTAATATGGCCGAAAATTTTCTAAGTTCTGTATATAATTCGTTAAGACATTCTAAGCATGCGATCATATACTTGACACTAGCAATTTGTGTCAATATCATGCGAAAGTTTATTGATTGATTGATTGATTGATTGTTTGATTGATTTCTCCATCGCATGATTTTCAACACAAAATGAGTGAGAGAATAAATGAATGAATGAATGAATGTGAATGAATGAACGAACGAACGAACGAGCGAGCGAGCGGGCGGGCGAGCGAGCGAGCGAGGGAATGAATGAATGAATGAGCGGGCGAGCGGGCGAGCGAGCGAGCGAGGGAGCGAGCGAGAGAGAGAGAGAGAGAGAGAGAGCGAACGAAAGAACGAGCAAATGAGTGAGGGAGGGAGGGAGGCAGTGTCAGACTGATTTCGTGAGTTTGTGAATGAATTTATCGGCGGATATAGAGTTGACTTCAGTAAGTTCAAACGCTGTTCAACTTTTAATTACTGTACAGCTATTCAAACTAACAAAGATGGTCAAATTATGTTTTGATTGGCATAAGTGTAAATCGTTACATAAACAATCATTATCACTATATCGTACAGGTAGCCAATAACAGTACCAAGGGAAACAAGTATATTTTTGGCCATGGGCTTAATTCACAGATAGTACAGGAGTTATCGGTTTAACACTTTAACGAGTTTTCAGCGAGATGTATCTTGCTTGTCCTCAGGAAAAATGAGACCTCAGGCTTGGTACTTCAACAGCACTGGTTAATTTATAATCACTGATGATGTTTTTTATTATTTCAATGATCCTGTGCATTACGAAAACACGCCTATCCAAATATATTGAAATTTTCACCATCAAAAACTGGAAGTTTTCAGACAAAAAATACTGATATGTTTCATATTTCTGCTCAAAACATAGATTGTGGGTACTCGTTAGAACCGCCTCACCGAGACGGTTCGAACGAGTACCCACAATCTATGTTTTTTAGCAGAAATATGAAAAATAATGTATACCCCTGTAAACCCCAGTTTTACTATATAAAAGTGGGGTTTCAGGGGGTCAAAATTATATAGGTATGTTTTCGTGATGGCAGGGATCAGTTTGTGTAGCTCAGACATACCTTTTTGACAAACAGTACACCGTCCAAGCAGCCATTGAGCTGGGTTTTCTGACATATTGTCTGAGGAGGGACACAAGTATATTTTACTCAGTCAAGACGACCGAGACTAGGAAGATAGGATAAAACAGCAACAAGTGAAAAACTGGTCAAATTTTATTAAAAAGACTTGTTATTTACTGGTTCTTGTGAGTGCAAATTCACTACTCACTATTTTTCTCAAAATCAAAAAGACTCAAATTCATTTGTTTTAACTTCCTACCATCATTTGTACTCAACAAAATAATTTAAGGACTACTTAGTACACATTCCCATATATAACATGTATAAGCAAGCTTTGACCAAGCCTATGGGCTAAACCATAAAAGAAATATATTGTTGCTTGTTTCTTGAAATGACACCTGAGAAGTTATGAGAGTTTCCAGCTAAACAAAAAATATGAAATTATGTCATGTTGCAAACAAGTTATGAGAAAAGTCCAAGGAGTGCCATAATCACAAGCCGCAGCCCTTCCCAGACATCAAGAGGAAGAGGAAACAGACAAAACCAAACAAACCCAAATCGAACAAACATACGAAAAACACTAAGAATAGCTCTCCTTCCCCAAGTGAGGTAATCGCAATGCTAAAAGGACTGACCTTCCCTCAAACCAGGTTTAATGAGCCCCTATACTTGTCCTTAATTCTGATATTTAACCCTTTTCTTGCTAAACACGACATGTCCCGTCTTAGCAAACAGTGTATATCCAGATCAGTTGGCTTCTAAACTGAATCTACACTGTTTGTCATTCAGTATGTGAATTATATCAATATTCTGGATCAAGTACTCTGTTTGGCTGAAAATTACAAAAGGGTGTGGCAACTTAATTTATTCAGCATGACAAGGGATAAAGGTGGTTCCAGCTACACACAATTATAATAGATTGAAGTATCTGGGTCTGCTCTATGAAAAACACAACCACGCATGCCCCACACAGTGACCACAACTAACAAACAAGCAATGCAAGCACAACGGAACCATCAACCTTATTGAGGGAGGCCGCAAATGCCTTTCTTGCGGACTCCTCTAAGACGAAGGCTTGAGTCTTGGTTCCGCAAGAACATATGTAAAAAAATTATAAAACCAAGATCCTAAGCCTTCGTCACATGGACTATAATTAATCTTTCAGAGGCGGGGCAACTGGTGAATTACCTTCTCTTACATGATTCGGCCTAGGAAGTCCCTTTTTAGTTTTTTTTTTTTTTTTTTTTTTTCAGTTTTTTCTTTTCTTTAGCTTTCGACTACGCGTATTTCTTCCCTCTTTTTCGACTGCGCGAAACTTTAGACTATGCGAATAAATAAAACTCACTCTAGGACCCTCCTTTCATATTTTTTTTGGCTTTCGACTACGCGTTTATTTAGACTACGCGATTGAGCTAAGACTCTGGACACCTCCGAAATGCTCGCTCCTCCAGCCTCCTCCTTCTCCAATCACCCGCGTGTGGGCCCGTGGCATGTTGACAGACAGAGAATAACACATGGAAAAAAACACCATGATGCTAGTTTTAAACTCGAATTCTTTAGACCAACGCTCCAAATTCTGTAACTTACAGACTGGACGACTATTTATATGCACGGTGTCTGTGTCTGGGCGAGGTGACCTAGTTATGAATTATAACTAGACACCGTTTCAAGCCAACCCAGTAGTCCAGTAAAACTAATACAGATTTATCTGGCGCTGCCTCTATGTGACTCAGTTGCCTGGCAGCGTTAAAAATCTGAAAACTGAAAACTGAAACTCACAATTATTTGATCCGCGTAGGGGTTTCTTTATCCATCAGTGGATCAACACAGAAACAAAATAAACCGGGCCCCGAGGTTATAAAACTCTTTTCATTCTCAACTCAGCTGAGCATGAAATTTTCTCTGCTAATAATTATGAAAATGCCAACTAGTTGGCATTTCATATTTATTAGCAGAGAAATTTTCATGCTCAGCTAGGTTCAACAAGAACGAATTTGCAATTGTTAGTAATTTGAGATTTATAAGCAGGACAATTTTCATGCTCAGTTGAGTTGAGCATGAAAAAAAATTTTAACCTCGGCTTCACAGCATTTCTTGCAAAATTGCTTGTAGACCAAGCGAAGACTCAGATCAGCTTGCGCATTAAGGCCAGTGCTATTTAATTAAGTCACCGCAGCACACTTTGTGGGTAGCCAAAGATCTGATCAGCGTTTTCAGGCGGACAGTGAAGACTCTGATCAGACTGCACGGATGCAATGGCTGATCTGAGTCTTCGCTGGGCGCACACGCAATCTTGTAAGAAATGCTACGGCCAGGCCCCAGGGTTATAAAGCTTTTTCCATGCTCAACTAAAATGAGATAGAAATTTGTCTTGCTAATAAATCTCAAATTTATTTAAGTAGGGTCCCCACGTCACTCTCTTTACTTCTCGCCTATATTACGTGCTTGTGCCTGGAAAATATTATTTTTTATAAGTCGTATTCTAATACGTCTCTATTATACATCCACTACTCTCAAAGTTCTTAAACTGCACTCTCATTTCGCTTCTTTTCTTTCACCTTTCTTTCTCTTCGTTATTTATTTAGTTAGTTAGCTAGTTAACTACTTGTACATGCATGGTCACAACGTTTTGATTTGATGCTCATGAACCGAGGGAAACGAATTCACATAAGCTATATAGCTTTTTTCGAATCCCTTTTATATATTAACATACTCATGTAATGTCTATGTAGATGTATTGATGTATTGAGAAATATATGAAATAAAATATGTTTAAACCAAATCTCAAATTACTAACAATTGCAAACTCTTTCTTGCTAAGCATAGCTGAGCATGAAAATTTGTCTGCTAATAGATATGAAAATGCCAACTATTGTTGGCATTTCATATTCATTAGCAGAGAACAATACATACACAGCTGAGTTGATAAAGAAAAAAAGTTTTATAGCCTCGAGGCCAGATGTAGATATCATGGGGAAGAAAAATAATACCGTCACAATTTTTCTCAAGACCATAAAGTATGTAAGTAAAAAAATGAATGTGTTATCACTACAAGCCGCAAGTAAAAGAAAATATTCCTGTTTTAATGATTATCTTTAATCAGTTTGAGTTGTCAAACAAGAAAACATTCTTTGTGATTTTTCAAAGACTTTTTATTTCGACGTAAACTGTTATAGTTTCTAGTCTATCAGCATGCACATATGACAATATCGTATGGTCACAAAATATATATGGCTGATAACAAGTAAATACAATGTTATTCGTAGATGATTCTGATGTAAGTATCGACTACAATTGCACGATGAAAGTTCCAAAATTCAAGAATCCTGAAATCTGGGTTTTCAAATCGTAAAAAGACAGTTTTCCCTATACTTTATATAGGGACAAAAACTCCTGAAATCAGGAAAAACCCTGAAAGCTTTCACCCATGCAGTTGCAAATGTAGATTGCGGAACATGATGTATAAAGACTAGATCATTTTTCTTACGTCTGGAGGTTGAACTCCATAATTACACAAACATAGCTATATGAAAACCAGCACTTTCATATAAATATTAACAATAAAGACAGATATCACGATGTCATAAGTTAACTTCGAAGTCTAAAAGACTCATATACATATTTTCCTATTTTCTGTAACACTCCTTGTTGTTTTGTTTGCATTAACAATGTAAATTTATAAACACTTGGTCTGTTATAATAATATTGACGAATATATTTCTGCCTCAAAATACTATAAACAGGACACACGAGTACAAAATGGTACTCGTCCTCAATATCAGACTTATTACAAAAGTACATATGCGTTGTGCTCTATCAACCCTATTTTGAGAATATCTTCCCGTTTCAACACGTAATTGATGAGAAGGTAATCTTAATCGGGATATAGCCACTCTCAGTTTGTTTGGTAAGATATTCAAATAAAGCTCATAATCGAAAGACAATTTGTAGTTTTTATAAAGTGTAAAGACTCTGTTGTTGGCGATATCGCTATACCAGCTTTGTTTAAAAACATCTAATACTCTTTGTTTAAACTGCAAATGAAATGTTTTTAGATCAACCGAGAATGGATTACTCCAAACAAAAGAAAACCCATACTTTAAACGTCTTCTCTGGAGCTATCATTACGAAAACACACCTATTCAAATATATTGAAAATTTTACAACCAGAAAAGGAAAATTTTCAGATAAAAAATTCTGATATTTTTCATATTCCTTCTCAAAGCATAGATTGTGGGTTCTCGTTAGAACCGCCTCACTGAGGCGGTTCTAACGAGTACCCACAATCTATGTTTTTTAGCAAAATAAGAAAAAATAATGTATACCCCTGTAAACCCCAGTTTTACTATATAAAAGTGGGGTTTAAGGGGATCCAAATTAAATAGGCGTGTTTTCGTGATGCTTTTTGTTAAATGTTCTGATGATCAATGTGATGATCTAGTGTTGGAGCTATGATGATCCAATGTGTTTGATGTTAAATAGTTTTGACAGAGTTACATGTATCTGCCCACCACACATCCATGTGTTCTTTTCCGGAGTTAACTTGAGTAAATATTAACGGATTTTCATCAAATTTGTATGTGCATTGATATTGTGGCAGTTTGATTGAGGATGCTAATGGACAAACTTCGTTATTTTTTTACATAGTTATCTGTCCACCACACGTCCATATTTTCGTTTCCGGACGATAATTTGACTAAATACCAATGGATTTTCACAAAACTTGGTATGTGTATTAATATGTGTTTTGATGTTGTGAATGTCTGCCTTGGGATTGCGAATGAGCAAATTTTGTCAATTTTTGACAGCCATACGATATTGACGGGGTTTTATCGTTTCACGATTTTATTTATCACTGGACTCCGCAGACACGTTCCATTATTTTCAGCATATATATAACAACAATATAAATTAGGTGATCCGTGTACATGGCTGCATCCCGTACTTATCCTTAATTTTCGGACAGACAGTCCTGAGCAGTCTAGCCCATTTATGCCGAGTGGACTCTTCTACTTCAACTCTTTGGACAGGTTCATTCCCCATATAGGGGATGTCTAGCTAGGTTTTATTATTACCATGTTTTGTAGAAATTTCCGAACTTAATGCAAACAATGTAGACCCTGATCAGACGCCGCGTTCTGCGGCGTCTGATCTGGGTCTACACTGTTTTCCTATGTCCATTTTATGGGACACCAGGCTTAAATAGGATAAAACCCAGATTAGACGCCACAAGCGCTGTGTCTGATACAGGTCTACACTATTTGCCGCTTATAAGAAATGCATACAAGTAGAAACATGGAGTTGTTTAATTTTTTACCAAATTATGGTAAAGACTTAAAGTGTCCAACTGTTTTGGGTAATTACGGTATTTCATACGAGTAGGGTGGTAATTGGATAAGTTCGTCCCAAGATAGTTTTCTCCTCACCTGTGACAGATTTTATGCCTGATATAATAGATGTGAAGCTACAATATGTGACAACGTGAATATGAGCCAACCATCGATTAATCGATACTTACCTGCGCAGACATGTAGTGTATATACAGTAACTACTAACATATACTATACTAGATTTCCTGGATTAACTCTTTCGGCGCCAAATTACAGACGACATTTGCCGTCTGCTTTTTTTTTTTTTTTTTTTTTTTCAAAATATCGTTTAGAAAGAAGTTTAAATGTAAAGTTGAAATACTGAATGTCAAACAGCGTAGATCCAGATGAGACGGCTCATTATGAGCCGTCTCATCTGGATCTATGTTGTTTGCAAACACCTATTATTATCGCCTATGGCAGTGAAAGAGTTAAGCAGCTTAGACAATCTCTTAGTTTGTTTTTTTTATTTATTTGTTGTTATTAGATATACATTTCTTAATATCAATGAGACTGGATACACAAGCAAGACGATTTTATGACTTTTGACTGTTTGCACACCAATCCCCTTCTGAAAGGGACTTCTCTAAAAGGAAAGAATTTGTTTGTCCCAGGGGAGCAAATTCTTTCCTTTCAGAGAAGACCCTTTTTAGAAAGTAGTGGAGGTGAGGGCAAAACAATTTTGAGAGTTACCCCAACCCCGTAAGAGGGTATACATATACCCTTAATAGTGGTCACTGAAATCGCATATACGTTCTTTCTGTCATTTACTGAAATTGACCTTATTTTATTTTACTTTTATTGCAAGAATATTACTGGAGAATAGATTTAAACTACCTAATAATCTTTTACACATTCAGAATCCATTTTATTGATTTACTTATGACTGTTTTGCAGCTTCTGTATCCGTACACACCATCAAGAAAACATACCTTTATAATTTTGACAACCTTAAACCCCGCTATTATATGGTAAAATTGGGGTTTACAAGGGTATACATTATTTTTCTTATTTCTGCTCAAAAACATAGATTGTGGGTACTCATTAGAACCGCATCGGCGAGGCGGTTCTAACAAGTACTCACAATCTATGTTTTGAGCAGAAATATAAAAATATATCAGAATTTTTGTCTGAAAACTTTCAGTTTTTGGTGGTGAAATTTTCATTATATTTGAATAGGCATGTTTTCGTAATGCTAACGGTCATGAACAAGATAGGCTCAGAAGTCATAGAGACCTGTAGGCATATCTCATTTTACTTAGGCCTTTTGTACGCTATGCGAACAGAAGCCATTTTAGTCTTGAGCCCCACAAAAGGGTGAGTGGCAAACAGTGCAGACCCAGATCAGACGCCACAGAATACAAAAGTTTAGCAAATAAGCTTATCCAAATCACATAGCCTGACACACCTAAAATGGAAATTCGACTCTTCCAATATCTTGTGTGTGGGAAGTTCATTCAATATAAAATGGGTTAACGTCCCGCTCGAATCTTGGGAGAGTGCAGCATCATTCTGTAGAGTGTGGTCTCATCAGAAAGGGCGCGTTTGGCTTTGAAACACAGACAGCACGAGTGATAAGAGCGTTTGGCCGCTGTGCTGATGCTGAAGGTTACAGGTTTGAGCCCAGTTCAGATTATCGACTGACGAATCACCATTCAGATAGCAGTCAGTGTTTTTCCTTCGGGGGAAGGTAAATGGCAGCAAATGGAAAGGATTGGGCCCAGCCCGCTTTTCTTATATTGTAATCCAAGACAGAGTGGACTCTAACTCACTCCGTTCTAACCTCTACAAGAATGTGGGATAACTTTTCTCATTTTATTTATTTATTTATTTATTTATTTATTTATTTATTTATTTACATCACGAAAACATGCCTATATAATTTTGACCCCCTTAACCCCGACTTTTATATAGTAAAACTGGGGTTTACAGGGGTGTACATTATTTTTCTTATTTCTGCTCAAAAACATAGATTGTGGGTACTCGTTAGAACCGCCTCGGCGAGGCGGTTCTAACGATTGCCCACAATCTATGTTTGGAGCAGAAATATAAAAAATACCAGAGTTTTTCATCTGAAAATTTTCAGCTTTTGGAGGTGGAATTTTCTATATATTTGAATAGGCCTGTTTTCCTAATGTTTATTTATTTATTTTGTCAGCCACAAATCTATTTTAATGTCAGATATCACATTTTACAAAAATAAAACAGATGCACTGGTTCGGATCGGAAAACATACGTTATCCGCACTTAAAGCCTCCATATTCCCCCAAAATAGACATTTTAGTATCCAAGAAAGGTTTAATAAATTGATATATGATATTAATACAATCATAAAATGTGGAACCTGTGGAAAGCCTGTAAAATTTCAGTTAGTCTCTCGTTCTTGACATGAAATGATTTTTATCCTATCTATGAATTAATATTACCAACATTAATTCAGAGATACGATAAAAAAAAAAAAAAAAAAAAAAAAAAACATTTCATTTTTTTATCCAGTTCAAAAACGAGAGACTAACTGAAATTTTACAGGCTGTCAGCTGCCTCATTTTATGATCGTATAAATACTATATGTCATATAAATAACCCTTTTCTGGATAAAAAAAAATGTCTGTTTTGAGGAATATCTGTTCCTTAGTTATTTGAAACGTCTATGAAAGGGAATTTCTAGGGAGCGGATACCCTTTTAGGGGAGGCAACTGCCAACATTCTGAAAAGCGCGGTCTACACTGAAAGAAAAAAATTTGTTGCTACGGGACAAATTATTTTCCTTTAGGGTTGGCCCCTTTTCAGAAGGAGATTAGCATGCAGGAAAGCAAACAGGAAATCACAAAAATTGTCTCCCTTGTGAATAATGGCGGAAAATCTCCAAGTGTATCCCGTCCCCTTAATCTTTACCACTCTATCAGCAAATTCAACAGATGACAAATTGGTATATTTTCATTTTTTTTTTTCTAGAAAATAGGATTTGGCATATCATGCAAATCGTCTCCCTAGGAGACGATTTGCATGAAGTGCCAAATCCTATTTGCTGGGAAAAATAAAACAAAATATTTCAATTTGTCGTCTGTTGAAATTTTACACAGAATGCTAAGCATTAAGTGAGATGTGACTGTCTTATAAGTCAGTATCAGCAGCTGTCCCCCCAGTTATCTCATTAATTGCCGTCTTCTGAAGCAAACCCAAACACATTTCATATTCGAGCATCGAATAACCAGACCAACATGCGCATTCGCGTCGCCATGTTTACCATCTGTACCGTATACTGTCTCTATATAGTATAAGCGAATATTGAGACACTGGCCAGGTTGTGCGCATGCTCAGACCGGCCTGAGTTTTCACGGTTCATATATGAATTATGGGATATTTTCCTGTAATACGCCCCAATATATGTAATCTAATAAATACAGAAGTAAGCGACGGATGTGTGCTAACATAAACTTGGTGTCTACGTGGAATCTATATCTATAAAGGTATTTATATGATTCCTTTTAACGCTTAGGATGCTGGGCAAAATTTTCAGCAGACGACAAACTGAAATATTTTCATTTTTTCTCGGAAAATCGGAGTTGGCAGTGCATGCAAATTGTCTCCAATGGAGAGACAATTTGCATGGAATGTCTAATCTGTGTTTCTGGGAAAAATAAGAAAATTATGATGAATTTGTCGTCTGCTGAATTTGCCCAGAGATGGTAAAGGTTTATGCCTTGTATAAGACGTAACCTTATTGTACTTATTTTTTTTTTTTTTTTTGGTCAAAACAGCTAGATTCTATTTGTAGTCTAATAAAGCTTTGCTATACCAGTAGATTCTTTTAGGGACGTAGATGAATCTTTACATTTTTGTGTTTATGGACCTGAAAGCGTTTCTTACGTATTTTTCATGAAAGAAAACCCGTATAGATATTCCCATCACGAAAACATGCCTATATATAATTTTGACCCCCTTTAACCCCACTTTTGTATAGTAAAACAGGGGTTTACTGGGGTATACATTATTTTTCGTATTTCTGCTCAAAAGCATAGATTGTGGGTACTCGTTAGAACCGCCTCAGAGAGGGTACTCGTTAGAACCGCATCAGAGAGGCGGTTCTAACGAGTACCCTCAATCTATGTTTTGAGCAGAAATATGAAAAATATGAAAGTTTTTTATCTGAAAATTTTCAGTTTTTGGAGGTGAAATTTTCTATATATTTTGAATAGGCGTTTTCGTAATGGTAAATTATACATGTAGTGAAAACCAATAAATAAGCCAGATGAAAACATGACATTTTGACTATCTCAGTACATGCATGATGCTGTCTTAACCGATTTCGATTTATGCCTGTCATCCCCTAAAAGGGACATTGACAAGCAGTGTAAACCCAGATCAGACACGGGTGAACGCAGCGTCTGATCAGTGTCTACATTGTTTACCTTATAGAAAATTCTATAAAACATGGTAATGAAAGAAATTAACTAGAATCCCTTTTTATTAGAAATGAACTGATCCAAAGAGCTGAGGTAGAACTTTTCATTCATAATTGGGTTCATGCGTGCAGGCCCAATCAAATTTGTTGAGATTTTCTGAGGGGCTGGGGTGGGGAATGTGAAAAACTATGATGCTATTTGTTTCAATGATTACAACAAAATATAACAGTTAACCATATAGATTTATGAAACATATGGTATATTATGTTCGTCCAAAACAAATCAAAGTGTCCTTGAAAGCCTTAGTTTACAATAAGACAACCATTATACGAGCCGTACGTGAGAAAACGTACCTTCTGACATGTGCGTGCAACGAAGACACGTCAGCCTGCGCATCCACGCAGTCTAATAAGGGTCCTTTTTGTCCGCATGGAGAAACATTGCATCCTTGGCTATCCAAAATGCACCCAGTGAAGATTCTGATCAGACTGCGCGAATGCGCAGGCTGATCTGAATCCTCTCTGGGTGCACATGTCCGAATGTTTTCTGACGCGGCTCGTAAGATTTTAATCCACTTCGGACGATGTAAATTTCAATTAAGGGGACTGAATTCACCTGTTAGATTTCCTGCCATTTTTGAATGGAGACAACTTTTTGTGATTTTCTGTTTGCGTTCCTGCACACCAAACCCCTTCTGAAAAGGGGTCTATCCTGAAACGAAAGAATTTTTTTCCCACGGGGAGCAAATTCTTTCCTTTCTGAGTGTACATCTTTTCAGATGGGAGGGAAAACAATTTTGAAAGAGTTACTTCCCCTGAAATTGTGTCAATTCCCTTTAAATGTCCTTACATTACATTTTCACCCAATGTAAACTCAGATCAGTCTGTACAGTCGCGTAGTCTGTTCTGGACTGTCGATGCGCAGGAAAGGCAAATGGCGGAACACAGCACCCCTTCACGTCCCTCACACCCACACACGCCAAAACACCGAATACAGGTTCAATGGATAATGACAGCACAAAACAATACTGCCTTGAAAAGACAGTGGAACTGCAACAGAAATAAAATAAAATTTCGCTATTAACCCAGCTAGCATTCTACGTAAATCTACATCGGGCTGTCATCGGCCCGTCAGCTACCCTGACGGGCCGATGACGGCCCGATATAGATTTACGTAGAATGCTGACTGGGAAGACCACTCGAAATTAAGACCACTCCACTATTAAGACTCGTGTTTGTCAGTCCCATACGTTTTCCAAGGTTTCTGACAAAATGGCATATGCAAACGTTGCTGTCTAAATGTTTGCGATTCCACTAAGTATTTTAAGAAACAACTGCATTAAAGCAAAAGTTTGGCCAAAATGTATGGGATAAAGTGTTCGAAAGTTTAACTCATATCATAAGTACTTAGCCTTGCCCAAGGCTTAGAAATATACATATTATTTTTTGGCTTATTGAGCTCTGTGGCTAGTCTACAGATAATATGGTCTGGATTTCTATATTTCAGAGACAACCACAGAAGAAAAGTTCACCCATAGACTAGCTAAACATTGTATCAAGAAGTAGAATGTAAATGAAAAAAAAATAAACAAAAAGTGACAAACATACTTATATATTGGCCTAGTAGCTAGGCTACATAAGTACTGTATTCTATATTCAATATTAGGACCATCCCACTAATAAGACCAATTTTCCATCCCAGTAATAAGACCAATTTTAGATAGTCCAAAAAGTGGTCTTAATAGGGGAATTTTACTCTATGTTATACTGTAAAGTTGTCAAGAGCAAACCTTTTAACTGCCTAATTGGAATTGCTACACTATCAAGGGGGGCAACTTTGACAACATTGTCTTTGCTCCCTTCCGAAATGGGGTATACAATAAAAGTAGAGCCTTTTTCAGAAAGGGATTGGTGTTTTCAATTTTGTGAGTGTGTTTATTACTCTCAAGATTCATTCGTTTTAGAATTTGTTTCTCAACTTGTCGATCTGTCTCTCTACCAAAGGTACTGATAAATATATAATAATGATTTCTGAAGTTCTGAATAAATAAAAGTACTGTTTATAACTTGACCTGTCTTTGCCCAGTCCATCCATTATACAATCATGGTTATTTATCCTAAGTATTCGGACAGACAGGCCTGCGCAAACAGTGTAGACCTTGATCAGACGCCGCGTAACGCGGCGTCTGATCAGGGTCTACACTGTTTGCCATTCATTCAGAAGTTTTACGACACCCTTCCATGGTTTAATTAATTTGTTCAAATTGTATGGCTAGTATTGTAGGCAGTTGTGGTGTACAAATGTTTAGGGTAAATAAGTTACATTTTGTACTTCAAATTTGCAAACGCATGTAATCAAAGAATTATCCATATTAATTGATCTATTGACCTGAATCCACAGTTAAGGGTATTGATTTTATTGTACCGTATGTAGCCTAAATACTTGTATACAGCTGACCTCCTTACTATACTTATTCTAAAAGCTAATATATCCATTTTACTACGTGTTGATACGTCTAAAACTGCTGGGTGAATTGCAGTCAGTGTAGATGCTGAACGGATGCCGCGTTCTGCAGTGTCTTATTTGGACCTATATTGTTTGCTCAGGCCAGTCTGTCCAGCTTACGGTTAATAAGGTCTACGAACTTTGGAGAACCCATGAGCAGTTTCTGCTTGCCAACCCGAGTAACGAGAGTAACGCGAGTTGTAAGTCGAAAGGCCCAAATTACTCTGATGCGCATGCGCAATTACGCCATCTTACTCGACTACTGTAACACCCAGCTTACCTAGGGTAACGCAGATCCAATATGGCGGACAACGGTGACGTTTTCGGTCACCGAACTGATCTTTTCAAAAGTTTTGGAAGTAAATAAATATAAATGGACGTGGTGTGTGTGTTTGTTTTCTTTTGTTTAAGTAAGAATTTACGTGATTGGAATAAAAATCTTTACACGACAATGTTTTTTTTTTTTTTTTTTTTTTTTTTTTTTTTCTTTTTCCGTTGAGGTACGAGTAGGGTTTTGCCCCATTTCGCAAGCCCATTTTACTATTTATGAATGTGTATAAAAATGCTGGATGAGTGGCAAAAAGTGTAGACGTTCTGCGGCGTCTGATCTGGGTCTGCACTGTTTGCTCAGGTCTGTCTTTCCGAATGCGTTGAGTAAACACGGTATTTTGATAAAATCGAACCCCCTAAGAAGTCATCCTGGATCCGCCCCTGTGGTCTTATACCAGATTTTCCCAGACCACAATTAATTTTCCATAGCTTCCCATACAAACAGATCTTTAGGTAACTCTGCTCACAACATTCCTCCAATCAATACACACTGTCTTACGCTTCTTTAAAGGCAATTTGGATTGCATAACACCCTAATGATCATAAGCAGATAAAGATATGAAATCCTTGATGACTTTGGCCACCCTTACAGGTAGGGGCCTGATAAGGGGAAATTAAATTTGATGTTTATGAAAACAGATAAACAGATAAGGTGGGTAATTTGGTGATAACTTGATGTTGTTGTTTTTTTGTTTGTTTTTTTTTGTTTTTTTTTTCTTTTTATCCAAATAAATAAATAAATAAAATTTATATTTGTATTTCAGTTATTTTGTATTTTTTCACAGTGCAAGAAAAAGTAACACTTGTATTAAAAAAAAACTATCAAAAATAAATAAATAAATAAAGTGATACAATACAAATCAACAAATTAAATGCAAAATTCGCAAATGAATTCATTTGGTTCTAAAGTAACATAATGAAGACTTCTCAATTATATGAATTACCCCTTATAGGGCCCCACCGAAGTAGACTTAACATCCTTATAATCACCTCATAATCATTTAGATAAGATAAGCCTTTGATGTGCGCTCTGTTATCAGGACTGTATATTGGGGCTGATCGTGAGAGGGGAGTCTACTCAAAGACGGAAAAAAATGTATCTTTAAACATGTCTTACCTTTCAATTTATCCTACTCTAATAATGGGTTGACTGCCCCCTTTTCCTGCAATCAGCTATCAAACCAAGTACCTGTCAGTTAATTCCAGTTCTGACTCTTGTAGACGCTTTATTAGGGATTTACTTTGGTCCACTTATTTTTCTGAAGTCAGAAGAAACTTTTCCTGAAATCAAAAGAAATTGGAACAAATGACATTTTTCAAGACCATATGTGGCGTATTCTGTAATGTTCAGGGCCCAGTTGTTCAAAGCGTCGTTAGCTTAACGAGCTCGTTAAGGGTCATTTCGTTAACAGTTTTAGCGGATTCAATGTACAATATCCTGATATTTTTTGCTGAAAAAATGTGAGTAGCTACTCACATTTTTTCAGCAAAAAAATTCAGCATATTTGCGTATCACTCAATGTAAATTTTAACGAATCGTTAACTAACGACATCGTTAGTTTTGAACAACTGGGCCCTGATAAGCATTCCTCTCAGTCATACTGCTACCAAACTAGCTATGCGGTTAACCAATGAACTATGGTGTATTTGTGAGAATATAGGGAGCTAATTGTAGTCTGATTCCATAAAAGAACATCTCCATTTCCGCTTGTTCTTTCACGTGATGGATACAGAGTCTCAAAGTTCACGTTCAGTACTCAAACTGCATTCACCATACATAGATGGACAACGTGGCGCATGTATTTGAACGGTCCTTCTAATTGCCGGGAACTCTCTGGGTTTTTTTGTTTGTTTGTTTTTTTTTTGTCATAGGTCCTTAGTGCGATTTACCTATTTTTTAACTTGAAATTTTCCACGTCCACATGAAAGATTTATGAACATGTATTGCATTGCAGAGAAAATGTTTCAATTTGATAGTTTGGAAGTTTTCCTGGCATATGACCATGTTTAATCTACATTACTGAAAGGAAAGGAAGCTATACTTGAAGTGAAAGCCAATACCGCGTCTGAAATGAAATACAGTCGACTCTCGTTATCTCGACCACGCTTATCTCGAATAACCGCTTATCTCGAAGTAAAAACCTGGCCCCTGTTTTAACATGCAAATCTAACAGCAGGTTACAAAATATTGTGGAAAAGAGGAGAAATTGCTCCTAAGGAGCAATTTCTCCTCTTTTCCACAATATTTTTATATATCTCTAACTTCAGACGTCAAATCACATATTTATTTGTAAAATGTGGAGTTTTCGATTTAGTTTTTCCTCAATTCTGCAAATCTGATATGTCGAGCTACGGATATCTCGAAGTATTTCAGAGAGTCCCTTGGACTTCGAGATAACGAGAGTCGACTGTAACTTATTAAACCATTCATTTTGATGGAAATTTGATTAAAACTGGAAAGTTATCGGGGTCTGAAGATTTTGAAATTGCTTTTACAGGTACTGCCATTTTGAGTACGTATTTAACCCATTTACGTCTAGCGTCCCATAAAAGGGCCATTGGCAAATAATGCAACAGGGTCTACATTGTTTGCATTAAATACAGTAATTTCTATAAAAGATTTTGATAATAAAAACTCACCAGACACCCCTCCTATCAGAAATAGACCTGTCCTAAGAGTTGAGATAAAAGAGTCCACTTGGCATAAATGGGTAAATAAAGCCCTAATTAAATAGGCAAAACCTAAATAAATAATACATGCAACGATATTTTACCTGCTTTTTCGTCTATTTAGCTTCTCTTCTTGTTGTTTATTTGTTTTTGCTTAAAACCATATTGTTTCTGTCAAAAAAAAGGACTTTATTTGATATGTAAAAAGTTTAGAATCATATTAAATATTAAAAAAAATATCGGCGCTCTCCAGAATAAATTTGAGCTTATTATGCGTCAATTACTTAAGTTTCTATCCTGTTTTGATCAAATCTTTATCAAAATGTTGTTTTTTTTTTTAATTCTTTCACAACAGATACATTCGTCACCAACGTTGCTAAAAGAAATCCTCCATTTCCGCTTTTTCTTTCAGATGATGGATACAGAATCTCAAAGTTCACGTTCAGCACTCAGACTCCATTCCCCGAACTGTGATAAAATGTATAGATGGGCAATGTGGCGCATGTATTTAAATGAAGACATGTCCCTCAAAATCTCGAACAGAGAGGATTTTGGGGACACATCATCTACTGTGATGTCTGTTGCGCAGCCATATTTACAACATCCCGACAGCTTCGACTACGGAAAAATGATGAGGCAAAAGTTCGGACAGTCACGTGGTAAGAGATATAATGGCCCCAGACTTGCTGACAATCAGTACCTAGTGTTTGGAATTCCCAGAATTTCTCTTCATAAAGACGTTCCAACAGATCTTGTCAAGTTATATAGATCCTGTCCTGACATTTCATATATGTCTGAAAATGTAAAAGAAAATTCTATAGAAAGAATGCAAGAAAAACAAATAAATGCGACTACTGAAAGCGAACAAATAACACATCTGTTTAGATTTGTATCGTCAGAAATCACTGACCAGTCATTACAGGAACGAAATCAGGATCACACAGACAGTAGCAATACAAATAAAGAAGTGAGTGCCAAAGCCGAAAATGAGACTTCAAATATAGATAATATAATTAGTGAAGATATTGATCAAGAACGTCAGGTGACAAGAAGCAGAATTTTCTGGAAGCAACTAGCTGACAGAAAGCAGGACATTATCCAGCTAGGGCAAGAAACTGGGGGTTCAGCTAAAGTCTTGCCAAAGCAAACTCGTCAGGAGCATGTTATCTCTAGTGATATTCTAAAGAAACAACAAACTCTCTTACGGGCTACTCCAAAGCCAAAATCTAATAAAGAAATGTGGAAATCTCTTGCCGAAAGGAAAACTGAGATCCTGAAATTGAGTAAATCCAACGAAAATGTCAAGCGCAAAGAAGGCAAGAGTAGTCATTTGTGGAATTTTATATTTTCGAAGAAGAATGAAATACTGCATATAAAACGTGGTCAAAAGAGTAATAATGATATTTCAGCGACAAGAAGAGATAGTAAGTCAGGTTCAGCATTAAATAACGATCTTCCTAAACACAAAACTGATTCGCTTCCGAAAGCAATTGATTTTGAAGATTCGTTTCAAAAGGAGCTTGCAGAGCGGTTACGTAAACGAAGACTCAAGGAAACTGCAATCCAAGAATAAAGCGCCAATTACAGCAACAGCAGACGACACACCATTTTTGTGTTTTAGAGAATATAAGGCTTGGCATTTTATGTGAATCATCTGGTAGGCAGACAATTCACATAAAACACCAAGCTTTATTGGAAATGATAATAATGATGACAGAATTGTGTCTGCCTCAATTTTAATGGCGCCTTGAGTGTCTAAATTTATTTAAGAATTAACCCATTTATGCCTTAAGTCCTAAAACAGGGATACTGGCAGAACCAGATCAGGCGTCTGTTCAGGGTCTACACTTTTTGCTTTTAATAACGCAATGTTCTAGAAAACATGATAATAAACAAATAGTAACCTCACACCCCTTCTGTTAGAAATGGTAGGGGTGGTCGAGTTGTGCGAATGTATCGTGTATCTTGCGTCACCGAGGTGTCCAACTAATATTGGCTTACAGTTGGGCAAGGCCTGCTATCCTTGTAGCAGGTAAGGGTAGAGGGTGTGTGTGTGGGGGGGGGGGGGGGGGCGAGTTTTTTTTTTCTTCTGTGTCTTCACTTTCATTCCTGTTCCTCTTTCTTCCCTGTTCTTCTCTTTCATCTCCTTACTATCTCTTCTATCTCTTTTCTCCCTTTCTCTGGGAGACGACACAAAATGACCCACAAGGGTTGACGTGTCGTTAACCCTAACACAATCAATCTGTTAGAAATGGACCTGCCCAAATTTTTGAGGTAGAGGAGTCCACTCGGCATAAATGGGTTAATGAGGCATAATGGCTACAAGGATGGGAGGGAAGAACCAGCAATATAAAAAAGAGCAGCATCATAAAAAAAGCTTTTTGGACATATGGCAGCATGAAGACCCTGATCAAGCTCTGTCGATGCCTTGGTGGACTTGGGGCCTCGCTGTCCACATACGCCCCGACGACACTCATTACGAAAACATGCCTATTCAAATATACTGAAAATTTTACCATCAAAAAATGAAAATTTTAATATAAAAATTCTGATATTTTTCATGTTTCTGCTCAAAACATGGATTGTGGGTACTCGTTAGAACCGCCTCGACGAGGTGGTTCTAAAGAGTACACACAAACTATGTTTTTTAGTAGAAATAAGAAAAATAATGTATACCCCCCTGTAAACCCCAGTTTTACTGTATAAAACTGGGGTTTAAGGGGGTCAAAATGTATAGGTATGTTTTCGTGATGTTTTTTCACATTATCGAAGACTCCCACATTATCGAAGACTCCCATCAGTCTGTGATCTGCGCATCTTACCAGTGTCTTCGCTCTTCCCTTCAACGCGTAGCACTCTGGGTAAAAATTCAGCGGACGACATTTTTAAATATTTTTTCTTCTTTTTTTTCCATTGGAAACAATTAGCATGAAATGTGAAATCCTGTTTTCTGGGAAAAGTGGGAATTATATCATCAGTTTGTATTAGCCCAGAGAGTGATAATGGTTAAACATTTTGGTCATGTGAAAAGGGTCTTAGGAGCACACCGAACATTCCCTTGGCAGAGCATTGCCTTTGTTATCTGTCAAGCCAGTCCGAAGTACCAAACTATTCTGTAAGCGGACAGCGAGGCCTTAATCAGACTGGACTGGATAGATTTGACACGTACCCGCAGACGGCATTTATTTATTTATCTATCTATTTATCTATTTATTTCTTTGTTTGTTTGTTAGTTTATATTAATACAAGTGCAATAAATCAAGTTGAATTTCACCACATGTTGTTTCGTAATATCACATCCCAAAACACATGAACAGATAATCCATCTCATCACATTAGACTCATCAGATATAGGATTCGTTTCTCTCTTTTCTTAGCTCTTTCGGTGCCAAATTTCAGACGACATTTGTCGTCTGCTTTTCTTTTTTACCAAACTATCGCTTGAAAAGAAGTTTATACGTAAAGTTGAAAGACCGAATGTCAAATAGCGTAGATTCAGATGAGACGGCTCATATGAGCCGTCTCATCTGGATCCATGCTGTTTGCAAAAGCCGATTATTATCGCTCTGTGGCAGTGAAAGAGTTAATACTTAGCGCCAAGCGAAACGGAGCTGCTAGTATAATTCCAACGTATTCCAATGTATTTGGCATTGCTCGACTGGGGATCGAACCTAAGCTGACGTTATTTGATGTATCGGTACATCTACGGAGACGATGTTTTGCGTACCATAAATATGTCTCATTATTTTGCATTGATTTCTGGTGAAAATTACTAAAACAAAATCTTTAAACACATACCACAGCCATATAAGTCTTTTGTGACGAATAATAAATAGAGCTACATATTCGTCATATGATGTCCAACTGGAAGACAGTATCCCCAGTGAGACATGGACAATAGATACAGTAAAATTCCGCCATTACAACCACTCGAAATTACGACCACTCCACTATTACGACCAGGTTTTGTCAGATCCATATGTTTTCTAAGGTTTCTGACAAAATGGCATATGCAAGCAGTGTAGACCCGGATCAGACTGCTCCTTCAGGAGCAGTCTGATCAGGGTCTACACTATTTGCCGTGCCACTAAGTTTTTTTAAGAAACATCTGCATTAAGTTTGGCCACCAAAGAATATGAAATAAAGTGTTCGAAATTTTAGGACATTTACTGTATTCGATATGGAATATTAAATTAAGACCGCCCCACTGATCAGACCACTTTTAGACAGTCCCAAAAGTGGTCTTGATAGCGGTTTTGTAATGTTATTGTATTTTCATGAGCCATTCCATTATTTTGCCTCTAACTTGAGCATTGCATCTATAAATCCAGTTGTTGTTTTTTTGTCAGAATCTATCAAAAAGTGGATAGTAGCCACGCTTTCATTTTTTTGCTGGTTTACCTGGAGGACAAATGTGTAAACGAAAATACCAAGTAAAATGGCAACCCCTATAGCCTGTCAAAGGTCTGGGCCCAGTTGTTCAAAGAATCGTTAGCTTAACAAGCTCGTTAGTGGTCAAAATGTTAACTGTTCTAGTAAGTACTATATCTGATTAACAGGACTTTTTGCTGAAAAAATGTGGGTAGCTTTCGCATTTGACCTTGACCTCGTGACGTCATGGGACCTGGACTATTTGCCGCTTGTCTGGTTGCTAGTGGTAAACAAAGGTCTGTACATGTCGCTCAAGATGTATGCACCCCCGCCCCGCCCTTCCCTTTGGTCCCGATTAATGACGTGTGGAGACTGAATGATCCTGACAGCTTCTTTGACTTGTCTGAGTCTCTGAATGTTGGAACTGCCAAGTACTTTTGCCCCTCCCACTTTTTTTAGCAAAAATATTAGCGTATATGCAATATTTAATGATCAACGTTTTAACGATACGTTAACTAACGACATCGTTAGTTTTGAACAACTGGGCCCTGTATCTTAATTTTCAGGTTTTGGCTATAACGTCTTTATTGTATGTGAAATATATACAAATGAGCCGGGACGCAGCATTTCCTACAAGAATTCCATATGTGTCCAGCGAAGATGCATCTGCGCAGTCTGATCAGAGTCTTTGCTGTCCGCCGAAAGATCTTTGGATCCTTGGCTACCCACGGAGTGCCTACGAGGACTCCACGCAGTTTGATCTTTCACTGGACGCAAATGCAATCCTGCAGGAAGTGCTGTATCCCGGCGCATCAGCCTTAGCTGCCCGCATATGCCCCGAAAGCACATTTTCACATGACGAGACCCAGTTGAATTGCATTGAATATGAATGTAAAACGTGACAAAATATTTGGACGTAAACGTCTAAGTACCAGTGCAAATTCTGTTCATGTTTACTTAGAAATATAGGACAAGGGTATACTAAAGTTAATAAAATTTCATTGTAACAGGTAAAAAAGAACAACAATGTGATTCTTTAATGTATGCTTTTATTAAGCTTTATGAATTTTTTTGACTGAATTGAAAATAAAATGGATATTAATCTGTTTATAACACAGTTTGTTTCTAAGATGTTTTTTTTAGATTTGCCGGGATCGTCACACACCGACGACCCCGGCAAATACAAAAAATCCTTTGTGAGCTAATTGAATACTCTATATACCATATATAAAAATCCAAAGCTATATTAAGGGACCGGCGCGATTCCGGGAATAAAATAGGTTTGGACTAAGAAATGTTGCATGATCGTGCAATATATGGAAACGAATACAATTACGTTTTTTCTTTTTTTTTTTTTTCTTTTTTTTTTTGTCATACATTTGTATATTAGTTCACTAATATCCTCTTGTCTTATCCAAGAAAAATATACATTTACTGTGACAGTTTCGATTCTCATTTAGAACCATCATCAGACCTTGACCTCGTTACGTCACGGGACCTGTGACTAATTACCCCTAGTCTGGTTCCTAGTGGTAAACAAATGTCTGTATTTAAAATGTAGCTCGTGTTATGCAACCCGTGTCCGTGTTAATGACGTGTGGAGACTGAATGATCCTGATAGCTTCTTTGACTTGTCTGAGTCCCTGATTGTTGGGACTGTCAAGTAGCCTACTTTTGCCCCCTCCCAATCCATGGCATGATTAAGTCTTAGTGATATGGTCTGCACCTTCGGTATAATAGGTTTCGAATGACTTTCGCTCCCACCTGGTGTATATCTGTGGTATATTTTGGCAACTTTTGAGCACAGTCTCGTGTTGACTTTTTCTGCTCGTTTCATATATGTATTTCAGGTCACAATAATCTATTCAGTAAATTACATTTGTATATATTTAAGGTTCTGTCGTAAAGCTGAATAACATTATCTACATTTTAATAATTGCATGTACCATCTTGCAAACTGGAAATTAAACGGAAGTGCGACATCTTAGCTTGCGGTATTGTTAGAACAAACCCTTTTGATAAGCGCATAATAAAAGCTTTATCCTTCGATCTATTCCTTGGAGAAAAACAGTTTCGAAAGCTCCTATTGGTTAAAATAAATTTAAATGTCAGCCATATCCGTGTTTATTGTAATGTATTTGGCCGGACAATGCGAGCCGCGAGAAACAGAACCTTACAAGCCATTATGGGAACCGCGCAGTTCAGTCTAGGTCCACACTGATCCTACCCCGTACCTTTGTGTACTGTAAATGGGTAGAATCGAATGAAACTCATTGCGGACCAATACAGGAAGTAATAAGGTACCTTTTTTTGTTTGGTACGCTTTATTGAGTTGAACGTGAGAAAATGTATCTACGGACATAAGGGCCAAGCGAAGACAAAGTTCAGCCTGCCAATCACACAGTCTCGTCTCGAAAACATGCCTATATAATTTTGACCCCCCTTAAACCCCACTTTTATATAGTAAACCTGGGATTTACAGGGGTATATATTATTTTTCTTATTTCTGCTCAAAATCATATATTGTAGGCGAGGCGGTTCTAACGAGTACCCACAATCTATATTTTGAGCAGAAATATGAATAAATGTCAGAATTTTTATCTGAAAACTTTCAGTTTTTGATGGTGAAATTTTCAATATATTTGAATAGGCGTGTTTTCGCAATGATACGCTTTATTGAGCTCAACGTAAGAAAATGTACCTACGGAGATAAGGGCCAAGCGAAGACTTAGTTCAACCTGCCAATCACACAGTTTGTTCAGCTGCTTCGCTGCGCACCCAATGGATAGTCAAGGATCCAAAGCTTCTACAAAAGGACAACAAAGAAATCTAATCACACAACACGAATGCACAGGCTGATCTGGCCCTGAGGTTATAAAACCTTTTTCATGCTTTACTCAGCTGAGCATGAAATTTATTTTGCTTATAAATCTTTAAATACTGACAATTTTTTAAACTTTTCTCATGCTCAACTCAGCTGAGCATGCTCAGCTGAGTTGAGCATGAAAAATGTTTTAATTATTGGTATTTTTATGACCAAGTGAAATTTCATGCTCAGTTGAGTTGAGCATGAAAAAAGTTTTATAACCTTTGGGCCTGAGTGTTCGCTAGCCTCCCGTTACCATAAGATAAGTTAGGACTCATCTAATTTTCACATTATTTTTGTACTTGAAATTGGCCTTTTGAACTACCATTTTAGCACTTAGCCTGCTGGATAAAAATTTCAGCAGGTGACATTTCGAAATATTTTTTTCTTTTTGTCCCCAGAAAAAAGGTTTTACTTTTCATGCAAACTGTCTCAAAAATCGTATCCTTTGCTAAAAAGGTCAAAACCTATTTGCTGGGAAAAATAAGAAAAAATGTCATCCATTTATCGCGTCTGCTGAATTAGCCCAGAGAATGATAAGATTTTTTTAAGAAAACCCTCGGGGAAACCAGTTTATCTTCTATGGGTCGATAGTATATGCGTAGATAAGTCAGCGCCTCCCCGCCATCTGACAGGGTCTTGATGTCGGGTACACATTGTTCAAATTTACGAATTCTCAGTGAGTATTCGAATAGCGTTATTACAGGCCTCGACCAGACTGTGTAAATGCACTATTTTCTGTTAGGTCGATGACGGCCTATAAATACCTCCATATATAAAGGGCCCGTTATGCTTTGTCATATGTATATAGGTAAGGTGCAGACGACGATTAGCCTGTGCAACTACAAATTCTGAATAGGGAATTTGTTTTTCGCTCAGAAAATCATCTGAGGCTTAACCAGACCATAAATCCTAAATACCTTTAAAGCCTTATTACAATTGCGGCAGAGGACATTTTGAATTCTTCTTCTTCTTCTTCTTCTTATTATTATTATTATTATTATTATTATTATTATTATTACTATTATTATTATTATGTATTTTACAGAGAAAACTAGACTTTGCATTTCGTGAAATGCCAAGTCGTATTTTCTCGATAAAAATAGAGTGTCGTTTGCTACAGTTCTCTTTAGCGCTCTAAAGGTTAATCATTGACCGAAGACCAGCGAACGCCCAAACCAGATCGCCCAGAATTGTAAGCTGATGTGTATCCTCGCTCTTCCCATATGTCGAAGAACAGTTTCTCGTGATGCGGTTCGTGATAAGTAATAATGTCATTTTTTCCAAATCGGGTCGCTTCTACGCCGCATCACGCTAAAATGGCACTCAGCACACAGGCCAATATCAAAGTTGCTGATCAGTCGGTGCATTTGCACAGTCTATGAGGCCTACGTCTTTCAGTATTTAATTCTACAGTAAACAGCCTGTCTCCAGGCGAACAGCAAAGGTCCTGATCAGACTGCGCGAACGCGAAGGTTGATTCGGACCTTCGCTGTTCGTATACGCACCAAGTTCCCTTTTGTGATTCGGCCAATTTAAACTTTTGACTGTACTGCCTAACCAATGAAAATGCTTTAAATCTCTATTTTACTTTTAATTGGTCGGGGCATTAAATTAAAACTTGCAGTATTAGTTAACCCTTAAAGCGCCAAGCAAAATTTGTAGCGGACGACATTTATTTATTTATTTATTTTTTTCAAATTTTCAAAGAAAACAAGTCTTGATATTTCATGTGAATCGTCTGCCAAGCAGACGATTCACATGAAATATCAAGACTTGTTTTCTTTGAAAAATTAAAAAAAAATATTTCAAAATGTCGTCTGCTGCAGTTGTGATTGGCGCTTTAAGGGTTAACAAAATATCCTGATTTTTACTTATCATAATATTTGGATGTCAGTTTACTTGTGTACGGTATCCGTGTTATGTATATTAAATCTTCAAAAGTACTTTTAAGCCCGTCTGCGCTATCCAAATAGAAAAGGGCATTGTGACATATGCGAGCAGGTAGACCCAGATCAGCCTGCGGATCTGCGCAGTCTGCTCAGGGTTTACGTTGTCTGCTAATGATAATGTACAAGGTCCTACATTGTGTCAGCGAGCAGCGGAGACTCTGATCAGACTGTGCGAATGGTCATGCTGATCTGAGTCTACGTTGGTCACTTGTCGTTAGGTTGTTTTCTGTCTGGAGAGACTCATTTCTCATTGGACAATACAAAAACTTAAAATTAAATGAATCATCTAGCCAGTAAACAATGTGACGCATACAGGTAAAACAATACCATTATTTCATTCAAAAGATGCGCCACGAAAGCAGGGCTCTTTGAGTGTGAAATTGGACGCGCAGATCAGCCTGTGTAACCATCCGCGCTGTCTGACTGATCAGCGCTCTTCCATGTATGGATTTAATAATGTCCAGTGATTGTGCTTGTGAAATATACAGACTGTTATCAGCCTGGGAATCCCTACAGTCTGGTTACAGTCTGCCGATTTCGCAGACCCCTTTTTGCTTGAAACAGACTTGATTTACCATGACGAATAAATGTAATGGGTTTGACACCTGACTGCATTTTTCTAACCGCGGCAGATGCTGGGACACGGATATAATAGTAATAATTAATATTGTTGATTGCCATTTTCATGGTAAAACCTGACTAGAGTCTCTCAAGAAGCAGAGATTTTAACTCTGAAAAATGCTTATCACAACTGCAGCAGACGGCATATATCTTTATTTTGTCTATTTATTTATTATTTTTCATTTTTAGTATTTTTCTGAGAAATTAAGATTTGACATTTCATGTAAATCAGACGATTCACACGAAATGCCAAGTCTTATTCTGTCTGGAAAATAATAAAAATAATAATAATATTAATAATAATAATAATAATAATAATAATAAAATAAATCTTGCAATCTTGCCTACAGCGCTTAAAGGGTTTATATTGTATCTTCATTTCTCAGTTATTTCAATTCTTGCTTGGGTCTTGTGCCACTAAAGGACTTTATTTTATAAAGAATGACTTGTCTACAATTTGTACTTTTTATTATTATACCATGCAACGGTGTTTTTTCCGGAAGTTTACGAATTCCAACGAGTGATTTTCAAAAGTCTGTTATTACAGCGTCAGAACACCTTGTGAATGTATTTAACGACAAACCATGTTTTGGTGGTCTACACTGTATTCATGGACACTGTCGAAGAAAGTCTGAGAATATCCTGGTGTCAGAATGTGTATGCGATATTGGATGGATGGGGTTGGTGTGTGACCAACGTGTGGATGTTTCAAACTTCGAAGATAATCATAATGGTCTAGAGGTCAGTCGTCTGGCTAGGGAATCCAGATCAACAAGTACGGCTGTTATTACGACTCCACCAAGCAATGTCGGAAAGGTACAAAATATCGGCAGAGAAAATGACGATGGTGCTGATGACGTCATTGTGACCAATAATAAGGTGGTCTCTGGTGATGATAATGACAATACTGCTGTCATAGACAATAACGTAAATCGCGTATGTGACAATAACTACATACCCCGGACGCTGACAGAGCGCACCTGCACCCTGGGGCTGCTGTGTAGATTTGGTACCTGTACTGTTGACCACCAGGACACATACATAGCCTACACTTGTCACTGTGATAAAGGGGCTGTGGGGATTTTCTGCGAGCATAAGTGCTGTTTGGACTGTGGAACACACGGATCGTGCCATTTGTTTCATAACGGAACCCAGTTCTGCAACTGTCACATGGGCTATCATGACAAACGCTGTCAGGAGAAACAAACAGGGAAACAGGCAAAGAAACAGACCATGGATAATGGAGAGGAAGAGAAAATCAGTAGGTCCTCCGTTTGTGTCATCCGTTTCTGTCTATCTATGCCTAGGACTATCAATCTGTTGCTTTTTTTTTTTTTTTGTGTGTGTTGCTTTTAACCTTTACGACTCTCTTTTCTTATTTCTTCCAGAAAACAGGATTTAACATTTCAAGCAAATTGTATCCATTGGGAAAATTAAAATATTTCAATATGTCGTCTGCTGCAAAATTTACCCAGTGCTGGGCGTTTATACAATGTGAGAAAAGATACCATCGGTAATGTGTACCCAGTGAAGACTCCGGACAGTCTGCGCATCCACACCGCCTGGTCGGAGTGAGACAGCGCGGATGAACAGGCTGATATGAATGCATAGGGCGCATTATGTCATAAAGTACATTTCTCACCTTAATCTTTTCAATGCCACAGGCGATGATAACTCGGGCTGCGGGGGGGTGGGGGGGTGGGGGGGGGCGGTGGGTAACTTCCTATATATGGCGTAGTACGGATGTGCCTGCCGAATGGCCCCCTTTTTAAGCTCTGCCAGGTAGATGATTGGCCCCCTTTTTTCAACAAAAAGTATATGACTGACCCAATTTTTCTTGATTGGTATATGAAAGGCCCCACTTTTTCTGACATCCCGTATTTGCACATATCTTTCACTGAGAGATTTTTGAGGCTGCTTGGTCTCTTGATATTCAATGAATTGACTGCATTATTTGTCTTAACAACCAGAAATAAATGGGTACAAAAAATCATCGGGCAGTATATGAATGGGTCAACATTTCAGATGATCTAGTATATGAATGGGTCCGTTTTTACAAAGGCCAGGTATATGAATGGGGTAGGTTTCCAAATACTGGCTCGCACACCCGTACCAAAATTACCCCCAAGCTACTCCCCCCCACTCCCCACCCCACCCCCTCGAGGATAATAATAGGCTTTTGCAAACAGCGTAGATACAGATGAGACGGCTCATCATGATCTATGCTGTTTGACATTCAGTCTTTCAACTTAACATATAAACTTCTTTCCAATCGATAGTTTGTTAAAACAAAAAAACAAAAAAAAAAAACAAAAAAAAACAAAAAAAACACAAAGTAGACGACAAATGTAGTCTGAAATTTGGCGCCGGAAAAGTCAATGCTTATTTTATTCTATACGTAACGCATTTGCCTAAGCACTCGAAAGACATACGAGTACCTGGGAAACATCGCAGACATTGGAACAGTTTAATAGTGTTGACTGGCTGGGCCATTGAACTCTAATCCTACCGACTCTCTCTCTCTCTCTCTCTCTCTCTCTCTCTCTCTCTCTCTCTCTCTCTCTCTCTCTCTCCTTCCGCAAAGTTGACATCTAAGCAATGAATATATCAAATATACATGTCAGGTTTGTTTTAATTTATCAACATGCATCTCGTATGCTAATAATTTAACCCTAGTCCTGCTGAACCCGGATAGGTCCTGCCTTTGCAAACAGTGTAGATCCAGATCAGTTGGCTTCTGAAGAAGCCAACTGATCTGGATCTGTACTGTTTGCCATTAAGTATGTGCATTTATATCAACAATCTGGATCAAGTAATCTGATTGGCTGAAAATCAGAAATGGGAGTGGCATCTTAATTTATTCAGCAGGACAAGGGTTAATACACTAGATACATTGTATATGAGAATATTTTACTTCTTTTAGGAAACTCAACCTCCAAATTCAAATTCAAATTCAAATTCTTTATTACATACAGTTTAGCTATGCTAACAACATGTAGATTTGGAACATTTATCAAACATACAAGAAGCGTTACGGCGGATACACCAACAAATCTGATTATATAGTAAAAGAAAGAGTACATACAAATAAATGGGCCGCGTCATGCGAAAACGTGCGTTCGAATATGCACAAAATGCGCAATCATGTCATTCTGCGCATGCGCAATGTATCATCCGGGCCTTTACTCTCCAATGATACATTCTGTAGTAAATCCAAATGATTCTGTTAGAGAGGACAGTGAAGGCCCTGATCAGACTGCACGGATGCGCAGGCTGATCTGGGCCTTCGCTGACTGCATAAGCCCGTAGACACGTTTTCGCATGGCTCGTCCAAAAATAAATTCAGATGAATAAAATCAGTGTCCTTCCACAATTTAGTAAAAAAAGAACACCTGTTGATCGATGTTTTCTTAGATTAATGAAATTTTATTAAATGTATTTTTTCTCCCCGAGCATGATAACATATAGTGTTGCTTATGGGGATTTGATACACTTGTATTTTCCGCCATTCTTGGCAAGGGAGACAACTTTTGTGACTTCCTGTTTGCTTTCCTGTACACCAATTAAATTCGGAAAAGAAGTCTACTCTAAAAGGAAAGAATTTGCTCCCTCATTCTTTCCTTTAAGAATAGACCGCTTTTCAGAAGGAAAGGAAAACCATTTGACAGCGTTATATTCCCTCAAAATGTATTTATTCCTCCTTCAAATTTCTGAGTTCAAAGTTTAAATATTGTGTTTAAACGTCTCACCATACTTCTCATAAACAGCTGACTAGTTGGCGAATTGTCTAAAATGTGACAGAAAGACAGACACTGTAGACCCTGATCCTTTAGGAGCAGTTTAATTAGGATGTACAGTGTTATTCAGACATATCTGTCCGAATATTAGAGTGAATACGGCCTCACCTCTTTTCTCGAGTCAATGTTCACTATACTGAGATTGTTTCATATACGGCTCTATGGCTATATTGCAGTGCTGTCAGCTCCTGCTATATTGCAACGGTTTCAGATCGGTCTATCTTGCAATTGTTTCAGGTCCCACTATATTGAAATTGTTTCAGATAAGGCTATCTTGCAATTGTTCTCGATCCGGCTATACTGTAATTGTGTCAGATCTGACTATATTGCAATTGTTTCAGAATCGACTATTGCGGTTGTTTCAAATCCGACTATACAGCAGTTGTTTCAGATCTGACTATATTGCAATTGTTTCAGATCCTATTATATTGCACTTGTTTCAGATCCGAGTAATTGGATCAGATCCGGCTATTTTGTAATTGTAACAGATCCGGCTATATTGCAATTATTTCAAATCCGGCTATATTGCAGTTGTTTCAAATCCGGTTCATTACGAAAAAACGCCAATTCAAATATATTGAAAATTTTACTACCCAGAAAATGAAAATTTTCAGATAAAAATTCTGATATTTTTCATATTTCTGCTCAAAACATAGATTGTGGGTACTCGTTAGAACCGTCTCGGCGAGGCGGTTCTACTTGTTAGAACCGTCTCGGCGAGGCGGCTCTAACGAGTACCCACAATCTATGTTTTTAAGCAGAAATAAGTAAAATAATGTATACCTCTGTAAACCCCAGTTTTACTATATATAAAAGTGGGGTTTAAGGGGGTCAAAATTATATAGGCGTGTTTTCGTGATGTTTACTGCAACTTCAGATATGGCTATATCGCGAGTGTTTCAGGTCCGACTATATTGTAATTGTTTCAGATACGGTTATATTTTAATTGTTTCAGATCCAATTATATTGCAATTGTTTCAGATCCGGCTACCTTGCAGTACAAATTGGTGATAGCGATTGGTTTGGTGGTATTTGTGGGTGCCGTGATTTTGACGACACTTGTAACGTATGTCGTCCTCAAGCGACGCGGAGACAGAACCAATGAGCTCATCTGGAACATGGGCTGCAAGAAAGGTACAAAGGGATTTGAGTTAATTTGGGTGGGTGTGATGTGGCCTGTAAAAAAAAAAAGAAAAAAAAAAAGAAAAGGAAACTTTTGTGGATAGCTAAGACCTGGTACAGAATTAATACGAAACTCACTTCAAAATTTTTGAATAAGATAACAATTGGCCCATTTGTTTATTTCACCTAGTGAGCTATGAGCATTTCGTACCATAGTGAAAGTGGGCTGCCGGCTGAAAAAAGGCCCTTACGACATATACAAATGACGAAGCCCCAGACCAGTTTGACCAGCCAGGCGTCGGGTCAAGGCTTCGCTATTACTCCTATATCTTCAACAATGCCCCTATATTGTGTAGGCGAACAGCGATAGTCTGTGTGTTCGACGAACGCATATGTCTGAAAATATTATTTTGTCACTTTGTGACTCATATACTTTATGATAGTGGGGGAATGGGTCCTCAGTTGCACGAAGACTCGTCTTGGTCTTAGTTGTTAGTATATTTTGCCTATTCCGAGATCATTCTGTAGTCGTTTTTTTATTCTTTATTGTAATACAATCAAAGATATGTATAACAGCACGAGTTTTTTAAGTAACGTTGCAGCAAACGACATTCTAAATTGCTGCTACTATTTTTCAGAGAAAATAAGGCATGTAATTTCATGTGAATCGATACCCATGAACAGCCAAATCTTATTTTCTCTGAAAAATGCCAAAAATGTCGTTTGCTGCAGTTGTGATTAGCACTTCAAGGGTTAAATCTGTCCCCTGATTATTTTACAGATTCATCGTATTATTACGATGTTGTACTGTGGTACCACGGCAACAAGACCGACGAAGATCTTGTAAAACAATACATTCTACCAGTCCTGGACAAATCCAAGTTAACTTGTCGCCTCTACTCAGGAATGAAATCAGACAATCAAGGGACAAGCTCAGAAAATCAAGGGACAAGATTAGACAATCAGGGGACAGAATCAGACAATCGAGAGATACGATCAGATAACCAAGGTATTTGACCATTCTTTTTCGCCCTGGGTTACTTAGGGCAACATGTAGCCCACGAGAACCAAAGATTGTCGGGATAGCCTGTTTTGCCATCGGTGAATTGTATCTGACCTGCCTTTTTCCTGCCGTAAGACAAGAATTGTTTTCTTTGTGAATGTGCAAACGGTGCAGACGAAAACAAAAATATAAAATAAAGCTGGACATATCCAAGGAAGGCTGTCCTTCGTTATCGGACCTTTTCTGGTTAACTTCATTTTTTCCTGTTATTAAATAACAGTGGTATTAATAGGATGTGCGCCGTTTATCCGAAGTATCTTTAACGCTTAGTACTCTAGGTAAAAACTTCAGCAGATGACATATTGAAATATTTTTCTTAATTTTCCCAGAAAACAGGGTTGACGTTTCATGCAAATTGTCTCCCTATGAGGCAACTTGCATGAAAGGTCAAATCCTATTTTCTGAAGAAAATAAGAAAAATATCCTCAGTTTGTCATCTGCTGAATAAGCCCAGAGAGTGGTAAAGGTTAAGGTCCGCTTGTAATTATTTTAGGGTACAGTACATTTATTAGTATTTTATAATGTTCAAAATCCGGTTTTAATCAAACTATTAAGATAGAAGAAAGGTCAAATGTTCATTCTTCTGAGTGAAAGTTGGACTACAGTAATGTAAGGAAAATAAACATTACGAAAACAAGTCTATTGAAATTTACTAAAAATTTTACCATCAAAAGATGAAAATTTCCAGACAAAAAATCTGATATTTTTCATATTTCTGCTAAAACATAGATTGTGGGTACTCGTTAGAACCGCCTCACCGAGGCGGTTCTAACGAGTATCCACAATCTATATTTTTGAGCAGAAATAAGAAAAATAATGTATACCCCTGTAAACCCCAGTTTTGCTATATAAAAGTGGGTTTTAAGGGGGGGGGGGGTCAACATTATATAGGCATGTGTTCCTGATGTTTTTACGTTATAAATTATCTGTTACAAATTCTAACAAAAATGTCACTCAGTGATTTTTTTTACAAACACCTACAACTGGACAAGAAAATATGAATCTGTGATTGATTAGGGAACAGTCAATATCTTCTAATTCATAATAACAGTTTAACCTTCAAAGCGCCAAGCTAATTTGTAGCAGACGACATTCTAAAATAGAAAATAGGACCTTACATTTCATGTGAATCGCCTGCTTTGCAGGTGTAAAGAGTCCGTTGCTTTCGCGGACAATGAGGACCTGAGTTAGTATGCACATCGGCACCATTACGAAAACACGCCTATTCAAGTATATAGAAAATTTCATCTCCAAAACCTGAAAATTTTCAGATAAAAAACTCCGATATTTTTCCTATTTTTGCTCAAAACATAGATTGTGGGTACTCGTTAGAACCGCCTCGCCGATGCGGTTCTAACGAGTACCCACAATCTATGTTTTGAGCAGAAATAAGAAATATAACTTATACCCCTGCAAACCCCAGTTTTACTATATAAAAGTGGGGTTTAAGGGGGTCAAAATTATATAGGCATGTTTTCGTGATGCAGTCTGATCAGCACCTTCTCCATTCGTCGCAGTTTTATAGAGTAGTTGATCACAAATTCCCTGTTAACACAGACTATTTTGGCCATTATTTGGCTGCTTATGGCATAAGAGTCTATAGCTCTAGATTGGTATTCATCACAAAATCATACCTATATAATTTTGACCCCCTTAAACCCCACTTTTATATAGTAAAACTGGGGTTTACAGGGGTATACATTATTTTTTTTTTATTTTCTACTCAAAACATAGATTGTGGGTACCCGTTAGAACCGCCTCGGCGAGGTGATTCTAACGAGTACTCACAATCTATGTTTTGAGCAGAAATGTGAAAAAATGTCTGAATTTTTGTCTGAAAACTTTCAGTTTTTGGTGGTGACATTTTCAATATATTTGAATAGGCGTGTTTTCGTAATGAGGTGAGTACTTTTTTCTTATTTCTCCACGTAAACGTATGTTGTTTGTACTCATTAGAAGCGTCTCGACCGTGACGAAACAAACAACATACACAGTACCTACAACATATGCGTTTGTGGAGAAATAAGAAACACACGAATACTTTCCGGTTAAAAACGCCTCATCAAGAGCTGCGAGGGTCCTTCTCTTGAGTTAAAATCATTTGTTTTTGTATTAAACTATTTCAGGTACAGAGGAAACTGTTGAGAAGTTAATGGCAAAAGGTCGCCATGTAATTGTATTATATACACCAAAGTTCATCCAAAACTGTTCAGAAAACGACAAACTGTTGTTACAAAAATACAACAACCCATTAAATAACAGACTGGTATACATATGTTCTAAATGTACTTTACAAAAGCTCAATAAAAGGACTAGACTGTGTAGTCTCCTATTTAGACGTGCTCACATACAGTGCCCGGATATGAACAATCAACAAGACATGGAATTATTTCTAGGTCAGATTCAGTTAATATGTCCCAAAAATGATTCACCTTTAAAAGACACTATTAAAACTGTGCAAGATGTTTGACCAGTGTGTATTTATATTTATTAAAAATTGTTTATTATATTTACACGGTGTTTTTATTATATTCAAATGTGTGGGAAATTGGTTTATGCCACATGCGAACAACGAAGGCCCTGCGCGGATAGGACCATCTCTGTTAGTTATTATTTTGCACTACCCAATGGATATGTTCGCGGATCATGCAGGCTCTGATCAGACAGTGGGCCACATTGTTCATCAAATATTTTGAATGAATTGTGTTTTAATTCACATGAGCCAAAGGCTCGGTCTCAACTACATTATTGTAATAACTTGGTATCCACTTATCCATTGATGTCAGACACAGTCATTTAGATGTTTTATAGCTAGTCAGGGTAACTCCTTCTTTCAGGGCACCATCCTACCTTTCAGTCCACTCAGCATTTTTTTTATTTTTTATTTTTTATTTTTTATTTTTTATTTTTATTTATTTATTTATTTTTTTTTTTTTAATTTTGTTTCGGACGTTACAAAAGGCTGTCGGTATAATATGTTGTCCGCCTAGAATCTTATAATACTTAAGAATGTATTGAAAAATGGAGAAGGCCTTGCCAAGACTGGGTGGAGTGCGAAAGCGGATCTAAATCCCTGCTGGGTGCAAATGGCATAACGTACTTTTTTTCTGATGAAGCGGTTCATGGTATGAAGCATTTATTTTTGTTGTTTACACCTTCACTAAACTATAAATCAGCCGCATCAAGCATCAACAGGTGTCTTCGGGAAATAAACAAACAGCTGAGGCCCAAACCAGCCAGTGCATCAAGACGGAAAACCAATCAGGGCCTTTACTGTCCACTGACAAGTTCTATAATTTCCAATGATTCTGTAAGCGGACAGCAAAGGTCCTGATCAGACTGCGCAGATGCGCAGTCTGATCTGGACCTTTGCTGTACGCATATGCCCAAAAGTCTCCTTTTCACGTGGGAAAGCTCGCCTTGAATAAAAGGGCAATTCACAAATTAACAATTTAGTCATGTATTTGATCTTTAGAAATAGGTTTCTGTAGAGGTTTCTAATAGGGCAACACACGCCAAAATTACGTTTAAAACAATTAAATGTTAATCTCAATCATAATTTGTCATCAGATAATGACGTCCGTCTTGGGATGTTGTTCTCGGTTTTTGTGAGGGTACAGGGTTAACTTTGACCTTAAAACACTCAGACGATTTGTAGCAGACGACATTTTAAAATCGATTTTTTTATTTTTCAGAGAAAATTAGACTTGACATTTCGTGTGAATCGTGCAGACGATTCACATGAAAAACGCACACGATTCACATGAAACGGCAGGCCTCATTTTTCAGAAAAATACAAAAACAAGAAATCAAAATATCGTCTGCCGCGACTGTGATTAGTGCTTTAAGAGCTAATGCATAATAAAGAAACAAAATGTATATTCAGATCAGGCTCGGAGGAAATCTGTATGTCGCAGAACCATCTGGTAACTGAATGCAGACTGACTGGTCAGTCTGCGCAGATGCGCAAGCTGAAATGAACCGTGTAATAAGTGTCACGCCACATTTAGTGTGACGCCACTCATTGACATTAATGTTTGGACAGATATGTGTGAAAAACGGTGTATACCCAGATCAAACTGCCCCTAAAGGATTAGTTTGATCAATGTCTGCACTATTCATTTCCGTCAGCACTTAACAGACATATCACATTTGTCATGGATATCTCAAATATATGTAAGACCACACTTACATTAAAGCTCATTGCTTGATGAATGAAATATGAGCCGGGGCACAGCATTTCCTACAAGATTTCATGAGCGCCCAACAAAGACTCAGATCAGACAGCGCGTCAGCGCATCCGCGTAGTCTGATCAGAGTTTTTTCACTATCCGCCTGAATACGCTTTGGATTCTTGACCACATAGTGCCCTGCGAAGACTCTGATCAGACTGCGCTGCGCAAATGCGCAGTCTGATCTGAGTCTTCGCAGGGCGCACAAGCCATATCGTAGGAAATGCTGTATCCCCGGATCAATATTATATCTTTTCTAAAGCTTATTCACGTTTTCTTGTTTAAACCTGGTACAAAATATGATTGGTAGGTATAAATTTAAACTTCAGCGTTCGGTATAAATTTAAACTTCAGCGTTCCTCGGGAGAAATTTCAAATAGATGCATGAATATTTCCGTAATTATCCCAGAAAATAAAACCTGATATAAATGAATTATATATCAGGTTTTATTTTCCGGGATAATTACGGAAGTTACCCAAAAACTTTTCCTAGAAAAGAGAACTTAAAATATCATTCATTTTTCTAGATATGATTTTGAACAAACTTCCAGGCTCTAATGTCTTGAAAAGTAAAGAAATAGCTAAACATATCTGACGGTAGTTTTGAAAATTCGGCATGTTTAAGACCTATGTAATCCATAATCCCCTTTGGACAGATTCAGCAGACGACAGATTGATATTTTTTATTGGCCAGAAAATAGGGTTTGATATTACATGCAAATTGTCTCCGTGGGAGATAATTTGCATGAATTATCAACTCTATTTTCTGAAATAGACAGACAAAAATCAAAACACACGCACACACACACACACACACACACACACACACACACACACACAATATATATATATATATATATATATATATATATATATATATATATATATATATATATATATATATATATATATATATATATATATATATATATATATATATATTTCAAAATGTCGACCGCTGAATTATTTACCCGGCATGCAAAGGTACCAGGCATGCAAAGCATTAATGTTAATTTATTCACCACAGTTGTTGCATTATCAATTATCATAATGACATCATAAGTTAGAGGGCAATTATTATCTATCTTTTGTAAAGGTCAACATGTCTTATTTTGTTTTTTAAACAACAACACGAACCACACATTGAGAAAACGTACGCGCAGTCTGATCTGAGTCTTCGTCGTCCGCCTGAAAAGACTTTGCATCCCATGGCTATTTAAAATACGCTAAGTGAAGATTCTGATCAGACTGTGCAAATGTGCAGTCGGATCTGAATTTTGCTTGTCGCACGTACATGTCCGAAGGTACGTTTTCTGACGTTGCGACTTATATATGTAAACGTAACTCTTACATTTTGACGAATTGTAATTGCTGTTAAATGAATGACATTTTTTTAAATGTCACACACAAAGATGTCTTCGAAACATCGGCATTCATGACATATGCATACAAAAATGATGTGATTGCACATTAAAATACAGGTTTATTATAATTCTTATGCACTGCAATTAATTAACACTTAGCAATTGCTAACTCAGTAAAATTTCAGCAGACGACAATTTGAAATATTCTTATCAGTTCCAGAAAATAAACTTTGCGGACATTTCATGCAAATTGTCTCCTTAGGACAGGAGATAATGTGCATGAACTGTCAAAATCTATTTTTTTGGAGAAAAGGAAATAAGAAACAAGAAATATCTTTAAAAAAGATATTCAGCGGCATTCAAAGGAGGACATACATTTAAAGTCCTGTTGTATTGGAAGATGTTTTTATGCACAGTAGATTGGTGTTAGATGTTGATTGATTGGATGAGGTGAAAATTGAAGGTTGCTGATTTGGAGCCTTGGTCTGATGCATGTTTGGCATTAGTCGTATACTTTGTGATTTCTGGAAATTATAGTCCGTTTCAATGAACATAGATGGCAGACTGTATCTCCGTCTTTCAGTGTAATTTTGAAGTGATTGGGTATTTGTAAAAAGTTTGCACTGACAGTCTAAGTTATTAACCAATGAGAACACCGTTTACTTGCAGACGTACAGAATTTTACAATGTAAAATTGTGTCTGATTGGTGGATAATTTAGAGGAAACTCAATTCTAGACTGCTGCCGCTGAAAAAAAAAACCACCTCTTTGTGGTCTACCGAATTTGTACAGGAAATGGCAACGTTAAAACCACAAAGCTTGCAATCATTTTATTTCCACTCGTTATTCAAGCTTGGGAATCAGTCAGCTTGTACGCCGTCGGAGTACAATTGAATAATAAATTGACATGTTCCGGTAGACAAGTTGACTGTATGTAAACAAACACCAGAGGCGAAGGTTATTACGTTTACCGTAAGTTTGTGTTTTCATTTTACTTTCTGTCGAAAATCGGAAAACGTCATATGCTGTGGAAATGAATCCTGAAACAAGGATCATAGAAAAATCGGAAGATTTCTACAGATATCCTTTTTGGCGTAAAAACTTCATGGCTTGAACATGCCTTACCGTGATTCAAACTGTCCATGAAAGGCAATTTAAATTTTAGCTCCAGGGCATTAGCAACTGAAATTCAACTCCATGTTAAAATAAGCCAGTTTATAAAATTTTTGCTTAAACGAAGTGATTCGCTTCCGATACACAGAGAAAAGTTTTGATGCGTACTATTTGACCGGTGGCGTAAAATTTCATATCGTCGGAAGATACGTGAAAGCAGTTTGTATGCTGGTTGTATTTGACCTCATGAACAGATTCTAAAAAAAAACAAAAAAAAAAACTATAAATGTTTTTGTAACTCACTTTTTTCACAATCCTGGATTGTCGGACATTCGCATTAGGTATATGAGACGTTACATAATAATGACCATTACCTTTGCGAACTGTTGTTGTTGTTGTTGTTCGGTTATTTACATCAGTGCATGGGGGCCCAGGGTACAAAATCATCACAACCCTTTGCGAACAGGGAATGTCAAGATCAATGCATTTGAGGAATGTGGTTAGGGCCTTCTCTGTTGGTCGATAAAGTCAACTCTCTTTATACCGACACTCAATACAACGACACAATTCGTTATAATAAAAATGAATCTCAGGAAACCTTCGCTCAAGAGGTGACAGTTAAAGAGAAATTATGCAAAAATATTGCATTAAAACTTCAAGCAACATATGTTTTGGATATTTGTTAGAATCGCCTCAGTGAGGAAATAAGAATAAAATAATGCCTTTCTTAGATATCATTCTCAGTCCTTTAATGATTCTTTATAACAGCAAATTCATTTTAATGGTAACAGCTAAGGGAACAAATGCTGCCGTTGTAACGAGAGCTCACTGTATATTCAACAGTATCCGGCGTTTTTAAGCAAACGACAAAGTCCAATTTCCCACGGAAAAACTTACAACTAAATATTTTAAAAAAGATCCGTTCATATATGCTTTTAATTCGCATCTGAAGAAGATGCGTACAAGCACTTTATTTGTTAGCCGCATCTGTCCTCATAATCCTTTTTTGCAACACGTTTCTTTTCAACTGAATTTTCAAACATTTACATTATGCATACGAGCTGTATCATATAAAGATGGTTATTGTGACACTTTTTTGGACAATGATTGCCATAATCAGCCAGCATATCCTAGAAATCCAGTCTCTCTGTCATACGTTACAGTATATTTCAAGATACTGTAAACCATCACGAAAACATCCCTATATAATTTTGACCCCCTTAAACCCCACTTTTATATAGTAAAACTGGGGTTTACAGGGGTATACATTAGTTTCCTTATTTCTGCTCAAAAACATAAATTGTGGGTTCTAACGAGTACCCACAATCTATGTTTTGAGCAGAAATATGAAAAATATCATATTTTTTTATCGGAAAAGTTTCCTTTTTTGGTTGTAATATTTTCAGTATATTTGAATAGGCATGTTTTCGTAATACGAACAACGTAGTGCCTGATCATACTGCGTTAACGTACAGGCTAGTCAGGGTCTTCGTCATCTTCCAGTGTGATAAATGCACTTTTCTTAAATCATGGTCTATATGTGTCTGCTAATCAGAAAAAAAGACGTAAAAAACAGTAGGTACTTTAATGCATTTATATGTCACGTATTTAAGAACAATAAAAGATCTTAACAAACAATAAGTTAGAATGATAAGGATAAAAATGGAATAGACTGGAACTTTATACACCTATATATACAAAATAAAAGTCAGTCTATTTCGCATCCGTCCAATGTAACATTACACCCTTAAGTCAAATAATAGTGTCTGTAATGGAATAGACTGGATATTTATACACCTATATATACAAAATAAAAGTCAGTCTATTTCGCATTACACCCTTAAGTCAAATAATAGTGTCTGTCTTGTTAGACATTTCCTATTTGCCGTAAATATTCTGACAAACACACTTAAGCAAATATTGTGAGCTGATCAACTGAAAGAAGCAGTTTGGTCAGAATCTGCACCGTTCGCTACCATGTCAATGCTTTTCAGACGCAGTAACAGATACAGTAATGTCAAATTGTCTTGTTCGTTTTAGAAGAATTACAGTTCGGTGTTGAGGAGTTTAAATATTCCAAATTTGGAAATTCTCTCTGTCTACTTGAGGTTTGCGATCGGTACTATTGTTTCTTACACAAGAATTCACCCAAAGTTCACTAGTACAGTCCAATTAGCTTTATCTATAAACAATCTCTATCGTGCTGTGGAACAACGTTTGAGCATGTTCAACCTAGACCACAGATACTTGGGGTCAGTAGAGCTTTCTTGCAGTTGGTAGAGCGGATGGTCCAAATTGAACCCTTGGATTTTTTTTCTCTTTATTTTTTTTTATCTTAATTTTTGCATTTTATTTTACTTGAACAACACCTTAAGTCATACAAATGGTTGCGCCACGTCTAGAAATCGTTTGAAAATAATGATATTTTATGGATAGGATATAATTACCACAAGATAAACAACTTCGACGAGATCAATTTTGACCCCGCTCCAGGTTAACAGCGCCGAGCCTTCCAAATCCAAAACAACAATGCAAATTATTTACATCCCTAGATTCAGTAATCATTCATCTTTACGCTGATACGGATGTCCTTACAAAAGTCTCTCGAGTTCTTCCAATTTTCGACGAAAACTTCATCAAATGTAAGGAATCTGTCGTCTTCCACATCAAAGTGCGACCTGTTTCCCTGTTATATTTACAAAACAGAGTGGACCCTGGGAAACAGTAAAATGGTTTCCCAGGTTTCATGGCGATTTGTAAAATAAGCCGGGAAACAGGTCGCACTATGATGTGGAAGACGATAGATTGCTTGCATTTGAGGAAGTTTTCGTCGGAAATTGGAAGAAATCAAGAGACTTTTGTAAGGACATCCATATCAGCGTAAAGGTGAATGATTGCAGAATCGAGGGATGTATATAATTTGCATTGTTGTTTTGGATTTGGAAGGCTCGGTGCTGTTAACCTGGAGCGGGGTCAAAATTGATCTCGTCGAAGTTGTTTATCTTGTGGTAATTATATCCTAGCCATAAAATATCATTATTTTCAAACGATTTCTAGACGTGACATAACCATTTGTATGACTTAAGGTGTTACTCAAGCATCATAAAATGCAAAAATAAAGAGAAAAAAATAATAATAAGAAAAAATCCAAGCAATCAGTTTTGGACCATCCGCTCTACCAATTGCAAGCAAGGTCTACTGACCCCAAGTATCTGTGACCTAGACACGAATAAACTGACCCCGAGGTTATTAAACTTTTTTCATGCTTAACTCAGCTGAGTATGAAATTTATCCTGCTAATAAATCTCAAATTACAAACAAAAATTCGTACTTGCTAAACATAGCTGAGCATGAAAATTTCTCTGCTAATCAGTATGAAAATGCCAACTATTGTTGGCATTTTCATATATATTAGCAGAAGAAATTTCATGTTCAGCTGAGTTGAGCATGAAAAAGCTCTATAACCTCGGGCCTGAACTCTTCTATAATTTGTGTACCATTATTCCGTCGTCTTTATCTTTCATAAGGGTATAAACTGTAACTCTGATTGAATTTTGGAATAGCCTTATCTGGTGTCTAAGAAATGCACCATGACTACAAGACAAACCTGTCCCCTGGATATTCGCATTGCATTGTATAATTCGCATTGCATTCTGTACACCCAGACCAGACAGCAGCACACTGATATGAGAATATACATATGAGTTCAACGAATGTCTGTACGAACTGTGTATGGTTTGCTCAGCAGGGCCCCGAGGTTATCAAACATTTTTCAAGCTCAACTCAGCTTAGCATGAAATTTGTCCTGTTAATAAATTTTAAATAACGAATAACTGCATTTTTTTTTTTTTTGCTAAATATAGCTGAGCATGAATATTTAAATGTTAATAAATATAAAAATGCCAACTTATCTTAACATTTTCATATTTATTAGCAAAAACAAAAAGTCATGCTTAGCTGAATTGAGCATGAAAAATAAGCTTTATAACCTCGAGGCCTGCATTTGCACACGATTGTTCTTGCTTCAGTTTTCACAGATTTTGCTATTTACAGGGAAAAGATACAACACCAAGCAAGCATTCTACTTAAATCTATATTGGACCTGCATCGGCCCGACAGGAATCAAGTCGGAGCGATAACGGTCCGATGTAAATTTAAGTAGAATACTAGCTGGGTAGCATTCAGTGTGAATGCGTTTCGTCCCAATGTCCAGTTTTAAACTGCATTTTTCTTGCATTAATGAAGTTGGTGGAAAGTCTGTCTCAACACCAATCTTGCAATAAGGTCCTTTTCTGTTTCCTTGTACATGTACACGATTATACAAACTTGATAACAACGAGGTATGACTAGAAAAATAATACATTTCAATTTGTATTTCATGAGCACATCTCGAAGTGCTAGGTCCTAAGTATGACTATTTTCACAATATTGCATCCAGTTTTTAACATTTGAAAAGTGTCATCCATGCATTCACAAGCCAGTGGCGGGATACCAGTCGATGTAGCTGTTAATTGCCTGGTATATATACATATATTGATCCTGAAATGAAAACAAATGTATATGTTAGATGTTTTAAACGTACAGTTGACTCTCGTTATTTGGAAGTCCAAGAAACTCTCTAAAATACTTCGAGATATCCGTACATCGACATATCAGATCTGCAGAATTCAGGAAAAAATAAATCGAATAACCACGTTTCATATATGAATAATGTAATTTGACTTTTGAAAGTAGAGATATATTGAAAAGATTGTGGAAAAGAGGAGTAATGCTCCTTAGGAGCAATTTCTCCTCTTTTCCACAATATTTTGTTACCTGTTGTTAGAGATTCATGTTTAAGCAGGGACCAGATTTTCACTTCGAGAGAAGCGGTTATTCGAGATAAGCGCAGTCGAGATAACGACAGTCGACTGTATGTGTATATTTTCATAATCGCCTGAGCATTAATATAAAAAATCTTAAAATAAATTTAAACAGTTTATTCGGGAAATAAGCATGTTATAGCTTTTTTTTTGTTTTGTTTTTTATACATATAAAAGAACTATTAATACAGTTAGAAAAAGGTGCAACGTTATTCTACGAGGCGATTTGTTTTATGTCTTGCCTTGTGTTATTTTGTTCTTGGTTTTTCAGTCCTTTTAGCGTTGCGATTACCTCGCTTGGTGCTTTTCGTACGTCTGTTCGATTTGTGCTTGTTTGGTTTTGTCTGTTTCCTCTTCCTCTTTGTCTGGAAAGCGCTGCGGTTTGTGATTGTGGCACTCCCTGGACTTTTCCCTTACCCTTTTTTTAAATGTGTCTTCATAATTCCTTTATAAACGACAACACCAGCGAAATGTGTCATCACGAACACATAGGTATATATTTTTGCCCCCCCCCCCACCCCTCTTAAACCCCACTTTTATATTGTCAAACTTGGGTTTACAGGGGTATACATTATTTTTCTATTTCTGCTCAAAAACATAAATCGTGGGTACTCGTTAGAACCACCTCGGCGAAGCGGTTCTAATGAGTACCCACAATCTATGTTTTGAGCAGAAATATGAAAAAATGTTAGAATTTTTATCTGAAAACTATCAGTTTTTGGTGGTGAAATTTTTAATATATTTGAATAGCGTGTTTTCGTAATGAAAGAGCAAAACCATAACTTTACAAATCATAGTTTTTGTATTCGTATGTAAGCTAACATTTTCTGTACGTCATTCATACTTTGCATGTGGGAAACCAAGATAAAATCATCAGTTAAAAAGTTTTCAGTTGTAGTACATGTATATTAGTTATTTGGCTATATGTAAATACATACATGGAAGTAATCAATTGAACGCAAATTTCCCTAGCACTATACCAATACTATAAGCGCCAGTAAGAACTAATCACGATAACTTCTGTCAAAACTGATGAGCATCTTTTTGTTGAAAATGATTTAAACCATCATTTACCTTTAAAGCAGCAATTACAACTATAGCAGATGACATTTTCAAGTATTTTTTAAATCACTTTTCAAAGATAATCAGTCTCAAAATTTCAAGAATTATGTTCTCTGAATAATAATAATTATAAAAAGATTATATAATCTGCTACAAATACATGCCATTTTTTTACCAATCCTGTTTTAAGTTGACATCAAACAACCATCATCTGAGAGACAGACTGACGGAATATATGAGTCGCAACGTGAGAAAACGTACCTTTAGACATGTGTGACCAGCGAAGATTCAGATCAGCCTGATCAGAATCTTCACTGGGTGCATTTTGGACAGCCACTAATGCAAAGTTTCTCCATGCGGACAATGACGCCTTTGATCTGACTCATTACGAAAACATGCCTATTCAAATATATTGAAAACTTTACAACCCAAAAAAAGGAAAATTTTCAGATAAAAATTGTGATATTTTTCATATTCCTGCTCAAAACATAGATTGTGGGTATTCGTTAGAACCGCCTCGCCGAGGCGGTTCTAACGAGTACGCACAATCTATGTTTTTGAGCAGAAATAAGAAAAATAATGTATACCCCTGCAATATAAAAATGGGGTTTAAGGGGGTCAAAATTATATAGGCGCGTTTTCGTGATGTGCGCGGATGGGGAAGCTGATTTGAGTCCTGGTTGGAAGCATATATCAGAAGCTACATTTTCTCCCGTTGCGACGCATATGATTAACGGCGTGAAGACAGGATTATATCCCGCACTCACAAACTTCGACTACAATGGGTATAATGAACAATGATAATGATGAAATTCTGATGTAAAACATGATTGACACTAACCTTATCTTTAATGCACTGTGGGCGCCGTATCTGAATCTGTCTGACAGCGTTACATATATCTAGTTCCTCCTCCTGTTGTAACTGGTCAATTAAGTTGCTTATGGCAATAAACAGCCCACTACATGTAGCGCCATCCCTAAAATTGTACATTGATAATGGTTAATGTTTAAAATATCACATTAGTAGGAAGCACAAAAATAAACATGGCGATTACTTAAAATGGCTGTACCTGAATTTCGCATTTAAAGTTGTTTTTTTTTTTCAACTTAAACGGAGGGTTTCTAAAACACTTTGGTCCCAGCAATATGCTTGCCCAAAACATAACGCTTTTCACTGGAGGCTGGGATCATTAACAGAACAGAAAAAAGTCATAACTCTACGAAAGCTAACCTTATTAAAATATCTGACACATAAAATACTAACAGTATACCAAAAATAAGCTTTCTTTATTAACTGACTCAAAACTTGGAAAAAATACCAAAGTTCGAAAAGGACCATAATTCCATAAAAAAAAGGCCGATTCTACCCAAAAGTTAGTTAAATCGTCTTCATATCATGTCTTATCCCTATGCCAAATATAAAGAAACTTAAAATTAAGTGTTCTTAAGTGATAGTGATTAATTTTAAAGTAGACAGGGAAGTAGACATAAGAAAGAGTAGCGCTATCAATAATAAATGTAACCCAATTATCATTATAACACAAAGATTATACAAAAACTAGTAATGCCAACTGATTCATAAGTTGGAAAAATGCCAAAGTCTGAAACGGCTTTTATTATGAAAAATGATGGATTTTAGCCTAAAGTTCATGTTATACTTAAAAAGTATGCTTTATATCAAGATCCATGTTCAAATACTTTTTTAGATATCTTGTTCCCAAAATTATGCTTGAACTTTTGGAAAAGAGCATAGAAATATAAATTCAGATCAGTTCATTTTTAATATTCAAAAAATGCATGAAATTTTAGGATCTGAATATTTATACCTCTTTTGTGACAATAGACACGTATAGAAGGTATGAATTCAATTTCATAATGAATGGATAACAGTCCAAAATGTATACGGCATAACTCAAATGCTATGAAAATGGTTGATACATCAAATATTAACAGTTTTGCATTGCAAGTAACTATGCATTTGTAAATAAGTGGAGTGAACCTAACAGACATTAGTTGACAGTGTACTTCATAGTTCGGGTAAACTTATCAGAACAATGATATAGTTAAAACAACTAGAAAACGTTACATTCCAATACGAATATAACAATAACAATATATTACTGTACTGTAACACTTACAAACATAGCACAGTTACTGGATTATCTCCAAAAGACCGCCTGTATGAAGTCACTCTCCCCAACATTACTAGGAATGTTTCCATAGAAGTAGGTAGGTCTTTGCCAGTCGGCCAGAAATTGAACGTCAACATATTCAATAACTTGGAATCCTTCACTCCCTGTAGAATAAACACACCAGAATGAATTACAAAACTATTCGAATCGAATCACACGGTTCCTTTGTTTTCATTTAAAGGCAAGCCAGAGCATTTACACTGCAAATATTTTAATTCGTCACGGGGAATGACAGATACCATTATAACCAGTGCATCCGGTTATAATCTATAATTATATGTTCACAGGCTTTCGTTAAGCATTCTACTCATCACAATGAAATCTGGATACAATGCACAAGCTGTAGTGCAACAGTTATGAAACACTATATCCTCCCAGTAAGCATTCTTTATAAATCTATAGCGGGCCGTTATCGGCCCGTCAGGGTAGCTGACGGGCCGATAACGGCCCGCTATAGATTTATAAAGAATGCTAGCTGGGTATGCTGGTTTTGGGGTTTCCGCTTAAGCTATGGGGTCGTCGCTCTTGTTGTAAATTTGTTCTACTATTGTCAATTTCCGAGCAAACAGTCTAAATAGTGTCATGGTCTGTAGTAAGTAAAATTTGATAAATTCGAAAAATCTTGATCTAATCTGAGAAAATAATCTCTATAAGCATAAGATGGTTGTAGAACAAAAATGAATATGCAGTTTCAAAATGTTTGATTGTCTACTAAGAATAAGTGAAAAAAAAAACGGTATCTGATACCAGTTCAAGCCAGGTGCTCAGAAATGAAAAAAAAATATATCTTAATACTGTGTAACAAGTTAGTTCAGTAGCTGTCATTGTTTATCTGCTCAGATGTACAATACTAAGCTACTAAAGTCCAGATAACCAACTTACCATTCGTGCCACGTGCTATTTGTACTTTTTTTTCATTTTTCTTTAATTTTTATGTTGGAAGTTCATTTCAAATTTTGACACACACTATGGATTCTGTCAATGACCAAATGTTGGCTTGCACAACAGCATTATAATACATGTCTGTTTATGCATGCATGTTTTCTCTGTTACTAGGAAACACAAAGCAAACTATCATCTTTTATCTATTATATTTTAATGTGCATCATATGCCAAATTATTTAGAAACAAAATTACCTATATATTTAACTTATCATCACGAAAACATGCCTATTCAAATATATAGAAAATTTCACATCCAAAAACTGACAATTTTCAGATAAAAAAAAAATCCTGGTATTTTTCATATTTCTGCTCAAAACATAGATTGTGGGTACTCGTTAGAACCGCCTCGGCGAGGCGGTTCTAACGAGTACCCACAATCTATGTTTTTGAGCAGAAATAAGAAAAATAATGTACACCCCTGTAAACCCAGTTTTACTATATTAAAGTGGGGTTTAAGGGGGTCAAAATTATATAGGTATGTTTTCGTGATGTCGACTGATTAATGACGAAATTGCCGCTGTCAGCCCTATTTTTCATCTCGTCCCTTTGATATTTTGCCATGGAAACCATGTGGAAACAGCAATGTAAATTCAAACAATGCAAGGAATATTCTGATATATACAAAAATTTACATGTCTGCAGCCTGCGTGGCCAGCGATTCTTATCTGATGTACAAGTGTTCGCGTAAGTAAAATTGGTTTGAGCCTACACTCCTCCCCGAGTAGTTTTCCAGTTGAACGTTGCAAGGCGATTCCTCTGTTGCAGTTCTTCTTTGTGTGTCTGTGGTTTAAAATATGACTTTTGTTTTTTATTGAGGCATTTCCTGGGTCTCTTTACATATAATTTTGTTAAATTATGAAACAGGCCCCCAGTTGGCATTTTCATATTTATAAGCATAGAAATTTTCATGCTCAGCTATGTTTAGCAAGAAAGAATTAGCACTTGTTAGTAATTTGAGATCTATTAGCAGGACGAATTTCATGCTCAGCTGAGTTGAGCATGAAAAAGATTTTATAACCTCGGGACCAGGAGTGATACTTTGTAAGGATGAGGCTTTTGCGTCAGTTAAACCGGATTTAAGCCACCCTCAATATTTCTGCTGCCTACCATTCCAAAACGCTATTTCTGTTGCTTGCAGATCCTTTTCATTTGTTCGTTCTTTTTTCGATGTAGTGCTGGCCCCGAGGTTATAAAACATGTTTTCATGCTCAACTCAGCTGAGCATCAAAATAGAAAGGAAGGCAATGATCAGGAATCGATACAATTATCCCACACCTCCCATCAGAGACATCAAAGGGAAAGAAACACAAACACGAAATAACGTGACCCTAATGGAAACATCACTAGCAGAAAGCCAAACGGACAGTTACTTTCCCACAAAGTGGCCAAATGGCTATCCAAAACAAAGAGATGTAAGCGACACACACATTCAAAGACGAACTATAACAAAAATAAACCATGGCAGAAGAACCGCCTTGGAATGGTCAGTGAAAAGGTTTCTCTGCTAATAAATATGAATAAAATGTCAACAATAGCTGGCATTTTCATATTTATAGCAGAGAAAATTTCATACTCAGCTATGTTTAGCAAAACACAATTTGCAATTGTTAGTAGTGTAAGATTTATTAGCAGGTCAAATTCCATGCTCAGCTGAGCTGAGCATAAAAAAAAAGATATAATCTCGGGCCCTGTTTTGTATTGCCACTTCATGTCATTTAAACATTGTCCGATGCTATAGGAGGGCTCTGCTCCATGATTATGGTCTTCCAATGACATCTGCATAATTACTTTTTGGCAGAATTTATTAAGTTAAGGACAATACCACATCGTTTCACTAATTCTTGACTGGCCCTCATAATATGCAGAATGCTAATTTGTGGTTTAAAGTATGAGGAGATTGTTAATTTATCCTGTACCTTTCTCATTAGTCTAAGGGTCCTTTCGGTTACTTCCTTCAACGGTGTGTCTACTGCTAATGTTTCGACCATCAATGGGCCGAACGTTGCAGAATCACCAAGCGATGGCCACCAAGCACATGTTTCCTACAAAGACATTATCGCAAAAATAAATCATTAGTACGCAAGTCCGTGAATATATAGACACTGTAGATAGAGAAAGAGAGAGAGATTTTAATGTAACTAAAAGAGTGATTTTAATGTAAATAAACATCATTTCGAGCATTTCAATAGCACAAACGTTTCAAATACAGTATGTACCAAACACATATGTTTCAACGACAGTATATTGAATACAGTCATGTAAAAGAAGTACGTTGAAATGAAGAATTTGCATTCCATGCATTTTTGTTTTCTCTAGTTTTCCTATTCCCCCATCCTCTTATGTTGCCATTTTAACAATTTTTACCTTACCATCCTCTGGGCAAAGTCAACAGACGACACATTAATGATGCGTTTATTTGTTTTTTGTTTGTTTTACCCTCAAAATAGGGTTTGATATTTGTTGCAAATTGTCTCATGGAATTTTATACCTACTTTCCGGGAAAATAATAATCTATTTCAAACTGTTGTCTTCTTTACGTATAGCCAGTGACATTGTGTGTGTCGAAACATGGCTGGATAGGGCTAAAAATGAGCTAAGACAAAACGCGCATAATATTCTCAGAACATAATTAGTGTTTACAGAAAGTAAATAGTAACCTTAAGACCTTCTGTTTAGATTATTCATATCTCGTGTAGCAATGCGCTTTTCACGTTTATAATTTCCGTGTTTTCATCGCCGGGCATATAATATATATTATGTTGTATTTTAGCTTGTTTTCATTTTAACTTTGCCATGGCATGTGTACCCCAGCAAACACACAACGTCGCAACAACGTCGTTACAACGTCGCTGCAACGTCGTGACGTTGCAGCGACGTTGTAACGACGTTGTAATCACGCTGTGTGTTTGCTGGGACGTACCTCTTGGTCTTCATCCAGAGCGTTGAGCGTGAGAATGATGTTAGAACCATGATCATATATCAACCTCCAGAAATCTAAGATTGTGTTCTTCATAGGTAACTGAGTTACTATGTAGCCACATTTACTGTTTCGGGACTGGAAAAGACAAATAATAAATTCACTAGATTTTAACATGAAACTGTGTGTTTGAAATGTTAACATGAAGAATGTGAAAAAGACAAAAATGACCGTATGATGGCGATGACCCAGTTCAGTCTGCCCACTTGTGCACTTTGATCTAGATCAACACTTGCAGTATAAGTCATAAGATCGATCATAACTTGAAAAGTATTACATCTCCGTTCCAGTCTGTTTGACAGAAACGGAGAAAAGGGGTGATGGGGAGATCACTAAAAGTTTTTTTCCGTGTTTTACAAAAGTGTTTCTCTTAAAGAAAAGAATCCGAGCCCTTTCTCTAAGATATTTTTTTCTTCTTTAAAAGTAGCACAAATTCTCTCTTTGAAAAGGACATTTTTGTTTCAATTTATAGTGCTCTCCCTTTGAGGTTTATCTGGACGCGTTAAGAAAATGGGATACATTAAATAAATATTCCGCCATCCTGTACAAGTAAGATAATTATTGCGACTTCCTACTTGTTTCCTATATACTAAGCCCCTTTTGAAAGGAGGCTTTCTATGTAAGGAAAGAATTTGCTCCTGTGTAGTAGATCCTTTTTTAGTATGTATGTAAAATTAGTTTCTTAAAAAACATGTAGGCATAATGTATCACTTCATAACAATTCTGATTAAATAACTCTTATGCCTTAATAGCTAATGCTATATGATTATATGAATATAACAAAATTGTTTTAGCCTCCCTTCTGTAAAAGGGCCCACCCTAAAATAAAGAACTTGTTCCTCTTGGCGCAAATACTTTCCTTTAAGAGCGAACCTCTTAACAGAAAGGTATTGGTATGAAGGAAAGCAAACAGGAAGTCACAAGATAGTTTCCCGTGTAAACAATGGCAAAAATCTACCAAATAAACCGTCCCCTTACAGAGACTTCTTCTGGAAAGCTTTCAATATTATTTTTTGTGTGTGTTCTCCGAGTCACATAGGTATATCATATTTTAATACACTGTGTAAATGTCTTTGTAGAAATATATTGCATGCAATTTGGATCGAACTCTGAAAATATAAATATGAAGAATGCAAATTGTTACAGTTGACTCTACTTATCTACAAGTCCTATGAACTCTCTGAAATACTGCGAGATATCTGTACCTCGGCGTATCAGATTTGCAGAATTGAGGGAAAATAAATCGAACAATCACATTTCACAAATTAGTATGTAATTTGACTCCTATAGAGATATATCGAAAATATTATGGAAAGAGGGGAAATTGCTCCTTAGGAGCAATTTCTCCTCTTTTCTATAATAATTATTTTGTTACCTGTTGTTAGATCTCAATGTTAAAACTGGAACCAGAAGATTTTTCAATTCAAGATAAGCGGTTATTCGAGACGAAGTCAAGATAACTAGGGTCAATTGTATTTTTCTTTGGAAACAGCATGTATGTTTGGAATCGATTTTAAAGCGTGTTGCATCCGAAATTGTGACGTAATGAACTGCATTATGAACAGGTTCCTGTATACTCACCGGAACTACAACGGCATTGATGTAGTCAGTTGTGTCTGTAACATACGTAGACAAATAAGGACGATACTTGTCCGCTGAAATATAGAATATCATCAGGCACACCTCATCAGTGTATCGCAACTTTCAAAAATATCATTACGAAAACATGCCTATATAATTCTGACCCCCTTAAACCCCACTTTTATATAGAAAACTGCGGTTTACAGGGGTATACAGTATTTTTCTTATTTCTGCTCAAAAACATAGATTGTGGTACACGTTAGAACCGCCTCGACGAACCGCCTCGTCGAGGCGGTTCTAACGAGTAAAACAATCTATGTTTTGAGCAGAAATATGAAAAATATCAGCATTTTTATCTGAAAAGTTTCATGTTTTGGTGGTAAAATTTTCAGTATATTTGAATAGGCATGGTTTCGTCATGTTAGGGCATTTTAGCTCCATACTAAATTTGTCGTAAATTTAAAAGTCCATTTTACTACTTGTTGATATACCTTAGATAGCTAAATGAGTTGCAGTGATATCTGATCTGTACTTTTTGCGTATGTCTGGCTATCCGAGTACTTAACTCTTTCACTGCCACAGGCAATAAAAATAGGATTTTGCAAACAGCATAGATCCAGATGAGACGGCTCATCATGAGCCGGCCATCCGGATTTACGCAGTTTGACATTCAGTCTTTCAATTTTACATATTAACTTCTTGCCAAGCGATAGTTTGTTAGAAGAAAATTTGACACCGAAAGAGATAACTAGGATAAACACGAAAGTCTGCTTTTTCATAACTTCCCAAGAGGATCAAATTCTTTCCTTTTAGAGTAGACAATTTTTTAGGAGGGAGACTAAACAACGTTGACAGAATCACTTTTCCACCTGACAGCGTATCTATTAACCTTGAGTTTGCCACCATTGTTTCTTTCAATAAATATAACGATTCATGCAGGAATATTTATTACACAAATACGTATTGGCTCTTACATGAAAAATCATAAAAATAACAGACCAGAAATCAGTATTAAAACACAAAATGTTTCTATACCAAAATTAGTGTGCCAGATGATGTCGTATTTCTGAATATATCATCGTTCGTGGCACTAAACCTCCATAGTTGGAAGTCAACTATTTAAGTGCAGATTTTACACCACGAAATCGCGAGTCTATTGATGTGCTATTAAATATGTTTCAGTATATGCCTGCCACCTAAAATTTTAAAATTTCTGTTCTTCTCCACAGCTGCCTTTCTGAAAGCAGCTATATTCACATGCTAAGCAATACTATAGATTGTAATATATACTGACCAGCTTAAATGCCTAATTTCTATTCTTCTCTACATTTCCTTCCTGAGAGCTGTTTTGGCTGTAAAAGTGCTTTAAACCCCACGGTGGTTTACTCCACTGACCGTTCTAAGGCGGTGGTCCCGGTGTTAGTCTTACTCTTTGTTGCTTTGTGGTTTATTCTACGAGGCGATTTGTTTTATGTCTTACCTTGTGTCATTTTCTTCTTGTGTTCTTCAGTCCTTTTAGCATTGCGATTACCTCGCTTGGGGAAGAGAAAGCTAATCTTAGTGCTTTTCGTACGTTTGTTCGATTTGTGCTTGTTTGGATTTGTCGGTTTCCTCTTCCTCTTGGTGTCTGCGAAGGGCTGCAGTTTGTGATTGTGGAACTCCCTGGACTTTTCTCATATTTTTTTTTGATATGTTAATCATTATAATATATTTTAGTATATGCCTACCAAATAGAATGCTTTTATTTTTGCGTTTCTCTACATTTTGCTTCCTGAGAGCAACTGCATTTGTATGCTAACAAATACAATATATTATAGTATGTGCTGAGTAGCTAAATTTCTTGATTTCTGTTCTCCTTTACATGTTCCTTTCTGAGAGCAGCTGTATTCAATATGCTAATCGATACAATATAATTTAGTTTATGCTTACCAGCTAAAATGCTTAGATTTCTGTTCTTCTCTACATTTTCTTTCTTGAGAGCAGCAAGATAGTGCTCGTTACCAGGTTTCGGTTTCAGATCTTCTAGTTTCTAAAATATAATTTACTTTGTCAAAAAGCGGATTCCTGACAAAAGTTGAAATACGCTTTTAATGTTAAATGGATAGCTATAAAATTTGAGCCAGCGTACGACAAAACCACCAAAATGGCATGCGAAGTCCGATCAGTCTTTGTTGTGCGCTCGGTTGGTAGCCAAGACCCAAGGTTTCTTCATGCGGATATCGGAGACTCTGATCAGACTGGGCGAACACCAGGCTGATCTGAGTCTTCGCTGGGTGCACATGCCATTTTGTTGGTTTTATCATGCGCTTGCTCATTTAGGCTGTTCGTCAAACATGCAGTAGTTACTCTAAATATTCAAACGCTTTAAGTCTCAACATCCTGGTCTTAAAATCTGACTAAGCCACCTCGGCTACCGAGTAGCGTGTCTAGATAAATTGCAAACAGTGTAGACCCGATCAAAAGCCACATTCTGTGACATCTAATCTGGGTTTACACTGTTCAGACCAGCCTGCCCAAATTCTGAAGGAAAACGTATGTTCTGTATTTATTTTCCTCTCTCCCTCTGTGTGTGTGTGTGTGTGTGTGTGTGTGTGTGTGTGTATACCATGCTTACCAAATAACAGTAAAATTTGAATAGTGAATTCATACAGTGCTTAGAAGTTTTAGAATTCTTATAACATTCTTTGCCATTTTAAGCATGCAAACATTATTATTATATGTTTTCGCAAATTGTCTTCACTTAAGTTATTGTAGTCATATAATATAAAATAAAGGAATTTCAGAGTTCTTTGTTTGTATGTTGGTTATCGCAACTGTGCCGTCGTGTCTTGTCACTTTCTGTTCTTCTTCTTCTTTTGGTACCTCGAGAATGCTGTATTTCATGATTATGTCATCTCCTGCGTAACTTCATTTATATTTCCACAGTCATCACGAAAACGTGCCTATATAATTTTGACCCCCTTAAACCCCACTTTTATATTGTAAACCTGGAGTTTACAGGGGTATACATTATTTTACTGATTTCTGCTCAAAACATAAATTGTGGTTATTCGTTGGAACCGCCTCGTCGAGGCGGTTCTAACGAGTACCCACAATCTATGTTTTGATCAGAAATATGCAAAATATCAGATTTTTCTTTTCATTTTTTGGCGGCAAAATTTTCAGTACATTTAAATAGGCATGTTTTCGTAATGAATACGCAGCTCACAGTGATAACAAATCAAAGATAGTGAAAAAAATACCTGGAATTCACTTAAGATCCTGGAATCCGAGCTGGAATTCGTTTGGCGACATTCACTCAAAAACTTGGATTTCGAAATCGTTGTATCACCGTATGCTAACATTTCTTGCAAGGCGTAATGAAGCAGACGATACTGATCCTGTTAAATGAAAAGACATGGTGTCTCATGAAATTATTACCGTATTTATCCTAAATATTGGGTTACCTTATTTCTCTACAATCTTATCCTTAAACTTGACCATTTGATTTCCTGTTGATGTGTCTAAAACCTGTCGAAAGAGTGACAAATCGTGTGGATACTGATCAGATGCGTCTACATTCAAGTATTTTTGTTTTAATACTCAATATAAATACGGTATATTATGGCACATCTAATCAACATAGGCCATTCTTTTATGTGCTCATAGTTTCCAAGAGCATCTGTATAGCTGTTACGACGTCATAATCCTATAGATAAGCAAATCATAAATAAATAATACTTTCGGCAGTGGATTTCAACTTTTGGAACCTTGTGAAATGTTCAACATGGTGACACTTTTGACAAATGATGTCAACTGTTGGAGCGCTATTGTCTTTTTCAAATTTTATCCGATTTTAATCCAGTTCGCATCAAAATGCATAATTTATCTAGATCTTACATCTCAGATACATTCTTTACCGACCTCATTTTCACTGGACTGTATAATATATAACGGACTACAAACTTATCACCAGACTACAGATTATATTTCATTTCCTTTAGGATCACTGGGCCCATTGTGGTATCTTTCAAAATGAAGTTCTGTTCATGTATACGCTAGAGGGCGTAAGCAGTGTTGCTAACTTCACACCTGCTTATAAAGAGTCTCAATAACCGAGACTCCAATTTTCTAATCCGTAGTGTGTTCTTTGTTTCCAAAGGCAATCTCTTTGACGTTTATTAATGACAAATAGTATATAAGGTGGAAAGGTCTCAATTATAGAACATAGCCTACCAATGAAAACAACAACCCTGACACTTGTGTGTCAATTTTGCTCATAAAATGTTGACATTCCAAAATCATGTCCCTTTTATTGAAGGCATCAATATTTAAACATGCTTAAAATAGACACTACTCAACAGTTACACAACGTTGAAACAAGACTGAATCGACGTTGTTTCAACGTTGTGTGCCTGCTGGGTAGCTTTCTGGATCTGTGTACATAGACACAACAAATAATCCACCAAACGCAATGTCAATTCATCTAGACAACTATCAAGGGGAAAATTACAAATTGAATCAACTCTGAAACAGTTCATAGGTAAAATACATGGTAATGCTGTAATGCTAATAGCTATTCATCCTTTGCAAAATTCCAGCTTCAGAGCACTTATAAAACTAAGGTAAAATTTACCTTTGAATTTTCTGTGTATAAAAGGGACCCTAATGCAAAAGTACAATAGACAACAGAGTAATAAAGACCTCGTTTAACGGACACTATTAAGGTCATGTCGAGCCGTTGTTTACGTAACCATACCTTTCCTGGGCAGGCTTAGTCCTCCTAGCGGTAAACCAGTACTTGTGCACATTCTTTCACCAGCAACAGACTTCTTTTCTTGAATCAACGTAAAGGAGAGAATAATCGCAAAAACTCTTTCATGATCATTCTCCACGAAAGAATGTTGCCGGACCCGGCCGGTATCGAACTAGTGCCCCACTGATCATCAATCGGACGCAAATCTGACTGAGCCACCGTGGCCGACTGAAAGACCTCATAAGGTATTACAACCATATATGCGGAGATTCCCAGGAAAAAATGGTTTAAGTTTCAAACTATTTTTCAAGGATAATAAAACTTATTAGTAAATTTATAAAAGCGCTACTATTATAAAATTAGTACAGTAATGAAGACACAAAAGTACTTCTGTTATTAATACAATGATAAAGGTGCAATCTTACGAGAGTTTGAATCATGTTCATTCTTTGCTGTCGTATCTTCATGACATATCCTGGAATGTCTATGGTATTTCCTCTTCTTGCAAAACGATACAAGGCATCCAGAGAGATAAAGGTGCCCGTTCGACCAACACCAGCACTATTAAAATAACACTAGTACTATAACACAACAACTTTAACAACAGAATTTTTTAGAAACTGTTCAAATGAAATACATATATCTATGTCTTAACTAATGCTCATTGTGTAATTATTCCGTTTCTGAACAGCAATATTCTTTCTGTATACGTTTCACAGTTAATTCGTTATACTAGAGTCTGTTCTGAGTATCTGGGCCCAGTTGTTCAAAGCGTCGTTAGCTTAACGAGCTCGTTAAGGGTCATTTCGTTAACTGTTTTAGCAGATTCAATATACATTATTCTGATATTTTTGCTGAAAAAATGTGAGTAGCTTTTGCACTGCAAAAGCTACTCACATTTTTTCAGCAAAAAATTTCAACATATTTGCGTATCACTCGATGTAAATTTTAACAAATCGTTAACTAACGACATCGTTAGCTTTGAACAACTGGGCCCAGTACTTTACCGAACGAAGAAGGCTGCTCACGGCAAGACTGTTGAATCAGGGATATCAAATAACTAAACTGGTGCCAACACTTAAGAAGTTCTATAGGAGGCATCATGACCTTGTCAATCTCTGTAATGTAGCTGTTTTCAGACTTATGTCTGCTGTTTTTGCCACAGCCAAGCCATAAAGAGATTTTACAAACACCGGACATTACTATTCTACATTTTCCTAAATCTCTGTTTAGGCTGATAGACATGGTGAGCGAAGTATGCTTACCAAGTAATGCTTACTTTCCATGAAGTGTACACTGACTTTATGATTTTTTCGAGAAATAATTTTGGTATGTTGACATCAGACTAATTAGGCAAATTCAAACTGGAAAGCATTCTTTAAAGTATCCAAATCAAAATATTGGCATAAATATGCCTAAAACAAATCTGTGCTAGAATAAAATTAAATTACGATATTGTACAGCACAGCTATTTGTCACTCGTTCAGACAGATTACTATTCGGTCAGTTTATTAAAACAGCAAGTCGGAAGAAATTTATAGTTCAATTTGGTTCACTTACGACTCCAGCGTAATTTTGACAAATCAATATCATCTGCGTGCAGCATGAAAAGACACACACACACACACACACACACACACACACACACACACACACACACACACACACACGCACGCACTAACACAGAGATAGAGAGAGAGAGAGAGAATAACATGAAGGCCAAGATAATCCTTTATCGCTCATCCGATTACCAGGCAAGTTTCGAGTCAATTGGCCTTTTGGTTCAAGAAAAGAAGTTCCATATAGAGTCAAGGTGGCGGGCATCTTGGACTTCCAATCAGAACGATATTAGCTACTTTTGATCTACAAGTCACCTCGATACTTCCAATAAAGTTTCAGTCAACTGGCCTTTGGTTCACAATAAATAGTTCAAAATTGATTTTCAACATGATTGCTAGGGCAACCATCTTGGAATTTCAATCAGAATGATTTTAGCTATTTTGATCTGCAAGTCATCCTAATACTTCCTATGAAGTTTCCGGTCAATTGGCCTTTCTGTTCAGGAGATGTTCAAAATAGATTTTCAAGATGGCGACTGTGGTGGCCATATTGGATTTCCAATTAAAACAAAAGAATATCTATTTTTGATCTACAAGTCATCAAGATACTTCCTACCAAGTTTCGAGTAAATTAGCATTTCACTTCAGGAAAAGAAGGACAAAATAGATTTCCAAGATAGCGGCCATGGCGGCAATCTTGGAATCCTGATCGGAACGTTTTAAGCTAATTTATTATCTACAAGTTACCCTGATGCTTTCTACCAAGTTTCAAGTCAATTGGCCTTTAGATTCAGGAGAAGAAGCAAAAACTAGATTTTCAAAATGACGGCCAAAATAGATTTTCTAGATAGCAGCCATAGTAGCCATCTTGGATTTCCGATCGGAACGACTTTAGCTATTTTTGATCTGCAAGTCACAGTGATACTTCCTATCAAGTTTTGAGGTAATTGGCCTTTGAGTTCAGGAGGAGAAATGACAAATAGAATTTCAAGACGGCGGCCATGGCCGATTTCCGATCGGAAAGCTTTTAGCTATTTTTGATCTACAAGTCACCTAGATGCTTCCTACCAAGTTTCGAGTCAATTGGCCTTTAGGTTCAGGAGAAGAAGCAAAAACTAGATTTTCAAAATGGCGGCCATCTGGGATTTCCGATCAGAACGAGTTTAGCTAGTTTTAATCTACAAGTCACCCACATGCTTCCTACCAAGTTTCAAGTCAATTTGCCTTTCGGTTCAGGAGAAGAAGCGAAAAATCTTGGATTTTCGATCAAACGATTTAAGCTATTTTTATCTACAAATCACCCTGATGCTTCCTACCAAATTTCGAACCCAGGGATGTAGGAGATGTTGGCTTTTAAAGCAAACTGTTGACGACGGACTACTGACGACGGACGCACGACGCACGACTGACGACAGGGGACAAACGACGGACACTGACTGATCACAATAGGTATGCATTAGAATGTTGGGTTCTACTGAAACTTCACAATATATAATGTATGCGTTCATCAAGGGAAAAAAGAAAAAAAACATGTCTATATCGATTCTTTTTGGTTTTGAAAACATAAATGACAAATAGCCTATGCAACAAAATTTGTGATATAAATGCCAGCTGTTTAAGCAATGGTTTGGAAACTGAAATCTGTTAGCAAACTTTTTTTTACCTGCAGTGTACAACTATGGGACCTGGTAAATTTGTGTCGGCTCTAGCCACGTTTTTATAAAATGATACGATCTCAAAAGTATCAGGAACTCCGTGATCTGGCCAGGCAGTGAAATGAAATTGTTTTATAGTCCGCACGTCATCCGGTACCTGTAAGAAATATAGATGGATGCTGAATGCTAATGCCACCTGAGCCGGTTGCAGAATGAAGAGGATCAGAAATAGTTTTCGCAGTCTGCTGTCATACTGTATATCGACCTTCAATGATTTTTTAGATCGTTTACCCTGGGAATCTCCAAATGTATTGTTGTTTCGATTTCTTGTCTTTTTATTTCTTTGTTTCTTTTATTCCACAAAGTCACATTATACTGACATCGGGCTGACCAGTTCTGATTCCTAAGCTACTGTCTTCGCAAAAGAGCAGATAGCACCATTTTAAAAGTCTTTGCTATGACCCCAAGAGGGATCGAACCCACAACCTTCCGGTCAAAAAGCGGACCAACCAACATTTGTACCAATGTTTCGATTTTGCTGAAACATACGGATTTGCGAATTAGTGTTTATTGATACGCAATGACAACACAGAACAGCATTTCATCGAAAAACAAACAAAAAATAATGAAGGAACGAACAAATGAATAGGATATGCGCAAGAAATGCAGCCTTGTGACGGTGAACCCATTTGAGGCTTTAGCACAGTTTTGATATCAAACCCTTGCCTTTAATCCTGATACAATTCTAGCTACATATACTTGATCGCTTTGCATTGGTTCCCTAACTCGCCAGCGGCCCAGTAAACACACAACGTTACAACAACGTTGTTACAAAGTCGCTGCAATTAGCTAGTATTTTGGCGGAAATTCGTTAAAGGCCGATCTTATTCTGTAATATGCATACATATAACACAAACAAGACGTTTTCTATCGTCCCAGCAATCTAACAATATAGGTCTTTAGAAATTCACTTCTGCAGAAATTTCCTTAAGACAATATGGCTTCATAAGACTTAAATAATGTTTTCATATCCGCATAAACGTGTTTTGTAGAAGAAACACTTAGCTAAACGTTTTTGGGTGAAAGTTGAAAAAACCTAAATGTCCCGGTTTCTGTTCCACAAAATTCGCAGGTTATCATTAAAGAACGTACTATATTTCTCTGCAGTATTTGTTACAACATTCAACGCTGTGCAAAGACCATAGATGTATCAAAAAAGGAATTCATTTTCAAACTGATAACCGCATTCCGTCTGAAATCAGGTTGAACACAAGGTACTACTGAAATAAAATTATAAAGCATAATTTCTCCTATAATAATGTGCACGATTTTGTATAATATCTAGAGCAAACTGACACTGTTTCGCAATTACGTAACTTACATGTGACAACCCTATTTCATAAATACAATGTATATATTGACACAGGAAAACATTGTTTGTCTTATCACTATTATGAGCCCGTGTCTTTATACTATGACACAACATGTATATTATTAAACAAAACAAATTCTATAAAAAGACGGAAGCAAGGAACACACCACAGGAATGAACGTTACAGACTCAGTTTTACTGAGTCAGCTCATAAGCAGTGCTGAAATATATATGAAAGACTCAGTACTTGCATAAAAGCGTGTTTTCAGTATTTGAACCACAACGCAAAGAGGACGTATCAAAGACGTCTAGAAAAGAACATTCCTATAGTAAAATTAAATTATCCTCTTTACCTGATTACTGCCTAGTGTCATGACTCGAACAGTAAAATAAGGTAGTTGTTGGGTCTGCTGTATATTGACTTGAAGATCACCAAACGTCATCGGAATACTGGGATCACTAGGCCAGTACCTCTCACATTTATTCTGCAACAAGGTTACAAATAATTCAAATCACGTATACATCACAAAAACATGCCTATATGATTTTGACCCCTTTAAACCCCACTTTTATATAGTAAAATTGGGGTTTACAGGGGTATACATTATTTTTGTTATTTCTGCTCAAAAACATAGATTTTGGGTACTCGTTAGAACCGCCTCGACGAGGCTGTTCTAACGAGTACCCACAATCTATGTTTTGAACAGAAATATGAAAAATATCAGAATTTGTTATCCGAAAAATTGCCATTTTTTGGTGGTAAAACTTTCAGTGTATTTGAATAGGCGTGTTTTCGTAATGTAACAGAACTAAAAGCAACAATACATAACTACTATGCCTATCTGTGTCAAAAGAATTTCAATCTCATCATTTTATCATAAAACACAAATGTTCTTCTGCATACTTATGTACAATATTAGTTGAATTAATAATATCATTTGTATTCATTCTAAACTTTACTTGCAAGTCATTGTGTTACATAGTTCAACATTTACCAACAGTTTGGAGACAATTCGCAAACAATCACAGGTTTTCTTCTTGACTGGCGTTTGCGTTTATCTGTTAAAGGTGTTACGTGAGTAAACGATCGTTTTACCAAGTAGTCACTTACAAATTAAGTCGATATTTTACTAATTGTGACACAAGTCAATATCTTATATTTTTTCACAGCGTAACACCAAAAAAGGAACTCTCAATACATATTTCAAAATGGCCTTTATCACCCTCGATTCATTCGTTACTGCCCATGATTCATTAGCATTTTTATGGTTCTGTCATAACTAAATGAACATGTATGTTACATACTAGGCAAAGTAGGGATATATCACACCGTGTGCATAGATATAAAGCTAGGTGCGCAACTAAAATCCTAAATAAATGTAATGTGTATTAACCTTCGTTTCCTCAACTAAATTTGTCAGCATAACTATTTTCCCGCACTTGTTCTGCCAAATCATCCGCCAGAAATCCTTCAAAGTAATCTTGTTGGGGCCTGTCAGAGTTGAAAACATAGACATTACACTTTATTTTACATCTAGCGATAGCTTGACAGAATAACAACATGAACGACAAGTATGTAAGTATTGCGTGCAATTAAACTCTTCTTTTATTTTAATGTAACAAATAAAGGCTCGAACAACCAAATCAGTTATTGTTAAAAAAGGAAAGAGAAAAGTCCAGGGAGTGCCACAACCACAAACCGCAGCCCTTCCCAGACCCCAAGAGGAAGAGGAAACCGACAAATCTAAACAAGCACAAACCGAACAAACGTACGAAAAGCACCAAGACTAGCTCTCTCTTCCCCAAAACATAAATATAAATCTCTTAAATATAAATTTCAGCTGTAGAACAAAATGAAAAGAAAACTAAAACATAACAAAATAAATACTCCTGCAGCAAACCAGAAGTAAAATACTAAATAAGAATATAGAAATATACCGTACCTTGTGTTGCAATGTAACAGTTTGGATAATCAACACTCTGAAACAAAGATACAAAGAAAATTATTCATTTAGAAAATTGTAGCAATTGTGTTTATACTTAAATTATTCAGGGACTTTTGTTTAGTATGTCGAATGACTTTATATCATTGCAAAGAATATAAAGCCTTCAAAAACCTCAAGAAAATAAATTGATTTAATTCATTATAAAACTATCAGAAAATGTGTGAGCATAGTTTATTTTCCCAAAGCTATATTAGACATCCATACTGCTAAAACCATTTTGTTCTAATTAAAATGTTCCCTTTCGTTGATGTAGAATTTGTGAAATGCGTACAATGTGACCTAGAATAATGTGTTTACTTTACTATATATACCATTCTCAAACATTACACTTAATAATCACAGTCAAGGTTTGGTAAAGTCATTTATGATATTTTTGCAAGATATATTCAATAAAAAACAAGTCAAGTTTCAATTGTGTTATGCCATATATACCAACAAAATCTTCTAAACTATTCCGAAGAAGACACTTACATCAATATAATTTGCATTTATGTAATCTGAGTCAGGTTCTGATGGATCCTCTTCTAACACAACACGGCCGTGATCATCTGCAACAGGTAGAACTGAACTACATATACTAAAGGCCTCATAATATTTATTAGAGTACAGTGAACTTTTTATTTTTCACATAGAATTCCATAGTAATTCCACCCTTTTTGGTGGTTAAGAGTTCAATACAAGGCATGGCTGGGCTTCCAAATTTTGTTTTTATTCAAAGATCAGGCTTAGCACAGCAAAATAAATAAGTTTGAGGACTTTTTGGAGGCTGAATGTAGCAACCCCTCAATTGGCAGGTATCAAAAATTGAAACTTTGCAATTTCACCACTTCTTCTTTTGCTTCAGCAAACACACACAAAAACATTTATTTCTTTGAAACAATCAGGAATTTACACACAAACATCTTTTCTTTAAATTAGAATGATGAGTTTTAATTTACCTTTATTATTTACCAATCACAGGTCGCCTCATAAAAAATAACTGCCCCGGGCTTCCCTATACTTTTTGCACAATCAGCACTCCTGTCACAATTGGTTCTCTGTGTTCTATATGCTCGGCACAAAAAAGGGTAAGAGAAAAGTCCAGGAAGTGCCACAGTCACAAACCACAGCCCTTCCTAGACATCAAGAGGAAGAGGAAACAGACAAAACCAAACAAGCGCAAATCGAACAAACGTACGAAAAGCACCAAGACTAGCGCTCCCTTCCCCAAGCGAGGTAATCGCAATGCTAAAAGAACTGAAAAAACACAAGAACAAAATAAAACAAGGCAAGACATAAAACAAATCGCCTCGTAGAATAAACCACATAGCAACAAAGAGTAAGACTAACACCGGAACAACAAACAGCAACGAAATATATAACGAACAACAAACAACAACGAAATATATAACTGAACCATGGTGTTGAACTAACTTGCACTTCGTGCAAATAAACAATAAAACATAAAACGATAATACCCTGCCACTATCGTGTGGCTGGCAGATAACACTGTTAAAACCTGATGCAATTTGCTCATTAGCTACCAGGGCCCAGTTGTTCAAAGCGTCGATAGCTTAACGAGCTCGTTAAGGATCATTTCGTTAACTGTTTTAGCAGATTCGATATACAATATTCTGATATTTTTTGCTAAAAAATGTGAGTAGCTTTTGCATTGCAAAAGCTACTCACATTTTTTCAGCAAAAAATTTCAGCATATCTACGTATCATTCGAAGTAAATTTTAACGAATCGTTAACTAACGAGGTCGTTAGCTTTGAACAACTGGGCCCTGATCCCTACAGTATCTACGCTCATACCAAATTTGGTGAAAATTCATTGATATTAACTCGTTATCATGTGGAAACGAAAACAAGAACGGTCGTGTGGCGGCCAGATAACTTTCAAAAACTGACGAAATTTGCCCATTAATAATCCCAGAATATAAATGCAGATACAAGTTTTGGTGAAAATCCATTGATTCGTCTGGAAACAAAACTACGGACGGGCGGAGACAAGGACGTCTAATGTAAAACCATACTTACGCGTCACTGTCCTGAGTCGGGGTATAAAAAATAACGTTTTTGCAAGGACGTTTTTCCTTGACCCATCAGTAAAAATAAAGAATCCTTACACACTTAAACTGGGAAGAAAAGGCATGTAAAGTATACATGTATGTCTCAATTATGATGTGTAGTGAGAAATATATTTGTAGCAGTAAACACTGTACCAGAGAGCAAATACTCTATTCACAGACTTATGAACGGCGTGACAGAAAGTTTTTGATCAGTTTTGTTTAACTTGACATTTTTTCTCCATTTCTCTTTTGACACGAGTTTTAAAATTTTGATACGTCTTTTTTTTTTCTTTTTTTTTTTCAATAAATATTTCGAAGTATACATCGTTTGGAAATACAGAACTAATGAAAAACATTTTGACTGGTCCGTTCATGAGGAATAATGAAACAATGCCTCCCGTCTCCTAGCAGGTTTATACGACGTCAATAGTTCTAAAGGACCACAACATTTAGCAATATCAGAACTATGACCGTAGAATCCTGGTGATGTGTTAAGACGAATAGAAGTACAGAATTTCCTGATAAAAAGTTAGTTCTTTATAAAACTTGTTCTCAAAGAATACAGGTTTTGTTCACGAAATGAAATAGTACACAACTACCGTGACGACATGAACAGAAAAATTTGTGATTACTTTGCGATGATGTCAACAATCTTCCACTGAGTTAGAAATTCATCTGTTTGCATTTGCATAAAAAAAATACAAATTTTATATATAGATCAGTTAAAATAAGAATCAAACTTATGACATTTCTGGACTGTGATCACATTGCTGGAGAAGACGCAGCTTGTTGCTTTGCTTTTTTGTTGATTTGTAACAAGTATGCTGTCAGTCTTTGTTTACTCTTCCTCGTTGTCATTGGTAGGCTATTTTCTGGGATAGTCGTGCTTTCTGGACATCTCCTTTGCTATATTTTATTAGTCATTCGATATGTAACGTGTGGGTTTATGCCACTTATGACCGTTGCTCAAGCATTTAGTGAGTACTCATAAAATCTTAAGCTAAAAATGCATGTTTTGTAAAATAAAACACAATCTATATTCAAATTCTTAAATATGTCTTAGCGTTATGAAACATTATTTCCATCACGACAGACTGCTGAATATTTCTTACCCATCACGAAAACATGCCTATATAAATTTGACCCTCTTCAATCCCACTTTTATATAGTAAAACTGGGGTTTACAGGGGTATATATTATTTTTCTTATTGTGCTAAATAACATATATTCTGGGTACTCGTTAGAACCGCCTCGCCGAGGCGGTTCTAACGAGTACCCACAATCTATGTTTTGAGCAGAGATATGAAAAATATCGGGGGTTTTATCTGAATTTTTTTTAGTTTTTGGAGGTGAAATCTACTATATATTTGAATAGGCATGTTTTCGTAATGCTCTGAAAATTTGGTGCCTTGATATACAAAGTCAGCAACAAACATAAGACATTACCAAGTTTTACCAAATGCGAACAAAAGCTATCTGAAAACCTTACATGTAATTCCGATTCGACAATGACTGTTTCAAATGAAGACAAGTCCAGATGAAAACTATTTACCTAATTAGAGTTTATAACCATTAAGTTTGCATATAACTCTGTGTGTTTGCTTATTTTGCATTAAGCTGTGTGCCTATCAATTGTCTGAAACAATATATGTAAAGGACAAAACCTGCCATCACGAAAACATGCCTACATAATTTTGACCTTAAACCCCACTTTTATATAGTAAAAACTGCTGTTTACAGAGGTATACATTATTTTTCGTATTTCTGCTCAAAAGCATAACGTGGGTACTCGTTAGAACCGTCTCACTGAGGCGATTCTAACGAGTTACCACAATCTATGTTTTGAGCAGAAATATGAAAAATAACAGAATTCTTTTATCTGAAAATTTTCATTTTTTGGGTGGTAACATTTTCATTTTATTTGAGTAGGCGTGTTTTCATAATGGAACACTTACAAGGAAACATCTGAGCATATCGATTTTTGAATTTATTTCTTGGTCGCTTGCCTGCTTCATGTGGGTATTTCATACCATGTGGATATAGCTAAAAGAGAAAATAAAATATTAACAACATGAACGCAATAAAATCAAAACAGCTGTATCATATGGTATGCGTGTCCTAAATTTCTCTAGTATTGCAACAAACTAGTAACGATCGTTGTATTATGCTCTTAAAGTCAGAGTGTTTGCACAATAATCCCATTGTTGTCCCAGTCATGAAATCATACGCCGTTACTTAAAACAAATAATCCCATTGTTGTCCTAGTCATGAAATCATACGCCGTTACTTAAAACAAATTCATCACGAAAACACGCCTATATAATTTTGACCCCTTTAAACCCCACTTTTATATAGTAAAACTGGGGTTTACAGGGGTATACATTATTTTTCATATTTCTGAGCAAATTAATAGATTGTGGGTACTCGTTAGAACCGCCTCAGAGAGGCGGTTCTAACGAGTTCCCACAATCTATGTTTTGAGCAGAAATATGAAAAATATCGGAGTTTTTTTTTTTCTGAAAATTTTAAGTTTTTGGAGGTGAAATTTTCTATATATTTGAATAGGCGTGTTTTCGTAATGTAATGCTTTGAATGCTGAGTAACAATTTCAGCAGATGCCATTTTGAAATTAGTTTCTTATTTTATTAGAAAAAAAAGTATCCTGTCTCCTTAGGTGTCAATTGACATGAAAATCCCAGCTCCTGGATATTACGACATATATGATCTGATTGTCGTCTGCTGAATTTCAGACGACAGTGATAAACGTTAAGCAATCACTAAACCTTGTCAAATTAGCATCATCGTTATTTTCAATTTATTTAATAATTTTCATATGTGTTACTTCTAGTACATTTTCATTCTAACAGTTACATCTATTTGAAAGTATTTCAAATTACCGAAAACTCGTCCTTGAAGCCGTTCTTCATATGTTCTTTCTCTCGTATGTACTTGTTAAACTGGTCAACAGGAATACCGGACACAGTCGTCGTCAACTCTTCTTTCGTATTATAGTACGTAGGTTCTTCCATAAATCCCTCGTTAAGGTGACTACCGCCGTCCGTATGATCCAGTTTAGAGCGTTGAAATGATGAAAGTTTAGGAGACGGCACAGGTATCGGCAGTGGGGTGGGCTGTTTCATCTTCATGTTGACGTACAATACTTCTTGATCGTCTATGGACACTTAATGTAAATAAGACACATATGAGCCGTAACGTGTGAAAACCTACATTCTGACATGTGCGCCCAACAGGACTTAAATCAGCCTGCGCATCCGCACATTCTAATCAAAGTGCTCGTTATTTGTATTTAGAAACTTTGCAGCTTTGTTCCCAGTAAAGATTCTCATCACGAAAACATACCTACATAATTTTGACTCCCTTAAACCCCACTTTTACTATATGCTAAAATTGGGATTTACAGGGATATACATTATTTTTTATATCTGCTCAAAAGGTTAGATTGTGGTATTCGTTAGAACCGCCTCGCTGAGGCGGTTCTAACGAGTACCCACAGCCTATGTTTTGAGCAGAAATATAAAAAATATAAGAGTTTTTTTATCTGAAACGTTTCGATTTTTTGTGATGAAATTTTCTATATATTTGAATAGGCGTGTTTTTGTAATGCTGACCAGACTGAGCCTTTGAGAAGACTGTGCCTTATGCTTTGGTATTTCCTTGCTAAAAGAAGGTAAGAGAAAGTCCAGAGAGTACCACAATCACAAACCGCCACTTTTTCCAGACACCAAGAGGAAGAGGAAACAGACAAAACCAAACAAGCGCAAATCGAACAAACGTACGAAAAGCACTAAGATTAGCTCTCTCTTCCCCAAGCGAGGTATCGCAATACTAAAAGGACTGTACGACACAAGAACAAAATAACACAATGTAAGACATAAAACAAATCGCCTCGTAGAATAAACCACAAAGCAACAAAGACTAAGACTAACTTCATTTATATTTTTCTCTATCATTGTCTTTAACCCTTGTCATGCTGAATAATTAGAATGCCACGCCCACTTCTAATTTCCAGCCAATCAGATTACTTGATCCGGGTTTTTGATAGAAATTCACATAGTTAATAACAAACAGTGCAGATCCAGATCAGTTGGCTTCAACTGATCTGGATCTACACTGTTTGCTAAGACAGGGCATATCGTGTTCAGCAAGAGAAGGGTTAAAACGTACAACGGGTATCTACAAAACAATTAACGCCGCGGAAATATTTGTCATACGAACGTTAACATTCATTGTACACATCCAGTATACGTCTATCAGTCATTTGAATATAATCGTTTGCTTAGGAAAGTAGCCGTCAGGCAATGCTCTCAAAAAACTCGACAAAACGCACCACAACGAAAGCACCGCTACGGAAAGACCAGTAATAAACCACCGGGGGCCCAGCTGGCGTTTCAGAGCAAAAGATACCACTAGCAAGTCCAGCTCTGAAGCTATGGTCAGTATGAGAACAATTGAGTCTCCTAATCTAACAAACATCCATAAAAGTATATAACGGGTCATAATACTTTAATAAAACAATTTGCATCAACAGATATAAAAGGTATGAAAAATATATAATTACACTTGTGAAAGGTAATATTTGCAGTAAATAATTAACAAAAATCTACTAACTGTGTTGCAGGGTATTGTTGGATCTCATTGTAGAATGGCTTTTGATAGTTGCATGACTTGATGCCCTGCTTGGTGTTGGTGACTGGTGGGAACTGATGCTGGGAGCTGCTGGCGCTTCATCTTGTACTATTTCTACATTCGTGTGGGTGTGGAGCCGCTTAGTCGATGCTTTAGGTTTAATTGTAGGTTTATGTCTCTTTCTGTAAAGAACGTATCGAATGAAGGATCAGAACATATTGTACCTATCATCTAGACACTTTTAATTTAAAAAACAAGAGGCCAAAAAGCAACGATTAGCTCACCTAAATGGCACAGACATTCTAGCATTTCAGCATTACCTACCGTTTTCTGTCATGATCCTGTGTACTGTCTGATTCTGAACAGTTATTTATGCGAAATATTGTTGCTGTAGCTATACATGTATTAAAAAATAATTGCTTTCTGTGTTTGTTTCTGTTATAATATTCTAATCAATTATCCCAAGTAACTGAATAATGTCACTGTTCACTTATGACGTCATCCGCGTTGAGGTATGATATGTCGTTAAAATGGCATCCAACAATTGTACAATGTTGAAAATACCATTAAAAAATTTGACGATTTTCTCTCTCCTTTACCAAGAAAGTTTCAAGAAATAGACGTAAATTCAAAATAGTATCTTTTCTACTGTTTACAAGTAATAAACGTGTTATTGAGAACGGCATCCATTTTTTTTTGCACAAGAAGCTGAAATGCTTGTCCATAAAAACAGTGTATTAACCCTTGTCATGCTGAATAAATTAAGATGCCACACCCATTTGCTATTTTCAGCCAATCAGATTACTTGAGCCAGGTTGCTCATAGAAATTCACATATTCAATGACAAACAGAGCAGATCCAGATGAGTTGGATGAGGTATATCTGGGTTCAGCAGGACTAGGGTTAAACTATAGTTCACAAGAGAAGATTCAAATTTGGCTCATTCGGTCTCAGTATCATTTTACTATCTTTCCAATAAGGGACCCATACCGACAAACATGAGCCGCAATGTGAGAAAACATACCTTAGGACATGTGCGCTCAACGAAGACTCACATCAGTATGCTCATACACGCAGTCCGATCAGAATCTTCACTTGGCGCATTTGGGCACGCCAAGGATGCAAAGTTTCTTCATGCGGACAACGAAGACACAGTTCAGACTGCGTGGATGCGCAGACAAAATGTAGTCTTCGTTGAGCGTACATGTTAGCAGGTACGTTTTCTTACGTTGCGGCTAATATAGTAGGTTATCGTGACTTTCTCCAGAAGTTTGGATTGTATTGACCATTAGCTTCAGGATAGCCAAAGGAGCTCAATATGCAGGAGGGGTGAGAGTTGTTCAGTCTATTTGCCTGGTGGGTGTCCATCTTAGACGCCGATATCAAATGCGTGTTTTGCAAACTCAAAAACTTTTGCACCATTGATGTTCCATAAACAATTTGGATTCGATGTTCCATATACAATTTGGTTACAACTGGCAAACATTTTCTGAGTATAAGCCTTTATATATCAGGATTTTTACATTATAAATGTATTGTACTTTCGTTTGATATGTTAACAAATAAAAAATGTCCGCCATGCTATAAAATGAATAATCTTGATTTCATTCCCCTTACCAAGAATCGTTTTAAAGGCTTTTGATACTGTAAATGGATGGTCTCACAGACATATTGACGAGAAATAAGATATGCTAAAATACAAGCCATTTTTCCAAAATGGTATGTTTTCATGAGTCGCAACGTCAGAAAACGTACCCTAGGACATGTGCGCCCAGCGAAGATTCAGATCAGACTGCACATTTGCGCAGTCTGATCAGAATCTTCACTTGGCGCATTTTGGATAACCAATAAAAATTTAAAAGGTTGCCTTTGGAATTAAAGAAAACATTACAGATAGAAAATGGGAATCTCGGTTTTAATTAGACTCTTCATAAACAGTAAAGAAGTTTGCATCACTGCTTACTCCCTCTAGCCAATACACGAGCAGAACTCTATTTTCAAAGATACAATAATGGACCCAATGATCCCAAAGGAAATGAAAATATAATCTGCACTATGGTGAAGTAAGGGGATACGTTCTACGCTCGCCACATGGCACAATCACCAGTACGAAAGTTTCCTCATGCGGGCAACGATAAGTCTGAACAGACTGTGTATAAGCAGGCTGATTTGAATCTTCTTTGGGTGCACATGTCTGAAGATACGTTTTCTCACGTTGGGGCTCATATTAATCTGGGCCCAGTTGTTCAAAGCGTCGTTAGCTTAACGAGCTCGTTAAGGGTCATTTCGTTAACTCTTTTAGCAGATTTAATACACAATATTCTGATATTTTTTGCTGAAAAAATGTGAGTAGCTTTTGCACTGCAAAAGCTACTCACATTTTTTCAGCAAAAAAAATTCAGCATATTTGCGTATCACTCGATGTAAATTTTAATGAATCGTTAACTAACGATGTCGTTAGCTTTGAACAACTGGGCCCTGGTAAAATTCTGAAAACACAAAGTGAGATAGATAGCAGAGGCCTGGTTGACTACACATACCCGATCTGGCAGAGAGAGTTATACAGCTTACCTTCTCAAAATAACAAAGAGCATAATACCAACGAAGACGACGACGACGCCTGCCATAACTCCGCCAATTAATACAGAAACGTCATAATTAGTTTCAGCAGATGATTTCTCCTTTGTCTTGGAAGGAATTGTCAATGCTGTAAATAAATATTTTCATAGCATTATAACATTTTGATTCCTCCAATAACGAATCATTTTCTATTTTATCTCAGAAATGAATGAGAATCAAGTTAAACAAAGAATAGAAATTAGTTATACAGCTGCACTCAAAAGAATGCTTACCATTTCTACTTTTCTTTCTTCATTTCCTATCAACTAACGACTTACTTCATTTCTGTTAAACAAATGAGTTCCGTTATATTAATGAATTAAATGTTGGTTACAAACATTTACGTTTTTTGGGGTTTTTTTTATGTTTTTCTTTTTTTTTTTTTTTTTTTTGTTTTGATTTTTTTTGTTGTTGTTTTTTCTTTTTGTTTTGTTTTTTTTTCGGGGGTGGGGGCTTGTGGTGGGGGTGTGGGGTGGAGTTTTTTTTTTTTGTTGTTTTTTTTTTCGAGTTTTTTATGTTTTGTGAACTTGTCTCTGCTGACAGTAATTACACTCTGATTCAGAGGCATAATTTACAGGGTCTATAGGTGCTGAAGCTACATAAAATAATTATTTGCTGTATTTGTTTTTGCAATGTTATATTAATTAACTATGTCCAGTAACTGAAGAACGTCACTATCCACATATGACGTCACCAGGTTTGGCATTACTGGACGTTATTCGAAAATAACAAAACGGCGTCCAACAAGGCTACAATGTTAAAAATGCACCTCACATTCTTCTGTCCTGGCTATTGCAAGACGGAAATGCGAAGAAATTCTGATAAATACAAACTAGTATTTTTCTCTTTGTCTTTAAAGACTCCATATTCCTAAAAAATAGACACTTTATTATCCACGAAAGGTTAAATAATTGATATATGTTAGTTATACGATCATAAAATGTGGTATCTGACAGCCTGTAAAAATTCACTTAGTCCCTAACGTTTGAACTGGATCAAAAATGAAAATATTTTTATTGTATCTCTGAATTAATGTTGCCAACATTAATTCAGAGATACGACAAAAATCATTTCATTTTTGATCCAGTTCAAGAACGAGAGACAATCTGATATTTTACAGGCTGTCAGATGCCACATTTTATGATTGTATTAATACCATATATCAATTTATTAAACCTTTCCTGGATAACAAATGTCTATGTTTTGAGAAATATGGAGCCTTTAAGTGGTAAAAGTTTTATTATAACCACATATTGTTTGCATGGGCATTTGAAATGTATACCCACAAAAATGGCGAATTCTGAGGGCAAATTAGACTACAGTGAAACCAGTGTAAGAGAGCTACTTTTGAGATTGCCCACTTTGCTTTCTGTTTTACCAGTTGTGTTGTGGTGCTACTCGTAGCATTTCAGTCACCTTCAACAGCTGCCCATTATCCTTTCTGTTTTACTAGTTGTGATTAAGAGTGGCATCGGAACCCAGGGTGAAGTTGGCTGGCCGTAAAAGTACTTTAAATCCCCAGTGGTTTACTCTACTGATCGTTCTAAGGCGGTGGTCCCGGTGTATTTGTCTTACTCTTTGTTGCTTTGTGGTTTATTCTACGAGGCGATTTGTTCTATGTCTTACCTTGTGTTATTTTGTTTTTGTGTTTTTCAGTCCTAATAGCATTGCGATTACCTTGCTTGGGGAAGAAAGAGCTACTCTTAGTGCTTTTCATACGTTTGTTCGATTTGCGCTTAATTGGTTTTGTCGGTTTCCTCCTCCTCTTGGTGTCTGGGAAGGGCTGCCGTTTGTAATTGTGGCATTCCCTAGACTTTTCTCTTACGGTTTTTAGTGGTTGATGCGGAAAGATGGCTGTCTTATAAGGTACATGTCATGTAATTTTGCTAGCAAAATTACATGACATGTACCTTTATAAGACAGATGCTTCTTTCACATCAACCACTATTTAAAGTCAGTCTCAAAGGTGACTCTCTTACACAGGTTTCACTGTATGATAAATCTAAAATTACTCCACTCACATAACATGCAGAACTCGCCATAGTAATCAGGAGCACAGCCATGCGGACACTTTCCATCAATATGATCACAGGCAGTCTCATTCTTGCAGAAACCACAAGACTCTGTACAGTCTCGGCCGTAATAACCTTCCGCACACGCTGAAAATACAAAAAGTCAACGCTACCAACACAACCGTATTAACCCTTAAACTGTCAAGCAAATTTCTAGCAGACAGCAGACTATTTTTAATATTCTTCAGACTGCAGTAAAAATAAGGCTTGAGAAAACGGTTTGTAACAATTCAGAAAGCTTATTAACCTTTATAAAAGAATAGGATATAGCCTAGATAATGTGTGGCAGACTGTATGCCTGGTTATCAACCCAATCACTGTTGATGGCTATGCTATGCCCTTTAATTGCACGACGGCGGTTCGGGCTTCAGACGAAGATGTGTAGCTTTAACAAGTGGGTTTGGGCTTGATAATATGTCTTTGATTTGGCCCGCCGTGGTTCAACTATTGGTTTTCTTTAACTCTGGCTTGCAGTGGGTGTAGAATTAGCCAAGAAAATTTGTCTTTGTTTATCATAGTGATTTATTTGATTTTTATGTTTTCGCTGTGATGAGTAGTAAGCCATTATGCAAACCGATTTTTCATATATTTCAGTATTAAGAGCAGCATCGGGACCCAGGGTGAAGTAAGTCGACTGTAAAAGTGCTTTAACACCCCAACCCCCGCACACCGGTAGTTCGTACTACTGACCGTTCTAAGGTGGTGGTCCCGATGTTGTTCTTACTCTGAGTAGCTTTGTGGTTAATTCTACGAGGCGATTTATATTCAGTCTTGCCTTGTGTTTTGTCCTTGTACTTTTCAGTCCTTTTAGCACTGCGATTACCTCGCTTGGGGAGAAAGCTCTGGTCTGTGTGCTTTTCATGCGTTTGTTTTCTTGCGCATGTTTGTTTTTGTCTTTTTCCGCTTCCTCTTGGTTTCAGAGAGTGGCTGCGACTCGTGATTGTGGCAGTCCCTGGACATTTCGTTTTATATTTCTGATATTTCATGTGAAACGTCTGCTGGCAGATGATATACATAAAATGTCCAGCCTTAATTTCTGAATAAAAACATTTTGAAACTCACTATGTCGTTTGCTGCAGTTCTGATTAGCACTTAAAGGGTTCAAATTTTAAAATGAAAGTATCTGTCTAAAATGGACATATTTATCTATCAGTAAATTTTTGGAAATCCATAAAATTATCATAACCAAATTTAAGCAGACCCAGATTTGTCACCTGCCATGATATAATCTGTTGAAGAAAGTGCGTCTTTAGAGAAGTTTGTTCTAAATATACCACAAACAACTGCATCTGGTTTAGGAAATGTTAGTTTGATTTCGGATTACTTTCAAATGGCACACTTAGAACTCTAATGCCGCTTAAGCCATTGAAAGAATAACATATTTAAATCTTCCTGGGAGTTTTTTAAGACATTCAGCATGCTTTAGAGGAAGTGACACACTTTCAAGGAAGTATGTCTTTGCAACCCCTTTAAAAAGGAGTCTAATTTACTCCTAATGGGACCAAATTTTTTCCTTTCAGAGTACACCCCTTTTCAAAAACTGCTTGACGTGATGTAAAGCAAACAGGAAGTCAGGAACGTTTTCTCCCTTGGCGGAAATGGCGGAACATCAACCAAGTGTATCCAGTCCCCTTCACTAATACAGTGAACCCTCGTTACAACGACAGCCGGCCTCGGTGGCTCAGTTGGATACGCCGTCCGACTGGAGACCAGGAGGTCGCGGGTTTAACCCGTCGAGGTCGGCAACATTTTTGTCGGGAGACTGATCATGAAATATTTTCTACGGTCATTCTCTCCCTTCTGCTGATTCAAGAAAGGCAGTTGTCAGTTTCTGGCGAAAGAATGTGCACAATACTGGTTAACCGCTTAGAGGGCCTGCCCAGTAAACGTGTGGTGTACCGACCGCGCTCGACATGACTCCATTGGGTTGACTGGGCCGTAAAACCTCAACACAAAACAAACAAAACAACGACAACATTTGTTCCCAAATACCTTGCCATTATAATGAATTTGCTGTTATACGGAGTACTAAATGAGCAGACTGATGTGTAAGAAAGGTTTTGTTTTGTTCTTATTTCCTCATAGAACATACGTTTTGGATATTTGTTAGAATCGGCTCACTAAGGCGATTCTAACAAATATCCAAAATATATGTTTTCTTTAATGTATTAAATACAATATTCTTGCATAGTTTCTGACTAATTGTTACCCCTTAAGCGAAGGTTTGTGACAATCAAATTGTCATAACGAATTTTGTATCGATTGTTGGTATAAATAGGGTTGTCTGTATTTGTCAACCTACCTTCTCTGCAGTGTTTTCCTAACCAACCAGCACCGCAGCCACCGGTACAGACACCAGTCACGTGATCACATGGTTCGCCATTTAAACATGCTCCACAGTTGTAGTTACACTGCTGTCCAAAATGTCCTGGTGAGCACCCTAAAACGTGATATTTCACCGATATGTCAACGTGTACTTTATTTACTCTAAGTATTCGGATACCTTTACTCCTTATCATTCTTGTTCTATAGTTTGATCAAGTCCATTTGACTCATTGTATCTAAATATTCTCTGGGTGAGTGGTGATCATTGCACACCCTGATCTAGGATATACTTTCAGCTCTGGTATGTCTGTCTTAGGGTAAGAATGGTAATGATGAAAATATACGACTTTTTCTTCAACATTAAACAACAGCCACTTCATGGTCATCTTACAATAGACCATAATTTAGTGGATATTTACCTATATATAATTAATCAGTGGATATCTAACAGCATACGACCACTTCTTTGACTCTATATAACTACATACGACAACTCCATGGACATTTAATGATATGCAATCAATTCATGAACGCTTAACGATGAATATAACAACGAACGATCACTTCATGGACATCTAACGATGTATGACCACTTCATGAACATTTAACGATATACGACCATTTTATGGATAGGTACTGATATACGACAACTTTATGGACACAATCATCATAAATTTTAAAAATGTATACGTCATAGTTTGCAGTTTGTGTCCAGAACTAAACTGAAACGGTGTGATATATGAAACCAAATGTTCTAGAACATTTTGTCTTGGGTGTTTAAATGAACATGAGAATTTCTAGATCTACTTTACCTATATATGAAATATTCAAACATAATTTTCAGTTTTAGGCACCAGCAGTGTACCAAATTACATTACCGTTTACGAGCACTCAAATAAATCCGAGTACTACTGGCTTTCTTTAGTATGTTATTTGCTTTTGAAAGTTCCATAAAATAAAACGTGCTTACTATTTTTGCACTTCTCTCCTGTCCAGCCATTCGCACAGCCGCCAACACAAAGACCAGTCACATGATCACATGGTAGTTTATCCTGACATATTCCACATTCTCCTAAACATCCCTTTCCATATGTTCCGTTTGTACATGCTAAATATAAGATATGTGTATATATGAAATTGAAATTAGTAACATACTCGTATAAGATGTTAAAGTATACTCTAAGATAGCTTTCTTGCTAAACAAGTGTTGTTTTTCTGAAACTGCGGTGCCGATGTTTTACGACATGTGTAGACTGCATATTTAGTAACATTTTAATGGAATGTTATACTAAACCTAAATTTATGCACTACTGATACCAAAACACCAGCATCTGCATCTGCTTTGATATATAAAATAGCTTCAAACTGAGCCGTCTCATCTGGATCTATGCTGTTTGCAAAAGCCTATTATTCTCGCCTGTGGCAGAGAAAGAGTTAATAGTAACCTTTGCAACATTATTGTAATTAGTAATCCATCAAATGTATCGATACATGAAAATATGATGTCATTCAATAGATACTCTAGCGTCATTTAACTTCTTTTAAATGTTTTGCGGGAGCTTCATTTCATCAGATAACTTTCTGAACTAGATCAATAACGTTGTGTTGTTATGTGTTCAGCAGTACCAACATTTTTTTTTTTCAAATGATACAGTTACCGTTGTAATTGGAGCCAGCGCACGACAAAACCTACAATAAGACTGCATCCGCGCAATCTGATCAGAGTCTTCTCTGATCGCATGTGCCTTCTATAGCTCCAGGCTATCCAAAGAGGGACACACGAGAACCGTTGCTATACTGGGGGCTGTACAGGCTGATCTGATTCATCACGAAAGCAAGCCTATATAACTTTGACCCCTTTAAACCCCACTTTTATATAGTAAAACTGGGGTTTACAGGGGGTAAACTTTATTTTTCTTATTTCTTCTCAAAAACATAGATTGTGGGTACTCGTTAGTACCGCCTCGCCGAGGCGGTTCTAACGAGTACCCACAATCTATGTTTTGAGCAGAAATAAGAAAAATATTAGAGATTTTTATATGGAAATTTTCAGTTTTTGGAGGTGAAATTTTGTACATACTTGAATAGGCATGTTTTCGTAATGCTTTGCTGGTTGCACAGGTCTTATTGTAGGTGCGTCCTGCGCTTGCTTATTGTGTTTTCTGTGACACCTTATTGACTGGTCGAATGAAATAAATATAATATCGAACAATTTACATGCTGTATGTCAGATAGAGAATAGTTATACAAGTTATTTATGCAGTATAAAGGTAACTGGATACACATGATAGCTTTTCAGCCATTTTTATAAAAGAGAGATCAATTTTGTGACTTCCTGTTTGCTCTCCTGCACAGCCAGCCCGTTCTGGAAAGGGGTCTATTCTAAAAAGAAAGAATTAGCTCCAAAGAGAAGCATGTTCGTTCCATATCGAGTAGAGATCTTTTCTGAAGGGAGGCACAACTATTTGGCAGAGTTGCCTGTCTTGAAGGAACAGTAAAACCTGCGTAAGACAGCCACCTTTGAAATTGACCTTAGTGGTTGATGTGAAAAGGTGGTTGTCTTATAAAGGTACATGTCATGTAATTGTGCTAGCAAAATTACATGACATGTACCTTTATAAGACAGACAACTTTTTCCACATTAACCGCTATTTAAAGTCAGTCTCGAAGGTGGCTGTCTTACACAGGTTTTACTGTATATCCATTCCCCTTCCGTGGTTTGATAATGAGACATTTGACCTTATGGTATGTACTCTCAGCAAAACCTAAGCTAAGCATTAACACATCCTAACCAGTCTTTACTGTCGGTCTGTAGAAACTTTTCTCTCAAAACATATTTAGTCCTTGATAATTGAGTTGTCGACTAGCGACATCTGACCCGACTGCGCGGACATAATTACATATACAGGCGAACCTCGATGGCTCGAACACCGATGGCTCGTTTACCATGGCTAATTCAAACTCGGTTTTGAGTCCCTACAAAACTCTTCCAATAGCTCAAGAAAACAAATATTTAGGGTTTTTTTTTTCTTATTTTATTGTGTTTGTTGTGTGTATGTTGTGTGCCTCATTGGGGCGATTCTAATGAGTACACTCAACATACAATTGTTGTGTAGAAAATCGAAACAATTTCCCTAAATTGTCGCTATTTGCTTCCTGAACTGGTGCCATGATTAACCCTCAGTGGCTCGAACTACCCATGTCTCGAACGAGTTTCCATGGTCCCAAAGATGTTCGAGCCATTGAGATTCGACTGTATTGGAAAGATGTACATGTCATCGCCTGTATTTAAAAAAAAAACAATTAGTTCAGACATAGAATATGTTGGAAACACATAAATGATGGTCCAAAATCATAGACTAAAAATACTTCGTTTGGGCGTTGTTGAGATCTGATAGGTATCCAGCACTATGGAATATGATATGTTTAAACAATAACACAAAGAAATGGTAATAAAATCATTGTTATTTTCTTTAAGGTACAGTTTCACTGAGATTTTGAAGCTACGTATACCAACCTTGTGAACAAGTCGTACCAGTCCATCCATCACTGCAACCCGCTGGACACTCCCCTGTGATATGATCACATGGCGATCCATTGCTACAAGCACCACACCTAGTGGAGCAGGCCTGTCCGTATGTACCTGGGGAACATACTGAAAGGAACCGAAATAATAGGAATATAGTCTATGTTGTAAGAAATATCACATTTTGATTTTATTATGCGTGGCAATATAGTTGCTTGATATTGTATCGTATTTATCCTAAATACTCGGACCTCTTACCCTATTTCCGTCGGATGGACGCTTCTACCACAACTCTTTGGACCAGTCTATTTCCAACATTAGGATGTGTGGTTAGTTTTATCATGATCAGACGCCGCGTTCTGCAGCGTCTGATCTAGGTCTGCATTGTTTCTTCAGGTATAATTGTAAGTCCATAATGGTCTCCACCAGATTAACTTTTCAATTTTGGCAGCTAGCGCTGCAGATTTAGTTACAAACAGAAAAGCATGTATGTCAAACGCACTAAATTTTTTGTACGGTTATGTAACCTTTTCAACCACTGAGTCGATACCGCTGATGCTGGACTCTGTTGGTCCCTGGTGGTTTCATTAGCTCAATGCTTAACACTTAGAACTTTCCTGGTTATTGTCATACTTACATTTTGGCTGTAAATGACAAGCTGACTATGGTATAGAACTTGATGTAACTGAGAATTTTGCCGGCCTCGGTGGCTCAGTTGGATGCGCCGTCCGACTGGAGACCAGGAGGTCGCGGGTTCAACCCCCGCCGAGGTCGGCAACGTTCTTTCGTGGAGATTGATCATGAAATATTTTCTACGGTCATTCTCTCCCTTCCGCTGATTCAAGAAGGGCAATTGTCAGTTTCTGGCGAAAGAATGTGCACAATACTGGTTAACCGCTTAGAGGACTAAGCCTGCCCAGTAAACGTGTGGTTAGGTAAACTGACCGCGCTCGACATGACCCTGTTGGGTTGACTGGGCCGTAAAACCTCAACACAAACAAACTGAGAATTTGGCAAAACTTGGAAATCTAGACGGCCTGCATATTTTTTTTCTTAAGAAATCGTTTACAACATTGCAGCTATCCTCTTTCATGGCTAAATACATACTGCTAGCTGAATCACTTGATATTTCGTTCGTTGACATTCACGCTGGCACGTACTCTCGTATGCATCACGAAAACACGCCTATGTAATTTTGATCCCCTTAAACCCCATTTTTATATAGTAAAACTGGGGTTTACAGGGGTATACATTATTTTTCTTATTTCTGCTCAAAAACAGATTGAGGGTACTCATTAGAACCGACTTGCCGAGGCGGTTCTAACAAGTACCCACAATCTATGTTTTGAGCAGAAATATGAAAAATATCAGAGTTTTTATCTGAAAATTTTCTGTTTTTGGAGGTGAAAGTTTATATATTTGAATAGGCGTGTTTTCGTAATGGTATGTTGTCTCCCTGTCCATTACTTTAGGGGTGTTCTCCCTGGTTATGCATGCCTAAGGAGGGCTGTGTTCCGTGACTGTGGCTTTTCCTGGGCATCCCAACTTTTATATTATTTACAGTTCTTTGGTCAGATTGGAGATCAGCTTGGCATTATGAAAACATGACTATTCAAATAAACTGAAAATTTAACCACAAAAAAATGAAAATGTCAGATAAAACATTTTAATATTTTGAGTCGGTTCAAACGAGTACCCATAATCTATGTTTTGAGCAGAAATAAGAAAGATAACGTGTACCCCTGTAAACCCCAGTTTTACTATATAAAAGTGGGGTTTAAGGGGGTCAAAATTATATAGTCATGTTTCCGTGATGGTAAGTCAAACCTGTCTCAAAGACAACTGCATAACGCCATGGCCTCTATTAATAGACCATGTTTGAACACCCGTTAAAAGTTAAGCAAGTGTATATTTACCTGTCTCAAACAACCATTTTTTTTTCAACTTAGGAGTTCCTTTTATTAGAAGTAAAAGGAATTATTAATATTGCAGGGAGCAAATTCTCTACGTAGGAATGGGATTCCCGCAAAGACCTTCCAGTTTAATGTGATCTCTCTTAACAGGTGTATTCATTTACCTAATCTATGATCAAGAGTGATGCTGCAATGACACTTGTCCGGGACATATGAATTCAGCATGCCATAACCATTCTGAGCACAAGTACTATCTGGTACGGGGTAGTTAGCGTATTTAATGCTCAAAACTGTGAGAAAAATTTCAGCAGACGACATCCTGAAATAGTGTTCTTTTCTTTCCAGAAAACAGCATTTGACATTTCATGCCATACTTGTCTCCAATGGAGAAAATTTGCAGGAAAAGTCAAATCCTGTTTTCTTGGAAAATAAGAATAAATTTCACCAATTTGGCGTCTGCTGAATTAGCCCAGAGAGTGGAAAAGGCGGAGTAACCTAAGAAAAACAGTATGCCTGACCAAATTGCGCATATTCCTAAAACCAGTTTTTCCATGAAATGGGCTCATCTCTTATTATTAATTCTTATCATCACGTTGTAACATTTTTGCGTCATGCTTACATCTTGATGCAATGTAATTTTCACTAATAAATGCATACGTGTTTTTGTTTGAAACCACGTAGACCACGCATACATTGACTAAAACATTAGCGAGACAGACGTTGGTGGCCTAATTTAACTACCTTTGTCGCATTTGGTCCCACTGTATCCAGATTTACACCCAGCTGGACAACTTCCGGTCACATGGTTACATACGTCATCGTTTTTACAGTAGCCACACTTTGAACTACAGCTAGGACCGTAGTATCCTGCACCGCAAGCTGCAATAAATGGCATCATATGATTATAACACTTCGCTTTGGAAAACATGTACATTACGAAAACACGCCTATTCAAATATATTGAAAATTTCACTTCCAAAAACTTAAAGTTTTCAGATAAAAAGTCTGATATAGATTGTGAGTACTCGTTTGAACCGCCTCGCAGAGACGATTCTAACGAGTACCCACAACCTATGTTTTTTAGCAGAAACAAGAATATTAATGACCTTTGTAAACCCCAGTTTCACTATATGAAAGTGGGGTTTAAGGGGGTCAAAATTATATAGGTATGTTTTCGTAATGGTTCTCTTGTATTTTTCTTTCTTAACTTCTGAATTAATGTCCAAACATAACGTTGATTTGAAAACACTTCTGGAAGAAAGTCTGTCCGAACCCGAAATTTATGGCGGCTATGGTCTGTGACTTCAGAAAGAATGTTGGTAAAACTGATTTTTCCGTGCAATGTAAAAATATTGTCACTCGCTACAAAAAGACAGGTTACAACGTGGATATTCTGCGGCAAACCGCATGCATGGTTATCTACCCAATTTTGGTTGATAACTTTGCATCCCTCTTTGATTGCACGACTGTGGGTCGGTCCTCAGACTAAATGACGAATCCCTCATCAATCGGTTTCAGATGGTCGGCGCTTGCCTATCAATGTCTGTGGTCGGGCTCATCGTGGTCGTGTTTATGGTTTTCTTGTGTTTCTGGCCTCAGATTATCATTGAGCCCTTTGCTGCTTTACAGCTCATGTTTTTATAAGATGTGTTCCACGTTGTTGTTTCCCAGATGTGCTAGAGGACCCCAATGTGGACCGAACATATATTTGTAATTCGTAGCAGCATCAGAATTAAGGGTGAGCTTTCGCCCGAATAAAATTAGTTTAGGCTCCAAGTAGTTTTCCTACTGACCATTCCAAGGCCGCTCTTCTTTGCAATTCTTCTTTGTTAGTGCTTTTCTGGTTTCATATGTGGCGTTTGTGTTGTCCTTATTTGTTCCTCATCTCTACTTCTTTTGGTGCCTCGGCAGGACTGTGTGCTTCGTGATTGTGGGTATCCTGACTTATATCTTTTATTATGGTGAATTGTTGTTGTACTACCATTTATATATTATTTCAAACTTATCGAGATGCGAAGGGTCACAATGAAAGAATCTATGAGATGATGCGCCGTACAGTCATTTGATGAATTTCGCCTCCAGCGACATTCGAACCCGTGGCCTTGTGGTCCGAAGTCGTGAGTGCTAACCACTCGGCCGCCCGGACCTTCTTCTTATTAATACCCTGATGAAATCATTTGTTAATATATGCTGTCCAAACATAACATAACTATCCAACTAATGCAGTCGCCTGTATGATCTAGGTAATCTTGAATAGATTCTGTAGTTCTCTAAATCTGTCTTAAAATAGAGATCAAGCCACTGCTTGTGTCCCTGTAGAATTTACCGATCATCGACGATAAAAAGAAAGGAGGAGAAAAGGGAAAACAGCACAGTTGTATATTGAACATACTATATCTTAACCGTGGTCGTGCTGAATCCGGATATGCTAAGAAGCCAACTGATCTGGATCTGCACTGTTTGTCATTCGGTATGTAAATTTGCATAAAAATCTGGATCAAGTAACCTGATAGGCTGAAAAGGTGAAGTGGGCATCTTTATTTATTCAGCAGGGCAAGGGTTGAATGATGTGTTTTATCGAAAGTTAGTCTCTGGTATACTCATACAACTTGGTTCACAGACATTGTATAGTCGAATAGGAATAACCCCTGTTTATGTAAATACTGATGAAGAAAGACACAGATCAATACCTAGCGAATTAATTTACACTTTCGGAACTGTTTTGTAGGCGTGTTACTGCATTTTATTTTAACAAAACTATGTCTACAAAAGAGACATAAATCACAATATTTAAAATTTAACATTAACTTGATGTGTGATACTAAGAACAGATTGAGTGGCATTGTTCAATGTTGGTACAATGGAGATAAAACAGTTGTTTTTTGTTGTTGTTTTTTTTTTTTTTTTTGCACTTTAAGAAAATATTATTAGTACCAATACAATAAAAAGAATGAATAGACAGGGTTTACTTGATATGATAAATCTCTCATTCTGCATCTTATTTATATCGAATAAACACGGCTGATTATTCTCTAGCTCTCAGTCTCAAAGTAGCAAGGTATGTCACATCATATCACCCGACTTACCAAAGTGCCGACGATAAGTAAACTAATAACAGAAAGGAGAAGTGATTACACCTAAGAGCAACACGACGTTTCTGAGAACAATGAAAATGAGAAAAACGCTGCATTTTATTACTGCTGTGTACAATAAATAAAAAAGATAGAGGTTTGGAAGCAAGGAACCCGCCAAAGATACGAAAATATGTTTTCTGTGTGTTGTGTTTTGATACGACACCGTGCATAGCATCACAGGCGGCAAGATTATATGCACACGTGTAGATTATTTACCATAAGCACCTAATGCAACAGGTGAAAATACTTATCATTTCTCAGGCTGGGGGCGAGAGACTGCCCGTAACACAGGCAAACACTTTCCCGCGTCACAATGAATGCCGATTTGTATAGCATGGCATCACAAATAAGTTATATAACTAAACACGGTGACAAATGTCTTGGCGGGCTGTGTTCTGTGATTATGCCTTTTCTTTGGTATCTCTATTTCCATGCTATGTTTCGTTTACCTCCCTTTCCAGAACTAATATTCATACCTTCAGTGCATTTTGCGCCGATCCATCCCTCTTTACATCCAAGTGAGCATATGCCAGATTGTGGGTTACAAGTACCAATACAGTTACCACAGGTTTCGGAACATTCAAAACCATAGGTTCCAGAATCACAGGCTGCAAAAAATAATTATAGTTTTCATAAAGTCAAGCAATCACACATAGGAGGTGGAACAGGCCGATGTTATATTATTTATGTTTAAGGGGATGCAACTCAGTCAAAATAGTTTTGCCTCCAAAAGGGGTTTAGTGAGCAGAAGAGCAAACTGAAAGTCATAGAAGTTGTCTCCCTTGTAAAACATGACACAAAATGAACCATGTGTATCCAGTCCCCTTAAAACATCATCCCAGATTAAGTATTATATATACAGTGTAACCTCAATGGCTCGAACACGGATGGCTCGTTTACCTAGGATAGCTCGAACTCTTTTTTCAGTCCCTACAAAATTCTTCCAATAGCTCAAGAAAACAAATATTTAGGGATGTTTTTCTTATTTTATCATAGAATTGTATGTTGTGTGTACTCATTACAATCGCCTCATCGAGGCAATTCTAATGAGTACACTCAACATACAATCATTGTGTAGAAAATCGAAAAGATGTACCTAAATTATCGCTATTTGCTTCCTGAACTGGTGCCATGATTAACCCTCAGTGGCTCGAACGAATTTCCATGGTCCCAAAGATGTTCGAGCCATTGAGGTTCGACTGTATATGTGCTATATATCGTTCACGTTGAAAATTTTCATACTCAATTCTTTGCCAGAGAGAACACACACACACACACACACACACACACACACACACACACACACACACACACACATACATACATATATATATTACGCAAAACATTCAAAAATTCCGAAAAACGTCTTACCTTTTCGCATTCTAATGAAAATAGTTTCTGACTATCCACGACAATGTTTACACAGATTATTATCAATTTAATTTATTCTGTTCCAAAAACGACTTTGTAACCAAAAGTTTGTTGTTTTTTTTTCATTGAAAATCTCTAAGCTTCACCCCCTTTAAAGACTTAATTACTGAATATATTTTTCTACTCTTCTTGCGAAACATTTGCTATCTCCTCTTCCCATTTATTGTAAATATACGAGCATCAATCACCAGCTCGTAAAACTGCCCATATCCATTTTACCCTTTGATTAAATATTGCACATAGAAATTACAGGTAACATAATATCGGTTTATTATACTGGCTATTTTCTTGTTATTTAATGTAACCCACCGATCATTTTGAATATTTTGCAGTACATTACAAAAACATACCTATATAATTTTGACCCCCTTAAACCCCGCTTTTATATAGTAAAACTGGGGTTTAGAGGGGTATAACTTATTTTTCTTATTTCTGCTCAAAAACATAGATTGAAGGTACGCGTTAGAACCGCCTCGTCGAGGCGGTTCTAACGCGTACCCACAATCTATGTTTTGAGCAGAAATATGAACAAATATCAGAGTTTTTTATCTGAAAAATTTCAGTTTTTGGAGATAAAATTATCAATATATTTGAATAGGCGTGTTTTTGTAATGAATGGCTGATAATCTAGAAAGGTGCCTCTGAAATTATTCTTAGTTTTCAACACCGCAAACTGATAAATATTACCATGCTCATCTATTAAATCTCATTACGAAAACATGCCTATTCAAATACACTGAAATTTTTACCAGCAAAATATGAAAATTTTCAGATGAAAAATTCTGATAATTTTCATATTTCTGCTCAAAACATAGATTGTGGGTACTCGTTAGAACCGCCTCGCCGAGGCGGTTCTAACGAGTCCCCACAATCTATGTTTTTGAGCAGAAATAAGAAAAATTATGTATATCCCTGTAAACCCCAGTTTTACTATATAAAAGTGGGGTTTAAGGGGGTCAAAATTATATATGTATGTTTTCGTGATGTGATATTTGTCTAATACGCTTTTCATACCAATCTAGCTCTTATACAAAACTTCTCTCTCTCTCTCCACTTATTAGCTTCTTATTATACCACGATGGAAAACTTTGCACCTGATAAACTGATTCTATTTTAACTGCGTTGCAGAAATCCGCTCAGTGTTGTAAAATACATTTTCAATATTATGTTGAATGCGATTTGTATGCCCTTGTCGAAATCAACTGACAAAATCATACCTGGCAATTCCCGATGTTTCGTTTCAAACAGTATCTCGTAGATAAGTTTAATATTTTACACTAATAAATCAGCCGAAAGTAAAACGTTTCGGTTCTCTTGAATGAGTGAATCTAGTATTGTTTTAATTCTATTATCTATTACGGATGATACAAGTTTATATACAACATTAAGTAGAGAAATCGGTCGCCTTTTAACAAAAATGTCTATCTTTAATAGGTTTTTGCAAGTAAGTTATGGTACCTTGCTTTTGTGTCACTGATTAATTACCAGTGCTACATCCAAAATTCGATGATCTTAAAATGTATATTCCTAAGACAATTCAGAAAAAAAAAACTTAAAAAATTCTACTGAAAATACATCTAGTCCTGGGCTCTTATTATTTCGTATTTTAAATCCCTGTGATAATTCCTTTAATATTATTCCCACTTCCAAACTTTCAGCTGTGTGGTTGGATAATTTTCTATCATTTTCCCTTAGGACAGTTTCAACTGGCCTGTCATCTGTAATATTAATTTCATCGTATATTTTTATAAACCGTTTTTTTAATGTTCAGTACATCTTTCCTGTTGATATAACACCCCACATCCACAAACCCCACCCCCCGCCCCCCAACGCCCACCCCTTCTTACATCTTCTTATATTGTTTTATTCATTACCGTATTTGTAAATTGCCTATTTTCTAAAATGAAAAAGTATTTAGTAGGTTTCTCTTTTAAACATTCATATCTTGCACTTAACATAACACCTTCAATCACCAGTTTACGTATATCAACCAACATTTTATTCTTTCGCACTAAATCATTAATTTTATCATTATCAGCATTGAGAGAATCCATATGTATTTCATAATCCAAACTTTTAATTTTTTCTTCTGGATTTTTTTTCTACGTTCATTATTTCTTTTTTCCTTTATGGAACTATATTTTATTGTATTTCTTTTTATGTCATTTAACCTGTATTCAGTGCTCAGCCGGGTGAGTCACATGAAATATCAAGCCTCTGGAAAATAAGTCAAATATATTTCAGATTATAATACTTGATTCAACTGCACATAAAACTTACAAGCATCACATTTTTCTCCTTTCCACCCTGCCTGACAGAGAGCACATACTCCAGTTTCTCGGTCACATGATGTCTGTGTATCGAGGCAATGGCCACACGTGCGATTACAATTAATACCATAGCGACCGCTCATACAAGCTGGAAATAAAAAATACTAAAATACATCCATATAAGGAAATATATACTGTTCAAACCTATGACTTAAACTACGTTGCCGCTTACTTCTGGGTTAGGTCGCGAAAACCATTATGAAAACATGCCTATTCAAATATAAAGAAAACATTACCTCCAAAAACTGAAATTTTTCAGATAAAAAATTCTGATATTTTTCATATTTCTTCTCAAAACATAGATTGTGGGTATTCGTTAGAACCGCCTCGGCGAGGCGGTTCTAACGAGTACCCATAATTTATGTTTTTGAGCAGAAATAAGAAAGATAATGTATACCCCTGTAAACCCCAGTTTTACTGTATAAAAGTGGGGTTTAAGGGGGTCAAAATTATATAGGCATGTTTTCGTGATGTAGTAACTGAAAACGTAATTCTGACCGTAAATGGCTAATCACTTGCTCTGATAAAGTTTCCTACATCTACATGACTCTCTTTCTCTCTCTCTCTCTGTTATATTCAACCAGTTTTATTTCTAAAAATTGATTTCGAATGTGACCAAACCTGCTTAATTAAACACTAATGGTACATTGTTGCTTGACGCCAAAGCTTAATTGTTTCTAGATAATTTCAAAATTCTGACAATGGCATATAGTCATTTTTCACTGATTGCAGTATGCCTATCACAAAAATATTACCCAAAGTTTGACTTACAGATAGTTTACCTTCCCGAACATCGATAAGTACTAGGGACTTATAAAGGTTGTTGTAGTAAGAAAGTCGTATCAGTCTTTTCTGGGCGCTCCTGTGCTAGCCAATGATTTCAATGTTTCTTATTATTGTGTTTAGTAATTCCTGTCTATTATTGTGATCACCTTATTTGGGGAAGAGGGATTTGATTGTTTTTTGTATCTGTGGTGTATGGCTTTTGTACTGTCTGTTGTTTAGCATGGTTTTCCTCTTGGTGTCATTAGTAGGCTATGTTCTATGAGCGTGGCTCTTCCTGGATATCCATACTAGTCTTCAGGTGGGCAGCGAGGGCTGAAAGACGCATATGCGAGGGCACATTTTATCACGCTGTGTCTCATTTCATCAACAAAACGTTTGCATACATGTACATTTATATGTTTGCTTTGTCATTTGAGGCTTTCATCATGAAAACATACCTGTATAATTTTGACCCCCTTAAAGCCACTTTTATATAGTAAAACTGGGGTGTACAAGGGTATACATTATTTTTCTTATTTCTGCTCAAAAACATAGATTGAGGGTACGCGTTAGAACCGCCTCACCGAGGCGGTTCTAACGCGTACCCACAATTTATGTTTTGAACAGAAATATGAAAAATATCAAGAGTTTTTTATCTGAAAATTTTCAGTTTTTGGAGGTGAAATTTTCGATATATTTGAATAGGCGTGTTTTCGTAATGAGTCAAAGGCTTCATTGTCCGCATAGAGAAACTTTCCATCAGTGGATGTCCAAAATGCACCCAGTGAATATTCTGTTCACCTTGTGCGAATGCACAGGCTGATCTGAATCTTCGCTGGTCACACATGTCTAAAGGTATGTTTTCATATCAGAGTTGTTTATCTGAAAATTTTCAGTTTTTGGTGGTGAAATTTTCGATATATTTGAATAGGTGTGTTTTCGTAATGTAGTTTTGCGGTTCTTATGTATTCATGCGTCAGTATTTTGTTATCGTTTGATCCTTATCTCTTTCGGTGACTCGGGAAGGTTGTGCTTCCTGGATGTGGCATTCCTTGGATATATACATTTATAAGTATCTCTATCAGGCACAGTACATACCTAAATTGCAAGTCTCTCCTTCCCATCCAGACGCACAGTTTCCCGGGCAGGCACCATTCAGTGCATTGCAACGGCTATTGCCTTCACAGTGACACCGGTTCTCACATGATCGTCCATACGTTCCATTTGTACAGGCTGGAAAGAACAGTGATTTTCATTTTAACTTCGGAACACAACTGATGGGTCCAAATTGTTTTGCCTCTTTTCTGAAAAGGGGCTTAGTGTGCAGACAAGCCAACACTAAAGACGTCTCCCTTGCAAAACTGGCGGAAAAGTAACAAGTGCATACACTTCTCTTAAGAAAAGTGTTTGATTTACATCACGAAAACATGCCTACATAATTCTGACCCCCCTTAAACCCCACTTTTCTAGAGTAAACTGGGGTTTACAGGGGTATAAATTATTTTTCTTATTTCTGCTCAAAACATAGATTGTGGGTACTCGTTAGAACCGCCTCGCCGATGCGGTTCTAACGAATACCCACAATCTATGTTTTGAGCAGAAATAAGAAAAATATCAGAGTTTTTCTGAAAATTTTCAGTTTTTAGAGTTGAAGTTTTGTATATATTTGAATAGGCGTATTTTCGTAATGCATACCATATAGATCTGCTGTTGTATTTTAAAAATCCCAAAATATACTTATTCTGAAATTTCATTTCGTGATAATTCGGAGACTTAATTTCGCTTATAAAGGAATGCAAAAGCAACAAACATAATGCATCTTAAAATTGTAAAAGAAAAAATATAGCAACATTCCTTTACATTTTACTTTCATTTCAATCTTACTTTTTAATACTCTTTACATTTCATATAAAAGTTCATTAACATAACTACTTTCCTAGCCACTTTCTCTTTTCTTTATGTCTACATACCCCGACTGCTTTTATATATATATATATATATATATATATATATATATATATATATATATATATATATATATATATATATATATATATATATATATATATATATATATATATATATAATTCAATAGTAAACTTTCTGTTAAATTAGAACTCTCTATAGTTCCGGTCAGAGACTTTTATAACTTAACCATAGTCCTGCTGAACCCGGATATACCCTGCCATTGCAAACAGTGTAGATGCAAAACAGTTGGTAGCCAACTGATCTGGATCTGCACTGTTTGACATTACGTATGTGAATTTATATCAACTATCTGGATCAAGTAATCTGATTGGCTGAAAAATAGAAGTGGGTGTGGCATCTTAATTTATTCAGCATGTTAAAGGTTAAATCATGTGTGAAATTTGCATGTAAATGAAAACTGCTTTCTGTGCTTGTTTGAATGAAACAAAGATTTTGAGGCTTAAAGTCACTTTCAGTAAGTGTTATAGTGAAGCCAAAATACGTGTGAAGAGCTTTCTTAGCATGCTTTAAAATTATTTTTGTGATTTTCGACAAAATGAACCGAAACATGGGAAAATGTATCTATCGACATGTGCGCCCAAGAAGACTCAAATCAGTCCGCGCATCTGTGCAGCCTGATCAGAGTTTTAGTTGTCCGCATAAAGAAACTGCATTCTATGCTATCCAAAACGCGCCTAGTGAAGATTGTAATCAGACTGCGCGAATGCACAGGCTGATTTAAATCTTCGCTGGTTTTACATGTTCTCACGTTGCGACTCATATTACGAGTCAATAATCACCGATATACAGTGAAACCTAAATGACTCAAACACCGATGACTCGTTTACCGTTGCTAATTCGAACTCGTTTTTGAGTCCCATGGCACTTCTTCCGACAGCTCAAGAAAACAAATATTTAGGGATATTTTAGGATTTGTCCCGATTTTATCATGCAAATGTATGTTGTGTGTATTCATTAGAATCGCCTCATCGAGGTGTTTCTAATGAGTACACTCAACATACCATTATTTTATAGAAGATCGACTAAAACATCCATATATTATTCCCATTGTCTCCTAACCTGGCTCTTTCATTAACTCAGTGGCCATTATTTTATAGAAGATCGAAAAGACATCCATATATTATTCCCATTTACCTCCTAACTTGGCACTATGATTAACCCCCAGTGGCCATTATTTTATAGAAGATCGAAAAGACATCCATATATTATTCCCTTTGTCTCCTAACCTGGCACTATGATTAACCCCCAGTGGCCATTATTTTATAGAAGATCGAAAAGACATCCATATATTATTCCCATTGTCTCCTAACCTGGCACTATGATTAACCCCCAGTGGCCATTATTTTATAGAAGATCGAAAAGACATCCATATATTATTCCCATTGTCTCCTAACCTGGCACTATGATTAACCCCCAGTGGCCATTATTTTATAGAAGATCGAAAAGACATCCATATATTATTCCCATTGTCTCCTAACCTGGCACTATGATTAACCCCCAGTGGCCATTATTTTATAGAAGATCGAAAAGACATCCATATATTATTCCCATTGTCTCCTAACCTGGCGCTATGATTAACCCTCAGTGGCCATTATTTTATAGAAGATCGAAAAGACATCCATATATTATTCCCATTGTCTCCTAACCTGGCGCTATGATTAACCCCCAGTGGCCATTATTTTATAGAAGATCGAAAAGACATCCATATATTATTCCCATTGTCTCCTAACCTGGCGCTATCATTAACCCTCAGTGGCCATTATTTTATAGAAGATCGAAAAGACATCCATATATTATTCCCATTGTCTCCTAACCTGGCGCTATGATTAACCCCCAGTGGCCATTATTTCATAGAAGATCGAAAAGACATCCATATATTATTGCCATTGTCTCCTAACCTGGCGCTATGATTAACCCCCAGTGGCCATTATTTTATAGAAGATCGAAAAGACATCCATATATTACTCCCATTGTCTCCTAACCTGGCGCTATGATTCACCCTCAGTGGCCATTATTTCATAGAAGATCGAAAAGACATCCATATATTATTCCCATTGTCTCCTAACCTGGCACTATGATTAACCCCCAGTGGCCATTATTTTATAGAAGATCGAAAAGACATCCATATATTATTCCCATTGTTTCCTAACCTGGCGCCATGATTAACCCCCAGTGGCCATTATTTCATAGAAGATCGAAAAGACATCCATATATTATTCCCATTGTCTCCTAACCTGGCTCTTTCATTAACTCAGTGGCCATTATTTTATAGAAGATCGAAAAGACATCCATATATTATTCCCATTGTCTCCTAACCTGGCACTATGATTAACCCTCAGTGGCCATTATTTTATAGAAGATCGAAAAGACATCCATATATTATTCCCATTGTCTCCTAACCTGGCGCTATCATTAACCCTCAGTGGTCATCTTTTATAGAAGATCGAAAAGACATCCATATATTATTCCCATTGTCTCCTAACCTGGCGCTATGATTAACCCTCAGTGGCCATTATTTCATAGAAGATCGAAAAGACATCCATATATTATTCCCATTGTCTCCTAACCTGGCTCTTTCATTAACTCAGTGGCCATTATTTTAAAGAAGATCGAAAAGACATCCATATATTATTCCCATTGTCTCCTAACCTGGCGCTATCATTAACCCTCAGTGGCCATTATTTTATAGAAGATCGAAAAGACATCCATATATTATTCCCATTGTTTCCTAACCTGGCGCTATGATTAACCCCCAGTGGCCATTATTTCATAGAAGATCGAAAAGACATCCATATATTATTCCCATTGTCTCCTTACCTGGCGCTATCATTAACCCTCAGTGGCCATTATTTTATAGAAGATCGAAAAGACATCCATATATTATTCCCATTGTCTCCTAACCTGGCGCTATGATTAACCCTCAGTGGCCATTATTTCATAGAAGATCGAAAAGACATCCATATATTATTCCCATTGTCTCCTAACCTGGCTCTTTCATTAACTCAGTGGCCATTATTTTATAGAAGATCGAAAAGACATCCATATATTATTCCCATTGTCTCCTAACCTGGCGCTATCATTAACCCTCAGTGGCCATTATTTTATAGAAGATCGAAAAGACATCCATATATTATTCCCATTGTCTCCTAACCTGGCGCTATGATTAACCCCCAGTGGCCATTATTTTATAGAAGATCGAAAAGACATCCATATATTATTCCCATTGTCTCCTAACCTGGCGCTATGATTAACCCTCAGTGGCCATTATTTTATAGAAGATCGAAAAGACATCCATATATTATTCCCATTGTCTCCTAACCTGGCGCTATGATTAACCCTCAGTGGCCATTATTTCATAGAAGATCGAAAAGACATCCATATATTATTCCCATTGTCTCCTAACCTGGGGCTATGATTAACCCTCAGTGGCCATTATTTCATAGAAGATCGAAAAGACATCCATATATTATTCCCATTGTCTCCTAACCTGGCGCTGTGATTAACCCTCAGTGGCCATTATTTTATAGAAGATCGAAAAGACATCCATATATTATTCCCATTGTCTCCTAACCTGGCGCTATCATTAACCCTCAGTGGCCATTATTTCATAGAAGATCGAAAAGACATCCATATATTATTCCCATTGTCTCCTAACCTGGCGCTATGATTAACCTTCAGTGGCCATTATTTCATAGAAGATCGAAAAGACATCCATATATTATTCCCATTGTCTCATAACCTGGCGCTATGATTAATCCTCAGTGGCCATTATTGTATAGAAGATCGAAAAGACATCCATTTATTATTCCCATTGTCTCCTAACCTGGCACTATGATTAACCCCCAGTGGCCATTATTTCATAGAAGATCGAAAAGACATCCATATATTATTCCCATTGTCTCATAACCTGGCGCTATGATTAACCCCCAGTGGCCATTATTTCATAGAAGATCGAAAAGACATCCATATATTATTCCCATTGTCTCATAACCTGGCGCTATGATTAACCCCCAGTGGCCATTATTTCATAGAAGATCGAAAAGACATCCATATATTATTCCCATTGTCTCATAACCTGGCGCTATGATTAACCCCCAGTGGCCATTATTTCATAGAAGATCGAAAAGACATCCATATATTATTCCCATTGTCTCCTAACCTGGCGCTATGATTAACCCCGAGTGGCCATTATTTCATAGAAGATCGAAAAGACATCCATATATTATTCCCATTGTCTCCTAACCTGGCGCTATGATTAACCCCGAGTGGCCATTATTTCATAGAAGATCGAAAAGACATCCATATATTATTCCCATTGTCTCCTAACCTGGCGCTATCATTAACCCTCAGTGGCCATTATTTCATAGAAGATCGAAAAGACATCCATATATTATTCCCATTGCCTCCTAACCTGGCGCTGTGATTAACCCTCAGTGGCCATTATTTTATAGAAGATCGAAAAGACATCCATATATTATTCCCATTGGTCTCCTAACCTGGCGCTATGATTAACCCCCAGTGGCCATTATTTTATAGAAGATCGAAAAGACATCCATATATTATTCCCATTGTCTCCTAACCTGGCGCTATCATTAACCCTCAGTGGCCATTATTTCATAGAAGATCGAAAAGACATCCATATATTATTCCCATTGTCTCCTAACCTGGCGCTGTGATTAACCCCCAGTGGCCATTATTTTATAGAAGATCGAAAAGACATCCATATATTATTCCCATTGTCTCCTAACCTGGCGCTATGATTCACCCTCAGTGGCCATTATTTTATAGAAGATCGAAAAGACATCCATATATTATTCCCATTGTCTCCTAACCTGGCGCTATGATTAACCCTCAGTGGCCATTATTTTATAGAAGATCGAAAAGACATCCATATATTATTCCCATGTCTCCTAACTTGGCACTATAATTAACCCTCAGTGGCCATTATTTTATAGAAGATCGAAAAGACATCCATATATTATTCCCATGTCTCCTAACTTGGCACTATAATTAACCCTCAGTGGCCATTATTTTATAGAAGATCGAAAAGACATCCATATATTATTCCCATTGTCTCCTAACCTGGCGCTATGATTAACCCTCAGTGGCTCGAACTACCCATATCTAGAACAAATTACCATAGTCCCGAAGATGTACAAGCCATTGGGGTTCGACTGTAATTGCAAACCGTATAGACACAGGTATCTACTGGTATTTCTGCTTCCTTCTAAATACAGTCAACTCTCGTTATCTCGAATTCCAAGGGATTCTCTAAAATACTTAAAGATATCCATACCTCGACATATCCGATTTGCAGAATTGAGGAAAACAACAATTCGAGCATTCACATTTAACAAATGAACATGTAATTTGACTCCTGAAGTTAGATATATTGAAAATATTGTGGAAAAGAGGAGAAATTGCTCCTTAGGAGCAATTTCCCCTCTTTTCCACAATATTTTGTTACCTATTGTAAAATTTCCATGTTAAAACAGGAACTGCTTTTCACTTCGAGATAAGCGGTTATTCGAGATAAGCGAGGTCGAGATAACGAGAGTCGACTGTAGTTGCTGAAAGTGACATTGAGCCACAAATTCTTGCTTCTCTACAGCAAGCGGAAAGATCAGTTTTCAATTAAATGCATTATCCACACATAATTTATGTTTATCCACACATAATTTATGTTATAAAAAGTCTATATCATATTACATTCTACGACAGACATTTCTCGGTTAACAGAAATGGTTAATATGTCGTCTACACCCTAAAATTACCGTATATTACCACTGACATTACCGTATATTTCCACTTCACAGAGCTCCAAATTAGCCCAGCAAGAATACAGAGTTCCAGTCGGACAGTTTCTGATTGGTGTCTGCGCAGGTCGATCCACATAGAGAATCACAAAACGTCCGTCACGCTTGGTGCAAGAGAAAGTACCGTCATTTAACACAAGATGTGGGGGAGGAAACACGAAGTCTGTCATCTGGTCCATGTAGCACAGTCCTTCGTTTTTGGCTTCCTCTATACTGTCGGACACATACACACGAACACCGGCTCGTCGAGACTGAGAATTAGCGTCTGTAAGTAAAGGAATGAAATATTAACGTAAAGTCATATTCTTCTGTTCTTATTTTCCAAACAAGCGAGTTAGACTATGTGTTTCTTTAGCTCTTTTGTTTAAGGGACATATTAAGGAATAACATCCATCTACGTAACAACACATATTTCGCAATCAAATGAAATCAAAGAAATACACACACGCGTTCTGCTGCTTTCTAGTAACACTGAAACTAAAAATCACGAAAACATGCCTATATAATTTTGATCCCCTTAAACCTCACTTTTATATAGTAAAACTGTGGTTTAGAGGGGTATACATAATTTTTCTTATTTCTGCTAAAAACCATAGATTGTGGGTACTCGTTAGAACCGCCTCGTTTAGAGCAGAAATAAGAAAACTATCAGAGTTTTTATCTGAAAATTTTCTTTTTTTTTTGGAGGTGAAATTTTCTAGATATTTGAATAGGCGTGTTTTCGTTATGAAGAAGAGTATATATAAATATTTTGTGATGTGCGCCAGATTGTGCAGGCAGAGTAATAAACTCGAGGCGAAATCTGACAGAGACCTGTAGATGAACGTTTCAAACATGAGTGCATTGTCCTCGTGTATCCAACGTAATTTAGAGCTTTATAAACCCCACCAGCACATGTAACAAGTGAGTGACATTTCAAAACGGCAGCCTCGATTTACTATACACGGCAGCAATTCTGAAATAATGATCCAGTTTCCATAAATATTTCACTGAGCGTTTATCATAACATTTCGTTTCCAGCATACATGTCATATAGTAAGTTTTTCTCCTTCAAGTATTTATAAAATATATCCAAGTTGTTACTCCACATGAATACATAGTGACAAAATACGTGTGATATTCTTGTAAATATTACTAATTCTTGATAATAAAACGTCTTTAATAAAATTCAGTATAAGAGCTTAAACTAATGATATGTTTACCCAAAAATTAAAATAGTTTCTATCATTTTCAAAATTGCTTTTTGACACCACTGACTGGGTTATTCTGATAATAATTATAATATATATTTATACAACATACCATCTGTTCTAAAATATATCTGTATAGAATGTATATACAAGATTTCGCCTAGATCCACATTCCACCAGGTTTTAAACACGTCTTCATCATTGTGGGCCCAGGCGCAGGTGCCGTATGTCCCATCCTGGTCGTTGTTACCGTCCACTGCTCGGGTCGAATTCCATCCAAGGTAAGTGCCATGTTGATAAGTCGTTTTCTCTAAAGCTACGTTTTCTGTAATAAAATCAGTAGGCGTCATACAGAAACCTAAAGGAGTGAGTGATTAATATATATGCGAATAGAAAATGCCCAGATCAGACTGCGCATATGCGCAGTCTGATCTGGGCCTTTGCTGTTCGTGGGTAGATTCTACTATAGCTAGTAAATTTATAGGCGAATAACGAATGTCCTGATCAGACTGTTGAATTGCACAGGTTTAGTTACGCTTTCGTTGTTCCTAAATACGTTAGCTAGAAACTATCTCTGCGCACCATAGGTTCCCTTGAATGCCATAAAAGGTTTGTATTATGTAGACTGGTTGTATCATGTGGAATGATTGTGTTATGCAGAGTGGTTGTATTATCATTATGTAGATTGGTTGTATCATGTACACTGGTTGTATTATGGTATAGAGACTGGGCTGCGTTCGGTAGTGCAAAGTGATAGCAAACGTTTTGCCCTGGATCCCTGTACCAAGCGACGAGCGCCGACAGGAGCAGGGATCCAAGTCAAAAGCACTTGCGAATAATAGCACTTCTGAACGCATCTCTGATTGTATTATGTAGACTGGTCGTATTATGGAGACTTCTTGTATTATGGTATAGAGACTGGTTGTATTATGTAGACTGGTTGTATAACGGAAACTGGTTGTATTATGTAGACTGGTCGTATTATGGAGACTTGTTGTATTAGGGTATAGAGACTGGGAGCGACTTCGGCCGGAACTATGGTAGCTACCTTTGTAACCAAAATTACAGCCGAACACTTATGGTAGCTACCAAAGTGACGTCATCGGTCTACCATAGTCAACCCACCTCTGGGGTAGAGTTTCTAAGGTACTGAAGAGTATTCAAGATGGCGGTTGTGGCTGAAACGCAAGACCTACGAATGTACAAGTCACAGATGTCTCTTCAAAGTGTTTAGTAATGAGAAACATGATTCTTTTTATGTTTTGGTGCTTATAGAGTGTAAAGATAGAAATTGGTTTAAATACTGGGTTTTAGTCAATGTTACTTTTTTCAGTGCAGGTCTAGTTCTAAGTCTGAAATGTCGTTTTCATGGTAACTATATAACTATATAACTGACAAAAAGCTGCAAAAGGCTTTTGTCAATATCAATATATGATAATTTTGTTTCAACGAAGGTCCTGTGACCTATTTAAAAATAGTGTTATGTTGTCATGACAGTCTACTAAAGTGGCAACCACAGGTGTTCCTCTGATAATGCTAGTGCGCATGTCATTGGTAGCTACCATAGTACCTACTTTAGTACGAGTCGAAGTCGGCCTGGTTGTATTCTGTAGACTGGTTGTATAACGGAAACTGGTTGTATTATGTAGACTGGTCGTATAATGGAGACTTGTTGTATTATGGTATAGAGACTGATTGTATTATGTAGACTGGTTGTATATCGGAGACTGGTTGTATTATGTAGACCGGTCGTATTATGGAGACTGTTGTATTATGATATAGAGACTGGTTGTATTATGTAGACAACTAGTTATACAACTAACGGAGACTGGTTGTACTATGCAAACAGGCTGTGTTATGTTATGTAGGCTGGTGATATTATGGAGACTATGGAGACTGATTGTATTATGTAGACTAGTTTTAATATGGAGACTGTCTGTATACTGTAGACTGGTTACCTGTAAAGACTGGTCCGAGGCGCATCTAATGAGTACCACGACATTGTTTTCGTGAAGAAATAAGAAAATTATGGATACTTTTCGGATGAAAAAAAAAGCTCCTTATCCAGGGCTAAATATGCTACGAAATCCTTTTTTACTTTTTGCAGGTTAAATTTTATTTCCTTTGGGATCATTGAACCCATCCTGGTTATTTTGAAAATCGAATACCGCTTAAGCCAGCGCTAGGGGTGTGTGGGGGGCGGAGTGGGGGTGGGGGGGGCGTATGCAGCCTCGCAAACTACCGTGTTGCATATGAAGAGACTCAGTCAAACCGAGTCTCCTATTTTCTTGATTTTGTGTGTTCTTTGTTTCCAAAGGCAATCCTTTTTTACTTTTTTTTTCTTACCAGCCTGACAGAAGGGTGCTCCGGACCAGCCTGCGATACATCCAGCGGGGCATTCTCCAGTAACCTTGTCGCACGTCGTATTCTGGGAACAGTGACATCGATACTCGCAGGATCCGCCGTAACGTCCCTGTGGACACTGACCTGTGAAATGTAGAGCAATCAGTTGAATAAATGGATTCGAAAAGGGTGTACATGTATACCCTTAGAAACAATGACTACATTCACAAAACCGTAAACAGCTAAAATGCCACCTTTCTTGAGCGAATCTTGATAGTTTCGGTCAGTAAGGAACCTCGAAACATTCTATAGGCAAATCAGCAAATTCAGGATACATAGTAATCTTTTTTATCCAGAAAATTGGACTTGAAATCTCAGCATTTAATTCATTACTTCGGACTTGTTTAAAAGTTGGCCGCATTTGTCAGAAGGTACGTTTTCTCACGATAAGGCTCATGTTTCATAGTTTTAGATACAGTAGAATATTTTGAAACCGAAAACAAGTAATTCTATATACTTTTTACATTTTTTTTCTTTTCAGCAACACGAGGAGAGCAAGTTCATCACATGGTAAGGTGGATCTTATATTACAGTCTGTGGCTTTTTTATGAGTTATACTTTGCCTCAGGGTCGTGTTGACTGTTTTGTGGTCTTGGTAATCGTAAATTACCGTGTTATGACAGGTAAAATTCTGAGCTGATGCGTCTGAAAAAAAGAAAACACTCGGGCAAATATACTTCTGGAAAACTACACATACTGAACCAGGTTCATCACGAAAACATACATATATAATTTTGACCCCATTACACCCCTTTTTTAAATAGTAAAACTGGAGTTTACAGGGGTACACATTATTTTTCTTATTTCTGCTGAAAAATATAGATTGTGGGTACCCGCTAGAACCGAGAAATATCAGATTTTTTATCCGAAAACTTTCAGTTTTTGGTGGTGAAATTTTCCGTATATTTAAAAGGGCGTTTTTTCATAATGTGTCGCAACTACGAAAAAATATTCAGACACCCTAACTCGTTTAAGGTGAATAGATCAAGAAAACACTTTCAGATGAAACAACTCTATTGAAATTTGATTTACCTCCCTTCAGATAAAGGAGTCTGCTCTTAAAGGAAAGAAGGGAGCAAATTCTTTCCTTTTAGTTCCTTTTAGAGTAGACATATTTTGAGAAGAGGCTTAATTGATGGGAGGAAAACAAACAGGAAGTCACAAGAGTGCCCCCCACCACCACCACCCCCACCACCCCCTCCACACACACACACACACACACACACACACACACAAACCCTGGTAAAAATGGCGGAAAATCAATGGTGTATCTAGGACTGCGTTCAGAAGTGATAGGTACTCGTGAGTGAAAATCACTACCTTAGCCTCCATACCGTCGGCCAATTTTAATTGGAGAACCATTTGCGTAACGACATCGTTTCTACGCTTTTGACATCTTTCAGAAAGTCGTATTTTGCTTGGCGCTTTTCACAGAATAAGTAAATTTGCAAACTTTTTGTCATTATTTAATGCAAAACCAGTTGTCGTAACTACCTATGCACAAAAAGTTTTATTCTACTCATTAGTTTTTTTGTTTTTTGTTGTTGTTTTTTAAGTCAACTACTTTCACTTTTTCTCATAGTAAAGATGAATGCGAATTATGCAGAAATCTATCGGGTAGGTAACTTTGAGGCAGATTTTCGACAAGTTCTACTCGTTCACTTTTTCTGAAATTTTCTCAATATTGTTGTGAAACATCAATTATTCAAATTCAGGAGACAAAAGTGAAAAATATTTTCTTAGACAAAAGTTAAAAAAAAAATCACTTTACTATAGAAATTGCATAGGCCAGACCAAGTTTTTGGCTGTAAATTTAATTTTAGGATAAATATTTGAGACAGAAAAGACAAATGGTTTCTGATATGATATGGTAAGTCAGAACAAAATATTTTCATTTAAGATAAAACGCCAAGCAAATAAAATAATAAAAAAAAAAAAAAAAAAAAAAACGTCTTTCCGAGAGTCAGATGTCGAGAGGACAATAGTTATTTAGGTAGAGGGATCCAAGGCAAACATCACGAAAACATGCCTATATAATTTTGACCCCTTTATACCCCACTTTTATTTATTATAACTGGGGTTTACAGGGGTATGCATCATTTTTCTTATTTCTGCTCAAAAACATAGATTGTGGGTACTCGTTAGAACCGCCTTGCCTAGGCGGTTCTAACGAGTACCCATAATCTATGTTTCGAGCAGAAATATGAAAAAAATATCAGAGTTTTTATCTGAAAATTTTAAGTTCTTCGAGGTAAAATTTTCTATATATTTGAATCGGCGTGTTTTCGTAATGACATTCGCTATCAATTTTCACTTCCGAACGCAAAGCAGCATTTTCAGTTAAGATATTATCAAGGGTGAATTGATTCATTGGCAGGGGAGTTAATTTTAACTAGTCTCCTATTACTTGTCTTTTACTTGCATGTTTTTTCAGTGAAAGAAAGCTGTTTGTTGCAACACAGATAAGGATTACCTTTACCAAGTCATGTCAAGTGAAAAGTACTTTATTCAATGAAAGTCATGCATAACATCATAATATCATACACAGTTGCTGTTAAGACGGTTACCATAATTTCATAGTTAATACGGATAATAACTGGAGGGAGTGATACGAGGGTCGTGCAAAAAGTTCTGTCACTAATAGGCTTCCTTAGTTTTATCACAGGTATATTTTAAAATGCTTCACTGCACTTGAATGGTGTGTTGAATAGCTAACGATACCCGTTTATTTCGTACAAATTGCTTTCAAACTGACCGAGTTATTTCAAATTGAAATAGATGCAGCCATATACACTGACCAATTTTCTTGTTACATTGGAACATGGACCAGAAGACTGAAAATCGTAGCTATATTAAATGCCGCATTAGGCTTAATATAGATTCAAAGCAGATATTTAATGAATTGTGTGGTATATATGTCCTCAGACCATTTCAATGCGCACAGTTTTTAGGTGAGTTCAAGCTTTTAAAGCTGGGAAATTTTCTGTTGAAGATGATACCCGTCCTGGAAGGCCTAAAACCTCTGTTACCAAGGCTAACATCGCTACTGTAAAGATTGTGGTCGAACAGGATGCGCGATTGTCTGTCAAAGATATAGCTAGTTGTGCTGGCATATCAGAAGGCAGTGTGCAAACAATTCTGAAAAAAGCGTTTGGACCTGAGAAAGGTTTGCGCTAGGTGGGTACCTCATTTGCTCACTGAGGAGCAAAAGACACAACGCCTTAAATGTGCCCGGGAACTTTTGAAAACATACAAAGGCTGTAAAAGCCGGGTTATTTCTAACTTGCTAACAGGTGATGAAACCTGGGTGCACGTGTTTGAGCCACAAAGAAGTCACAGAGAGAGTTTCGTCTTAATATTACACTAAGTTACATACAGTCGACTCTCGTTATCTCGAATTCCAAGGGACTCTCTGAAACACTTCGAGATATCCGTAGTTCGACATATCAGGTTTGCAGAATTGAGGAAAAAATAATTTGATTAACCACATTTAACAAACTGATAGGTAACTGGACTTTTGAAGTTAGAGATATATTGAAAATATTGTGGAAAATAGGAGAAATTGCTCCTTAGGAGCAATTTCTCCTCTTTTCTACAATATTTTCCATCTGTTGTTAGCTTTTCATGTATAGGCAGGGACCAGATTTTCACTTCGAGATAAGCGGTTATTCGAGATAAGCGAGGTCGAGATAACGAGAGTCAACTGTATTTAATCATGAGCATTTATTTTCAAATCTTATGTACACGGCATGTATTTTCGCCGTTAATCAATCAGTTATTTAGCTAAATATGTAATTGATCGATCTGTACATGTATTACTTTTGCCCTAAAGTTAAATTTAAGGCAAAAGTGATACATGTGCAGATCGATCAATTCAAAGTTAACATATCGATTAGATAACTAGACTTTGTGAACGTGCAGACCTGAGCCTTTGATGTGATACTGACAAAAAAAAAAAAAAAAAAAAAAAAACTCACAAAAAACGACTGAGATTTACTGATTGGAAAACGGTTGCACTGAATGCTATAGATTTATAAAATAAATGCAAACATTTCTAGGCCTAATCATTTGAGTACAACCAATGTTCACCTGCATTCCTAACGGCCTGGAGTAAAAATTAAACAAGGTCGCCAAAATCTAATCAACTCTTCACATTGCCCTAGTGGTATATCTTTGTAAGTTTGACTTCAATTCATCAGGTTCAGGGGATTGAGTGCTATATTTCTGTAAGCTTGATGAAAATCTGCAAACCAGTTCAGGTGATATAATGTACTAAACACCCGTCACGCCAACGCAAACGATATGCACCCCCACCCACAACACACACACACACACACACACACACACACACACACACACACCGCTTCAGCCTCGATAAGTGCTGGGGATATGGTAATAGTAATAATAATAATACTATTATCATTATTATTATTATTATTATTATTATTGTTATTATCATTAATACATCCATCACGCCAACGTTAACGATGTGCCAACCCTCCCCTTTCCCCTTTCCCCATCCCCCCCCCCCCACACACACACACACACACACACTCTCCACCAATGGTGATGGGGATATGATAATTATTATTGTTTTAATTTATTATTATTATTATTATTTATTAGTAATAAATTACACGAAATGCTAATATTTCATTTTTATTATCATAGCTATCACTATTCGTGATGATGATAAAAAAAAAATGCACGAAATGTAAATACTTCAATAGTTATGAGTTTTGATGCAACCGATAAGTTCAGTAAATTTGTTTCATCTTGTTACACCATCCCATCAGTCAGTGACACGTTGATTGATGATTGATGTAAGCAGGACATTTAGCTGTACATGTCTGAGAATGTGACAAATATTTAATAGTCGTTTTTCACAAAATGAAAACTTTTTATTACATGGTCGGACTCTCTCTCTCTCTCTCTCTCTCTCTCTCTCTCTCTCTCTCTTATGTGCGATTTTGTGGTCAAATTTCAATTACGGTTATAAGGTGTGTGCATGTGCAATAGAATTATTCAATCCTGCAAGTGTCCAGATTCTTGACGATTCATTCTGGATTAAAGCATTTTTTTCTCTTAGATTAGACCGTTTTTCAGAAGAGAGGGGTGAGGGGTGGGGGTCAAAATATTTTACAGAGTTGCCTACCCTGGTTGTATCTGTGCACCTTAAGTGGGGACTGCAGTTGCAAGATGTGGATGTCAACAAATTTATTTTGATATTTACTGTACTTACAAACTTATTTTAAAATATTTACATGTTCTTAACAGTGCCACTATTTCATGCATGTATAGTACCTCGAGACTTGCATAACCTCTAAGCAAATTAAGCAGATGACAAAATGATTATTGTTTTCTTATTTTTCCCCTTTAAATATGCTGTGACATTCCATATTAATTATAATTTGCATGAATTGTCAAAAAAGCTTATTTTCTGGTAAAAAAAATTCAAAATGTCGTCTGCTGTTTTTTGTTTTTTTTTTTTGTTTTTTTTTTTGTTTTTTTTGTTTTTTTTTTAACCCACTGTACTAAGCGTTAGAAGAGAACATGGAGGAAAGATAACGTTACTTACAGTTCACGTATCCCAGTACTAGAAATATAAACACAGTGACAAAAATCCTGTTTCTCATTTTTTGAAATCACAAATCACTTAATAATAATTTTAATCAAAATATAGCCATTATACATTTATTCATCTCTAAAGTGTAACGTCAAAAAACCAACACATTCTGACGGACGTTAAAATAATAAATGTTTGAGAACGTCGCCCTGTTGACTTCCGCATCTTGGGGCTACCTAGTGATGACACACTACGCTTAATTGATTTTAATGACACATTGCGGTAACTGATAGAAAGGGGGAGGGGTTTTTAAAAGCAGCTAGAAAAAAATCAAGGGCTACCCGATCGTGTTTCTGATTAGGAAAAAAAACATCCAGCCGGTGCAGGTAAAAATACAGTAATTATCCGAAATATTTGAACATCTTAACCTGGGCAATTTCAGCAGACGACAAATTGATGATAGTTTTCTTATTTTCCCCTGAAATAGACTTTGGCAAACTGTCTCCTTAGGATACAATTTGCATGAAATGTTAAAACCGAAAATAGGTTTTGGCATTTCATGCAAATTGTCTCCTTATGAGACAATTTGCATGTAATGTCAAAGCCTAATTTCTGGAAAATATAGGAATAATACTTCAAAATATCGTCTGCTGAAAACTTCACCCAGCATGCTAAGCATTAACTCTTTACCATATTTTGACCTTACTTTTGAACACGCCCATTTTTACTAGCTGTTCGTCTAAACACAGCTAGTGTCAAACAATGCAGACCCTGATAAAACGCCGTTTACTTATCTGGATCTACACTGCTTTCTCAAGCCTGTGTGTCCGGATACTCCGGATAAATACGGTATTCGTTCTTCACCCGTGTCTGGACTTGTACGGAAAATGCCGAACATATGGTGTTCAGCTAGGGCCAAAAGTCAGGTATACTAGTGGGACTAAAAATAATAATAGTGCGATTAATATAAATCCAGTTTAATCTTGAAACTCCAAAAAGGTAACTGGTAAACAGGGTAAACCCAGATCAGACGCCGCATAATGCGGCGTCTGATCAGGGTCTACACTGTTTTGCATTAACTACAGAAACTACAAAAAAAAGAAAAAAGAAACATGTTAATAATAAAGACTATCCAGAAACCCCGCTATTGGAAATAGACCAGTCCAAAGGGTTGTTGTAAAATCCGCGTAATGTCCAACTAAAATTCTCGACTTTTGACATTATCTATACACCATAACGATTAGACGTCACAACTGAGTTATTTATTTCCCTACAGCCGCTGAAAATTGGCATTAGACGTTCTAGAAACACACTTTCTTTATTTTATTTATTTATTTATTTATTTATTTATTTATATTTTCACTAAGTTCCTCAAATATGGGTAAAACAAACTCAAAATATTTCTAGTGACAATAATTATGACTGCGTGAAAGATATCAGTGTATTGGGTGATGGACTGACATAACACACTTTCTAATGACATTAATTTCTTGATCCCGCCTCGGGCAGCGCTCACTTGTAACCTGATGAATTTACTGTTTTAGGTGACCTGTTACGCATAGTAGATTTTCCTCCATTTTTAAAAACCGCGGTAAATTTTGTGACTTTATTTGGTCCCTTCTGAACGGGATGCACTCGAAAGTTTTTAAGACCAAGCAAAATTGCTTAAAGATTAACTGATACGCTTTCAAGGAAGGCAACTATATCAGTATTGCTATGCTTCCGTTCTGAAAATGGGTGTACTCTAAAACGAAAGAATTTGCTTGGAGCAAATTCTTTCCTTTTAGAGTACACCTCCCTTGGGAGCAAATTCTTTCCTTTTTAGAGTACACTACATTGTGAAAGGAAGCAAAGCAAAATTTGAAAGCGTTACCTCCCTTGAAAGGATACATAGCAGCAGATATTATAAAAAAAAAAAATTCTTAGAAAATAAGGCTTGACGTTTCATTAAACTTACAAACACAGAAACTAAGACTGGAAATTTAAATTTTGATGAAATGTTAAGCCTCCTTTACTGTAAAAATAAGAAAAAAAATGTCACACATTTGCTGTTGCTCGTGTTGCCTGAAGTGTGCTAAAGTACATGAGATTGAAAGTAGATACAAATATTTCATCTATGTGTTTTTTCATCCCACTGTCTTTGATATATTTGTTTACAAACGAGGCTGGAGATATAAACACGAAAATGATCAAGATAAAATTGTAAACGGATGTAACGGCAAAAGATACAACGTCAGACTGAATTTCAGTCAGCCACGACGGTAGACTGGCTCCAGCCTTCAGTAACTAAATATTTTTCTCATAATCCTGTTTGATAATCCTCTAAAATAATATATATATATATATATCATGACTATAAAGGCTGGTCACTAGACGAGCCTTTATAGTCATATTTTGGTTTTATTTTAGTGGATTATTAAACATATTATAAGAAGAAAAAAAAACAAAAACAGTTAATCACTGGAGACATGAGCCAGTCTATCCCGACGGAAGAAATGAGCCGCAAGGTGAACCGGAAAACGTACCTTCTGACATGTGCGCACAGCAAAGATTCAGATCAGCCTACGCATCCGCGCAGTCTGATCAGTCTTCGTTGTCGTATAAAGAAACTTTGCATCCTTGGCTATCCAAAATGCCCCGGTGAAGATTCTGATCAGACTGTGCGAATGCACAGGCTGATCTGAATCTTCGTTGGGCGCATATGTCTGATGGCGTTTTCTGACGTAGCTTACGGTACAATGGGATATCGCGGTTACTGGGGGTTTCTGCGCATCTCGGCTTTCTTTTTAACACCCCGCTTCTACCCTGCAGGGGACTAGATACACTTGGAAATTTTCCGCCATTTTTACAAGGGAAACAACTTTTGCCACTTTCTGATTGTTTTCCTGTATAACAAGCACCTTCTGAAAAAGCGTCAGCTCTAAAAGGAAATAATTTGCTCCCCAAATTCTTTCCTTTTCGAGTTGACCCCTTTTTAAGAATAGGGAGCGAAAACAATTCTGTGAGTTACGTCCCCTAAAAGTGTACGGGTTCACCTTAACTTCGTAAAATACATTTTACTATGCTAGGCGCGCATGTCTTAATACACACACTGGCTCCTAAAGCTGCATACTGCACAGACCGATCCTGGTCCATGTTACAGAGACATGCCACCTTGCACGATGCGAAAAAATGTCAGTTACAAATGTTATCCTCAAGAAACATCAAACGACTAGAGTAACAGTTAACCTGGACCATGAACTCAAAAGACAAGTTTAAAAGTTGAAAAAGGACACTACCCTCTACATGCCCTACCTTCTACATGCCTATATTAGGCGATTTGTCCAGTTGACTTATTTTGGCGTTATTAGTACAAGTTACGTTGGTCTTGTCTAAATTCACTTTTTACCCCTTGATAAGTGTGTATCGTGTAAATATTTTCGTATTTCGTCATTAAAAAAAAATGTTGTGGGTTTTCATTAGAAGCGTCTCTCCGACAACATGTTTGGTGGAGATACAAGATAAATTTACGCGATATCCCGCTTACCCAGAGCTTTGTGATCACAGCTGCAGGTTCCTTTCCGGAAAAGGGAAGTTTCAGTGTCATGGTCAGTTTTGATGGCGACTGCTACTACTACCTCATCCTGTTCTTCATTATTGCATTCAGAAGAAAGTGTTGCCAGCATCCTTAGATCTTTCTCCACAACTATAAGTCAAAAAGCATCCGCGCAGTCTGGCCAGTCTTTGCTGTCTGCATAAACGTTGCAACCTTGGCTATCCAAAATGCTCCCAGTGAAGATTCTGATCAGACTGCGCGAATGCGCAAGCTGATCTGAATCTTCGCTAGGCGCATTTGTCCGATGGTACGTTTTCTGACGTTGCGGCTCGTATATATTACGAAAACACGCCTATTCAAATATATTGAAAATTTCACCACCAAAAACTGAAAGTTTTCAGATAAAAATCCTGATATTTTTCATATTTCCGCTAAATACATAGATTGTGGGTACTCGTTAGAACCGCCTCGGCGAGGCGGTTCTAACGAGTACCCACAATCTATGGTTTTGAGCAGAAATATGAAAAATAATGTATACCCCTGTAAACCCCAGTTTTACTACACAAAAGTGGGGTTTAAGGGGGTCAAAATTATATAGGTATGTTTTCGTGATGTTATACTTTAGGGACATCGCGTTGACTGCGGTTTTCTGGGCATCCCGACTTCCTTTTTAACCCCGCTTCTACCCTGCATGGGACTGGATACGCTTAATTGATTTCTGGCATTTTTTATAAGGGAGACATTTTTTACGACTTCCTGCTTGCTTTCCTGCACATTGAATAATCCCCTTCTGAAATGAGGCCAACTCTAAAAGGAAAGAATTTGGGGAGCAAATGTTGTCCTTTTAGAGAAGACCCCTTTTCAGAAGGGAGCCCAAACAATTTTTGACAGAGTTGTCTCCCCTTTAACTTCACAAAATACATTTGCCTAAGAGAGTAGTGCATCTCTAAATACACGCACTGGCTCTTAAAGTTGTATACTGCACAGAACGATCTTGATCCATGTTGCACTGAAGCACCACCTTGCTCGATGCGAGAAAATGTCAGCAACAACTGTTATCAAGGAACATGAAATAACTAGAGAAATTGCTGTAAATGAATAGTTAACCAGGTCCATGAACTCAGAAAGACAAGTTTAAAATTTGAAAAATGTCACCATCACGCAAACAATCCTATTCACATATATACTGAAAATTTCACAATAAAAAAAACTGAAAGTTTTCAGATAAAAATTCTTCTATTTTTCATATTTCTTCTCAAAACATAGATTGCGGGTACTCGTTAGAACCTCGGCGAGGCGGTTCTAACGAGTACCACAATCTATGTTTTTGAGCAGAAATAAGAAAAATAATGTATACCCCTGTAAACCCCAGTTTTACTATATAAAAGTGGGGTTTAAGGGGGTCAAAATTATATAGGTATGTTTTCGTGATGTATTTTCTTCATGCCTATGTTAGGCGATGTGTCAAGCTGACACACCATTTTGGCCGTATCAAGACAAATTACGTTGACAATACATATATCTTGTCCAACTCCATACATCACGAAAACATGCTTGTATAATGTTTACCCCCTTAAACCCCACTTTTATATAGTAAAACTGGGATTTACAGGGGTATACATTATTTTTCTTATTTCTGCTAAAAAACATAGATTGTGGGTAATCGTTAGAACCGCCTCGCGAGAGGCGGTTCCAACGAGTACCCACAATCTATGTTTTGATCAGAAATATGTAAAATATAGAAATTTTTTATCTGAAAATTTTCATTTTTTTTGTGGTAAAATTTTCAGTATATTTGAATAGGCGTGTTTTTCGTAATGGCTACAACAGTTATCCTCAAGGAACATGAAATAACTAGAGAAATTGCTGTAAATGATTAGTTAACCAGGACCATGAACTCAGAAAGACAAGTTTAAAAGTTGAAAAAGGACACTATCTTCTTCATGCCAATGTTAGGCGATTTGTCCAGCTGACACACCATTTTGGCCTTATTAAGACAAATTACGTTGACAATACATATATCTTGTCTAACTACATACATCACGAAAACATGCCTATATAATGTTTACCCCCTTAAACTCCACTTTTACATAGTAAAACTGGGGTTTACGGGGGTATACATTATTTTTCTTATTTCTGCTCAAAAACATAGATTGTGGGTAATCGTTAGAACCGCCTCCGCGAGGTACCCACAATCTATGTTTTAAGTACCCACAATCTATGTTTTGATAAGAAATATGTACAATATAGAAATTTTTTATCTGAAATTTTTCATTTTTTGGTGGTAAAATTTTCAGTATATTTGAATAGGCGTGTTTTCGTAATGGCTACAACAGTTATCCTCAAGGAACATGAAATAACTAGAGAAATTGCTGTAAATGAATAGTTAACCAGGACCATGAACTCAGAAAGACAAGTTTAAAAGTTGAAAAAAAGTCACTATCTTCTTCATGCCTATGTTAGGCGATTTGTACAGCTGACACACCATTTTGGCCGTATTAAGACAAATTACGTTGACAATACATATATCTTGTCTAACTACATACATCACGAAAACATGCCTATATCATGTTTACCCCCTTAAACCCCACTTTTATATAGTAAACTGGGGTTTACAGGGTATACATTGTTTTTCTTTTCTGCTCAAAAACATAGATTGTGGGTAATCGTTAGAACCGCCTCGCGGAGGCGGTTCTAACGAGTACCCACAATCTATGTTTTGATCAGAAATCTGTAAAATATAGAATTTTTTTATCTGAAATTTTTCATTTTTTGGTGGTAAAATTTTCAGTATATTTGAATAGGCGTGTTTTCGTAATGGCTACAACAGTTATCCTCAAGGAACATGAAATAACTAGCGAAATTGCTGTAAATGAATAGTTAACAAGGACCATGAACTCAGAAAGACAAGTTTAAAAGTTAAAAAAAGGACACTATCTTCTTCATGCCTATGTTAGGTGATTTGTCCAGCTGACACACCATTTTGGTCGTATTAAGACAAATTACGTTGACAATACATATATCTTGTCTAATTACATACATCACGAAAACATGCCTATATAATGTTTTACCCCCTTAAACCCCACTTTTATATAGTAAAACTGGGGTTTACAGGGGTATACATTATTTTTCTTATTTCTGCTCAAAAACATAGATTGTGGGTAATCGTTAGAACCGCCTCCGCGAGGTACCCACAATCTATGTTTTGAGTACCCACAATCTATGTTTTGATAAGAAATATGTACAATATAGAAATTTTTTATCTGAAATTTTTCATTTTTTGGTGGTAAAATTTTCAGTATATTTGAATAGGCGTGTTTTCGTAATGGCTACAACAGTTATCCTCAAGGAACATGAAATAACTAGAGAAATTGCTGTAAATGAATAGTTAACCAGGACCATGAACTCAGAAAGACAAGTTTAAAAGTTGAAAAAAGGACACTATCTTCTTCATGCCTATGTTAGGCGATTTGTCCAGCTGACACACCATTTTGGCCGTATTAACCCTTGTCATGCTGAATAAATTAAGATGCCACACCCACTTCTAATTTTCAGCCAATCAGGTTACTTGATCAAGATTGTTGGTATAGATTTGCATACTTGATGGCAAACCGTGCAGATCTTCAAAAGCCAACTGATCTGGATCTACACTGTTTGCAAAACAGGGTATATCCGGGTTCAGCAGGACAAGGGTTAAGACAAATTACGTTAACAATACATATATCTTGTCTAAATACATATTTTTTTTAGCTCTGAACTATTTTATTCGTCATGAAAACATTGCGGGTACTCATTAGAAGCGCCTCAGTGAGTGGCTTATAATAAGTAGTCCCAACATGTTTGCGTGGAGAAATAGCGGGAAGCAATTTATACGATACCCCTTCCCTTGTAGAGAGCTGTGTGATCAAAGTTGTTGGTTTCTTTCTAGACAAAGAAAGTTTTAGTTGACATAGTCAGTTTTGATGGTGAATGCTCCCAGCTAGCATTCTATGTAAATCTACATCGGACCGTCATCGGCCCGTCAGCTACCCTGACAGGCCGATGACGGCCCGATATAGATTTACGTAGAATGCTGACTGGGCTACTCCTGCCCCATGCTGTTCATCATTTTTTTTTTGTGTGTGTTTTTTTTTTTTTTTTTTTTTTTTTTTTTGTACAGAATTGAAGCCAGCATCAACTTTGATCTGTCTTCATAACTACAAGCCAAATTATTGTTCGAAGTTGGTATCTGGATGTTATCTTCAAAGCACACTACCAACTACAGCTTGTTCCAGGCACCATTTTTTTTTTCTTTTTCCCTGTGTGCTCATCATGTTATCCTCCTGTTTTTTCACCCCGCTTGATTTTCCCTTTTTACTATATAAAATGGTGAAATGGAGGTTTACCTCAATGCTAAATAAATGAGGTATAAGCTTGTTAAAGTGGGTTTAAAACCTCGGAAATAATTTAGAAAAATGATTTGTTTTTTAACCACACATGAAAAAGAGACAGAGCCCAACTTAGCACAAACACATTTGAGAGGTTCTAAAGTTCAATGCTTAGATTTTAAGCTAATATAAATAAAAGCAGACATTTTAAAATAGAAGTTTTTTTTGTTTTTTTGTTGTTGTTTTTTCACTCAGAATAATGACGAGTTCAGGTTTAATGACGCGTCAACCCATGGAGGTCATTTGCTTCAAATTCTCAGAATAAGACATGGCATTTCATTCAAATTGCTCATACATACTCGTATCTGTCCCAAAATATGGTAACCCACAGGTACAGGAATTTTGCCACACACCTAAGGTGCGCAGCAAAATTCCTGATAAGACTGCATATATACTTAGACTGAGCTTGAGTGACCCACAGAACCACCAGCTGCTGTGTTGTTTGTCATGTTTACCGTTTACATAAGCCTTCATTCGAAGTAGATTTTTGCAGACTTCATATGTGGCGTTTGTTTTGTCAATATTCGTTCCTCATCTCTCCTTCTTTTGGTGCCTCGGGAAGGCTGTACTTCATGATTGTGGCATTTCCTGGGTATGCATACACTCAAAGAAAGACATTACGAAAACATGCCTATTCAAATATATAGAAAAATTTACCTCCAAAAACTTAAAATTTTCAGATAAAAAAATCTGATATTTTTCATATTTCTGTTCAAAACATAGATTGTGGCTACTCGTTAGCACCGCCTCGGCGAGGCGGTTCTAACGAGTACCAACAATCTATGTTTTTGAGCAGAAATAAGAAAAATAATGCATACCCCTGTAAACCCGTTTTACTATATAATAGTGGGGTTTAAGGGGGTCTAAATTATATAGGCATGTTTTCGTAATGTCATTCTGTTTAAAGTTGTTGGCTCCCTTCTCAAAGGATATCAATCACTCTAGCAGATACATATTTGCCTCCCTGATTATGGGGATCACTACTCAAATGGGGTTACTCTAATTCTTTCCTTTATTAGTAGCCCCTTTAGAGGAGCAGGATGCTTCCAAGCCAGAGTAATCTCCCTTGAAGGCGTGTCCGTCTGCCTTAAGAATTGGCATGATGAGGTTGATACTGATCGGAAATAGGCAGACAAAGACATCCATAGTTTGGTAAGCAACATTAGACTTTTTCTTATAAATAAAATATACTACTGTGTAATTGTGGTTTCAACCCAGTGGTCACCAGCTTTGACACAGTTTTATTACTGATCAGGTCAAGGAAGAAAACAAAAGAACAAGCTAAAACATTTAATATCATCGTTAACAATTTATTGTTCCATAAAAGCTGACAACAGCTGCTCTTAACTGGTTTAGTAAGACTAGACATTAGAAATGGAATGACTACGTACACCCTTCAATCTTACTGAAAATTGTACCACCGCACTGGGCTCCAGTAACAAATGCTGTAGACAACATTCTATTTTTATTTTCAAGAAAATATGACTTGATTTGTCATGCAAATAATCTTGGGAAAACGAAAAAAAAAATTACAATGCTGTCTGCTATAACTTTGAATTGACTCAACCCATTTACGCCAAGTGGATTCTTCTACCTTAAGTCTTTGGACCAGTCCATTACCAGTAAAAGGGGTGTCTGATTAGTTTTTATTAGTTATTACCATGGTTTACAGAAATTCCTGTACTTAATGCAAACAGTGTAGACTCTCAGTGATCAGACGCTGCGTTCTGCGGCGTCTGATCTGAGTCAATGCTGTTTGCAATGAGTTAGTCCCTCGTCTTTGAACTGGATCAAAAATGAAATGATTTTTATCTGTCTCTGAATTAATGTTGGCAACATTAATTCAGAGATATGACAAAAAAAAAATCATTTCATTTTTGATCCAGTTCAAAGACGAGGGACTAACTGAAATATTACAGGCTCCAATGAGACAATTTGCATGAAATGTCATTTTTTTTTTTTTTTTTTTTTTTTTTTGTTTGGGAGGGGGGGAGTGGGGGGGGGGGGGAAATTGGAGACAATTTGCATGAAATGTAAAATCCTAATTTCAGGGAAAAATAAGAAAAATCTCATCAATCTGCCGTCTGCTGAATCCGCCCATAGCATGGTAAGTGTGACAGAGCACCTGAGCTGAATTTTTTGCCTTTTTCACTACAGCAGAAAATGATTTGCCTACCAGCTATGAAAATCACAGAGCAAAATCTTATAAAACCCTCAATTTTTGAGGATGGACTACTTGGAAAAGCAAACTCCATCCAGCTTTCAGATGACTATATACCTTCAAGGGAGATCACTCTAGCCTAAAAGTAAAGCTACACTTTATGCTTGGCAGTTCTATCTGGTACCCACCATATAATGTTTTCATTGAAAAATAAGAATACCTTCTGGTCATAAAAATGCATCTTACTTGGAGCTATGAATGTTTGATTTTGCTCTATCATGGTGTACCTACCTATCAATGTTTTTCCCCAGAGTGGGGTGGCCATGTTACCTTGGGGAATTAGACATTTTGAAAACTGACCAATTCCTCAGGCATTTGTCTAATTCTTCACCAATTAATCACAAATTTGTGTTGCAAATCCCCTAGATAGGCATTAAAATTTGCACATGGTTTCTTCTAGAATTTCCCTTTTAGGTGTCTAATACCATGCCCATGTGTCAAAATTTTCTGTTGAATTCCCAGGGTTTATGTATGATTTATATATCTAATCCCCAGGGTATCCCCGCTACATCCCTTCTTGGGAAAAACAATGACAGATGCATGGCTAACATCATACTCAGCGGGTCACAGCATTTATTATCTTTCCTCTTTAATACTTAATAATTTCAGCAGATGACATTTTGAAATATTTTTTCTTATTTTTCCAAGCAATAAGCTTTGACCTTTCATGCAAATTGTCTCATATGGAGAAAATTTGCATAAAAAGTCAAAGCCTATTATCTGGGGAAAAAAAAAAAAAAACAGAAAAACATCATCAATTTGTCGTCTGCTGAATTCACCCAGAAAGTGATAATGGTTGAAATCACCCTGAACTACAGCAACACTATCAATATGCTGTAAAAATACCAGAATACCAAAAAAATATACTGATAACTGCAAATCACCCTCTCTCAAAAATTGTTACACAAACCAACTATTCTACTCTCACCCTTCTAGAGTTAAGGATAATGGATACACTTGGTAGATTTTCTGCCATTTTTCTCAAGGGAGACAACTTTTGTGACTTCCTCTTTGCTTCCCTGCACATCAAGCCCCTTCTGAAAAGGCGTCTATTCTAAAAGGAAAGACTATGCTGCTTTCCTTTTAGAATATACCCCTTTTCAGAAGGGATGCAAAACACTATTGAAAGAGTTACCTCCCTTGAAACTGTATCCATTCTCCATTTTTTTCCAGTATTTAGGACAGCAAAAACAATTTGCATGAAATGTCAAAGCCTACTTTCTTAAAAAAAAAAAAAGATAAGAAAAATATCAATTTGTCTTCTGCTGAATTTGCCCAAAGAGTGGTAAACTATCATTAACCCATTGTAGACTGAATGAATTCCCCCCACTATGTATTGGAAGATTCTAATTATAATTTTGGGTTGTCAGGCTAGGCTATGTGATTTAGATATTCTGCAAGAAAAAAATGGCTGAACTATTTGCAAACAGTGGATAGTGGATACCCTGATCAGATGCCACATTCTGTGGTGTCTGATCTGGGTCTGCACTGTTTGCCAATTACACTTTTAGGGGTCTCCAGCCTACAATGGGTTAATATTCTAACACAGCAAATCCTTACCTTACAGGTTCATTCGACTAAATCACTGTGTGTTTAAACAGTACTGGCTAATGGCAAACACAAAAGACCCTGACCAAATTGCTCACTACTCCTAAAGAAGTAGTTAGAGTGGGTGTACAGTTTACTCAGGTTTGTTCACTGACTGTTTTCGGTAAATATGGTATTTTTCTTAACATCTGGCTTGCTGAATAATTACATTATGTACACATTTTAAAATATATTTTTGAATTGTTCCCACAAAATGAGGTACCACATTTCATGTAAATTTAACCCTTTCACCTCTGGGTCTGTGAGGTGGACTCTTCCATCTCTGAACTCTGACATATCCATTGTCACAAATAGGGAAGTGAGCTAAAAATCAAAAATAAAATGGCAACCAGTATAGATCTTTATAAGACTCTCATCTGTATGTACACTTTTTGCAAGGGTATAATGTTAACACTTAAACTGCCAATCACAACAAATGTCGTCTGCTTTGTCATCTACTTGTGATTTTAAAAGTTATTTTTGCAAACAGTGTGGAGCAAGATCAGACTGCTCCTCTAGGAGCAGTCTGATCAGGGTCCACACTGTATGCCTGTATGCAAAAATAGGTTTGAAAAGTTTGCAAGAATACTCAGCAGATGACACAAACAGACGACATTTTCCGATGCAGGTTTTCTTGGCATTTAAAGGGTTAACATCTGTAGGACTGTTAATTCTCCACAGATTTTAACCTTAAAGAGCTAATAACACCTGCAGCAGACCACACTTTAATTTTTGTTTAAATTTTTTCAGAAAAAATAAGACTTGACATTCCATTTTAAGTCTTATTTTCTCTGAAAAATAACAGTTATCAATTTTGGAATGTTGTCTGTTTCCTATACTTAAGGGTTGAGTTGCATTATGATGATTCTAATGAGATCTCACAACATGTGGAAGCCTCCATAAAACACCTTGCTGCATATCAAAAGAAATGATTCACAAAACAATGTGACATTTCAATAGAAATAATATCTCATTAAGACTATTTCAATCATACACAAAATGTTTTCATATATTTACCACTTAAAGTGCCAGTCAAATCAGCAGAAGACGACATTCTAAAACACACATTTTTTCCCCAAGAAAATAAAGAAAAACAATAATTAGAATGTCATCTGCTACAATTCTAAATAGTACTTTAAGGCTGAGAAAAATAACATTTTTTTACAAAAATCTTTTCTGAAATACTCCTTTGTGTCATAATTATTGTATAATGAGAACTTAAGATGATCTAAACAATTATGGAACAGGGCCAATATAATATGAGCATACGCATTATGAACAAATCAGAGGACTTGTTAAGGAGGAGTATAGGGTTTAAATTCTGGGATAATTTTCTCTAGTTCTGCAAAAAACATAGGTACTTGCCTTGTTAAGGCACTTCTTATGAATACCCATAACATGTTTTTATGGAGAAATGAAAAAACAAGAAATTCATTGAATGGCTATGTTGTGACAGCTAGTGGTGTTCAAGAAACGGAGCTAAAGGCATAGACTATACATTGTCAGCCATGTATGAAAATTAGGTCAAGGTCAGTAATGGTGGCTGGCAGTGGGCAGGGGGCATCATGGTGTTTGAAAAACAGACCTAAACACACTACTCAACATTGTTGATGCCAACGACAATGCCAACACCAACTCCACCAGTGGAAAGTGATCCCCATGTCATTCCTGCTTGCTAAAGCAGTCGTGACAAAAATTGTCCCAGAAATCACCAGCTATTTCTCCTTAACAACTCCTCTGCAAGTTCATGTAGTTACAAAAAAAAAAAAAAAAAAAAAAAAAAATATTTAGAGACGAGACAACATTTTCCACCATCAATTGCCCACCTCCCAAGGATGATTACATAATATGAAATATTGATGGGTATACAAAAATAAATGTGAAAGAACTAAAAAAAACATCTTGCAATGAAAAGGCAAATTATATTGGGATTTGTTTTGTGTGGAAGGCTACTATGAACTTAAGAAGATTTAAAAGCAATTTAAAAACAAAATAAACATAAGATATATTGCACATGTAAGATATGCTACGGACCACATTAGGGGCGAAAGTATAAGAATCAAAAATATTTACTGTATGTACCCAAATATTTGGACACCTCAACTACTTGTCCATTTCAATACCTGCTAATGTGTCTGAAAATTACTGGATGATTGGTAAACACTGTAAACCCTGATTAGAAGCTGTGTTCTGCAGCATCTGATCTGGGTGTACACCATTTGCAAAGGCTGATCTGTCAGAATACTTAAATAGGATAAGTATGGTACACATATATTGCTGGTTTAGCACCATTATGCAAGAAAGATAATTTACATACAGCTGAGCCACATCAAGTTAAAAGGTGTCTATGGGATACAGGCATCCAGCTAGACTAACAAGATCTTTTGATGTCTGTTTACACAATCATTCATTACGAAAACACGCCTATTCAAATGTATAGAAAATTTCACCACCAAAAACTGAAAATTTTCAGTTAAAAACACTCAGATATTTTTCATATTTCTGCTCAAAACATAGAGTGTGGGTACTCGTTAGAACCGCCTCGGCGAGGCAGTTCTAACGAGTACCCACAATCTATGTTTTTGAGCAGAAACAAGAAAAATAATGTATATGCCTGTAAACCCCAGTTTTATTATATAAAAGTGGGGTTTACAGGGGTCAAAATTATATAGGCATGTTTTCGTGATGTGCAATCATTTACAAGAATATATAAGCCACAAAGTGTGAATTGTTTGTTTTATTCAGGTTTTAGGTCACTTTCAGCAATCTTTCAATGATATCCCGACAGTGTCTGGATGTGGCAGGATGCTCAATGCTCACTTTTAGAGTGCTGCCTCACTGAAATACATGTGTCATGACCAAGATGTATGACATGATATTCCACCCAGTCACATTAAACTGACACCAGACTGACCAGTTCTAGCTCTACTTTCTGAATGCTGAGCACCAAGCGAAAGAGCAGCTAGTACCAGTCTTTAATATGACTCTGTGTGGGATCCAACCCACAACCTCCTAGTCACAAAGCGGACTACCAATGGCGCTACTGTGCCTGTAATCAGGGATGAGAATAGTTGCCAAAAATCAATCCTGAAATCTAAAAATTCAGTCCAAAAGCTACTAATATTTTTCTTATTTCTCAATAAAAACAGTTTATTAATTAGTTTTTAGTTATTTCAGATATATATTAACCCAAATAACTTCTTTTGAGGTGAAATTTCATGCTTCAAATGAAAGTTCTCAATCCTGAAATCAGGATTAATCCTGAAGTTTCCCATAAGTAATACACAAACAAGGAGAGAAAATTTTACTTAAAATCTATGCCCAAAGGTTGTTGATATAAATTCACATACTGAATGACAAACAGTGCAGATCCAGATCAGTTGGTTTCTTAAGAAGCCAACTGAGCTGGATCTTCACTGTTTCCAAAGGCAGGGTATATCCGGGTTCAGCAGGACAAGGATTAATATTAATGGAATGATCTTTTAATTAAACCTTCTAATACTTAACATCTGTTTTATAAACAATTATTTATAGATATTATTTAATTTATATATATAACAGACATATTTACATATAAACAATTAATTTATGATTCTATACAATTATCTGAGATCAAAATTTGGAATAAAGCAAATCTTGACTTCAATGCATTGATTTACCCAACAGTCAGTCATAAATTCAGACGAGGCATTTTTGTTTTTCAATCAAAAATGAGTGGCCTCATGACAAAACCAACAAATGGCATGTAGGTCCAGTGAAGACTCAGATCAGCCTGAGCATCTGTGCAGTCTGATCCGAGTATTCACTGTGTGTTCAAAGGGTAGCTAAGGACCCATGTTGCCTGAAAACGAACAGTGAAGACTGATCAGAAGGTGGGATGCCCTGGCTGAACTGAGTCTTCTCTAGGCACACATGCCATTTTGTTGCTTTTGTCATGAAGTGGCTCAAATATTGATATTATACAGTGAAACTTCAATGACTCTAACACAGATGGCTGGTTTACTATGGCTGTTTCGAACTCATTCTAGAGTCCGTAGGAAAATTTTCTAACTCCAGCCATCAATATATTTAGGTAACTTAGGGAGGTTTTTCTTATTTTATCTTGAAAATGTATGTTGTGTGTACTCATTAGAATTGCCTTGTTGAGGCAAGTCTATTGAATACACACATATTTTTTCTATAGAAGATCGAAAAGATAATCCTGAATTGTCTAAATTATGCCTCCTGACCTGGCGCTATGATAAACATTCAATGGCTCAAACTACCCCTATCTCAAACAAATTTTTATTGTCCCAAAGGAGTTTGAGCCATTGAAGTTTGACTGTATTTTATTTATCTACAAATACACATGCTGTGGGTACTCATTAGATGTTTTTCTGGATAAATAAGGAAAAATATTTATCTGAATGCCCTTCTTATCTAGATCTATAAGTAAATGAAATCCTTTGATCCCTACCACAAGAAACCAGTGTTTCCCATCGGCAAACAGAACAGACAAGACCAGCTGTCAATCTACATAGACTAGCTAGGGTCCTTGCTGTTTGCTGTAAAAATTCTGTATAATCCAAATATTTTATTTAATAAAAACAAAGATCTTAGCCGGTGTTAACACTTTGCATGCTGGGTAAAATTTTCATCAGCAGATGACATCTGAAATATTTTTTCTTATTTTTCCTAGAAAATTGGATCTGACACTTCATGCAAATGGTCTCCTCAGGAGACAATTTGCATGAAATGTCAGATCCTATTTTCAAGGAAAAATAAGAAAAAATATCACTAATTTGTTGTCTACCAAATCAGGCCATAGCATGATAAGTGTTAATTGTGGGTTACTTCTGCACAAAAACATATCTTCTGGGTGCTTATTGGTAGCTTACAGAGGCAATTCCAATGAGTAACAAAAATTACCTTCTAAATACTTCCTGAAGCTATGACCCTACCAACACTGTGTGTATGCACAGACCGGTCTGGATCTTAAGGGGAAGCAGTACACTTGCAAGGCAAACTAGACAAAGTGACCAGTTGCTGACATATACCTACAGGTGGCGCCAGTCCATCAACAGGCCTGATTCTCTCTTACATAATACAACAAACCATACCCAATGTTCGTACCATACTTTAAAATCCTTGGTTCAGTAGTTTCTGAGAAATCTTTCATGGAAAAAAAAAATCTACACACAGACAAACAATGTTATGGAAAAGACAAAAACTATATATACATGTACCCCTATAGACTTTGTATGCCGGGTCTGACACAGAAATATTTTACCTCGTGTTAATCTTAAAGCAAAAATTAACTCCTGCTGACAGCAAGTTCTTTTCTTTAAGAGTAACCACACTTTTTGAAAAGATTTAAATACTAGGGGAGCAAATTCCTGTCTGCAAAAGTTGTCTCCCTTTAAAAAATGGGGGCAAAATATCCCGGTGTATCCATTTACCTTAGATTTTATAGTAGGAAAATGTTGCTTGTGCCACAGCTTGCCCGAATATACATACATGTACAACACTAAACAGATTTAATCTGCGTAATTGTCATAACTCACATTAAAGGGACTGGATACATATGGTGCCATTTTTTACAAGGGATACAACTTCAGGGACTTCCTGTTTGCTTTCCTTCAGACCAAGCCCCTACTGAAAAGAGGTCTTCTCTAAATGGGAAGAATTTGCACCCTTTGGGAGCAAATTCTTTCCTTTTAGAGTAGACCCGTTTTCAGAAGAAACAAAACTATTTTTTCTCCTATTTCCCTTGTCACAAAAAAGTTGACTGGGACTAACAAATGAGTGTTTGAAATAACAATGGTCCTTATGGCATACATGGCCAGCCAAACAAAAAATTGTGGCCAGCACAGGCCTAGATCAGCCTGCAGATCCAAGCAGTCTAAAAAATAAAACATACTGTTTTTTTCAGTCATTACTACATATCATCGATATCCCTAATTTACATTATCTCTGGATGATAAGCAAAATTACAGCAGATGATGTAATTTTATTATTTTTCAGCCAGATAATGGTCTATACTAGTCGCTGAAATAATATCATCCACAACAATAGGAAACATGCCTTCAGACGTGTGCCCAGTGAAGATTTATGGGCATTCATACAGTCTAATCAGAATCTTCACTCGGCACATTTTGGATAGCCAACCATGCAAAGTTTCTTCATGCAAACAACAAAGAATTTGGTCAGACTACACATATATGCAGGCTGATTTTTGTCTTTGCTGGGCACACGTCAGAAGGTACAGGTGAGAAAATGTTCCTCTGGACATGTGCACAAGCAAATTCAGACTGATCCATCTTCATTGAGTGCTCTTTGGACAGGCAAAGGTTCAAGATTTCTTCTAACCTACAGCAAAGACTGTGATCAGACTGAGTGATTATATCGGCTGATCTGAAATCTTCACTGGTTGTATATGTCTAATGGTACGTTTTCTCACACTGGGCTCAAATGTCTACCTTGGACTCTATAGGTAAGCATCGTACATCCCATCTGTCTGCAGATGCACAGACAGATCGGTCTATGCTAGTGGCGTACACAATTAGGTTAGTTTCTGTTCAATGGGGCTAGGTTACATCGCTTCAGATAATTCTTTTTTTTTTTTTTTTTTTCAACCAAAAGGGTTGACATTTTTCTTGTTCTGCCATGAAAACATATGTTGTGGTACTCAGAAGCGCCTCGCTGAGGCGCTTCTAAGTACCATAATGTATGTTTTCATGGAGAAATAAGAAGAATATTATCGGAATGGCCCCCTTTATCTGGAGCTATGGGTTAGTGGTCCCTAACGTTTGCCTGAGTGATTATTTTATCCTTGGAACTAATTAATGGCCATTCCATAATTTTAGAACCCCGCCAGCAAAGATGAGTGATTTGGTTGGATAGGGTGTTGACTGGTCCTTTCCAGGAGTAAAGTGGTCCTTGCTTGATGCTATCTGGTCCAATGTATCACTTAACTGCAATGCTTTATCACTGCCACTTGGCATGTCCTGCAAACATAACAAAAAATGTTTGAGTTCTTTGTTTAATGACACATCAACCCTTTCTGAGTCATTTTATGTCATCTTCAAGAGAAAGGGAGAAAAGGGATAGAAAAGATAGTACAGAGAATGAAAGAGAGGAGACTGAGATAAATGTGAATGACAGTGAAGAAACAGATGAAAAAAATGCCTCCACCTGCTGAAAATATTTGCCTCCCTTCTCAAATGTGGGGCTACTCTTAAAGGAAAGAATTTGCTCCCTCTGGGAGCAAATTCTTTTCTTTAAGAGTAGCCCCCTTTGTGGTAGGGTTTGAATACCAGGCAAGCAAATCTGTGATTTAAGGGCTACAATAAAATTCATTACATCACTTTTGAGGTTCTTTACTTGTAGGAGTATAATGCAGTCTTTCTTTTTTTCTATTTGTATGAAAACTACATCACATTACAGTGTAATGTTCTCTTTCTGAACACCTACCTGACATCTTGCTATGAAGTTCAGCAGTTTTAATGACAACTTTCTACTGGAACCGAGTAACTCTTGTAAGCTGAAAATGATAACAGAATTCAAAAGACTTGTTAAGGAGGAATACTTGGTGATAATTCATGGATAATTTTTCTTATATCTCCGTAAAAAACATACGTTGTGGGTACTTATTAGAAGCGCCTCACCGAGGTGCTTATAATGAGTACTAACAAGATACATTTTTAGGAGGAACCAGATAAAATATATCAGAATTATCAAGAAATATTCCTCCTTACTAGATGTTAATAAATTAATCAGATATAGAAATTATATCATAGAATTCAAAATGTTACTTTAATGTTTGTCTATGCAGACTTGGTAGAATTTTAAACTTCTTATCTAGAATTTTTACTCTTACAAGTTCGAACCTGAAGTTCATGTACATGTAAGTTTGTCTAAATTCTGCAATTGTGAATATTCACCACATGTGCTCTTTATTAATAATTCAATAAAATAGTACAACCTACCAGTACTGTATTACCCTAAGTATTCAAAGAGATCATACAAACAATGCAGACCCAGATTAGATGATACATTCTGTGGCATCTAATCAGGGTCTATACTTTATGCGATTAATCAAGCAGTTATTATACATATTAACAGGTCGTAAAATTAACTTGTTAGCATGATAAAGAGTAATAGGTGTATGAATACTAATGGGTAAATATGGTGTTTCTCCATATCAGACAAAGAAATTCGTTCAAGACATGGGTAGTTCGAGTCACTGAGGGTTAATCATGGCACCAGTTCAGGAAGCAAATAGCGATAATTTAAGGAAATCTTTTCGACACAGTGATTGTATGTTGAGTGTACTCATTAGAATTGCCTCAATGAGGTAATTCTAATGAGTACACACAACATACAATTTCATCATAAAATAAGAAAATTTCCTAAATATTTGTTTTTGAGTTATCGGAAGAATTTCGTAGGGACTAAAAACGAGTTCGAATTAGCCATGGTAAACGAGCCATCGGTGTTCGAGCCATTGAGGTTTTACTGTATTTATAAAACAATAATAACTGTATATGGGTTTATAAAATACTATGCCACCAACTATATACTTGTCCCTACAAAATGCAAGGTCAAAACGGGGCATAACTCTCACAAATTTCATATGATTTTTTTTTTTCCAAAAGTTTATCAGGTGATCTAGCCCTCAACCTCAACAAATTCACCCAGTTTCAAGCCCCAGCTAATATAGTTACCAAGACAAAACATGTGAGGAACAGATCAATGCATGGACAATCAACCCAAAAGCAATATGCCCACCAACTTCTTCGAAGTTGAGGGCATAAAAATAATTTCAACTCTTTCTTACCCAACACTACTTTACATTACGAAAACACGCCTATTCAAATATATAGAAAATTTCACCTCCAAAAACTGAAAACTTTCAGATAAAACTTTCTGATATTTTTTAATTTCTGCTCAAAACATAGATTTTGGGTATTCGTTAGAACCGCCTCGGATAAAAATTTCTGATATTTTTCAAATTTCTGCTCAAAAACATAGATTGTGGGTACCATTTGTGGGTACCCGTAAGAACCGCCTTGCCGAGGTGGTTCTAACGGGTACCCACAATCTATGTTTTTGAGCAGAAATAAGAAAAAAAATGTATACCCCTGTAAACCCCAGTTTTACTATATAAAAGTGGGGTTTAAGGGGGTCAAAATTATATAGGCATGTTTTTGTGATGACTACAGAAATGTAAATTTGGATAGAAAACATCACAAATGTTTTATAGTCTGAGCATTAAGAAAAATATTATACTTAGCTCTAGATAAAAGGGGGTTATTTCGTAAATATTTTTCTTATTTCTCAATGAAAACGTATGTTGTGGGCACTCATTAGAAGGGCCTCAGCAAGGCTAATGAGTACCCACAATATATGTTTTCATGGAAAAATAAGAAAAATATCATTACTTTTTGGCTGAAAAAAAAATCTTGTCTAGAGCTATGGATATAATTTCACTTACCTATCTGCATTGCATAATCCATTGGTAACAATCTTTTCACATGTCTGTCTATTTAAACTAGACTCAAAGAGTGGTATACCAAAATAACACTCTAACAAACTCCATTCATCTTCCACCAGTGGTTCATTTTCGTCTCCAGATAAACTCCCTCCATCCTGCTTTAAATCCAGGTTTAACTGGTCTCTGCCACTCCCAGAATAATCCTTATTTTCAAAACTCTCTTTGTCTAAGAGGTCAATTTCTGATGCTAGCACTTCAGCAGAAGTTCGATCTTTCAAACCATTACTGGGTGCATCGAGTAATAGACCACTATCACTAGAATGAACACTGCTGGTTTCCATCACTCGACAATTATAGTTTGTGTTAAGGTCAAGGTCATCTTCCTCGTGTTTCCATATTGTCCTTGACTCTCGACCCGTATTTATCAGTGTGATATAACCACATAAATGTTCAAGGTCAACTTGCTTAGATAATTTTAATATGGCACCATGATTATGATAGTGTCTTTTAGAGAAAGCACCTACAGAAGAAAATAAGGTTAACCCATTTTAGACTGAATAGACTCCCCACTCATATCACTATATATTGGAAGAGTTAAATTTCAATTTTAGGTATGTCAGGCTATATGATTTAGACATTCCTAGAGAAAAATGGCCAAACTATTTGCAAGCAGTGGAGACCCTGATCAGATGCTGCATCCTGTGGTGTATGATCTGGGTCTGCTCTTTTTGCCAGTTACCCTTTAGGGGTCTAATGACTATCCATAATGTATACTGTATTCGACCTAATAACGCACATACCCTTATAAGCACACAGTCAAGCAATTTCATAGTCTTCAAATTACAGTTCATTTACTTTTATCTGTTTATTTAGTAAAGCATATGTTGTTAGTATTCATCTGAATTGCCTCAACATCGAGGCAATTCAAATGAGTATCAACAACATATGCTTTTACAAAGAAAATCAGAAAAAACTATCGTATAAGTATCATTTAATAATCATCTCTTGAAGTAATTTCCTATCTTTCTTTATAGTCCTTATCAGGTGGATATTTTACTACAAGGAGTTTCCAGTAATTTTGAAAATCCTAAGCGCACAGTGTGGTAAGTAGGTCGAATACGGTATGTTTGTGGAGAATTTTTTTCTGGATACTACTTATTTCTAGATCTATGCCAGATATAGGGAATGGCATTCCAACCGTAGACATTATCCCCAGCCTCAGCAAATCAGTCTTGACTCTATTTTCTTAACCCTTGTCATGCTGAATAAATTAAGATGCCATGCCCACTTCTAATTTCCAGCCAATCAGATTACTTGACCCAGGTTTTTGATAGAAATTCACATATTTAATGACAAACAGTGCAGATCCAGATCAGTTGGCTTCTTCAGAAGCCAACTGATCTGGATCTACACTGTTTGCTAAGACAGGGCATGTCCTGTTCAGCAAGAGAAGTGTTAATACAGTGAATCCTCATTACAATGACAGCATTTGTTATCAAAGATGTTGCCATTAAAATGAATCTGCTATTGTAAACAAGAATTCCGCGGAAGGCGTGATCGCACCTGCTGGCGCAAAAGTCATAGGAGCCACAATCAGAATGTGGTTATTAAATAAGTTTATTTCATTCTTAGCAGTGCTTACTTGGAAAACTGGGTTGAAAAAAATGTAGACAAAGTGCCTAGTGGGGCACATATATTCCAGGCCAGTCCCATTCCCTCTAATGGCTATATCTTCAGCACTGACTTTTCGTATCATACAGCCCAACGATAATGGAATGTTGACGTAAAATGTGTAAAAGTCACTGGAGCATGAAATATAGGTCAAGGTCACGGGTCAAGGTACCTGCTAATTCAGTACATCAAGGAGAAGCACAATGCAAGGTATGGTGGTTGTAGGCCTTATAGTTGAGGAGTTATCAAACATCAACGGAAAATGTGTCAAATATAGGTCAAGGTCACTGGGTCAAGGTACCTGCCAAGCCAGTGCAATGAGGTGAAGCACTATGCAAGGTTTAGTGGTTGTAGGTCTTATATTTGAGGAGATACCGAACATCAACATAAAATGTGTCAAAGTCACTGGAGTGCACAATATAGGTCAAGGTCACCAGGTCAAGGTACCTGTCGAGTCAGTACATCGAGAAGAAGTGCTATATAAGGTTTGGTGGTTGAAGGCCTTACAGTTGAGGACATATGGAAGGGTGACGTAAAAGGTGTAAAAGTCAATGAAGCGTGAAATATAGGTCAAGGTCACCCAGTCAAGGTACCTGCAGAGTCCGTACATTGAGGAGAAGCACTATGCAAGGTTTGATGGTTGTAGGCCTTATAGTTGAGGAGATATTGAACGTTGACGTAAAATGTATAAAAGGCACTGGAGCGCAAAATATAGGTCAAAGTCACCGGGTCAAGATACCTGCCAAGTCAGTACATATAGGAGAAGTACTATGCAAGGTTTGGTGACTAGAGGTCTTACACTTGAGGAGATCTGGAACGTTGACGTAAATTATGTCAAAGTCACTGCAGCCAAAATATAGGTCAAGGTCACCAGGTCAAGGTATCTGCTAAGTCAGTACATTGAGGAGAAGCACTTTGCAAGGTTTGATGGTTGTAGGCCTTATAGTTGAGGAGATATCGAACGTCGACGAAAAAATATGTCGAAGTCACTGGAGTGCAAAATATAGGTCAAGGTCACCCGGTCAAGGTACCTGCCAAGTCTGTACATCTAGGAGAAGCACTATGCAAGGTTTGGTAGTTGTACACCTAATAGTTGAGAAGATCTGGAACGTCAAGGTAATTTGTGTCAAAGTCAATGGAGCGCAAAATATAGGTCAAGGTCACTGGGTCAACATATCTGCCAAGTCAGGAGGTCAGGGAGATTTGTCATGCAAGGTATGATGGTTGTTGTAGAATTGTAGTTGATTAGAATACTAACTTTGACGTAAATGTCGAACTTCGACATAACAGAACTGTTAAGAGACAGACGGACGGACGAACGGACAGACGAATGGAAAAGCGGGCACCTATGTCGCAAAGTCAGGAGGTCAGGGAGATATTTCATACAAGGTTTGATGGCTGTTTAGTCTTGTAGTTGATTAGAATACTAACTTTGACATAAATGTCGAACTTCGACATAACAGAACTGTTAAGAGATGGACAGACGGACAGACGAACTGGTTACATCTCTACATTATCAAGATAAAGCTGATAAATTTTTAAATCTGTAGATTTTTTTGATGATTATTCAGGGCCCAGTTGTTCAAAGCATCATTAGCTTAAAAAGCTCATTAGTGGTCAAAATGTTAACTGTTCTAGTAAGTACAATATCTAATTCACAGGTATTTTTGCTGAAAAAATGTAAATAGCTTTTGCAAATGCAAAAGCTACTCACATTTTTTCAGCAAAAATATTAGCATATATGCCATATTATATAATCAAAGTTTTAACGATATGTTAACTAATGACATCGTTAGTTTTGAACAACTGGGCCCAGGCCTTTTATGGAATTCTGGGTCCAGTTGTTCAAAACTAACGATGTCGTTTTTTAACATATTGTTAAAACTTTGATCATTAAATACGGTATATACGCTAATATTTTTGCTGACAACAGGTAGCTACTTACATTTTTTCAGCAAAAATACCTGTGAATTTGGTATTGTACTTACTAGAACAGTTAACATTTTGACCATGAACGAGTTCATTAAGCTAATGATGCATTGAGCAACTGGGCCCTGGTCTTTTATGGAATTCTGAAAAATTGAAAGTGATCTTACCAGTAGTTTTATCAAGTGGGAAAGGTATATGAACTGTTTTACCCTCAGACTGCCATCCATGTGCCTGAAAAGATACCATATGTGTATACTTTACTTCATTAGGAGATCTATCATCAGTGTTTCTTTTTAACATTTCAGAATGAGGAAAGGGCTTTTAAATTTGAAAAAAAGAAATTAAGAATATGGGAAAATTCAAATCAAGAGAAAAGTACCTCAGTAATGTATAATGAAGAAAATGGGAAAATTCAAATCAAGAGAAAAGTACTTCAGTAATGTATAATGAAGAATATGGGAAAATTCAAATCAAGAGAAAAGTACTTCAGTAATGTATAATGAAGAATATGGGAAATTTCAAATCAAGAGAAAAGTACTTCAGTAATGTGTATAATGAAAAAAATGGGAAACATTAGCTCTCAAGACAACTTACTTCTTCTGTCTTTCAGGAAAGCCAAATGGGACTTTCTGTAAGCTTTTGTATCAAGATTTTAGAAGAACTTTAAACAATCTCCAATATACTTGTTAGCATCCATTTTAGTTCCAGTTTACAACTGTGCATTTTTATCCACAAACTGGATGGAAAAGATACCATTTGGCATTAGGAATAGGTCTGATTTTGGTATGAATAAAGGCTGGAAAGGAACACTGATAATCCTTTATCATGGTTCACAAGGCAAGTGGCAATTTTGTTGTCTTTGTTTTTATGTAGCATGCATGTGGCCTCCATCATAATCAGCTTGATGACGCAAATGACCCTCACTGATTGACGTGTCGTTAAACCTGAACTTATCATCATTATAATCAGCTACGGTTACAAATAATACTGTGATAGAACTGTATGAATAAAATGCACAAATCTTTTTTTCTGATCACTTATTCTTCAAACACAGAAGTAAATTCCCTACAATAACTTTTTTTAAACACAACCATATTTACTATAAGTATTGGGACACCATAACTCCTTACCGTAATTATCCTAAAAATTGAATAATTTTTTTTACTACCTGTAGATATGTCTAAAATAATGCTGGATGAGTGGCAAACAGTGTAGATCCTGATCAGACACCGCATTCTGTGGCTTCTGATCTGGGTCTACACTGTTTGCTTCGGCCTATCTGTCCCAATATTTTGGGTTATTATGGTATACTTTCCTTTCAGGATACAAAAAACAAATACCCATATCTGTAGGTATAAACCCTTATACGAGTGTGAGTCAATAAGTAACCAGCCTAACTTATTTCTGGTTGAGCTCCACCTCTTCTTTTTCGATGTAATTGCCCTCTAGTGTGATGCACTTAGTCCAACGGTGTTCAATAGCCATCAGCCCAGAACTGAAAAAGTCAGGGTCCTTTCCATTGACCCACTCCTCAACTGCCATCAGAACTTCTTCATCAGACCGGAAATGAAGTCCACGGATATACTTTTTAAAGTTTGAGAATAGGAAGAAGTCGCAAGGAGCTAGGTCAGGCGAATAGGCAGGATGTGGTATTAATTCATACCTGTTTCGCTCTACAGCATCCATTGCAACTTTGCAAGTGTGGACTCTCGCATTGTACTGTTGCAGCAAAACGCCTTTAGAGAGTTTACCTCGGCGTTTTTCACGGATGGCGGTTCTCAGTTGGTCTAACAAGTTTGCATAGTACACGCCATATAGTACTTCTCTTGGGTAAAAAGTCCAACATAATAACGCCTTTTGTGTCCCAAAATACCGTGGCCATCATCCTGCCAGCAGATGGCTGCGCCTTGAACTTCTTTGGCCTCGGGAACCCAGGCCCTACCCACTGACGACTCTGAGCTTTATTCTCTGGCTCATAATAATGAACCCAAGTCTCATCTACAGTCACCAGACGCAAAAGAAAATCATCTTTTGACCTAAAACAGTTCAACAAGGCACTGCATACTGATGCTCTGGTTGCCATTTGCTCATTGCTAAGGGATTTGGGGACCCAATGGGCTGTTAGCTTGCGCATACCTAAACGATCATGTAAGATTGTTGAAATGCTACCATGTGAAATGTCTAATGCCTGCACTATTTCTTCCACCTGAATTTGCCTATCAGAGTATACCAGATCCCGAACTTTCTTACACATTTCTTCGTCGGTGGCATCCAGTGGGCGTCCAGACCTGGCTTCATCTTCTAAAGACGTTCTACCGCGTTTGAATTCCCCTACCCAGAATTTAACCTGAGCATAAGATGGTGCAGAAGACCCATAAACATCAGCTAACTCTCCATGTATTTCCTTGCCTGTTTTACCTTTTAAATACAAGTACCGAATTACAGCACGGTACTCAACTTTGAAAAGCATGCCTTTGCATCACTAGCCATGTTTGACATTCAATATCTTATTAAAGAATGACTCGATACGTGTGCAATTTTGTACCCATGTATAAAACATATATTGAAACAATGCATGAAAATCTTGACCGTCTCGGTCTATCGGAAATGGGATTGACTCACCCTCGTAATAATGTTACAAATGATCCTCTAACATGTATACAAGGTTTTTCTAAGATTTGATCTGTGACCTACTTTTTAACCTAGACGTTAAACAGACTTGAACAAATTTTAAGACCAGTATAGTAATAGGAGTTGTAGTTTCCCAATATTTATGGTAACTCAGTAAGCACCTTATCCTTGAGCAAAGTAAGCTCAGAAATCCTAAATCTTACCTGCACTAGGATAGCAGAATGTGAGAGAGCATCATTTAAGGTCAGCAGAATGTTTGAAGTTGCTATGATACCAGGGTCATGTCCCCAGGTTGTGATTAATAACCTGTCATAATCCTGTGAAATCAAAACAAGAAGTATACACGTAAATATTGCAAAAATATTGCTAAAAAAGTATTATATATAAATAGTTAAAACTGTCTTTAACCCTTTCATCCCTACAGACCAATACAGATGCCTTTGCAAATAGTGCAGATCCAGATGAGACGGCTCGTAACAAGCCGTCTCATCAGGATCTACACTATTTGCTGGTCTATTATTGATTTTTGACTGAAACCCCTATTTGTAATAATGAATGTGCCCAATTTCAGAGATGGACGAGTCCATTTCATAAACCCTGGGGTGAAAGGGTTAACAGATGGAAAAGTCCTGTAGATTCATAAAAAACTCTTGTAGTGTTTCCAAGTCTTGAGTCAAATTGAGCATTCACAAGATATTTGTTATTATTTTTATACAAAAATGTGTCCTTTGGATGCCAAGTGTCAAACCTACATCAATAAGGAATAGCCAAATAATATTTTTCTTGTTGATCCACAAAGACATGTGTTGCTGGTACTCATTAGAAGCACCTCAGCAATGGTCTATGCTGTTCACTAATATATTGTTTATGCTACCAGTATCATGTAATGGACCAGCATAGACTGATCAGACGGTAAGGATAAGCATGCTGATCTGAGCCTACTTGTCAGATATGCTGTAAGGTTGATTTCTATTTGGGAAGGGCTCATTCTAAATATATGTGTTATTCCCTAGAAATAGGATGTAACATTCTTCAAATGATCTCATTCTTCTCTCTGCTATTTCAAAAACATTGTGAATGAAATGCCAGGCACAATTTTATCTTTTAGCAAGTCTGCAAGAAAATAGGATTGAGGTTGGACATTTCATGCATTTTTTCCTATGGAACAATTTGCATGAAATGTTAAACCCTATTTTCTGGGGAAAAAACATAATAAAATATAATAAGTTTGTGATATGCTGAATGGGCTAAGAGAGTGCTATAAAAAGTTATAAGAAAACTAGACAAAGTGCCCAGTAGGGCACATATACCCCCGACCAGTGCTATCGCCACTTTTTAAAAAGCACAAAGTATGTAGCTTTGACTCTGGAGATGGCAGTTGTATGCTATATGTTATAAAATTGAAAAAATTCAATCACACATAATATGAAGCCCTTGACCTCAAAGGTCAGGCACAGGTGCAGGGATTGAGCTAAATAAAACTTTAGCCCTATAACTATCACCATATACCAGTGAAATCAGTCTTTATAATATAAGCAAAAATGACATTTGTATGAAACGTCTGTGACCTTGACTTAGAAGCCATGCCCCAGCTTGGGGATGGTGCGGAGAAAAACTTCAGACCTATATATACCATCATGCTTAATATTAATGAAACCAACAAAAGGGTCTTCATAATATAGCTATATAAACTTAGATGCAATTTTTGTTTTTTTACTTTTATATGAAATTTCCAAGTCTGTGACCTTGACCTCAAGGTCATACCCCAGGATAAGGATGACGCTGAGTAAAACTCTAGACCTATATCTACCAACATGTGAAATATAAATGAAATTCCTCAAAGGGTCTTGATGGTATAGCTATATAAACATAAACACAAAAATTTTGACTTATTTATGAAAATTCTAAGTCCATGACCTTGACCTCAACGTTATTCCCCGGGATAGGGTTGGTGCTGATAAAAACTTAAGCCCTATATCTACCATCAGGCCAAACATGAATTAAAGCCATCAAATGCTCTTCATAATATAAGGTCTTATAAACTTTAACGTAAAAACTTTGACCCTAAGACAAAAATAAAGTATGAACGAATAATGCTTCAACGGATAGATGGACAGACAAAAAGATTGCTTGCTGATAGCTTTATCCGCTCAACCTTTCAATTAGGGGATAATAAAATTTAACAAAAGGTCCTGATGATATGGCTATATAAACTTAAAAGCAAAAACTTTTACTTTTAAATGAAACTTCTAAGTTCGTGACCTTGACCTCTGTCACACCTGGGGTGGGGATCATGCGGAGTAAATCTCTAGGCCGATATATAGCAAGATGTCAAATATAAATGAAATTCCACAAGGATCTTGATGATACAGCTATATAAACTTAAACACAAAATTTTTTACATTTTTATGAAAATTGGAAGTCCGTGACCTTGACCCAAAGGTCTCCCCCGGGGTGGGGATGGTGCCAATAAAAGCTTTAGAGCTATATCTACCATCATGCCAAACATGAATGAAATCCATCAAAGGGTCTTCAAAATATGAGGTCTTATAAACTTTAACGTAAAAACTTTGACCCTAAGACAAAAATGAAGTATGAACGAATAATGCTTCAACGGATGGATGGACAGACCAACAGATTCCTTGCTGATTGCTATATCCGCTGGACCTTTCAATTAGGGAATACTGAAATTTAACAAAAGGTCTTGATGATATGGCTATATAAACTTAAACGCAAAATTTTTTTACTTTTATATGAAAATTCTAAGTTCGTGACTTTGACCTCGGTCACACCCTGAAAGGGGATCATGCAGAGTAAGACTCTAGGCCGATATCTAGCAACATGTCAAATATAAATGAAATTCCTAAAGGGTCTTGATGATATAGCTATATAAACTTAAACACAAAAAACTTTGACTTTTTTATGAAAATTCTAAGTCCGTGACCTTGACCCCAAGGTCATCCCCGGGGTGGGGATGGTGCTGATAAAAACTTTAGACCTATATCTACCATCATGCCAAATATGAATGAAATTCATCAAAAGGTCTTCAAAATATGAGGTCTTATAAACTTTAATAGAAAAACTTTGACCCTGACTTTTTTATGAAAATTCGAAGTCCGTAACCTTGACCCCAAGGTCACCCCCGGGGTGGGGATGGTGCTGGTAAAAACTTTAGACCTACATCTACAATCATGCCAAATATGAATGAAATCCATCAAAGGGTCTTCAGAATATATGAGGTCTTATAAACTTTAACACAAAAACTTTGACCCTGACTTTTTTATGAAAATTCTAAGTCCGTGACCTTGACCCCAAGGTCACCCCCGGGGTGGGGATGGTGCTGATAAAAACTTTAGACCTATATCTACCATCATGTCAAATATGAATGAAATCCATCGAAGGGTCCTCAAAATATGAGGTCTTATAAACTTTAATGCAAAAACTTTGACCCTGTGACGGAAAGACGAACGAACGCACGAACGACCTAACGATGTACGAACGGATGTACGTACGAACGGATGAACGGAAAAGCGAAAACTACATACCCCCACATACTTCGTATGTCGGGGTTATAATAATGTAAATTTGTGGTCTGTTTATTTCACCCACAGCCGGCTGAAGTATATTTACTTGAAGCATTTTAAAAACACTTACCAAGAGCACTTTTGGTAGTTTGCGGAGTTTTGTCCCTTTAACTAAGAGTAAGGAAGGAGGACCAGAGCCGGTGAGATAGTAGGTGTATAATTTGAACCACACAGAATTAACCTGAAATGGAGACATTATACTGAAGTAAAACTTTTTCAAATCTGCTTAAAATATTTGGATATAGTTGACTCTGAAAACAATGTAGACCCTGATCAGATGCTCCTGAAGACTGTTACTGATCAGAATCTGTAATGTCTACCATTCAAGCAACTTTTTAGACATATCAGAAGGTAACAAAATTTTAGAGAAACTGCTATAAGGAAATTAGTGGAATAAATACATTTTCAGGGGAGACAACTGTCAAAATTGCTTTTGTTTCCCGTCTAAAAAGAAGTTTGCTCTAAAATGAAAAAAAAAAAAAAAAAAAAAAAAAAAAAATGCTCCCCTTGCAAGCAAAACATTCATTTTCAAGTATATCCCTTTGCAGAAAGTGCTCGGTATACAGAAAAGTAATCACGAAATCACAAAAGTTGTCTCCCTTGTAAAACTGGCAGAAAAACTACCATGTGAATCAAGTTGCTTTAAACTGACTGTGCAAGTAGGGTAAAAAGTGTCAGTAAACCTGAATTATGCTAAATTCAAACATAAGCAGACTACATTTTTAGGGGAATGGATACACCTTTTTTTTAAGGGGGGGGGGGGGGGGGGGGGGATAGATAGGCAACTCTGTCAAGATTTTTCTGCTGTCTCCCTTCCGAAAAGGTGTCTACTCAAAAAGGAAAGAATTTGCTCCCAAGGGAGCAAATTCTTTCCTTTTAGAGTAGACACTTCCTTTTCATAAGAGCATTCGTGTGTACAGAAACAAACAGGAAGTCACTTAAGTTGTCTCCCTTGTAAAAAAAATGGCAGAAAATCTACCATGTGTATCCGGTCCCCTTAAAAATACTTTTAATTTTTGCTACAGTTAAGTCCTATGTATAGGCAGGGGAGGGGGATGAGACAAATATTGTGCATTATTAGAAGAGTGGAAGTAAAACACTTTACAATTAATGAAATGATACAGGTTTTGGACTAACAACCATTTAGATGGCTGTGGCTGGCATGTCCAGTTCATTAGTGCTTGCCAATAACTAGTGGTACAGAACACAATCATCTATTTTTGTTGCAAAGTGCCAAAGAACGTTTACTGTTAAGTTTCAAGACCGTAGGGTTTGTGGACGCAGAAATTCATATCCTTTGGAAAACCAAACATTTCAGCAAAAATCCATATATATGTTTGTGGAAGGTGTCCTTGGTTAGTGTGGTGCATACACTGATAGTTTGAAATATCTTGTGCCTTTGGTAGCCAACATATGAGTCTGACCCCAAAAACTTTATCAAGAATAGACCACATTTCGTGGTAGATCACCAGGTCCTGGAGTGGTGGGGTCTGTCAGATCTTGAGAACCTGACCTTGCAGCGATTTTCACAAAAATAGGTCATGGCGGGGGAGGGGGGGTAGCTCACAGTCACTTAATTTCATGGCAGTTGAACTAACTTTCTGCGCCTGTATTTTAGTAAAGGCAAATGATACACTTTCAAGGGAGGCAACTTTGTCAAAATTGTTTTGTCTCCCTTCTGAAAAAGGGTCTACTCTCAAAAGAAATAATTTGCTCCCAAAACTTGCTCCCTTTGGGGGCAAATACTTTCCTTTTAGAATAAGCACTTATTCAGAAGGGGCTTAGTGTGCAGGAAAGCAAACACAGTCACAAAAGTTGTCTCCCTTGTAAAAAAGGGCAGAAAATCTACCAAGTGTATACAGTTGCTAAAACAAACTGACTCATATAGTATCTGGGAATAGTAGAACCTATGTACAGTAATATACTAATTATGAATGTTAACTCTTGTCAGGCTGATGTGTGTCAGCCAATCAGATTACTTTATCTAAATTGTTGATATAAATTCACAAAATGAATGACAAACAGTGCAGTTCCAGATCAGTTGGCTTCCCCAGAAGCCAACTGATCTGGATCTACACTGTTTGCAAAGGCAGGGCATATCCAGGTTTAGGAGGACAAGAGTTTATGAAGTTGCAGGTACTATCAGACTGGAATATATAAATAAAAACCTACCTCTGGTATAGCGGGACCTATATGCTGAGGTGTGCAACTGCTTACGGACTGGATTTCATAACTTAATGGAGCCATAGAAACTAATAAACTGAAAAATAGATAGAAACAATATGAGTCTCTATCTAACCAGTAGTTATTCATGTACTAAATTTCAACAACTTCATGTGTGGACATTAAGAAATACATGTACGAGCAAAAACAATGAATATAAATGCTAAAACTTTAGCCTATTTATGTCGAGTGGACTTTTCTACTGGTTCTTTGGATTGGTCTATTTCCAAAAGCATTGTACCTGGTTAGCTTATTATTACTATGTTTTATAGAAATTCCTGTAGTTAATGCAAACAGTGTAGACCCTGATCTGATGCTGCATTCTGCCAATTACGCTTTTGTATGTGTGTTGTGTGTGTGTGTGTGTGGGGGGGGGGGGGGGGGGGGTTGGGGGGTGATATAATCGAATGAATGGATGGATACACAGCTCCAGATTTGAGGGTGTGGGGTAAATATTTTTCATATGTCTTTAAGAAAACATGTTGTGGGTTCTTGTTAGAAGTGCCTTGCCATGGTGCTTCTAATGAGTAACAACAACATATGTTTTTGTAGAGAAATAAGAAAAATATCAATACCTTTTGTTTAAATAAAGTGCCCTACCTAGATAGAGAATGGTTAATATAACATGAAAAAGAACATGTCCTCCTTCTCTTCATTTCAAGGACATAAAAACAACATGTAAAAGGTTTTAATTTTACATTTTTTTTTCTCCCATCATGATGAAAACATGCCTATATAATTCTGACCCCCTTATATCGCACTTTTATATAATAAAACTGGGGTTTACAGGGGTATTTATTATTTTTCTTATTTCTGCTCAAAAACATTGATTGTGGGTACTCATTAGAACTGCCTTGACAAGGCAGTTCTAATGAGTACCCACAATCTCTGTTTTTGAGCAGAAATATGAAAAATACCTGAATATTTTATTGGAAAATTTTCATCTTTTGGTGAAACAATTTTTCAGTATATTTGAATAGGCATGTTTTCTTAATGAGTGTCTGAATTTATTAAAACAATATCAATTTTATATACAGTGTAACCACTGTGTAACAGCAACCCTTGGGAAGATACAAAGTACCTATTGTATGGAGATGGTTGTTGTGGACAAGACAAATATACAGTCCAACCTCAATAACTCAAACACTGATGGCTTGTTTACCATGGCTAATTTGAACTCCTTTTTTGAGTCAGTACCAAATTCTTCTAATATCTCAAGAAAACAAATATTTAGGGAAATTTTATTATTTTATCAAGAAATTGTATGTTGTGTATACTCATTAGAACTGTCTCATCTAGGGAACTCTGAGTACACTCAACATACCATTATTATGTTTGTTTGTGTTGAGGTTTTACGGCCCAGTCAACAACCAATGGGGTCATGTCGAGCGTGGTCAGTTTACCTAACCACACGTTTACTGGGCAGGCTTAGTCCTCTAAGCTGTTAACCAGTATTGTGCACATTATTATTGTGTAGAAGTTTAAAAAAGGTTTCTCTATACAGGTATTCTTGCCATTTGCTTCCTGACCTGGCGTTATGATTAACCCTCAGTGGCTCGAAGTACCCATATCTCGAACAAATTTCCATGGTCCCAAAGATGTCTGAGCCATTGAAGTTCCACTGTAGCTAAAACCTCCCTTTGGGAAATCAAAAAAGTGACTGTTATAGGGAGGTGGTTGTTGGTTGGAGGTGACCATTTAAGGCGGTTCTGTTGTAATTGCTTATCTACTAGAATTTCAATTTTCAGTAGATTCATGTTAAAATCACAAAAAAAGGTATTTTTGTAAATGAGGCAAATATGTACTCCAAATTTTCCAGTGAATATTTCCCTATTATGTACAGTACTTCGCAGAAATCAACTACTCACCTGTAGTTTTTATTAAGCACTCGAGATCTTGTGGAAGGTTCCAGGCTGAGTAAACTTTCACAGCGTATCAAGTCTACTGCTGACCCACTTTCCATATCGGAGCACAAGTTCTTGTTGTAACGGAGAAACCGCACAGTGTCCCTAAGCATAAGAGCATGCACAAAGTACCTTCTAGCCTCACCCTCTGCCTCAAAACCAACCTAGAATTATAGAATTTCTTATATTAATCCTGGCCATGCTGAATAAATTAAGATGCCACACCTACTTCTAATTTTTAGCCAATCAGATTACTAAATCCAGATTACTGATACAGTTATCCCTTGTTACAACGACAGCATTTGTTCCCAAAGACATTGCCATTAAAATGAATTTGCTGTTGTACTGAATACTTAATGAGCAGACTGATATGTAAGAAAGGTCTTGTCTTGTTCTTGTTTCCTCATAGAACCTATGTTTTGGATATTTGTTAGAATTGCCTCAGTGAGGCAATTCTAACAAATATTCAAAACATATGTTTCTTTAAAGTATTAAAATGCAATATTCTTGCATAATTTGTGACCAACTGTTATCTCTTAAGCAAAGGTTTCGTGACAGTCGAATTGTCATTATAACAAATTTCATCATTGTATTGAGTGTCGGTATAAAGAGGGTTGTCTGTATAGATTCACATACTTAATGGCAAACAGTGCAGATCCAGATCAGTTTGCTTCTTCAGAAGCCAACTGATCTGGATCTACAGTTTGCCAAGGCAGGGTATATCCGGGTTCAGCAGGACTAGGGTTAAGGCACATGAATACACATATAGCTACAGATTAGAGGGGTATCCACAAAATATTTTTCTTATTTCTCCACGAAAACATATGTTGTGGTTACTCATTAGAAGCGCCTCGGCAAGGCACTTCTAATGAGTACCCACAACATATGTTTTCGTGGAGAAATAAGAAAGATATCAGCATTTTTCGGCTGAAAAAAGTGCCTTATCTGTTCCTATGTACACAGAGGAGGCAACTGTCAAAATTCTTTTGCCTCCTTTCAGAAAGAATACACTTGAAAGATTGTACTGCCATTTGCAAAGGGAATATTTGATACACTTTTTTTTTCAAAGCTACTGGCTACGCTTAAAGGAAAGAATTTCTTTAAAGATAGCCCCCATTTGTATTTTGTCATAAGTATTACAACTATCACAAAGGTCCACAGTTATAAACCTGAAAACTTGTTTTGTTTGTGTTGAGGTCTTACGGCCCAGTCAACCCAATGGGGTCATGTCGAGCCCGGTCAGTTTACCTAACCACACGTTTACTGGGCAGGCTTAGTCCTCTAAGCAGTTAACCAGTATTGTGCACATTCTTTTGCCAGAAACTGACAACTGCCCTTCTTGAATCAGCGAAAGGGAGAGAATGACCGTAGAAAATATTTCATGATCAATCTCCACGAAAGAATGTTACCAACCTCGGCGGGGGTTGGACCCGCGACCTCCTGGTCTCCAGTCGGATGGCGCATCCAACTGAGCCACCAAGGCCGGCTCCTGAAAACTTGAAGTCTGTGACTTGACCTCGGGGTCACTGCAGGATGTGAGGCATGCAGTTAACAAATCTAGGACCAGTATCTAACAGCAGTCCCAGTAACTACACCATACATCCATCTAGAGACAAAGAACACACATAGCTTTAATACTTAAATGTAAAACTTTAAAACAAAAAATGGCAGCCATCTTTTTCAATGGTGTGGAACCATTCAAACAAATTGTCAACACCCTTTCGACAGAAGGCTCCATGTGAAATCTGATGAAAATTGCTCTAGCCGTTTCAGAGAAAAAGCAATTTAAAATTTCCCCCAATAACCTCCAGGGTACAAAAAGTTTTACTACTTTATCATACACTGTAAGTTTCAGCCATTAGTCTTTAATTTTCAGTAAAACCTCGATGATTCAAACACCTTTGGGACCATGGAAATTTATTCGAGACATGGGTAGTTCAAGCCGCTAAGGGTAAATCAAGATGCCAGGTCAGGAAGCAAATAGCGATTATTTAGGGATTCTTTTTTTTTTTCGATTTTATACATAATCATTGTATGGTGAGTGTACTCATTAGAACTGCCTTGATGAGGTGATTCTAATGAGTACATGTACACACAACATACAATTTCATGACCATGCTGTAAAAAGGTCAAAGACCAACCTACAATCATCATTTGAACAAATTTAGTAGACCTTGAGTCCCTGATACCATGTACCAAGATTCAGCCTAAAAGCTTTCTTGGTTCTGGAGAAGAAAATTTGTGTGTGTTTTTACCATATATGGGCATGGTGGCCATCTTAATTAATGAACCATAACCATTTGAACAAGTTTTCGTTTCCCCATTGACAGAAATCTCCATGTAAAGTCTGAAGAAAATTGGCCAAGGGGTTTCAGAGGAGAAGTCATTCAAAGGTGTTAACAGACCATGAACAGATGGACAGACAACGGATGATAGATGGCATGTGATCACAACAGCTCATCCTGAGCCTTCGACTCTGACAGGTGAGCTAAAAACAACAACACAAAACATCAACAGAAAATTAAATACAATTAGTTCTCTTGTAATGATGAAAGTGTTTTAAGATATAAGCAATTAAGAAGCTGATATTGTATTTGCTCTAATTAGTATCTTAGAAGTATAAAAACTCCTCCAAAAAAGTTAATCAATTCAAAAAGTTAAAAAAATGTTTTACATAATATATATTGTATAAATTAGTATACTCCTGTTATCTCTGTACGGGCAAAAATACCTAGACATGTATATTGCAACAAAGCTCCAGATAAGGTTCTTTCTTTAACCAAACAGTTCTGGGCCCAGTTGTTCAAAGCTAACGACGTCGTTAGTTAACGATTCATTAAAATTTACATCGAGTGAAACGCAAATATGCTGAAATTTTTGCTGAAAAAATGTGACTAGCTTTTGCAGTGCAAAAGCTACTCACATTTTTTCAGCAAAAAATATCAGAATATTGTATATTGAATCCGCTAAAACAGTTAACGAAATGACCCTTAACGAGCTCGTTAAGCTAACGACGCTTTGAACGACTGGGCCCTGATATTTTTCTAATTTCTCCACAAAAACATATTATTATGCTCATGCACAGGATGATCTGAATCTTGGCATTTACTCATGTTCGAAGACAATTTTCTGCTTGACGCTTTGCAGTTGGAGCTATATTACAACATCACTATGGATGAGACATTACGAAAACAGGCCTATTCAAATATATTGAAAATTTTACAACCAAAAAAAAGGAAAATTTTCAGATAAAAATTTCTGATATTTTTCATATTTTATCTCAAAACATAGATTGTGAGTACTCGTTAGAACTGCCTCGGCGAGGCAGTTCTAACGTGTACTCACAATCTATGTTTTTTAGCAAAATAATAAAAATAACATATACCCCTGTAAACCCCAGTTTTACTATATAAAAGTGGGGTTCAAGGGGGTCAAAATCATATAGGTGTGTTTTCGTGATGATTTAAACATTATGGAAACAGTATGCCATCGTATGTTCAGTTATATAAGAGGGGACAATTAAAGAAGACTGTAGTGAGGTGACTAGTTTTGTTGTTCAGGGTTCAAATTTAACTTTTTTGACAGCTTGCTAAAATTAGCAAGTAGCATTATTTTTTACTTGCTAAACCTTTCAGCCACTTGCTTTTTTACACTTATAAATACTGTTAAATGTGGTCTTAAACCTTAGCACTCTGGGTAAAAATTTCAGCAGACATTTTAAAATACTTGTCTTATTTTTCCCATAAAACAGGTTTTGACATTACATGCAAATTGTCTCTTATGGAGACAATTTGCATGTAATGTCAAAACCTGTTTTCTGGGAAAAATAAAAAAAAAATATCATCATTGCTTTTGGAAAAGAAATTGCAAAACTTCAGCAACAATGCCTCAGGTTCCACAATTAAACAGAATCTTTCCAACTTGCTAGAATTAGCAAGTGATGGAAATTGCAGCTTGCTTTTTGAGGAAATTAACTAGCATTTAGCAAGTTAGCAAGTGCTAAAATTGATCCCTGGTTGTTACTTTTTTGTGGGGCCCAGGGACAAACAAAGGAGACTTTACTATGTACATTGTATTTTTTACTGAAAATCAGCTCTTCTAGCAGGGCTCTGCTGGGAAAAAATGGTCCCCGCTACACCCAGCTGGTTGATGACAATTTTATGCTCTCTTTCAAAAGTATCTCAGTTATACTGACATGCTGTAACTATGACATTGAAAGACCTTGTACAATGAAGGACTATACAGTCAGGAGCTAAATTTCACCTGCAGCAGATTCTGAACACACAACTTCATGATCTGAAGTCAGGAGCACTAACTGTTCAGCTTCAAGGATTGGGGCCTGAGGTTACAAATGATTTATGCATTACATGGCCCATTTCAGATCCTTAACTCATTTAAGCCTAGAGTCCCATAAAAGGGACACTGGCAAATAGTGTAGACCCAGATCAGGTTCTGATCAGGGTCTACACTGTTTGCATTAAGGTCAGAAATTTCTACAAAACATGATAATAATATAAAACAACCATACACCCCTTATATAGAAATGGACCTGTCCAAAGAGTTAAGGTAGAAGAGTCAATCTGGCATAAATGGATTAAACTTTAATGGATTATGAAAGCAATGCAACTTACATCATTATTACAGCTCAAGATAAGAGGGGTGTCAGGATTACTAGTTTTATTTCTCCACAAAAACATATGTTGTGTGTACTCATTAGTACCTCGGTGAGGCACTTCTAATAATTACTTACAATATATGAGCTGATGAAGAATTGAGAAAAATATCTGTGTTTTTCTGAAGAAAAAAGCACCTTATCTAAGCTATTATTATCTGTCAGTATTCAAATAAGAGTTAACTAACCCTCCTATTTTGCCAGTAAATGTGGTAACTGTCCTAAAACTTTATTCCATTCTTTTTTCCCCTTTTTATGCATTTAGTTTACAAAATACTTGGAGGCATGGCAAACAGTGTAGACTGATTAGGAGCAGTCACTGTCTGACTAGAGTCAGCACTGACTGCATATGCCATTTTGCTAGAAAAGTTGGAATATGAAATTTCAGGACAACTACTGTAGGACTGCATTAGGGTATTCCAGGAATTCTAACACAATGGTGGAATAATGGAAGATACATGTTTTCAAGATCTACCAATCACCTATTTGAAAAACTTAGAGTTATTGTAGTATGTATTTGAATATTACTTTCTCTCAAAGCCCACTACCAACAGAACAATGGCTTACAGTGTCTTCCATGCCACAGGCAAACCGATGCTGACATCTTTAGAATAACATTTAGTTTATTTGGTTATTTCCGAACTGCGTTTGATATATGTCATTATTTCTATCTCCCTTAATTATCTGTCAAGCCATGCCATACAAAACAGGGCCTTTAAATGGTACTGACACACCATCAAGGGTAATAACCCTGTCATGGAAATATTTATTTCCATTTTCATTGGGGCTACCCTTCAAGGAATGGATTTGCTCCCAGAGGGAGCTAATTCATTCCTTTGAGAGCAGCCCCCATTTTTGAATGGATTTAAATACTATGGAAGCAAATTCTTCCCTGTAAAAGCTGTGTACCTTTGAAAAATGGTGGCCAAATTTGCAAGTATATCCATTCACTTGAATATATATGTGAACAATAAAAATTCAGATCAACTTCACCATTCACAGAGGATGAGCTGAAACTTTGCTGTTTAATTAAAGGCTCCATATTACTCAAAAATAGACATTTTTTTTCTTATCCAAGAAAGGTTTAATAAATTGATATATGGTATTAATACGATCATACAATGTGGCATCTGACAGCCAATAAAATTTCAGTTAGTCTCTTGTTCTTGAACTGGATCTAAAATGAAATGGTTTTTATCATTTCTCTCAATTAATTCAGAGATACAATAAAAAATCATTTTATTTCAAGAAAGAGAAACTAACTGAAATTTTACAGGCTGTCAGATGCCACATTTTATAATTGTATTAATACCATATATCAATTTATTAAACCTTTCTTGGATAATAAAATGTCTATTTTTGAGGAATATGGAGCCTTTAAGGGGACTAGATACACTTGGAAGACTTCCCTAATTTCTGACATTAGCGACAAGGGAGGAAACTTTTATGACTTCCTGTTTGCTTTCTTGCACATCAAGCCCCTTCTGAAAAGAGGTCTACTCTAAAGGGAAAGAATTTGCTACTAATTCTTTTCTTTAATAGTAGACCCCTTTTCAGAGGGGACAAAATCAATTTTGAGAGAGTTGTCTCCCCCTTTTCAGAGTGGGACAAAATCAATTTTGACAGAGTTGTGTCCCCTGAAAGAGTATCTATTCACCTATAAAAAATTAAAGAATAGCATAGTAACCTTTGCCAAAGAGCAAATGCCTGGTAAGACTGCATATATGTGCATAGCAGGCTTATCTGGACATTTACTTTGTGCACAAATATTAAACTCCCAGCCTCGGTGGCTCAGTTGGATGCGCGTCCGACTGGTGATCAGGAGGTTGCGGGATCGATCCTCGCCAGGCCGACTACATTCTTTCATGGAGACTGATCAAAAAATATTTTCTACAGTTATTCTCTCCCTTCCCCTGAAGGGCAGTTTGTCAGTTTCTGGCGAAAGAATGTGCACAATACTGGATAACGACTTACAGGACTACGCCTGCCTAGTAAAAGTATGGTTAGGTAAACCAACATGACCCCAATGGGTTGACTGGGCCGTAAAACCTCAACACAAACAAGTATTAATCCCCATTTCTGGTAAAATTTGTTAGTTTATTGCAAAAGGAACACTTACATATAAAAACGGATTTTTCTCCTGCAAATGCACCAGTTGTTTACAATATGAACATAGGTCAAGCAAAATATGATCAGGAAGGTGAAGGTTCAAACTGCCATGGGATGGTATAACATTTTTAAAACTGTGACATCCTCAGTTCTAAAACTGGCTGGCATTGTTTACATCAAGCATTAACACTTTGCATGCTTGGTAAAAATTTCAGCAGATATTTTGAAATATTTTTCCTAGGAGACAATTTGCATAAAGTGTCAGATCCTATTTTCTAGGAAAAATATCATTAGTTTATCATCTGCTGAATTTGCCCATAGCATGGTAAGTGTTATAGCCACAAGTCAGAAAAAATATTGATATTTCAAGTTTCATAATAACCCCAGACCTTTGTGAAATACAAAATATTAAGATTCTGCTGAATTATTTAGTACACAGTATGTCAAGCCTGTGTATGAAATATTTATATGTTTAGACGTCCAAACATATTTCTGTTTCAACTTTATGCCAATATCTTACTGAATAAAGAGAAACTGTAATCTCAGGCATGTACAGGTTGCAATGTTCTTTAATGAATATGCATTATCTCGAGTTTTTAACCGCAACATATTTGTTGCAATGTTTTCTACTGCCCATGGCTCCAAATAAGATGGATATACTATTAAGTTTTTCTTATTTCTCTAGGAAAACATATGTTGTGGGTACTAATTAGAAGCACCTCACTGAGGCACTTCTAATGAGTACCCACGACATATGTTTTTGTTGTGAATGGAAAAAAAAATATCTGAATAGTCGTCCTCTTATCTGCAGATAAGAATTTTCTTAAAAACACTTCACATAGGTTTTAACCACAAATCATTTTTTCCAGTGTGTTTTATACATGTGTTTGAAACAGGATTTTTCTGGTTTACATAAACAGTTTATTAAAGTAAAATTACACAATAAAGAAAATGGGGCAAATTCATCATATTAAATGTTTGTGTGCAAATATTACATACAAACTATTGTGAAGTTTTATTTACCACTCATCTCATTCATGCTGTGAGAATATAGGGTTATTGCACTGATATTGGTGAATATTGTCCCAAGTTGGGATATCAAAGGACGCGAGCTTGCGAGCGTCCGTAGATATCCCATCGAGGGACAATATTCGCCAATATCAGTGTAATAACCCTTTTATTAAATAGTTATAAATATTTATTTCATTTCCCGGTGTTTCTAACCTTTAGAACGCTGTTTTAATAACAAAAATGTGAATTCTACCAATGTGCGTGACAAGATCTGGTGCGACATCATTGCATTACAACATCATCAAAAGCAACGTTATGTAATATGAAAAGGAATCTGAGTAAGTGTGCAGTATAGAGTAAGTGTGCCGATATCATGTGATATCGGAATACTAGCTCCTTAGCTTTTATTGCACATTTTAAGCATTTAATATTTATAGCTATATAATAATACAAACTACCGTATTTACCCTAAATATTCAGAAACCTAAACTCTTTCTTTCTATAAACAGATGACTGTTTACTGACCATTACGTCATACCCAGAATACTGAAATTTCAATGTTGAACATGAGAATTCCCTGCAACAACATGGTCAGTGAATATTCATCTTATTATACCAATACTGCAGTTGATTGTATTCCACTATTACCCATAGCACGGTTCATACCTTCAGGATTGACTGAAATTCTGACATTTCCCTGAGGTAAATTCAAATTTCCCTGACAACATTGGAGCCAGAAATTTTATGAATTTAGCAAAAAAAAAAAAAAAAAAAAAAAAAAAAAAAAAATACATCAGGACCAAACATCCTAGCTTCATCAGGCCAAAATTTAAAATTCCCTGATATTTCTCTGACATTTTTGCAGAATTTCATTTTTCCCTGACACATCACAGAATTCCCTAACCTTGAAAAAAATTAAATTTCCCTGACATCTCACTGACATGTATGAACCCTGCATAGGAAGCCAGTTTTGCAGTTTTGCACCACTATGGAAAAATTTGGTCTTAGTAGTGGGATCTTTAATTTTGCCAGGAGAGTCTCTCCCTACACAGGGTGTTTGGGGCCTCCAGTTAACATCCTGGGCCCAGTTGTTCAAAGCTAACAATGTTGTTAGTTAACGATTCGTTAAAATTTACATCCAGTGATACGCAAATATTCTGAAATTTTTTGCTGAAAAAATGTGAGTAGCTTTTGCAGTACAAAAGCTACTCACATTTTTTCAGCAAAAAATATCAGAATATTGTATATGGAATCCGCTAAAACAGTTAACGAAATGACCCTTAATGAGCTCATTAAGCTAACGACGCTTTGAACAACTGGGCCCTGATCATAAGGATGATGCACTGTATTAACATCATCCTTCACATATACCCTAAAGGCACATTTACTCATGATGTGGTTTATACACAGTTGACTCTCATTATCTAAAACTCCAAGGGACCAGAATTTTTGGTTTGAGACAATAATAGTTTGAGATAACAGGAGCTGAACCAATTAACTGAACCAAAACTGCCCTTTGTCTAGTTCCAGCAGCAGTCTAAGTTATCAATGTCTGAGTTAAGGAGAGGCAACTGCACATGAATATCTGCAAGTCATTTTCATTGTACAGTAAAACCTGTGTAAGAGAGCCACCTTTGAAATAGTGGTTGATGTGGAAAAAGTCTGTCTTATAAAGGTACATGTCATGTAATTTTGCTAGCAAAATTACATGACATGTACCTTTATAAGACAACCACCTTTCCACATCAACCACTAAGGTCAATTTCAAAGTTGGCTGTCTTACACAGGTTTTACTCTATAGGCATTAAAAGACCCTGGTTAGCTGTGCAGATGCAAACTGGCCTACATCTAGGGTATATGGAGAAAAAGCTGGGTTTCCCATCACTGGGTGTCATCTTACTTTTTCCAGTTCTGAGAGAAAACTGTCCAGTGATTCATCACTTAGCTTGCCAACCTCAAACATGGTGACAGCATGGCTCTTGAGGCCCTACAACACAAAACAATACACAAGTTCCAACATGAGAAAATGTGCCTTCTGCCTCTAACGAACACTCAAATCAGTCTGTGCAACTGCTCAATCTGGGCCCAGTTGTTCAAAGCGTCGTTAGCTTAACGAGCTCGTTAAGGGTCATTTCGTTAACTATTTTAGCAGATTCAATATACAATATTCTGATATTTTTAATCTTTGTTGTCCACAAGAAGAAACTGCATCCTTGGATATCCAAAATGAGCCTTATGAGAATTTTGATAAGACTGTGCAAATGTGCAGGCTGATCTGAATCTTCACCAAGTGTGCATGTCCATATGTTTTCTGATGTTGCGGCTCAAATGTGGTTATAAGTGTGTTTCTGAGGTGTCATATGAAAAGCCATTGCGGGGCATACCATATTTACCGTATGTACTCCGACAGACAGGCCTGAGCAAACAGTGTAAACCCAGATGAGATGCCGCAGAATGCGGCATCTCATCAAGGTCTACACTGTTTGCAACTCATCCAGCAATTTTTAGACACATGGGGACATGGGGAAGTAAATTGTATTTGTTAAAATTTTAGAACAAGTATGGTAAGGAGTTGAGGTGTCCGAATACTTAGGGTAAATACGGTAACTAAGAGGGAGAATATTAAAAGGCAATCAAAATTTTACTATATTAACTATTAAAGCACCAATCATAACCACAGCAGATATTTTTATATATTTCACTCAGAGAAAACAAGTCTTGACATTTCATGTGAATCCTCTGCCAAGCAGATAATTCACTTGAAATGTCAATACTTATTTTCTCTGAAGAAGAAAAAAAAATTAGAAAGTCATCTACTACAAATTTAGCTTGGGGGTTTAAAGGTTAATGATAATATTGATTGACATCACTTTAACAAGTTTATATGTAAAGTAACAGAAAATGCTAGTTCACTGGTCCCCGGGCTTGGTCTAATTTCCATACTATAGTATTAACCCTACTGTCCTTTTAACATCACGTTTTTTTGTTTTTTTTTTGGTGTTTTATTTTAACTGAAAATATTGTTGTTCTGACTGACCATATCTTATGAGCAACTATTTGTCTTATTTTTTATTTATTGATATTTCACAATACTGTGAAAATTTCAGAAAATTTGAACAAACAGAACTTGTTGAAAACCTGCCACCTATTTATCTACCCTACCGATTTCTGCATAATTTGCAGCCATTTTTACTATAGGAAAAAATAAAAATACTTTGATTTTTCAGAAACCAATAAACAGAATAAAACTGTTTGTGCATTGGTAGTTATGAAAAATAGTTTTGCATGCTAAAGGTTTGCAAATTTACTTCTTCTGTGTAAATGCCAAGCAAAAAACGACTTTCTGAAAGAGATTAAAAGGAGAATAAGTATTGGACATCTTATCTACTTACATACTTGTCCTTAAATTTGGAACAGCCCATTCTACTACCTGTTGATGTGCTTAAAATATTGCTGTATGTATGGAAAACAGTGTAGACCCTGATCAGATGCCGCATTTTGCACTGTTTGCAGAGACCTATCTGCCCCAATACTGAGTTAGTTCAATAAGAGGAAGTCCAATAATGGGGATTTTTCCATCTTTGAAAATTCAACATGAAGGCGTTTACGAGTACTGAAACCTGTTTTCCGAAGCATTTTGTTACACCTGCATGTATACTGAAACTTGAAGGCGTTTATGAGTACAGAAATCTGTTTTCCCAAGCATTTTGTTACACCTACATGTATACTGAAAATTGAAGGCATTTATGAGAACTGAAATCTGTTTTCCCAAGCATTTTGTTACACCTGCATGTATACTGAAACTGTCTTGGAGTCTTTTTTTACACACTGTTAATCCTACAGAGGTGTCCTTTTTGGGCCTGCCCATTAGGTAGAATGTTTAAGAAAATGAATTAACCTATATCAATTTAGTTTATGCTTGACATATGGAATGCCAGTTAAAAATAATAATACAGTCGAACTTCGATGGCTCGAACATCTTTGGGACCATAGAAAATTGTTCGAGACATGGGTGGTTCAAGCAAATGAGGGTTAATTATGGTGCTAAGTCAGGAAGCAAATGGCAATAATTTAGGGATTTTTCGCGATTTTCTATACAATAATTGTATGTTGAGTGTACTCATTAGAATTGCCTTGATGAGGCAATTCTAATGAGTACACACAACATACAATTTTACGATAAAATAAGAAAATTTCCCAAAATATTTGTTTCTTGAGCTATCGGAAGAACTTCGTAGGGACTCAAAAACGAATTCGAATTAGGCATGGTAAACAAGCTATCGGTGTTCGAGCCATCGAGGTTCGACTGTACAGCAATAAATGGTACTTACTGGTGAGAGATTTCCCATCATAAGAAATGCTGTAAGGGTGGAATCAAACAAAAAGGCTATTCTTTTTGTAGCACCAATTTGACTGTTCTCTGAAAAATAGATATCTGTTGTTTTTTTTCACCTTCCATAATGGATTTTTTCTACATATTATTTTTATATAATAAATGGCTGTATGATTTGTCATGTCCTGATTAATATATACTGTAGTACTAGACGAGCTGAAAACATATCATGGAATAGATCCATTACTTTAAAATGAATACTTCTTAATCATAGCTCTAGATAAGGTTTTTTGTTGTTTTTCGTTGTTGTTTTTTCAACCCAAAAATAGACATTATTTTTCCAAAACTCCACAAAAACATATAATGTGGTTTATCATTAGCACTTCCAATGTGTACCTATAACGTATGTCTTTGTGGCTATATACCCCTCTTACCTGGACCTTTGTAAGTCATGGTATTTTCACTATATTTTATGGGAAATATTTCGTTGTTCAGTACATTAAGACAGACTTATGCAGTAAGAATAGTCGCTATAAAAAACAAACACATAGAAAAGTTGGCTATAAAATGCAAAATTCTGAAAATCCGTCTTATAATGTTTACCCCTGTATGCCCATTTTCACTATATATCATGGGGAAACATATTGCATAGATTTGTTAACACAATGTAAAATGCTTTCTATTAGTAAGTTAACTTCTAAAGGGAGATAATTCAAATATATAGATTTCATTTTATTTTGGTTGTTTTAATTTTTCTTGGTGTAATTATTTTACTGAAAACATCCCTGTGAGGAACAACACCCTTAGAATTAGAACTGCTTCATCAAAGCAATTCTACTGTGTGTGACTGAAATATGAAAAATAAAACATTTTCAGTTGAAAATAAATCATCTTTTCTAGCTCTGTGACCTAAACATAGGTATATGTTGGGTATTAGTAAAACAAACATAGCATATTCATTCATTCTTAGCAGTACTCAATGTATTCAAATAACACTACAACCTCTTTATAACATGGTTCATTATAACACGGTTTTGGATATAACACGGTTCAAAGATGAATCCCAAAAATGAATAGATTATATTGAAAAATGACCATAAATGGTCATTTTTCAATATAATCTATACATTTTTGTTTGGATATAACAAGGTTGTTTAACTAACACAGTTTATGCTATGGACCCCAACTATAGTGTTAGAAAGAGGTTGTGGAGTAATTGCATGTGTGAAATACTGCCAGAAACCTCCCAAAGAAAAGTAACTTACCCATGGCATTTTCCAAGTTGACTAGATTGGTAGACTCTTCGGGTGTTTTACTGACAGGTGAGGGTGCAGGAGCTTCATTTATATCAATCAATGCATCACCCCAGTCTAGTATAAGCTGATCCTGAGATACCCTGAATAAAACATAATACATGGGCTATCAGAGAACTTAAGGAGGAGGTGTATTTGGTGATAATTCTAGGATATTTTTCTTATTTTGTTATTTCTCTATAAAAACATATGTTGTGGCACTTCTAATGAGTACCCACAACATATGTTTTTATGGAGAACTAGAGAATATTATCTAAAAATTATCATCAAATACTCCTCCTTAACAAAACGACAGAAGAAACATAATAGTGTTACCTAAAAACCACCAAAATCAAAGATACCATATTTATTCTAAGTATATGGACAGACAGACTCGCACTTGACTGCAAGCAGTGTAGACTCAGACCAAACACCACAGAATTTATCAGTATCTACACTGTTTGGCACTCATCTAGCAGCCTTTTAGATATATCATAGGGTAGTAAAATGAACATGTTGAAATTTCAGTATAAGTATGTATAGTAAGCAGTTTAGGTGTCTGAATACTTAAGGTAAAAATATAGTGATCTGTGCATGTGAAGAGTAAAGGCCCTGAGCCCAACAACTGTTCTGGCCCAGAGGTTATAAAACTTTTTTCATGATCAACTCATCTGAGCATGAAATTTGTCCTGCTAATAAATCTCAAATTACTAACAATTGCAATTTCTTTCTTGCTAAACATTGCTGAGCATGAAAATTTCTCTGCTAATAAATATGAAAATGCCAACTATTATTGTTGGTTTTTCTGGTCATAGGAAAGGCCAAGACTGTTACTCTGTGCACTATACACTCCTTGATTGTTCACTAAACAATTATACATACCCTGAAAATTGTGACCGACAAAAACAAGTGTGATCAGACTACATCTATAATAACTGGTCAGAATTATGATATTTTGTAATATAATTTTGAAGACCTAAATAAAATGATACCACAATAGGGAGAAAGTGTATGCCAATGTGAACATCTTTGGCACCATGTAAATTTGTTCTAGACATGGGTAGTTCGAGCCACTGAGGGTTAATCATAATGCCAGGTCAGGAGGCAAATGATAAAGATTTAGGAATGTCTTTTTGACCTTCAATATGATAATGGTATGTTGAGTCTACTCATTAGAATTGCCTCATTGACACACAACATACATTTCATGATAAAATAAGAAAATTTCCCTAAAACATACATAAATATTTGCTTTCTTGAGCTATCAAGAGAATTTCCTAGGGACTCAAAGGAGTTGAAATTAGCCTTAGTAAACAAGCCATCAATGTTCAAGTCACTGAGGTTTTACTATGCGATGATCACTGGTGTAACAGATATTCTGAAAAGGACCTAAATGCTAGGCTGGATGCAAAGGATGAATAAATAAATTAATCGATAAATAGACAGATGAAGAGATGGACAGAATTTCTGACCCCTATATCAGACCTGTCTGCTTACTGTATTCACCCTAAGTATTCAAACACCTCAACTCCTTACCATACTTGTTCTAAAATTTGAACAAGTACAATTTACTACCGAAGTTGTGTCTAAAAATTGCTGAATGAGTGGCAAACAGTGTAGACCCTGATGAGATCCCTCATTCTGTGGCGTCTCATCTGGGTGTACACTGTTTGCTCAAGCCTGTCTGTCCCAATACATACAGTAAATACATTAAGCAAGTGCAACTAAAATACTTTTTCTGGAATAAAAAAATGAAAAACAGAAAAAAAGATTTTGAATACAAACTTTTTTGATTGTGGTTTGACTTGTCTCCAGGTAGGATGGAGATCTTCATCATTTAGTTCTGCTCCTTTTTTCTTCGCAAACCCCAGTCGACAGTACATTGATACTGCATTCTGTCAATACAGGTATGTGGATTTTATTTTGTATCAAGTGAAGAAACATGTCATATTTGATCAAATATCTGGAAACACAGGCCTGTGCAAACAGTGTAGATCCAGGTCGAATGCAGCATTCACACTGCTTAAAATGTCATCTGATCAGGGTCAGCATTGTCTGCAAATGGTATTAACCCTTCTCTTGCTGAGCATGACATGCCGTCTTAGAAAACAGTGTAGATCCAGATCAGTTGGCTTCTGAAGAAGCCAACTGGTCTGGATCTGCACTGTTTGTCATTAAATATGTGAAATTCTATCAAAAACCTTGATCAAGTAATCTGATTGGCTGGAAATTAGAAGGGGCGTGGCATTTTAATTTATTCCGCAAGGCAAGGGTTAAAATGGATTTTTTTTAAATTTTAGGACAAGCTGTTAAGGAGTTAAGATGTCCAAATATTCAAATATGGAATGCAAACATCTAAGGCTCAGGTCTGCATGAAAGCAGTATAGTCAAAGCCTTCTATCTTTTCTGACAGAAATACTAGATAATGTAGCTAACAAACAGGGGTTTTTATGGAGAAATTGAGAAAATGATCGCAGAGAATTACCATAAATTGTCAATCCAATTTTCATCATATCTAACCTTGCCCATTGGCACTATGCATGTTAAAATCATGAAATCTTTAAACGACTTCTTCTCTGAAACTGCTGGGCCAATTTTCTGGGACAGCGTCCCAACACTTTATTTTCAGTTTATTCAAAGCAGACATTTCACTATATAATTGATATAACCTTCTTTTTTTAAATTCTGGTTAAATTTTTGTATGATAGCAAAAATAAACTCATACAGTAAATGTCACCATCAGATTCACTCCTCCAATTTTACTAATTTACTTATCATACCTCCAGATAAAGTGCTTTTCTTATCAAAAAGTATTGATTTTTTTCTATAAAAACATTTGTTGTTGGTACTTATTAGAAGCACCTTGCTGAAGTGCTTCTAATGAGTACCCCAACATGTTTTACAGAAAAATATGAAATATACAGTTGAACCTCAATGGCTCGAACATCTTTGGGACCATGGAAATTCGTTCGAGACATGGGTAGTTTGAGCCACTGAGGGCTAATAATAGCACCAGTTGGGGAAACAAATAGCGATAATTTAGAGAAATCTTTTGGATTTTCCACACAATGATTGTATGTTGAGTGTACTCATTAGAATAACCTCAATGAGGCGATTCTAATGAGTACACACAACATACAATTCCATGATAAAATAAGAAAAAATCCCTAAATATTTGTTTTCTTGAGCTATTGGAAGAATTTAGTAGGGACTGAAAAAAAGAGTTCGAATCATCCGCGGTAAACGAGTCATCCGTGTTCGAGCCATTGAGGTTATACTGTATTTATCTGGATTCCCTTCTTATATGGAGCTATATATTAATTTTAAAATTTCCTAACTCATTCAAAGTTACCCATCTTAAACACACGAAGCAGTGTAAGTTTAGTCTGCATGTACATCAACCTAAAATATGAGCAGAAATTATATTTGTTGTGAAAAGGAAGAAGTTACCTTGACTAGATTCAGGTCTATCTGAAGAACTGTAGCTAACTGAAACATAGACAAACATATATTATTTGCATCATGTAAAAACAGGCTTCATTGTATGTTAAAACAATTAAACAAGGCCCAGATCAGCCAGTGTGTCTGCACAGTCTGCAGTTTAACCCAGATCAGCTTGTACATCTACACAGTCTGTAGTTGAACTGCAGATTGTGCAGACGTGCTAGACTGGTTCTCTCACCCTACAGCTCTATAGCTTTAGCATATAGGGATTAGTCAGGTATAATTTTCTACCAGTACATTTTTATACTGGTGATGTCACACATCTCTCGCTGTATGGTCAAGTGACCTGCCAGCCAGCTGATCCAAGAATAATGGCATCTCAGCTCATTGAAATGAAGACAAGTGGTGAACAGTTTTACATAACATGTATAATGGAAATGAATTCACATGTGGAATGGAAATTAGCACATTTGTGCATAGTCTGGTCGGAAGTCAGAACTGGGCACTTGCTCTCCATAAATGGATATAGATACTCCTCCAAGAGGATAAACTGACACGGAAATATTAGTTTCCTTTTTCTTTAGGCCTTTAATATTCTCTGGATCAGTTGTGTTTCTTTATTTTAAGAATAAACCCCATGAGTGAAGCCACTACTCTTAGGTACAACAAAAGTACCTAGTACAATTTTTTTTAAATAATCATTATCTTACCTCTGAAACAGTAGTATGTTCATCTATAGATACAAATATTTTGTACAACAGTGTTTCTAAATAATCTCCAAGCACTCTGTTCATCACAAATCCTTCCAAAGGTGGGACTGTAATGAAACCCAGATAAATGCAGGAAGAAGAATTGGTTATTATTGCATACATAAATCTATACCAACACATCTTTAGTATCATTCATTCTAAAATCAAATCGTTCAGTCATACGGTAAATGTCCTAAGATTTCAAACACTTTATTCCATCATTTTTTCTTTTTTTTTTTTTTTTGCCTAAATTTTGCTTTTTATGCAGTTGTTTCTTAAAATACTTAGTGTAATGGTAAACAGTGCAGACCCTGATCAGACACCTTCAGGAGCAGTCTCATCTGTGTCTGCACTGTTAGCATATGCCATTTTGTCATAATCTTTAGCTGTACAAATCTTAGGTCATTTACCACATATTAATTGTCTCAGTTTAAATGTATTTTATAAAGGAAGCACCAGTGATTATCACATATTTGTTGCTACATTTGGCATGATAACCTACCTTTTTTATATGCGATAATGTGTTCCCAATACCTTGGTTACAATGTTTGCAGATACAGATAAGCTGCTGATATCAGAAACAATGTACACTGGGACCTCATTATAAGATGATTTCTAATACTAGACAAAGTGCCCAGTGGGGCACGTATACCCCCGACCAGCGCTACCGCCAGTTTTTAACGAACACAAAATATGTAGCTTTGACTCTGGAGATGGCAGGATGGATGAATTCCATGCTGATAGCTATATCCCCTAAACCTCTCGGTAGGAGGATAAGGAAATTCAAGAAAAGGTCTTGATGGTATAGCTATATAAACTTCGATGCAATTTTTTTTACTTTTATATGAAATTTCTAAGTCTGTGACCTTGACCTGAAGGTCATACCCTATATCTACCAACATGTCAAATATAAATGAAATTCCTCAAAGGTTCTTGATGGTATAGCTATATAAACTTAAACACAAAAAACTTTGACTTTTTTATGAAAATTCTAAGTCTATGACCTTGACCCCAAGGTCACCCCTGGGGTGGGGATGGTGCTAATAAAAACTTTAGACCTATATCTACCATCATGCCAAATATGAATGAAATCCATCAAAAGGTCTTCAAAATGTGAACAAAGTATAAACAAATAATGCTTCAAAGGACGGTCGGACAGACAAAAAGATTTCTTGCTGATAGCTATATCCGCTCAACCTTTCAGTTAAGGGATAATGAAATTTAATAAAAGGTCTTGATGATATGGCTATATAAACTTAAACGCAAAAATTTTTACTTTTATATGAAATTCTAAGTTTGTGACCTTGACCTCGGTCACACCCGGCGTGGGGATCATGCGGAGTAAGACGCTAGGCCGATATCTACCAACATGTAAAATATAAAAGAAATTCCTCCAGGTCTTGATGATATAGCTATATAAACTTAAACACAAAAAACTTTGACTTTTTTATGAAAATTCTAAGTCTGTGACCTTGACCCCAAGGTCACCCCAGGGAGGGGATGGTGCTGATAAAAACTCAAGACCTATATATACCATCATGCCAAATATGAATGAAAACCATCAAAGGGTCTTCAAAATATGAGGTCTTATAAACTTTAACGCAAAAACTTTTGACCCTAAGACAAAAATAAAGTATGAACGAATAATTCTTCAACAGACTGACGGACAGATGAACAGATTCCTTGCTGATAGCTATATCAGCTCAACCTTTCAGTTAGGGGTTAATGAAATTTGATAAAAGGTCTTGATGATATGGCTATATAAACTTAAATGCAAAATTTTTTACTTTTATATGAAAATTCTAAGTTCGTGACCTTGACCTTGTTCACATCCAGGGTGGGGATCATGCGGAGTAAGACGCTAGGCCGATATCTACCAACATGTCAAATATAAATGAAATTCCCCAAGGGTCTTGATGATATAGCTATTTAAACTTAAACACAAAAACTTCGACTTTTTTAATGAAAATTCTAAGTCCGTGACCTTGACCCAAGGTCACGCCCGGGGTGGGGATGGTGCTGATAAAAACTTAAGACCTATATCTACCATCATGCCAAATATGAACAAAATCCATCAAAGGGTCTTCAAAATATGAGGTCTTATAAACTGTAACACAAAAACTTTGACCCTGTGACTTTTTACAAAACTTCTTAGTCCGAGACCTTGACCCCAAGGTCACCCTGGGGTGGGGATGGTGCTAATAAAAATTTTAGACCTATATCTACCATCATGCCAAATATGAACTAAATCCATCAAAGGGTCTTCAAAATATGAGGTCTTATAAACTTTAACACAAAAACTTTGACCCTGTGACTTTTTTACAAAACTTCTAAGTCCGTGACCTTGACCCCAAGGCCACCCCCGGGATGGGGATGGTGCTAATAAAAATTTTAGACCTATATCTACCATCATGCCAAATATGAACTAAATCCATCAAAGGGTCTTCAAAATATGAGGTCTTATAAACTTTAACGCAAAAACTTTGACCCTGTGACGGAAGGACGAACGAACGAACGTACGAACGAACGTACGAACGGATAAACGGACGAACGGAAAAGCGAAAACTATATACCCCCACATACTTCGTATGTCGGGGGTATAATAAGACAGCATGAAGGTGTTGTATCCAAACAAAACTGTATAGATTATATAGAAAAATGACCATTTATGGTCATTTTACTATATAATCTATACATTTTGGTTAGTATACAGCATGGTCCTTTAGTTAACATGGTTTTTGTTTGAATCCCAGCAACAGTTTTATAAAGAGGCTGTGGTATATTCTGATCGGAAAGTAGTTATTAGACTGCCCAGGCTGATAACTTAAAACAATGTCTTCTGAATAGACAGTGGTTGCCAGCCCACTCAGAACATTAGAGAGATGTGGCCAGCATGACTTAGGATGTCCTCTTATGCACTTTTGCATTGGGCTTATCACATGATATTTTAACACTGCTTTTGATGATTTTTGGACTTTAGAAACAGTATAAAGAAGCGGATTTAAATATGTGATAGACAGACTATGACATGCATGGTGTGTTTTGGTTATTGCCCTCTGTATCAACCCTTGACCGTTATCTCCCCTCAAGCTAAAACCTTCAGGCAGATAATGAGAGTCTCAGGTTGATTCATAAAAAGATATCTACAACACCACATGATAATTATCTACAACACCACATGATAATCTCTTGATTTGTTTGAGTTGAGGTTTTACAGCCCATTCAACTCATTTTGGTCACGTCCAGCATGGTCAGTTAACCTACTCACACTGTTCCTCAGCAGGCTCAGTCCTCTAAGCTGTTAACCAGGGCCCAGTTGTTCAAAGCATCGTTAGCTTAACAAGCTCGTTAAGGGTCATTTCGTTAACTATTTTAGTGGATTTACTATACAATATTCTGATATATTTTGCTGCAAAATGTGAGTAGCTTTTGCACCGCAAAAGCTACTCACATTTTTTCAGCAAAAAATTTCAGCATATTTGCGTATCACTGGATGTAAATTTTAACGAATCATTAACTAACGATGTTGTTAGCTTTGAACAACTGGGTCCAGTACTACAAATGATTTCACAATCAATCTCCATTAAAGTTATGTGGCCATGCTGGGATTCTAACTCGCAACCCTGGATCTGCAATCAGACACCATATCAACAATGCTATATAGAGCCCAGCCTGGTTTGAATGAATTCATATCAAGCCTCCATCACCATCCACACAGCCTGATACCCAAGAAGCAAACAAAAGAACACAAAAACAGGAAACTATTGATTAATTCATCCATCTATCTTTCACATCAACTTTCCTTTACAATTCTATATCATTTTCATTTCATACTATACATCTCTACACTGCATTATTCTTATTTAAACAGGACTTGCCAAACACAACATACATGCAACAATAACTTTACATAAAGTATCAGTGCTTGTTCCAATAATCTAACGCCCATTCAGTGCTTGTTCCAATAATCTAACGCCCATTTTAAGATATAGAAACTGACTTACCTATGATGCAATCATCATCATTGATAGGGCAGTCCAAATACACTAACCCCTTCCTGTACAGGGCTGCAATAAGAATACATTTGAACTGAGTTATTTCTAAACCTACCATGTGACATCTTATAAAGGTAGTTTATACAGTTGACTCATTATCTCAACCTCGCTTATCTTGAATGAGCCCTTATCTCGAAGTGAAAATTAGGTCCCTACTTAAACATGAAAATCTAACAACAGGTAACAAAATATTGTGGAAAAGAAGAGAAATTGCTCATCAGGAGCAATTTCTCTTCTTTTCCACGATATTTTCAATATATCTCTACCTTCAGGAGTCAAATTACATATACATTTGTTAATTTGGTTGTTTGATTTATTTTTACCTCAATCTGCAAATCTGATATGTCGAGGTACGGATATCTCGAAGTATTTCAGAGAGTCCCTTGGACCGAGATAACGAGAGTGGACTATATAAGAGCCGCACCACTGGACCCTCTGTATAAGAGGGTTCATCATAGCAACAGATAAGGCGCTTTCTTCATCTGAAAAATGCTGATTTCTTTCTTATTTCTCCATGAAAACATATGTTGTGGGTACTCATTAGAAGCGCCTAGCTGACGCACTTCTAATGAGTACCCACAACATATGTTTTCGTGGAGAAATAAGAAAAATATTATGTGGATACCCCTTCTTATCTGTAGCTATGGTCATTATAAGACAGTTTCAGATATAAAATGATTTAACGGTTGACCCCAAAAGTGTTGTATCCAAACACAAATGTATAGATGATATGGAAAAACAAGAGCTGTCGCAGGACATCATAGCTTGCCTGAGTCGCCCCTTGCCTAGCTATATGGCTTAGTGGAAAACTTTAAAGCGAGTGTGACCTAATTTTTTATCCCTAAGACCCACTCTGGAGCATAGTGTTACAGAATGTAAGGTCATGCTATGATATAATTATGTTCCAAATATGGAAGGATTCTGTCCAGCGGTTGCAGAGACATGAATCATTAAAGACTGTCATAAAATTTTCAAGTGAGTGAGACCTAATGTTTTACCCCTAAGCCCCATCCCAGGGTCTGACCCTGAGGTATAATGTTACAGAATAGAAAGTTTATGCTATGCTATGATTATATTCCAAATATGGAAGGGTTCTAACAAGTGTTTGCTGAGATATGAATGTTTAAAAACTTTGTCGTAAAACTTAAGAGTTTGACCTCATTTTTTACCCCTAAGCCCCACCCCATGGCCTCACCCTGGGTATGTTATGGAATACAAGGATAAGCTATTATAAGCTTTTATTCCAAATACATGTATGAAAGGGTTCTGACCAGTGGTTGTTAAGATTTGAAGGTTTAAAAAAAAACTTTGTTGAAGAACTTTTAAGTGCGACACTAACACCGACGAAGGACGTCAGGGTGACAACAATACCTCCCTGTACTTTCGTACAGGTGAGCTAATAAGCATTTATGGTCATTTTTCTATATAATTTATGCATTTTTTTGTTTGGATACAAACAGATCTTTTAGCTCACATAGTTTTTGCTTTGGATCCCAGCAAAAGTGTTATATAGAGGCTCTGCTGTATTTCTACGTCTATCATGTGACATTTTATAAAGACAAAAATATATGAGATGCACCACAAGAAAAGGGGTCTTTAGACAGTGCACACCTGATCAGACTGAATAACTATGAAGTCTGATCAGATCATAGCTGTGCACATAACTGTGCAGTTTGAGCAGCACCTTCGCTATGCACACAGCTATAGAGATGGCACTTTTCTCAACCAACGTATTTGTTGTTTAACTTTGCTAAGACAATATTTGTCTGAACTTTGAACAAATCCATTTATCTAGTGACGTGTCTAAAATTGTTGTCTGAAAGGCAGGCAATGTAAACCCGGATCAAACTATCCCATAAGGAGCTAAGGAGAAGAAGCAGTTTGAAAAGAGTCTTTACTGTTTGTTCTGGCTGAATACCTGAAACAAAACCTTTACTCAGAACTCTAAACTATTTTCATAGCTCTAGATAAGAGATGTATCCAGGTAATTTTTTTTTTTTTTTTTTGTGCTGAGGTTTTACGGTCCAGTGAATCCATTGGGGTCATGTCCAGCGCGATCAGTTTACCTATCCACACTTTTTCACGTGCAGGTTTAGTCCTCTAAGTGGTTAACCAGTACCTGTGCATATTCTTTTGCCAGAAACTGACAACTGCCATTCTTGAATCAGCAGTAGGGAAAGAATGACCGTAGAAAATATTTCATGATCTCCTCAAAACAATGTTGCTAGGACTCCTGATATCCAGTCAGATGCAAATTGGACTGAGCCACTGAGACTGGCTGTACCCAGGTAAATATTTTTTTTCTTATTTCTCCATTAAAATGTATGTTGCGGGTACTCATTAGAAATGTCTTGGCAAGGCACTTTAAATGAGTAGTTACAACATATGCTTTTGTTGAGAAATAAGAAAAATATCAATACTGCTTGGCTGAAACAAAGTGCCTTATCTACAGCTCTGTATGTATTCCCACCTACTTAGCGATGGCCTTGCTGACTAAATTAAGATGCCACGCCCACTTCTAATTTCCAACCAATCAGATTACTTGATCTGGGTTTTTGATAGAAATTCACATATTTAATGACAAACAGTGCAGATCCAGATCAGTTGGCTTCTGATCTGGATCTACACTGTTTGCTAAGACAGGGCATGTCCTGTTCAGCAAGAGAAGGATTAACCAAGAAAACTACACATTATTTCTGTGATCTCATTATAAATATCTTTATTTCCAAAACTTCCACTTGTCTGGAGACTTGTATTGCAACAGACACCACTGCCACTGTAGAGCCTTGATAAATTACCAGACAAAAAAAAAAAATTTTTAAAGGAAAAATGCACACTAGACTTCATGTAACCTTCAAACTGGAGTCCTTTACAATCAATGATGTTACATGAAAATTTCGAGAAATGCGATTGATCGTTTGTAAGGTACAGACTGTCAGTCTTTCAAAAATCTCACAATAGCTGCACTTTGTCTGGTACAGGAGGTGCCATTTTGAATTTTCAGTCATGTGACTAAATTGAACTGCAGTGATGTTATTTGCAAAGACAAAATCTCATGTATTTTCATTACATTGATACAAAGAATATTTATTTCAATAAACTGAACATTATTTGTCATTGCACTCTTGTATCTTAAAATTTCAGAAATGAGTTTATGAAGTCATTTTCTTATAGTATAGTTCCCAACACAGATTTCTCAAAATTTTAAACATACATGCTGTAATTTTCTTACTTGGTGTTCGAGTTTCATCTCCAAACTGTTTGCTTTTGTAATAAGTTTTGAATGAGGTACATTTATGATGAAGTGTCCCTGTTCTTGAAGTTGCAGCTATTATCAGAGCAGAAAAAGAAGGTACCTACCATGTAATACTTAATAATCCACTTCTGCTGCAGTTTGTGCCCCAGGGTCTATTATACTATTTGTGCTTTTCTTGAAGTTGCAGCTATTATTAGAGCAGAAAAAGAAGGTACCTACCATGTAATACTTAATAATCCACTTCTGCTGCAGTTTGTGCCCAAGAGTCTATTATACTATTTGTGCTTTTCTTGAAGTTGCAGCTATTATTAGAGCAGAAAAAGAAGGTACCTACCATGTAATACTTAATAATCCACTTCTGCTGCAGTTTGTGCCCCAGAGTCTATTATACTATTTGTGCTTTTCTTGAAGTTGCAGCTATTATTAGAGCAGAAAAAGAAGGTACCTACCATGTAATACTTTATAGAAAAAGAAGGTACCTACCATGTAATACTTTATAATCCACTTCTGCTGCAGTTTGTGCCCCAGAGTCTATTATACTATTTGTGCTTTTCTTGAAGTTGCAGCTATTATTAGAGCAGAAAAAGAAGGTACCTACCATGTAATACTTTATAGAAAAAGAAGGTACCTACCATGTTATACTTTATAGAAAAAGAAGGTACCTACCATGTAATACTTTATAGAAAAAGAAGGTACCTACCATGTTATACTTTATAGAAAAAGAAGGTACCTACCATGTTATACTTTATAGAAAAAGAAGGTACCTACCATGTTATACTTTATAGAAAAAGAAGGTACCTACCATGTTATACTTCATAGAAAAAGAAGGTACCTACTATGTTATACTTTATAGAAAAAGAAGGTACCTACCATGTAATACTTTATAGAAAAAGAAGGTACCATGTGATACTTTATAGAAAAAGAAGGTACCTACCATGTAATACTTTAGAGAAAAAGAAGGTACCTACCATGTTATACTTTATAGAAAAAGAAGGTACCTACCATGTAATACTTTATAGAAAAAGAAGGTACCTACCATGTAATACTTTATAATCCACTTCCGCTGCAGTTTGTGCCCCAGAGTCTATTATACTGTCTATTTGTGCTTTCTCTGCTCCAGAACACACCTAGAAAAAAACAGAGGAGACAACTTGCATGAAATATCAAATCTTGTTTCCTGGGATAAATAAGTAAAATATTTGAAAATGTCTGCTGAAAGTTTTACCCAGAGTGCTTAGCTTTAAACAATATTCAAGAATGAAATTTTCTTCAGGTGCATCTTCTGATACACCTATTTTTATAGGAGCCACATAAAGTGACATGGTGTCTTTGAACATTCACGCAGTCTCCCAAGGGCATTTTGCTAACAAATAATATATTTTACACTGTCTAATGATTCAGGGTTTTCAGTAAAACTTTTAGAGGAGGCCAGAACAGAATTTAAGGCATCCAAAATGGCTACTGCCTACATTACTGTATGTATTTGGACAGAAGGCCTGAGCAAACAGTGTAGACCCAGATGAGATGCCGCAGAATGCGGCGTCTCATCAGGGTATACTGTTTGCCAGTCATCCAGCAATTTTTAGACACAGCAATTGGTAGTAAATTGTACTTGTTCGAATTTTAGAATAAGTATGTTTTGAGTTGAGGTGTTCAATTATGGTAAATACAGTACTGTAATGCAACAAAAAAGGATTTTAGGTGATCGGAAAAATCTTTGAGACAGTCATTTTGGTCTCCAGCTGCCTCTTAATGAAAACCCTGATGATTCTGTACGTGGACAATAAAAGCTTTGACTAGACGGTGTAGATGCACAGATTGACTTGATTCTGTATTAAGAGTAGCATCCCGACCCAGGGTGAAGTTAGCTAGCTATAAAAGTGCTTTAAACCCCCCCGGTGGTTTGCTCTACCGACCGTTCTAAGGCGGTGGTCCCGGTGTTAGTCTTACTCTTTGTTGCTTTGTGGTTTATTCTACGAGGCGATTTGTTGTATGTCTTTCCGTGTGTCCTTTTGTTCTTGTGTTTTTCAGTCCTTTTAGTATTGCGATTACCTCGCTTGGGGAAGAGAGAGCTAATCTTAGTGCTTTTCGTACGTTTGTTCGGTTTGTGCTTGTTTAGATTTGTCGGTTTCCTCTTCCTCTTGGGATCTGGGAAGGGCTGCGGTTTGTGATTGTGGCACTCCCTGGACTTTTCTCTTACCTTTTTTGGGCCTTAGCTATCTATGTTGGGGTCAAAAACAATTTTCACACAGTTACCTCCCCTTAAAGTGTAGCTATCGACTTAAGCAACTTTCCAAGGCCATAAATATCTTCTACTTGTGTTCTATCCATAGAAACAAACAAAACACCCTATTTTCTCACCTTTATGTCATCTTCTGTGATGTATCCTATATTGACAACCCACCAAGGATCTATGGAAACAGTATCTATCGGTTTGGTGGGTAATAATTCTTTGGGTGGTTTCTTTCTGAAGAACTTCTACAATGATAAATTGATAAACAAATGAGCCAGTGCATGACAAAACCAACAAAATGGCATGTGCACCCAGCAAAGACTCAGATCAGCCTGGGCATCTGCCCAGTCTAATCAGTCTTTGCTGTGTGCTCAATAGATTGCTTAGGACCCAAGCTTTCTTCATGCAGACAGCGAAGACTCTGATCAGACTGGGTGGATGCCCAAGCTGATCTGAGTCTTCGCTGGGCACCGTGCCACTTTGTAGGTTTTGCCGTGCGCTGGGCCAGCACTGCTGGCTCAAATATAATAAATCCATAGCTCCAGATAAGGCTGATTTCTGACAACCAAAGAGCATTGATTTTTTATTTCCCCATGAAAATGTGTTGTGGGTACTCATAAGAACCACCTATTAAAGCAAGGCACTACCAATGAGTATCCAAAATGTATGCTTTTTTGGAGAAATAAGAAAAATGTTCACTGACATCCCTCTTATCCAGTTACATTTAATACCGTTAGAACCCCCCTCCGTCCCCCACAACCCTTTCCAACATTTTAAGTTACATGCTGACCTTGAAAACAAGGTCAAGGCCATCAAAATATAATCAACTTGAAGGCATGTCCCAATGATATATCCATGCAAGTTGTCGTAGGTGGTAAAACTTGGGTTTATCAGGGTTCAAATTTAACTTTTTTGACAGCTTGCTAAAATTAGCAAGTGGCATTATTTTTTACTTGCTAAATCTTTCAGCCAACTTGCTTTTTCACACTTATAAACACTGTTAAATGTGGCTTTAAACATTAGCACTGGGTAAAAATTTCAGCAGACATTTTAAAATATTTTTCTTATTTTTCCCAGAAAACAGGTTTTGACATAACATGCAAATTGTCTCCTATGGAGACAATTTGCATGTAATGTCAAAACCTGTTTTCTGGGAAAGATAAGAAAAGAAATTGCAAAACTTCAGCAACAGTGCCTCAGGTTCAGCCAATTAAAGAGAATCTTTCCAACTTGCTAGAATTAGCAAGTGATGGAAATTGCAGCTTGCTTTTTGAGGAAATTAGCCAGCATTTAGCAAGTTAGCAAGTGATAAAATTGATCTCTGGGTTTATTTGTATGCACCTGAGCTCATCATTCAGCCCTGGTATCAGAAGAATCATGTTAAAATGTTGCCACACCCTCCCTGTAGCTCTGAACTTTCTCCCTGAGACTTAAACTCCCGTATCAATGAATAGATGCAAAGTTGTTGCTTCAAGTTATGCAAAGCACTTCTCCAGCATATAAACAGTATATACTCAAAGAAGCATTTGAAAAATTTACCAAATTGCATTCAAGTTTGGCAAGATCTGTATTTACATTTCTACAGGTTAAATGCAAACTGTCATTGTCCATGCATGTAAAGTAAAAAGGAATAAAAGTACCTTTGAGGATCTACACTGGTTCATGAGATCTATGTACTGGTTCCTGCCTATTCCCAGTAACCTCAGACCTGAAAATATACAATATGTTTCAAATGAAACCCTCAACCATAGCTCAAGATAAGAAGGGGTACCCACATAAAATTTTTCTTATTTCTATACAAAAACATATGTTGTGGGTACTCATTAGAAGCACCTCATTAAGGCACTTCTAATGAGTACCAACAACATATGTATTTTATGGAGAAATCATAGCTACAGATAAGAGGGGGTATCCACATAATATCTTTCTTATTTCTCTACAAAAACATATGTTGTGGGTATGCCGAGGCGCTTCTAATGAGTACCCACAACATATGTTTTCATGGAGAAATAAGAAAGGTATGAGCACTTTTCGGATGAAAAAAGCGCCTTATCTGTTGCGATGGAAATAACAAAAATATTTTTGTGCGTACACATCAGAAGTGTCTCATCTAGCTGCTTCTCATAAGTACCAACAACATGTTTTAACCATTGTCATGCTGAATAAATTAAGATGCTATGCCCACTTCTAATTTTCAGCCAATCAGATTACTTGATCCAGGTTGTTGATATAAATTTGCATACTGAATGACAAACAGTGCAGATCCAGATAAGTTGGCTTCTGAAGAAGCCAAGTGATCTGGATCTACACTGTTTGCTGAGACAGGGCATGTCGTGCTCAGCAAGAGAAGGGTTAATAGAGAAATAAGAAAAACCCGTAATTTTGGGCTGAAAAAAAAGTGCCTTATCTGGTGCTATGTTATCTCTGCCAAACTAGAATTGTTAGAGGATCTGGCCATGCTACTGCCACACTACTTTAATTACATATGATGGAAACTATGACTGACAGACTAAAGAAGCAATAGATATAAAAGTATTAGTCCACCTTTTAAAACTGAGTATTTGTTTGATTTTTTCTTCTCTCACCCCCCCCCCCCATCCCCCACCCCCATCCCTCACCCCCCCCCCACCCCCCCCCTCCCCCCCACCCAACTTTTTTTTTTCTTTGCACAAAAATATTGCATAGTTGAGGCAACCCTAATGAAGTTAACTTTTCTGTATAAATATATCACTTTCACAAGACATAACAACATTATTTTCAGAATATCCCATTCAGCCTTGCCAAGGCGCTTCTAATGAGTACCCGCAACATCTCACAAAACTGCTCTCAAAATTATCACCAAATTTAGAGATGGAAATAAATCTCTGATTTAGAAATGCATTTTCATATGGAAATCCAGCCATGATTGATACTATATTAGGAGACCTCCCATCATATCATTGTCCTCCATCCTGGTCAGGCTCTTAATGAGACTAGATACCCTTTTGTGATTATCTGCCATGTTTTACGAGGGAGACAACTTTTGTGGCTTCCTGTTTGCTTTCCTGCACACCAAACTCCTTCTGAAATGAGGACTACTCTAAAATGAAAGTTTTGTGCCAAGGGCACAAATTCTTTCCTTTTAGAGCAGACCCTTGGGAGTAAATTCTTTCCTTTCAGAGTAGATCCTTTTTAGAAGGGAGATCAAAGAAAATCTGGCAGAATGCCCATCCCCACCCCGCACCCCATGATATTGTATCCATTCACCTCAAAACAGATTTTACTGGACTTACAATCAGCAGCTGTGAAGTTTGGTAGGGAATCATAACTTTTCTCCTGTGACATGATGTCTGACATCATGTTGATGTAATAGATAAATGGCGTCACTCTCAGCCCCTTCACAATTACATCAGACAGATGGTATGGATATAACATCAGGTGTTCCTGGCTGTACTGTAGCAAATCCTCATAGTAACGTTTTTCATCTTTGCGGATTGTCTTTACTGAAATTATAACAAGATACTGACTTAACTGTGTAAGAACTATGATTAATCCATGGACAGCTGCAGACAGAAGAAGGGATATATACAGATTTTTCCTCCCATTTCAACACAAAAACATTACATTGTATGTGCCCAACAGAAGCCCCTCACAGGGGTGTAAAATTCCACTCGCCCTATCGCATCTGCGAATAAATTTTAAGGCAGGGCGAGTGAGATTTTCAGAACTTTCTTCGCTTTTTCTTCATTTTTAGCATCTAAATGAAAAATTTCAACTATAAGGACAAGTAAGTTTTGAGGGAATTTTACACCTCTGCCTCAGCAAGGTGCTTCCAGCGTACTTTTCAAAATCTGTCTGAAAAAAGACAATTAAAATGTACTTGAAAAAGAATTTTCCCTGGACCAAAGAAATTTTTGTCTGGTACATTTGCTCATAAATGTCAAATGTGGTCATTCAATATATACAAGTAAGCTAGAAGTTTACAATATCAAAGCACTGCAACTAAGGCAGTGTGATAATACTAACTAGACTGTACATGCACCTGGATACCTAACTAATATAGACGTTGAGGAATCAGAAATGAATATACCGGTAACCAGTATTTATCAAAACAGGATATTAAGCACTTTTTGTATGCATCTAATGTAAAGTTCTTGTAAAAAAATGCAAAGACAGGTCTAGATAAGAGTGGGTATCAGGTAAATAGTTTCTTATGTCACAATGAAAACGTATGTTGTGAGTACTCATTAGAAGTGCCTCAATGAGGCACTTCTAATGAGTACCCACAACACGTTTTCGTCAAGGAATTAGAAAAATGTACCGGTACATACTTTTTGGTTGAAAAAAAAAATCCCTTATCAAGAGTTACATGTATGAAAGAGATCATTTTCAGGCTTTTACTGTTTGTGAGTTTTCTCCTTTCTCTTTTCCGTATGCAATAATTGTGCAAATCTGGTCCTTTCCCTCATTTTCAATGTCGCCATCTGATATGCAAATAGGCAACAACATTTGAACCCCAAAGCATCACAACTAAAATATGGTGAAATCATACTTGGTTTGTCATGCCAGGGTTCCCACTGCATTTTGAAACTGTGGGAAAATCCGCTGTTTTCTTATGTCTGTACCCCCAGTGTATAGCAGCATATAGAGACTTCAATTTTAGGGGTACACGACAAATTTTGGCAATAAAACAACCTCTGCAGAGGGTAAATGGGAATACTGCATGCCTAGTGAAAAGATGCCTAACACATTTCAGACCATGAGGACTGTGCACTACTGAAATAATTTACTATAACCAGTGTTTATCTAAGCAAGACAGAAGTAAATAAAACTCATGAATGATAAAATAATCAAAGCATGGTACAGTGTATTACATCATTAAGGGGTGTGGTGGAAGAGCTGGGAAGATTGGATACTCCCAATACGAATGTGTTCTAATTGCATGCAGGACTCCTATGATCTAATAATAGTGGGATTCCTATTTTTGCTAATAGACTCCCAATTTTTTTTGTAAAGTAAGATTCCTGGACTCCCTCTTTACAAATTCTTGAGAGAAACCTACATGTATATATAGTAGCATACATATTTTATCCCAAAAAGGCCTAAATTTTGATAAGCTTTTTATTTTGACACATTATGAAAAATGCCAAATTTCAACTTATGAGAACATTTAGATTAGCATTTTTTCTTCTAATTTCTCCACAAACCATTAAGTATGTTTTGTGAAGAAACAAGAAAAATATCTCTACATTTTGGTTTGAAAAAAGCTTCCTATCTAGAGCTAACTGGAGGATAATTAATTGCAGAAATACCCTGTATACTGCTAATTACTGACTCACCAAGATTAGTTTTATGTCTGAGTTGATTGTTCACACTAAACTGAACCACAGCTTTATCATATTCTCTCGACGAATTACCAAGTATCTGAAAAAAATAAGCAGAAACAAGACTAGTCAAGTATGAAAAAAAGGTTCCTAAAAACTTAAGTGCAAATCTTCAATTGGAAGCCAACAAACACACGCCCTGTAAATAGTCTTACTGTAGGTTTGTGGTGTTCCATTACAAACTAGATTGTACAGTCGATGGCATGCTATCACAAAATCCCCACACTTTCACCACTAAGCAGAGAGAAGAGAAAAATAATGTTGCTCTCGCACACCCTTACCAAGTTAGGTAAGTAAGTAGCAAGTTTGGTTAAATTCCAGCCAGTGGTTTAGGAGGAGATAGAGTGATGGACAGACAGACTGAAAAATAATGTTGCTCTCACACACTCTTACCATCTGGGGATGACATGTAGCAAGTTCGGGTAAATTCCTCCCAGTGGTTTAAGAGAAGACAGTGTGGACAGACTCCAGACAGATGGAAAAATAATGTTGCTCTTGCACACCCTTACCACGAGGGGAAGTCATGTAGCAAGTTTGGTTAAATTCCACAAATTCTGCCTAGGGGCTAACCATATTTCTTCTGTTTTAAAGGGGGCGGGGGGAGGGTGTTCCATTCCAAAACCATCTCAAAACATCTAGACCGGTCTGTTAAGATACCTTGATATATCAGACTGGCCTGGCTATACCCAGGCCCATTAACATGAAGAGCATGGCAGCATAGTCATTAGTACACTGGTCTCTGGTGCTAAAGATTCTGATCCTCAATCTGAGAAATTATTTCGGTCTAAACATGCTACATTAGCATTGACAGGGAACATATGTTAATTCAATTCGCAGTCCTTCAGATCATGATCATGACTGGAGGGTCCTTTGCAGGCAGAGATATCTGCTGTATATGTTTAAGATCCCACTACCGGGACAAAATCACTTCTAAAAGTTCCCATCATGCAAAACCCATTCACAGGACTACTTAAATCTGTGCGCAATGTTGGGGGACAAAATCATTCGCAGTTTGTCACAGGGGTTAAGCTTTTAAAACTCTTATGTCACCAAATGAAAACAAAAATGCATTTTTTTATACTGCCATGGTTGTGTAACTGGACCAAGGAAACCTCTCGTCGGTAAGTTTTGTTAATGTTTGCAATGTTTTTAACTAGGTTGGGCTACATTTGTCTTAGGTGCGCAATGTTACCGGACAGCACCATAACCCATTCACAGAATTTGGTAAGATACAATACCGGTAGATTACGGACAAAGAAGAATGAGGACCAGATGTGCAAATATGTGCATTTAGTGAACCTTGATGTCAATGACACCTGTATCAGAGGCCAAAAAATTAATTTCACGGTTACAAATGGAAAAAAAATGCAATGCTTATTTTGTTTAAAAAAAACAGGAAGTCACCTGTTTAACATTTGCTGGCAGCTTGTTCCAAGCATGATTTTGCCTGATATGATTTTCTACTTCCGCATTCATTCTAAATGATTAGTGATCAATATCTTCCAAAGCTACAGATTGAGAAAATCAATTATTTCATGAACGATTTTGTTCCTCCCCTGCTAACATCTGCCATGTTGTTGTCTGAAGATGAGGCTGCTGTCAGGTTCCTGTTTATGAACCTCGCCATGATTGGATGAAGATTAAAAATTAGCCAATGAAAAGAATTGTTATTTACAAGCGTTGGTTTCGGTTTGTTGAAAAATGGCTGCCACATCAAATTAACGTCAACAACACAAGTTTTTCAAAATTTACTTGCTGTCACCAGCACTTGGTAACAACAAAAACACTTCATTTTCAAAAGATTTGACAAGTTACATTTTAAAATGTTATTTTATTAGCGTAAATTGATAATAAGGTGAAATGGCCCAATAAAATTTTGCGTGTCATTAGTTTTCGTGACAATGCTTATGTATGTGAATTGCAGTGTTTTTTGTGGATATTTGTTAAATATTATAAGTACGGTATATCAAGTTTGGGCTTAGACAAAAACGACACAAAAGTGACTTGTGTTCTGCCGTGACCAGCACTGGGATTAGAACAATGCATGAATTCTGTGATTCAGTGTTGAAATGACAGTAGTTTCTCACTAGCAGTTAAATCTCACAGTAATATTCTTCTTCGTAAATAACTGGGTACTATATGGTGGGTGCTGAAGAGTTTGGAAATGTGCTGTCTTAGTGATAAAATCACCTAGATCTGAAGTTATAGTCAGACTGAATTCTTGAAGTCACTGACATAGTAGGCTATTAGTAGCTAGTCTAGGAGAATGTCTGTAGTCAAATCTGTGATACCTGTTTCTTGAAATGACACTGTCCTCATTAATTCCCTTTCAATGAAGTATAGTTTTCACAGTGTAAAAGGTAATATTCAGTTGTTTTTATACCTCCACAGCTTCATTCCCTAGTTCCCTATTTTGTACATAATTATAGTCGTTTAGAAAGCATATCCTATTCTGAGTTGAGCTAAATCTGAATGTAAAGTTTTGTATAGATTTGGAAAGTCAAATACTGTTTTACTGGTCACTTTTGGTTTAAGGTTTACAAAAGAATCTTCGCTTCTCTGACATATGGCATTGTCTTTGCCAGACTATTAAGCCACAAGTCTTTGCTGCTTGTCTGAATTCAGATTGAGAGATGCACCTGTCATGAATTTATGAATTTTGCAGTGTTCATTGAAATATAACAGACTTGGATTGACAGTTCCTCTTTGTTTTACACTCTTTTTCAGACTGATGAATTGATGCAATATTCAAAAGGGTAACAAGTTGCTTGCTGCCAATTATCATCCTATTTCCCTCACCTGCATTCTGTGTGACCTCCTAAAACATATCATGTCTTCCCAAATAATTAAGCAATTATAATATGAGCAGGTCATACAATGTACATTTATATGTATAATCACCATCATATAGTTTTCGGAAAGGACGGTCATGTGGGACCCAGCTTGTCATATTGGTGGAAGACATTGCTAGAGCTGTAACTGTGGCAAAACAAACCAACTTGATCTTGTTATGATTTTTCAAAGGCATCAAGTTCAATCATTCAAAATTACTCTGGAAACTGGATCTGGGCCTTCTTGGGTGAGTGTTCCCCAAGGATCTTTGTGGAACCAGTTTTATTCCTCATCTACATGAATGAATTGCCTAACCATTTTAAATCTTGTGGGCCTGTTTGCAGATGATACTGCCTTATAATAAATATATCTCATCAATGAGGGTGTGGACAGTTCAATACTTCAGCAAGATTTGGACACTTTCTATGTGGGAGTCAGATTGGTTTAATGGAATTCAGCCCCTCAAAGTGCCAAGTAGTGTGGGTGACAGGTTACAGAAAGTCTATGAATGCCACTACTGAGAACCAAACAAACTTTTTTATCAAAAGTAGATCAAGTATAAGCCTTTAAACATTGTCTATATTTCAGAATTGTAGCCTACAGCCATGGGTGAACTGAGTGACAGACAGGCAGTCTTGCAACATGTATTTAATCAGTATGATAGGAAAGGCAAAGGGGAATTATCTCCCCTGGAGGTTCAAATGTTACATGGCGATATAAGAATTGGTGGGATTAGCTATCCTCAGGTAATAAAATTATATATTGCTAGACATTACTTGCATATACATGTATCATAAGCCATAAGGCAATAAATTTACTACTTATTGAAGTGTCTAAACACTGCTGGATGAGTGACAAAGAGTACAGACCTTGATCAGATGCTGCATTCTGCTGCTTATGATCAGGATCTAGTCTGTTTACCCACATCTCTCTGTCCGAATATGTAAGGTAGTTAGGACTTAACCTAGAGGTACCATAGTCAGGGCTTAACCTAGAGGCTCATTCAGGAAAAATATTCTCTATAAAGAAAGTTTTTCCTGTCTTATGCTATTGGAAAAGTTTTAATAAAACAGGAATTTGTTGGAGTTCTTTAACTATAATTTTGGATTGTTAAACTTTCAATCGAATAATCAAAGTTTGTAGCTCACTTGAGCCGAAGACTCTATGGGATCAAGCTTATAGGATGGTAGGCCACACCTTTGATCAGTTATACCTCCACTGTCCGCAGGCTAATCTTTATAATTTCTCATCTATAGCATGCCTCTGATGGGGCATAATCTTTTCATGGAAATCCAGAGTGGGCTCTATACTTTACAGAAAAAAGAAGAAGAAACCTGGACTTTTCTCTTACCTTTTTTGCTATGGCAACCACAAGGTCCCATAGACTTACAATGGGAAAACTTTTATCATGACCATAACTCCTTCAGTTTTGATCGGATGTTCCTGAAATTTGCAGAAAAGTTGGACATGGATGAAATCTCAAACAAATTAAAAAACTGGCCAGATTGAATCATTAGAGTTACGTACCCTTGATTCCTGAAAAAGCCTCTGTTTGACTATGTCATTACTGTAACTCCTTCATTTATGATTGGATCTTCCTTAAACTTGCAGATAGGGCAGACATAGATAAAATCTTGGATGAGTTTGAAAACTGGCTAAATCAGATTATTAATCTTAGAGTTACATCCCCATGATTGCTAAAAGAGCCCCTGTTCAACTTTGTCATCAGAATAACTTGTAAAGTTTTGATCTGATCTTCCTGGAACTTGCAGATAAGGTGCACATGGTTAAAATTTTGGATGTGTTTGAAACCTGGCCAGATCAGATCTTTAATCTTAAAGTTACATCCCTTTGATTGCTTAAAAAGCCCTTGTTTGACCTTGTAATCAGCATAACTTGTTCAGTTTTAATCAAATCTATCTGAAACTTGTAAATATGGTGAACATGGATGAAATCTCGGATGAGCTTGAAACCTGGCCAGATGGGAAAATTTATCTTTGAGTTGCATCCCCTTGATTGTTGAAAAAGCCTATATTTGACTGTCATCAGCATAACATTCAGTTTTGATCAGATCATCCTGAAACTTGCAGATATAGTGGACATGGATGAAGTCTTAGATAAAGTCAAAAAAGTTTGGAAACCTACTCAGTCTGATAGATAGAGTTACATGTACATCCCTTGATTGCTAAAGCCCTATTTAATTAACCTTGTTTGCTACATAGCTCCATCAGTTTTAATTGGATTTTGCTTAAACTTGCAGATGTGGAGGACAAGGATGTTTTGGAGTTATGTCCTCAAGATTAATAAATGTTATAGACATTGAGTGAGTGACCTTGACATACTTTTCAGCACAGGGGAGTGCTAAGGACCATTATGGTCTTCTTTTCTTAATAAACTGATAAGATGAAAATACAGTGTATGCCCTCTACATCTGTCACCATTGGAAACACATCTAATTAGCTGTGAGTGAATGAGGTAGCTGTTGTGGAGAGGTTAAATATTTAGCAAAACAGACTTTTGAGGAATCAGAAAATTAATGTGGCTTTTATAGATGACTGTAGTTAAGAGGTTAGTGGTTTCGCTGTAAGGATCTTTTCTTCTTTGTTTTCTATAGGTTTCATTTAAAACCAGTTGCTTTGCTCTTTTTATACCCGGCCACACAATAGTGGTGAGGTATTATGGTTTCACGTTGTTCATCCTTCTGTCCGTCCGTCTGTCCGTCCGTCGTACGTCTGTCCATCCGTTTTTCGTTTCCGGATGATAACTTGAGTAAACATCAATGGATTTTCACCAAACTTGGTATGTGCATTGATATTGTGGAGATCTGGTTTGGGATTGCTAATGGGCAAATTTCCTCAATTTTTGACGGAGTTATCTGCCCGAGACACGCCCATATTTTTGTTTCCGGACTATAACTTGAGTAAATAACAAGGGATTTCACCAAACTTGCTATATGCATTGACATAAAGGAGATCTGGTTTGGGATTGCTAATGAGCAAATTTCGTCAAATTTTTACGGAGTTATCTGCCCAAGACACGCCCATATGTTCGTTTCCGGATGATAACTTGAGTAAATAACAAGGGATTTTAACCAAACTTGCTATATGTATTGACATTAAGGAGATCTGGTTTGGAATTGCTAATGGGCCAATTTCGCCAAATTTTTACAGAGTTATCTGCCCGAGACACGCCCGTATTTTCATTTCTGGATGATAACTTGAGTAAATAACAAGGCCTTTTAACCAAACTTGCTATATGCATTGATATTATCAAGATCTGGTTTAGGATTGTTATCTGTCCCTCCGTCATTTTCTTTCCAGACATTTTCACAACGATAACTTTTATACATAAACAAATAATTGCTATGCTTGCGGTGCTTTTATTTGTTCATATAACAGTAGTGTCCATAGCTTCAGATAAGGTGCTTTAGTTTTTCAACAAAAAAGTAGATATTTTTCTTATACCCTCTTTTATTTAATGGATGTTTTTCTTATACCCTCTATTATCTTATGGATATTTTTCTTATACCCTCTATTATCAAGAGCTATGGGGTCTGCAGTTGACATACACAACTGAAGCAAATGGCCCTTATGCCATATCGCTATAAGAACAGGAAGGGTCCAAATCAGCCTGTTTGCATCCACATGGTCTGATCAGGATTATATAGATACATGTGTGCAGTATCCAAGGATCATGTAAGCAGACGGTGAAAGTATTTATTTATCTGGTTAAATAAGTATCTACAGCATTTGCTTTCATTGTGAAGTAAAAATATAAACATTTTTTGGTTCAAAAAAGCTTCTGATCTAAAGCTTTGCTCACTGTTTAAAATGGAAAGGCTGTAGCCTTTACCACTCTCTTGGCTAATTCACCAGATGACGAATGATGATTTTTTTTGTAGACAGTTTGCATGAAATGTCAAAGTCTTTTTTCTGGGAAAAATAAGAAAAAATATTTTGTCTACTGGGATTTTTACCCAGCATGCTAAGCGTTGATATTTTCAGGTACTGGCAAGTATGAAGTATGTCTGTGCGGGTGATATATGTACACAAAGTGAGCTGTACGACCTCATACAGGAGATGGATCGTCACTACTACCTAGTACAAGATCTTCGCTGGGAATTTTCTCTTCTTGACAGGGAACAGAAAGATACCATCACAGAGGAACAAGCAAGGTACAATAGTTTCCGTATCACATTTGAGGCACTTTGCAGGAAAAAAACAAACAACGAAAAACAAATTGTTTGTGCAAACCAAAAGACCAACACAGCATGCAGTTTTCTGCAGTGAGGTCAAGGTCTTCAGTTTTTGAAATATTCAGCTTACGTGATCCATAGCTCCAGATAAGAGGGGTATCCAGGTATCAGTAATATATTGCTTATTACTTCATGACAACATATGTTGTGGGTACTCATTAAAAGCGCCATAGTGTGGCACTTATAATGAATACCAGCAACATGTTTTTGTGGAGAAATAAGCAAATTACCATTTTTTTTTTTTTTTTTTTGAAAAAGTGCCTTATCTGGGACAATGGGATACCTAAAAATGCAAAGAACAGCTACCATGATCAAGCTGGTCTGAGTCATCACAGTTTGCATATATGATAAGGGTGGTTTTACATTCAGAGGCGGGTTTCCAGAGAACAATATTGTGCTTTGAAATTGTTTTTGTTTGTGAAATGATTTGAAATAATAATAAAAAATAAATGCTTTTCGAATGGTAGCCCATTGTAGTCTGAAGACCCCTAAAATGGTAATTGGCAATCAGTGCAGACCCAGATCAGATGCCACAGAACATGGCATCTGATCAGGGTCTCCCTGTTTGCAAATAGTTCAACCATTTTTCTCGAAGAATATCTAAATCACATAGCCTGACATGCCTAAAATCAAAATTAGAATCTTCCAAAATATAGTGTTGGAGAGTTCATTCAGTCTACAATGGGTTAATAGAATGGAGTTTAAAGATGCCATTTGTTTTCACAGGTGGTTGGTTCAAGGTGTGCATGGAAAGAATTTCTCCAAACGAAAATGGGCCAATTTTCTCAGTAGGAGGGCAGTGCCTGGTAGTAGAATATCATTCCCAGAGATTGAGGTCTTGTTATGTAATGTTAAGAGTGTCACAGATTCTATCCTTGACAGAGAGGAGGAAGAAAGAGAAAGACAAGGTATTGATATCATTCACACTAGCTCTTCAAGATATTTTATTATACAGCTATAAATATTGAATGATTAAAATGTGCAATAAAATCCAAAGAACAAGAATGTAAATATCACTTGATATCATCAGCCTTACTTGATATTTCACACATACTCGAGTGCCTTCAAATGTTACTGTTACATGACATTGCCTCCAATAACATGTCACGTCAAAATTTTGTCACATATTTGTGCAGGCTCTGAAATTTAGGTAATAAAAATGTCACTTTTGAGGCTAAAAACAGCTGAAAATGATGCAAACTATTTATAGCTATATAATAAAAGGGTTATTGCACTGATATTGGTGAATATTGCCCCTCAATATGAATGTTGCTTCTCACAAGGGCTCGCATGCTTTGATATCCCAACTAAAGGGACAATATTAACCAATAATCGTGCAATAACCCTATAATACTAGTTACAGTCAGTCATGATCTAATTCACATAAATTTTGATAAGATGATAATTTAGGGCACAGTTTTGTTAGTTTTGTATCCAGACATGCAAATATTTTATTTGTGTAAATGTCACAAATACATAAACAATCAAAGCATAGCTCATGCAATCAAATGCAAACAATATTCACCCTAAATATTTGGCACCATAACTCAATACACTACAACCTCTTTATAACATGGTTCGTTATAACACGGTTTTGGGTATAACCGGTTCAAAGATGGATCCCAAAAATGTATAGATTATATTGAAAAATGACCATAAATGGTCATTTTTCAATATAATCTATACATTTTTTGATGGATATAATACGGCTGTTTAACTAACATGGTTTATGCTATGGACCCCAACAACAGTGTTATAAAGAGGTTGTGGTGTACCATACTTACCCTAAAAATCAAGTCCAGTTTACTACCTACAGATGTGTCCAAAAACCTGAGGGCTGAATGGCAAACAGTGCAGACCCTCATCAGACATATGTTGTGCGAAAAATCATCTGGATCTACACTGTTAGCTCAGGCACAATTGTCCGAATCTTTTGGGTAAAAATGGTATCATTGACAAAGCACTGACAGATGTGACTACTTAATTAGCCATGAAGCATTTGGGGTTTTGGACACCTTTGAGTTGGAGTTGCAGTTTCTTACAACCTGTTATGTTCATGTTCAGCCAGTCTGTTAACCTACTTGCACTTTTCCTGGGCAGGCTTAGTTGAGTAAGTGGTTTCCCAGCACTTGTGCACATACTTTTGCCAGTAACTGACAACTGCCCTTCTTGAATCAATGGAAGGGGGAAAATGACCATAGAAATGATCAATCCCCACAAACTTGCAACACCTGGATCTGCAGTCAGATGCACTACCTACTGCACTGTGGAGCCTGGCATTGGGACACCTTAAGGGGACTGGATACACTTGGTAGATTTCTGCCATTTTTGCCTTGATCACTTTCAGGGGAGACAACTCTATCAAAATTGTTTTGCTCCCTTCTGAAAAGTGGTCTTCTCTTAAAGGAAAAGGAGCCGGGAACAAATTCTTTCCTTTTAGAGTAGACCCCCTTTTCAGAATTTTGACAGAGCTGACAAAAGTGTATCATGACCCTTGAAAATGTATCATTACCTCTTAATTTCTTACCAAATTTATCCCAATATTTAAACAAGTCTGTTTTATTACCTGGTGATGTGACTAAAATGTATTTACTGAATAACAAACAGTACAGCCTTGATCAAATGTCTTACACCTTTACAGTACATAGGAGCAGAATAATCTGTATCGGCACTGTTCACCTGGGCATATCTGTTAATTCTAGTATTTACTGTCCTTTCGACATCTCTTGAAAGACGTTTTTTGCGTGGCATTTTATTTTAAATAAAAATATTTTGTTCTGGTTGACCATATCTAGTCTGAAACCATTTGTCTTTTATGTTTCTGTGTTTTGTTCTCAAATATTTACACAAAAATTAAAGTTATGGCCAAAAGTTGGTCTGACCTATGCAATTTCTATAGTAAAGTGATTTTTTGGAATTTTTGTCTAAGAAAATATTTTTTACTTTTCTTTGCTGAATTTGAATTATTGACGTTTTACAGCAATATTGTGAAAATTTCAGAAAAATGAAAAAAATGGAACTTGTTGAAAATTTGGCTCCAAGTTACCTACCCTACAGATTTCTGCATGATTTGGCATCATTTTTTTTTACTATGGGAAAAAGTGAAAATATTTGATTTTTTTAAAAACCAATAACCAGAATAAAAATTTTTGTACAATGTACATAGGTAGTTACGACAAATGGTTTTGCATTAAATCATGACAAAAATGTGCAAATTTACTTCTTCTGTGTAAAGCGTCAAGCAAGAAACGACTTTCTGAAAGATGTCGAAAGCACAGTAGGCATATCATCAGATAAAGTACTTAAAAGAAAAGTACTGATAATTTTCTTGTTACTCCTCAAAAACAAATGTTGTGGTACTCATTAGAAGTGCCTCACTGAGGCACTTCTAATGAGTACCCACAACACATGTTTTCATGGGGAAATAAGAAAAATATTTTGTGGATAACCCTCTTATCAGGAGCTATGATTTAGGTTAATTAAGTATACTTGATTATTAATTTGCCAGAGAAACTTAGGAAGCAGAAGTTAGCTGAAGAAGAGAAATTGAGGGAACAAGAGAGGATGAAGAAACTTAAAGAAGATGAAAGGAAAAGAAAAGAAGGGGTAAGGTCTTATTTTACTGAAATCAAATTCTGGTGTAGTTTTTGAGAACATAGTTGTGAGTTTTATTTTAAACCTTTACAACTGCGGCAGATGACATTTAGAAATATTTGTTTTTATAATGTTTTTGAGAAGAAAAAAAAGGCTTGCAGTTTCATGTGAATTATCTGCTAGGCATCTGACTCTAGCACATTATTCACGTAATATGTCAAACCTTATTTTCTCTGGAAAATAATTTTAAAAAATTAGACTCTCTTCTGCTGTAATTGTTGTTGGCATTTTCAAGGTTAATAGGCAAGAAAGATTCAGCTTTGAACAGAATGTATTTATAGTTTCTTATACTGGTATTGAGATTGTTTTTATTTTTTATTTTTTCTTTTCTTCTGACTACATATACTTTACTTATAAAAAATGTAGGCTTATCATAGCTCCAGATAAGACAGTTTTTCAACCAAATTCTTGATATTGTTCTCATTTCTCCACAAAAGCATTCATTGTGGGTGCTCATAAAAAAACACCACAAAAGAGGTTGTAATGAGTACCCACAACATATGCGTAAGTGCAGAAATAAAGAAATATTTACATGGATAATCTTGCTTATCTTGGGCTATGGATTAACCCTTCATGATTCTGTGATTCTGTTGTTTCATGATTTGATTTTCCATGATTCTCATACACTGAAGCAGTGTAGTGGTCCACTGACACTTCTTTTTTTAAGTACAGAATTATTCAGTTTCTCTGTGTCCAATATCAACTCCTTTAAGGTTCCTCAATACAGTTATTTGGCAACATTTGAGCCTACAAATAAACTTGACTAGTAATAAATAATTTTGGTAAATTAAGCATCATATGAATGCTTGTACAAAAGTGATTAACTGAAAGCAAAATTAAGAAATTAAAAAGCTAATATTTATATAATTTTTTGGCATTTTTGGTGTGTTTTGGGCAAAAATGATAATTACGAGGGATGTTCGAAATGAATTGCTTATTGTCCTCTAGCTCGGTATCCACGTGGGGCACAATAAAAACCAATACATACCTGTATAGGGCTATTCAATATCTACACAATGGTGTATAAATGTACATGTTAGACTAAGTGTAAGACATAAAATTTTCCATTTGAATACACGCAGTCATTGACCACTGCAGTAAAAATGGTTGGTAGAAGCGTCGACAAAAAAGATGAAATACGGGCTTACATCAAAGCTCGCTCAAAACTTGGTTGTTCTTTGAAGAAGCTGATGACTGAAATTTCTACTGCTTTTGGACCTTCTTGTGTGTCTTATGACACAGTTCGGCAGTGGAAAAAGAAATTTGAGTCTGGTGTAGAGTCCATCAAAAATGCACCGAAATTAGGTAGGCCAAAATCTGCATCTCGTAAAGAAATCGTTTCCAAAATAAAGGAAATCATTGAAGGAGATGCCAGATTTACAGTTCGTGATATTGCATGAAAGGTAGGCATATCACTATCAACGGTTCACCTTATTTTGAAGAAGCATTTGAAAGTCAGAAAGATTTCTGCTAGATGGGTGCCACATCTGTTGACTGACGAGCAAAAGAGGCAACGGGTTAAAGTGGCTAAAAAGCTGCTTCAAATATTTCCAAAATATGACAAAAAGCAGTTTGCCAATGTCCTCACAGGTGAAAAAACCTGGGTCCATTATTTTGAGCCCGTCAGAAAGGTTGGCAATAAGGTCTGGGCCACTAAACAGCAAATGCCCAATAATTGCCAAACGTTCTTTGAGTACAAAGAAGGTTTTGTATGCAATCTTCTTCTCTGGTGAAGGAGTCGCAATAAAAGTGCCAGTGAAAAAGGGCAAAAGCATCACCGGAAAGTACTACAAAGACGTAGTACTGAAGAAACTGAAAAAGTATTATCAGAAACGACGCCCTGCCACCGGTTTTAAACATGTCCGTCTTCTACATGACAATGCCCCAGCTCATACCTCCGCAATAGTTACGACGTTTTTGAAGAAAGAAAAAGTAACTGTTTTGCCTCACCCCCCGTATTCCCCAGACCTTGCCCCATGTGATTTCTTTTTGTTTCCGAAATTGAAAGCATTCCTTGCTGGGCGGAAATACCAGTCCCGACAGGCACTTGGATCTGCCATTCATCAGTACCTTATTACTGTGCCCAAATCAGCGTACCGTGACGCCTTCAAGAAGTGGATACATCGGCTGAAACTTTGCATTTCTAGCCACGGGGAGTACTTCGAGGGCATGAAATGAGTACTTTTGGGCTAACTTGAAATTTGAAGTCTCCTGATAGAAATAAGCAATTCATTTCGAACATCCCTTGTATCTCCCTTCAATGATAATTTGCAAAATATTATTACAAACATGTAGATTAAGGTTGTTTATAGGGACTGCCAGTACTCATTTTCAATTAAAATGGCAAAAAAAGAAGTAAAAAGTCATGATTCTAAAAATTGGAATAATAAAAAAATTAAAAAATAACCAAGCTGAAACTATTTTTTTTTTTCAATATATGGTGGCCAAGACTGACCAATATTTATAAACCTGTAAGCGTTTGCAGCATTCTTGAAAAGCTTCTTAACATAATGTTTCCTGAACAGTCCTGTAACAGGAGACCGGTAGCATTGTCCGATGCCGACCACCACCAAGACCAAACTTATATGAAGGTTTCTTACGCCATGCCATGCTTCAAGAATTAACTAACACTTTACTGACAAAATTGAAACTCTGAAATTTTTTTTGGAAACCGCTGATTCACAAGTGCCCTCATACACCATCATTTGAAAAAACGTGTCAAATATATTTTCAAATTTTCAAAAAGACAATATGATATGACTCCAAATACACAATAATGACCTATACTTTCAAAATTTTACAAAAAAAAAAACAAAACATTTTTATTTAAAAAAATATTACCGTTGTTACATAACGATAATTACATTTGACAGGTAAACAAGCCGAGAAAGAAAGTTAAAATTAGTGTAATCTAATGGAAGATCGTTTATTTCGCATATTTACGTACATGTAAGAATCCTGTAAGTCTTGAAAAACAGAGCATCTACTTCGTTTTACTGACATTCAGCTGCAGCAACTTCCATTTTTCAGCTTCAGATGACGACCGAACAACATTTCCGTATTTAACCAGGAAATAGTATGCGTAAAAGTAGTCCCTAATAAAACAAGTATTTTATTTTAAGTACCAAACAATTTGTTAAGTAAATATATGTAATTATTGCAATATCACATTTTCGTCAAATAATTGTTAAAATGATGAAAAATATTCCAAAACTGCTGTCATTTCCGCTAAAATTAGTTCGGTTGTCATTCATGCGGATTAATTCTTATGGATAGAGCACGATGCAAAATGTAAACAAACACACTTCGTCCATGATTCATTAGGACTGAACACAAGACCTGGATGGGCAATCTCGTTATACTCATACATGCCATTAGTTGTTGACAGACATCTGTGAGATTTTGAAAATTTTTAGGGGAGATTTGATGAAATTCTGTGAGATTTTTATGAAAATCACTTTCAAGCTTATATAAGTAAGTTAAAAACCATTATTTTAATGAATTAAGCTTGGGACAGCCATGCTAATGTGTGGTTTATTTCTAGTTCTTCAAAAAGTAGCTTATTAAATGGTATGAAAATTCTGTGAGATTTGAAAATCTTATGGGAAATGGGGTCCAGAAGTGCCAAAATTCTGTGAGATTTTGTCTCACAGTGTGAGGTATGGCATGTATGTATACTATGTGTAGGATGAAAGGTATATAATTATATTTTAATTGGTAATACTTCGACGTTCGATAAATTATAACATCTGGATACATATTTGTCACAAATTTTGCTGTCATGATTTGCTGCTTTATTTCAAAATGGCTGCCTCCATGAAGAAAAAAACAAAACATGAAAAAATTCTGGTTTTCGAAATTCAGACGTTTTTGAATAACAAGCATTCTCTGAGTCGCTAGTACATTATGTGACCTTGTAACATGCAGACATAATGAAAAGTTTTTGGCACTCTATTCCTGGTAAAAGTAAAAATACAACAAATGTTGTTTTTTTTCAAAGGCCACATACATGTTCCAAATACACAAAAGTAAGTAACAGCATTGCCCTTTTCAACCCTAAACCCTATTCTTTTGTAGTAAGCCATTGAGACGGTAATCAGACCCATAATTTTGATTGAAAAAAAAAACGTGCTTATCGGTGTCATATTTTTTTCTTATACAACTGTATTGAGGAACCTTAACTCTTGTCATGCTGAGTAAATGAAGATGCCATGTCCACTTCCAATTTTCAGCCAATCAGATTACTTGATCCAGGTTGTTGATATAAATTCACATACTGAATGGCAAACAGTGCAGATCCAGATCATTTGGCTTCTTCAGAAGCCAACTCATCTGGATCTACATTGTTTGCAAAGGCAGGGTATATCTGGGTTCAGCAGGACAAGGGTTGATTATAATGGTAACTTCACAGGACTTTTTAATTGCTTTGTTCAAAACATTTATACTTATATAGCTTCAGATAAGGCACTTTTTTCAACCAAAAAGTACTGATATTTTTATTTCTCACTGAAAAAATATATATTATGGGTACTCATTTGAAGGGCCTCCTTGAGGCACTTATTATGAGTACCCACAATGTATTTCTCATGGAGAAATAAGTAAAATGTTATAGGGCCCCCTCTTATCTGGAGCTATTATCTTGCACCATATTAAGACCTACCATTATTTTATGGGTATAAAAGATCATTGGGTAAATAAGCATATATCATTTAAAACTTCATGATATAAAATTCACCACTTCTCTACAAAACCTCTATTATTTTAATATTGTCTTTGAAACTTCTTAAATCCACGGGGAGCAAAGTCTTTCTTTTAGAGTACACCCCTTTTCAGAAGGTAGCAAAAATGATAATGACAGAGTTGTCTCCCCTTAAAGTTATCAGTTCCCCTTAAGAAAAAAAAAAAGAGATATTTAAAGTCAGTGGTTAAAACAGTCCTTGAAAATATGGTTTGGATTCTCGTGAGTATCCTCTTAGAATAGACTATTTACAAACCTTAATTTATGGGAAACAGAAAAATATGAACATTATCATCTGATTATGAGTATTGTCTTTGAACTTCACAACAGAAACCACAGAAACGACAAAAAGGCCGTTCTGTAAGTATAATCCAGTGAAGTTATAGCTTGTATTTGTTGACAGTTTTGTTTCATTGTATCCCTGTAAGCATCAACTTGAGTACATTGTTACATTCTATTCCACTGGTCAGTTTTATAATGCTTAAAACGTGTACACTTGAAATGAAAACAAAGCTTCACTTATATAGCAAATTACCATATGTATGAGCATATCAAAACTCACTGAACATTCACAATATTTGCATTATCAGATCACATTCTCGTTTACTGCAAAAGATTCATTGAGATTATCACCTTAGGGGGTTTGAAACATTAGCCACCATAAGTTAAGTGCCTTTTTGTATGTTGTAAAATGATGAAGTAGTGATGTTTAAACTGAAAAAAAAAAAAAAACAACTGATGTTGTGATTGTTTTGAATATAAAGTGGATCATTATAAGAGACTGAGCATCAAAAGGAAATCAGAATTTCCTCCATTCATTCTCAAAGCAGTCCAAAATATAGTAACTTTAAACAGAATGCTACTCTTCAGTCATATTTTACATAATTACAACACTAGTTTTTTTATTTATTTATTTTTTATTTATTTATTTACTTATTTATTGTGCTATAACGTATATGCAATTGAATAGACTTCTCACTACTTACCAGTGAAAAAAAAAAAAAATACATCGAAAATTTTCAGTGAAAAAGACAGGCCAAAAACAGAAGAATAAGAATTTTTCAGATCTTGATTAAGCTGTTGTTGTATTTTTAATTAATATATGCCTTTTTCTCAAGCTTAAAATTGTTACAACCTATAAATTAGATTATTTAGAGTATTATTTTGAGACAAATACAAACATAAATACAAACTGGTACAGACCCTGCAAATACAGACTGATATTTGTACACAAATGAAAACTGGTACAGACCATGCTGTATCAATTTCTTGTCTCTCTTTGTATTTCCAAGTACTGTATTCAAACAATTTTCATTTTTCCTCCAACCTGCAATATTTATCATGGGTTTGTAGCATATGTTGCAAAATCTCATGTTAATCCATCTTGAATTTGAGCATTTCATAGCTTCAGATAAGAGGGGGTATCCACATAATATTTTTCTTATTTCTCGATGAAAACATATGTTGTGGGTACTCATTAGAAGCGCCTTACCAAGGTGCTTCTAATGAGTACCCACAGCATATGTTTTTGTTGAGAAATAAGAAAGATATCAGCATTTTTCGGATGAAAAAAGTGCCTTATCTGTTGCTATGGCATTTGTTGACAGTAAGCAGTATGTCATACATTTACACATAGCATCTCTGCTGAACAGGGCAATAATTTCATGTGTCGCGTATTTCCATCACGAAAACATACCAATAAAATTTTGACCCCCTTAAACCCCACTTTTATATAGTAAAACTGGGGTTTACAGGGGTATACATTATTTTTCTTATTTCTGCTCAAAAACATAGATTGTGGGTACACATTTGAACTGCCTCGCTGAGGTGGGTCTAACAAGTACCCACAATCTATATTTTGAGCAGAAATATGAAAAATATCAGAGTTTTTTATCTGAAACTATTCAGTTTTTGGAGGTGAAATTTTCTGTATATTTGAATAGGCATGTTTTCCTAATGGACAAGTACACAATGAACTTTCAAAGACAAATGAAAATTATTAAGTTATTATTATTTCCCCAAAAACTGTGTTTGGTGGGGGGTTGGGGTCGGGGGTATACTGTTTTCACATTGTTCGTCCATATGTTCATCCGTCCATTGCATTTTGGACCTGGTGGGAGTATCTAATAACTGCTTATTGGCATTTTTTTTATATATGTTTCAGTTGAAATTTTACATTTAACATCAGCACTCCTTTTTCAATACATACTGCTACAAGAACAATGAAAAAAAAAGAAAAGGCACCAAAACTGACAATTCAAGTTCAAGTTCATTACTCTCATTTATAAATTCATTTTGTAAGCCTATTGCTTTTCATTTCATTCATGTTGCAAACAATTGATTGAAGTTAATTTTATACAGTTATATGAATTTCAGCAAGCAAAGTCTAAAGAACAAGAAAAATTAGATTCAGACAAAGCTTTTGAAGAAAGTAGAGACATGGTAAAAGAAAGTCTTGCACAGCTGGGCTGACATGTCACCTGGGTTATTTTTTGTTTTGTGCACATATTGCTGAAGGATTGGTGTAATAAAAACAGCAAACTCGGAAGGGCATTGCCTCTCTTTTTGTCTTTCTTTGGTGATTGCTTTTACTTTGCTTGGGATTTGCCTGTTTGAATCTTTCCGCGCTAGTGGTGACTTAAATCATCTGCTGATAACCTTTGCAAACAGTTTGGGCCTAGATCAGGCCCCACAAAATGTCGGGCCTGATCTGGATCCAAACTGTTTGACACTCTGATGATATTCCTGAAAGATGTTTTTGAAAAAGTTAATTTAAAAAAAAAAATCCACAGACAACAAAAAAGCATGCAAAAAAGCATGCAAAGAGTTAATGCACTGAAAAGAATATTTACTGTAACAACTATAAGAATTGGATAGCTGAATTTATAATACGTGTTCACTGTATAGTTATTACTTATAAGTAATAATGAATCCTTCTATTGTCAACAATACATCCTAGATGAGTTTAAGAAGCTCACTAAGCATAATGTACGAAATATCATAAAAATGATTTTTTTCTTCAGATTCTGTGTTACAGTCTTTTAACATTTTCAAATGACATAAATAAGTTTTGAAATGTTACGTCATTTACACTCATTGGGCAGCATGATAGTATGTTTAAGGAAATATTTCTTTGCTCTAGGAGGAAATATTTCCTTCAAGGAATTATAAATTATATTTCCTACAGAAATTACTAAAAATAGCATCAGATATATAATATGAAATAGAATTCCATGCCATCAATACCTGTGTGTATACACTTCAACCTCTTTATAACAGGGTTCGTTATAACACGATTTTGGATATAACACGGTTCAAAGATGGATTCCAAAAATGTATAGATTATATTGAAAAATGACCATAAATGGTCATTTTTCAATATAATCTACACATTTTTGTTTGGATATAACACAGGTTGTTTAATTAAGACAGTTTATGCTATGGACCCCAACAACAGTGTTATAAAGAGATTGTGGTGTATGTATGTCTTTGTTTTGTTTTGGTTGGATATCGGTATTTTCATGATAAATCACTGTTAAGTAATGTTGGTACATGTACATGCATTTGGAGCGGTTTGTAGCCACTCATTAACAGATTGATCATATCTAATTTGACAGAGTGTGTTTGAGTGAATTTTTTCGTTCTTGCAATATTTGCAATCTTTCAGTGTGAAGTTTTGTATTTTTTTTAAGTTTTGAGTATTATTTTGAGCTTAAAAGTATACTGTTGGCTTCATCATTCAGTTTGCTACTTCAGTAAAATGCTACATGTTTAACAAAATAAGCTTTATATGTTGCTTTGTCCACCTGTATGAAATCACAGGAAAAATCATTGCACTACCTCCATTTGCATTGGTGTTGATGTCAGCATTTGTATTACTAGCCAGTGTTAATGTTTTATTCAAACTGCTTGACAAATTGAGTTCATACTATCTCTTCTATCTCTTTTCTCCCTTTCTCTGGGAGACGACACAAAATGACCCTCAAGGGTTGACGTGTCATTAAACCCCAACACATGGTAGTAAATACTGGTTCAAAGTTTGATACGTACCACTTCACTCCTGCCAGTTACTAAGAAGTCAAGATCATAGACAGAATTTTCACTCTGAAGTTATTACATTACTTTTTTTTCAACATATATTATCCAAAAGTGGATCTTAATAATTCATATTTGGCATAATTGTAGATAGTGGTCCAACATGTTTTACAGTGTTACCTTCTCCACTGATCATTACCTAGTGGTTAGCATCACCCTGTCCATGGCCTAGAGGTCAAGGACACTGACAGAATTTTCCTGGTAAAGTTTTATGATAAAGTTTGTACGACATAATATTATCCCTATTATTTGATGGATTTAATTAACCTTTACCACTCTCTTGGCTAATTCAGCAGACAACAGATTGGTGATGTTTTCTGAATTTTCACAGAAAACAGGATCTGACATTCCATGCAAATTGTCTCCATTGGAGACAATTTGCATGGAATGTCAGATCCTGTTTTCTAGGAAAAATAAAAAAAAATGTCTGCTGAAAATTTTACCCAGTGTGCTGAGTGTCAATATTTGGCATGATGGTAGATGTTGGTTCAAAAATTTTAACATACCACCCACACCCCAGTCATTGGCACAGAAGTAAGAAACAGACTTACTTTTTGTGTTGAAGTTTTATGTTCTTCTCTTAAAATTTTTATAAAGATCGTTACTTCAGAATGCTAGGCAAATGTTTATCCATTTCTATTAATTTCACTCACGTGAGCATACAAGTATTCAAAAAACCTCTCATTAGCAGAAGTTAATGCCACAGTACAGCACCAACAGAAACAGAATGACAGTATATGCAAATAATGCCCAGACCAGTCTGAGCATGGATATAGCATGATCATGGTCTTCCCTGTTTTTCCATATCTTCTATAGTATCTGTTTATTCTGTATATGGGCATTGAAGGCCATAACCTGATTTTGTGAATGAACATTCTGACCTGGGTTTTTGTTGCTCACAATTTTGCATAATAACTCTTTTTGGCATTGCCCATCATATAGTTTTAACTAATAAGGCGCTAAACAAAACTGTTGCAGACAACATATTAGTTTTTTTTTTATTAGTTTTCAGAGTAAATAAGGCTTGGCATTTCATCTGAGTTGTCTGATAAGCTGATGATTCACATGAAATGTCAGACTTTATTTTCTCTGAAAAATAAAAAAATATAAAAATGTTGTCTGCTGCAGTTGTGATTAGCATTCAAATGGTTAATATGGTTTCAGGAAAAACTGAGACAAGAAGAGGAACTCAGGAGACGTATGATGGAAGAAGAAGGTATGTATTAATTTACTGATTACTCACTGATTATTCAATATCTAATAATGACACACTATAAATTTAGCTTTTATGGTAAGAAATTTTACTATGGCTTAAAAGTGTACCTAAGCTACAGTTTTATACCATTTTGACCAAATTAAGACATACATGGAGAGTGGTATAAATAAAATAATTTGCCTGATTCATTTATCATCTCCTGTAGACACAGTATAATCTGGGTCTACTCTGATTGCTCAGCCCAGTCTGTCGGGATATTTATAGTTAATCTGTACAAATTCTAATTATTGCTGGGTGTTTATTAGAATCGTTATAAAGAGAGTGTTGGGAATTTATTGGAGGCTGCAGTGTTTGATAACAGTTGGAAAAACTAAAAAATATTCAAGTTTTCCTTGGATGACCGCTATTTTGATATTGGAAACGGAAGTATATACTAGCATTACAACGGACATGTTAAATATAAAATAACATTACAAAAGACATGTCAGCCTCTCTTGGAGATTCATAGTACCTGGCTTAGGACTAGAAATCCCAAGTTCATATCTTTTATTTGGACCAAAAGAGAAAAGTGACTTCTGTGTTTGAATATTAAACAGTAGATTTGGAAACTAACTGCATCAGGTAGTAGCAATATTTTTTCTAAATTGATTGGCGTTTATTAGAGGCTGGTATTTCTGAGAAAAATTATAAAAAAATCACCACTTTTCAGGCCCAGATAGAGGGATGGGCGTTTATTAGAGCATGGGCATTTATTAGAATTTTTATAGTACTTTCAATGGCAATCATTCAGTAGCACTCATTACTGTCAGTATGTTAGCAGTATTTAGCAGACAACAGACACATTTTGAAGAGATAATTTGCAGGAAATCTTAAACCATATTTTCAAGGACAAATACAGACAAAAATTTAAAATGCTGTCTGCTACTACTTAAATCCTGTGTGTTAAAGTAAAGGCAATGGTTCAGTATTCAGATGATATTATTTTCTGTTTTCAAACCAAAACATATTTTATGGGCATTCACTTGGTACAAAAATAACATTACCTCAGCAATTATCTTATCTCAAGCTATGTTAATGTTACTACTTCCTGGACAAATTCAGCAAAAGACAATTAGGTGATTTTTTTTTATTTTTCACAGAAAAGGAGGTTTGACATTTGTCAGATGCAAATTGTCTCTTAAGGAGTTGATTTGCATGAAATGTCAAACTCTTTTACCTGGTAAAATAAGAAAATATGTTTATTAAGAGGGAGTTCAAGTAACTGATTGGCTAAAAAGAAGAAGTGGGTATGACAATTTATTCAGCATGGCAATGGTTAACACTGTTCATTTTTAAATAAATTACAGATGAGAGGATGAGGGAGCAACAGCAGAGAGAAGAGGAGGTATAACATGATGAAATATTTTGTTAGATTTGCTGATGACAAACTATGGATAAAATGTTTTTTCTTTTTTAGTTTTATTTTATAGTAATTATTAATTTTGTAAGTGGATAGCCATGACCTTGATTAGATTGCATGTATGCTGGTCTGGACTTTTATTGCTGCAAGGTATTGCACATAAATTAGTGTGGAATGCCTTATAATTGAGTGGCCAGTGTGTGTGTGTGTGTGTGTGTGTGTGTGTGTGTGTGTGTGTGTGTGTGTGTGTGTGTGTGTGTTTTCTGTACTGAAATGGCATCCGTAGGACTTGTATTAAGAGCACCTGTCTATGTATCCGGTGAGGAGGTTTTTGTCGCACCTGCGTTAGCACGCAGGTGCGATATAGGCGTGTCGTGACCCGTCCGTTCGTCTGTTTGTCTGTTCGTCAACAATTGACTTGTGAGCGCAACTCCTCCTACAGTTTTTGGCCAATCATTTTAAAACTTCACAGATGTTTTGACCACAGCGTGTAGATGTGCATATTGTTTGCTCATAATTCTCAGATTTTTTTTTTTCAACTTTTTCCGCTTTGTTAACTTAGTCAGTTTTTACCTAAAACCCTTATAGTCAGTGGGTGTCTCGTGAGCACAACTCCTCCTACAGTTTTTGGCCAATCATTTTGAAACTTCACAGATGTTTTGACCATGGTGTGTAGATGTGCATATTGTTTGCTCATAATTCTCAGATTTTTTTTTTTTTCAACTTTTTCTGCTTCGTTAACTTAGTCGTTTTTTACCTAAAACCCTTATAGTCAGTGGGTGTTGATGGATTAGGATCATATTTTGCATACATATAATTGTTAACAATACTTAGCTTGGGATTTCATCAATTTTCAGCTGAGTTACTGGCCTTGATTAATGGGCAAAAATGATATCCGCTCAATATCAATATCTTGTGAAATAATGGACAGGTTTAGATAAAATTTTGCAAGCCAATATTCCAAATTTTCTACTTTGTCCATTTTTCTAACGCATCAATTTCTTGAATACTGCAAAACAGATTTTTTTCAATACAAATAGGAACTTGTATGACTTAATCCCCGCAGGTGCGACATCGCTTTCCGCGGATTTCTTGTTTTTAGTAAATTCACAATCAAGAATGACATCCTTAAACAAGAATGACATCTCTTAAAAATACAATAGTTTAAAACTCTGAACGGTACTGAGTTTTGTAAACTGCTTTGTGCTGTCTTATGCTGAAAATTACAGCATTTCTATTGCTACAATTAAACTGTCATTATCACACAAACAGATTTGTTTGAAAGCACAAGTGTTTATTACTGAAAGTTGTGTCTAGAATAAAAGGTATAAAACAGAGGTGTTTAACTGATGATGGCAGAATAGAATAAAGATTTGGACCCACTTGTACAAAATTAAACCAAGTTATTAGCTAACTTGACATAAAAATTTCTATCTTGAAATATGGCAAATACTTTGATTTTTTCGCTGAAAAAAATGTGAGTAGCTTTTGCATTGCAAATGCTATTCACATTTTTGCAGCAAAATATCATTGTATCTGAAAATAGCTACAATAATTAACAAGTTTGTCTTTAACAAGCTTGTTAAGCTAACAATGCTTTGAATAACTGGGCCCAGATTTTTATTTTTCTTGGGATCATTGAGCACATTGATTCTGAATTGTTAGAAAATCAATTTCTGCCGTAGTAGGTGATAGGGGGCGTATGCAGTCCTAAAACTACATTTCTGCCGCATAAAACTGAGTTTTGTTCTTTACGTGTTTGTTGTTTCCAAGGGCGAGCTTTATAGATTTGATTTGTTGGTTTTAAGGAAAGAGAGAGAGAAGAACAAAGACTTAGAGAACTGGAAGAAAGGAACAGACAGGAAGAAGAAATGAGAAGAAGGGAGGAGGCAGAAAAATACAAAGATGCTGAAAAAATATTGGAGGTAGGCTTGTGCATTCATGTTTCTAAAATGAGAATTGGCAAACTTTACTTTGGTAACATGACAATGCTCCAGATAAGACCCTATTTTCAACCAAAAATTACTAATATTCTCATTTCTCCACAAAAACATATGTAGTGGGTACTCATTAGAAGTGCCTCTGCGAGGCACTTCTAATGAGTACCCACAACATACATTTTTGTGGAGAAATAAGATATATATTTACTGTATCCCTCTTATATGGAGATATGAATAAATTATAAACAAATGACTTATAAATAAATTGCCCTTAGCTTTTAGCATACTGAATTCACAAGTCAGCAGAACTTTGATGTGATGGGATACACCTCAAAAAAACAGCAGTCTAAGGTGGACACAAAACAAATGCTGTAAGCTCTGTGCCATATTTATTGGAGCAGTGAGCTTTGTCATAGAACATGCATACAAGACCTTGATACTTGTGGCAGAAGTGTCTTGATCTTATTTTCTATGGTAAAGGTTTTTCTTTGTGAGAATGCAAAGTATACTTGTTTTTTCTGTGTCATAGCTTACTTCATGAATTTTTGCTCATGTAAACAAGGCTAAAAACTACCCATCCACCAGTTTTACTGTTTAAGTCGAGAACATTGTTAGCTCACCAGAGCCGATTTAGTAGCTTATGAATGGGCATTGATCCGTCATTGGTGTCACCAACATTTTCTAACGACATCTCCTCTAAAAGCACTGGACGGATTGAAACTAAATTATATGGGGAGCCTTCATGGGGTGGGGGAAAAATGTTTGTTCATAATGTCTGGGTCACCTGACCAAGATGGTCACCATGCCCATAAGTGGTAAAAACCTTTGAAAATCTTCTTCTCAGGAACCGAATGGCTGATGACTTTGAAACTTGATATGCAGCATAAAGCGCTCAGGCTCTACCAAGGTTGTCAAAATGATGACCTATGGTTGACCTTGACCAATTTTATAGCAGATAGGTCAAATTTGGTCACTTGGGCTTTTGTATGGAAAAAAGGCAAACAGTGGATTTTTGCTGAAGCTGTTGTAGCTGATGACATCAGTTGATATTTGCAATCAGCTAAATGATTATTTATAAATACTAAAGGTCAAGATCATTATTGACTTTTGTCCCAGATGCCTCTGATTCAGTATTTTTATCTTCTCCTCTAAAATTACTGGGCAGAAATTACATGTGGAGCCTCTGTTGGATGGGGGAATGAAAGTTTGTTCATGGGGTCTTGGTCACATGATCAAGATGGCTGCCATGCTCATATATGGTAGAAGCCTTTGAAAATCTTCTCAGGAACCAGTTGTTGATGACCTTGAAACTTGGTATGCACCATTGGGTACTCACGCTCCACCAAGTTTGTTCAAATGATGACCCTTTTGGTTGACCTTGACCTATTTTATGGCAAGGTCAAATTTAGTCACTTAGGCTTTTTAGGAAAAAGGCAAAACTGGATTTATGTGAAGCTATTGTAGCCTATGACATTCAAAGTTGATATATGCAATCACTTAAATGAAACTTTATAAATACCAAAGGTCAAGGTCATTTACTGACCTTTGTCCTGGATGCCTCAGATTTAGCATTTTTATCTTCTCCTCTAAAATTGCTAGGCTGATTGAAACCAAATTACACATGGAGCCCCTGTGAGATGGGGGAACGAAAGTTTGTTCATGGGACTTTTGGTCAGATGATCAAGATATTTGCCATGCCCATATATGGTAAAAACCCTTTGAAAATTTCTTCTCAGGACTTCCTTGAAACTTGGTATGCAGCATTGTGGACTCTGGTTCTACAAGGTTTATTCAAATGGCGACCATTGGTTGCCCTTAACCTACTTTAAATATGAAAAGTAAACAACTTCTTTTAAAATTTAAATACTGAAAAAAAGAGCTTTGATAGTATAAAGTGGAAGTTCTGAGTGCAAAAGAGTTAAGATTGCAGAAGCGGACTTGCTCCCCCACTTAACACTGGTGAGCTTAGTGGCCCAAGGGACTCTTGTTAGTATCATTCTTAACCCAATTTAGTCTGAAGATCCCCAAAAAGGGTAATAGACAAACAGCCCAAACTCAGATCAGATGCAGCAAAATGTGTCATCTGATCAGATTCTTCACTGTTTGCAAATAGTTTAGCCATTTTTCTCCAGGAATATCTAAATCACATAGCCTAAAATAACCTAAAATACCTAAAATTGAAGTTTGACTCTTCCAATATACAGGATAGGGAAGGGAATTTATTCAGTCTAAATAAAATAGGTTAAGGAAGAGATTCTATAGTGTGAATTAATTTAACAGTTCATCATTCAATTGTTGTAAGAACACAATAGCATGAGTGTAATAATGTTTAGTCATTCCAGGAACAAAGAAAATTGGTTTGTATCTTGCACTAGGGAATTTAATTTTTATTTACTTTTTATATAAGTAGAATAGCTGCCAATATCTGTATACAATACGGTGAACCTCGATTATTCAAAGTCCAAGGGACCAACCAGTTTTGTTTGAATTATTGAGACTTTGAATAATTGAGGGTTAAAATACATACAGTAGAACTTCAATGGCTCGAACCCCAATGGCTTGTTTACCATGGATGAGTCGAACACATTCTTGAGTTCACAGGGATTTCCTCCAAATACAATATACGGATAATTTAGGGAGATTTTCTTCTTTTATCTTGCAAACGAATGCTGTGTGCACTCATTAGAATTGCCTCAGTGAGGCAGTTCTAATGAGTACACACCACATACGTTTATAATATAGAACACCGAAAAGATATCCCACAATTATATCTATTGCCTTAGGTATGGCACTAATAGTAACCCTCAGTGGCTCGAACTACCGCTGTCTCAAACAAATTTTCTTGGTCCCAAAGGGGTTCGAGCCATCGAAGTTCATTTGTATATTTCATTTGGGACTTCAAAATGGTTTTGAATTATTGAGAAGTTTGAATTATTGGAGTTTGAATTATTGAGGTTCTACTGTAATTGCTAAAGTTAACTTTTATTATTGCTGTAAGCTCAAGTTGCGAAACCCATTCTGTGTTATCTTTCAAAGACCTGTAAAGGCATTTTTGTCATGTCTACTTGTGGTAAACTAGACATGGTTAATGCATCCATCTGACCATCTGTCCATATATTTGTCCTTGGCTACTTTAGAAATAAATCTTTATATCTTGGCTACTACTATCAACACTTAGTCAGATTTTCTGAGTCAGACTTGTATCCCAGTTTCCCCCTTCAAATTTCATCAGTGCATGCATCCCACTACCCAAGGTGAGTGTGATCTACTTTTGCAAAAATCCACACCTGGGCCCAGTTGTTCAAAACTAACGATGTCATTAGTTAATGATTCGTTAAAATGTACATCGAGTGATACGCAAATATGCTGATTTTTTCAGCAAAAAATATCAGAATATTGTATATTGAATCCACTAAAACAGTTAACGAAATGACCCTTAACAAGCTTGGGCCCTGGTCAGGTTTTCAAGGTTCAAGTTTCATGAACTCCCACAAAACTAGGCCAGTGTGATCAGCTTTTGCCAGAATCAGTACATGGTAAGTTTTTTGGGTTTAGACCTCTTGGCCTCCACAGGTGCCAGACTCTTCAAACATCACCAATGCATGCATCCTGTCAACCCAGGTGACTTCCTTAGATTTATAGGGTCTGACTGATATCTCAGTTTCTACAAGTTCCAACCCATCAAACTTAATCAGTGAAGGCATCTAACTAGCTCAGGTCCCAATTTTATAAAACTTTTTTCATGCTCAACTCGGCTGAGCATGAAATTTGTCCTGCTAATAAATCTCAAATTACTCTTAGGTAAATCTCTGTAATCTATGTTTGTGAAAACCAACGCCTAATTTTTTTAGTCAGACTTATATCTTGGTTTCCACATGCTAGAAACAGCCGTTTAGTCTTGGCATAGATTTTAATAGCAGTGGCGTAGCCAGGCATACGCACGTACGCAAGTGCGTAACATTGAAAATCCTGTGCATGGTTTATGTGACTTTTTTTCTATAGCAGTTTTCTCAGAACGCGAGGTTCTCAAAGTTATAGCGACTAGCCAGCCTGTAATTACAGATTATGAAACCCCGCTGTATAATGCGATAAGCGAGGCTCAGTTACCAAACACAGCTGATTCCCTGCAGAAAGACAGCAGCCAGCGCCACTGTTATATACACGGGTGTCTTTAATTATACAGTGCGACAGCGATATTTGCACGATACTTGAATCAAATCGCCGTTGATCTCAATATTATTTATCCATATGAAATAATTAAATAATTATAAGAATGGATTTTTAAATGATTGTTTTCCCGATACTTGTAAGAATTTAAATCTGTTTGGCTGCAAAATATGAATTTTTCTCCATTTATTGCTCATACAGACTTCTAATCCCGTCACGGGTCGTGAGTTGTTTACATAAGAGCGGGATTAGTCTATATCACGATTGGATAGAAGTAATTAAAATTCAAAATATTCATATTTTGTAACCAAATAGATTAAAACTCTTACGATTATCGAAAGATTATCATTTTAAAACTCGTTTTGGTAATTAATTAGTTATTTTATTTGGATAAATTCAGAGATTAATGCCCAATTAAGTCCAGTACGGTCCAAATACCGTTGACAAATTATGCAAGATTTTCACACTATTTCATGTCAGAAATCATAAAATGTTATTAGAAATCGTCCACTGGATGTATAAATTAGTAGAAAATGACACTTTGGGGGAGAGATTCTTTTATTCATTGTTAGGCTACGTTTTAAATTGTCTCCGTTGTTTTCAATGGAATCCCCTCGGTAAGATAGATAACTCTGTATTGACCAGGTGTGTGACGTCACGACAAAAGCTCTATTGGAACATTGTGTATCTAACTGGGATATCTTGAACAGTGAAAATGTGTTCATTTTGTGCCGAAACAGCATTCTGCAGTTTAAACCTGATCTGTCAGCATTTAAATGCTTTGTTACATTATCCCCAACCAACTAACCACAAGCTTAAATATCGATTATTCGTAAAGTGGGTAAGATACTAAGGTATAATCGATATTTTAGCTTGTGTTTTGTTGGATGGAAATGACGTAGTTTCTTTTTTTTTTTCTCATTAACATACATGTAAATAGAAGTGCAAAATTTAAGGATTTTTTCGTCGTAAAATAATAAAAATTCGTTCAAGGAGAACCTGTTTTTTTGGTCTGGAAATGTCTAAAATCCTTTTCCGCCCGGGGGGCTCTGCCCCCCTGGGCCCCCTATAGGGGCTCTGCCCCCTTAACCCCCGCTGGGGGAGGACCCCCAGACCCCCCTTCTGGAAGTGCGTAACATGGAAAATACCCTAGCTACGCCCCTGAATAGTATATCTTTTACATTGTAAACATTACTACTTAAAGCATATGGTGTAATATATTGTATAATTGTATTTCTCATATTATTGTTTTCATTTTTTGATAGCTTGCATGTGCACTGCACAATACATATAATCAGTTTGTATAATTACATCATTTGTGAGTAGCTTTATGGACATTAACGTAAATGTCCTAAAATTTCAGACCCTTTATTCAATACTTTTTGGACTAAAATTTGCCTTTTATGCAGTAATTTCGTAAAATACTTAGTGGAAAGGCAAACAGTGTAGACCCTGATCAGGTGCAGTCTGATCTGGGTCTGCACTGTTTGCATATGCCATTTTATCTGAAATTTTGGTGTACGAAATTTTAGGGCATTTACCATGCTGTATTTACCCAAAGTATTTGGCTTCTTACCCTACTTGCCGTAAACTTTGTAAAAAATTCATTATACTACATACACTGCAGATCCAATACATCGCGGTCCGTTATTACGCGAAATCCAGTATATCACGAATCGTCCGTGGACCCCAAATTTACCATGAGCCAAAAAGAAAAACAAAAAAAAAACTTATAGTATGTTTATTGTTTTACTTAATTTGAAACAAAAAAAAAACTGACTAATTTGTTCTGGTCTTGATTTTTTGCGCATATCCAGATGCGAAGTCTCACCACGCATTATGACCAAACAATCCAATTAGCGTCAATCAGTACATGCATTTATTATAACTGGCAAACAATTAATTTTAATCACTGCACTTGTCATAATCAGTGTCATAATATTGAGTACATCTACCCAATGCTCAATCAGTCAACGATGTCCACGTGCCGTCTAAAAAAATCAAAAGATAAATAAACTGATAGTTTTGGGCCTGCAGCTGACGTAACAAGTGAAGGGAAGCAACTCAAATTGTCTAAGCATTTAGGATATGCGAGTTTCTCCCCTTCACTGTTACAGGGAACCAGTATATCCAAAATGGCGTCCTCATTTGTCATTTTGGTGAACAAATATTTTCAAACGTAGTTTATCAGCTGGTCTCGATTAAAATTAATTGGTAGACATAGTCCCCTAGTGTATATACTGCCATTAAGTAATTCTGAACCTACTGTAATGGTGAAATATGGCCGATAGCTTTACTGACAGTCATTTGGTGTGGATTGATTAGCGGCGTCTCGACAAACTACCACCGTGACTTATATCGCGATCCGGATATATCGCGCAAGCTGAACTTGGACCCCAAGCACCGCGATATATTGGATCTGCAGTGTATTGATGTGTCTGATAATCTTCTGGATGGGTGATAAATGGTGTAGACCAAGATCAGCTACTACATTTTGTGGCATCTGATCTGGATCCACTGTTTACTCAAGTCTGTTTGTCCGAATACTAGGGAAAATATGGTAATAGGTATAACGAATATTAATTGATTTTGTATGTTTTATTCAGCATTATCTTATTTTGCAATTATAACTATGATTTACTATAACATGTTGACTGACTGTTTATTCTGGGCTGAATTGGAAATGAATAAGTTCTACTTTTGTAATTTGTTGGTTAAAATAATAGACCAAAACCAAACTGAACCCATGAATTTATGTACAATCAAATGGTAAAGGGTGATGTCACACTAAAAAGAATGTTGCTGACCTGTATAATACTAATTATTTTTTATGCATTGATTTATTTGATTGTCTCAAGGGAGCCAACTCTGTCAAAATTATTTTTGTCTCTTTTCTGAAAACAGGTTTACTCAAAATTTAGAGTTTTCTGTACTGTAACTTGACTTTTTTCATCTGATTAAATGGCCAATAAACACAGTTTCTGTTCAAACACAGCATTTAAATGTTGGTTTTGAAATGAGTCATACCCCTTGGTAAACATTAATCATTGGTTTACATGCAATAGGTTGAGTTTCTTTCACCAGATTCAAGCAAAATTTGTTAGTGTCTTAATTTTGACTAAACAGGTTATTTCAAAAGCAGCTATAAAGGACTTGAAAATTAGCTGAGTACATAACTTAGTAAAGCTTTTGACTAAACACATGCTATTTCAAAAGCAGCCATAAAAGACTTGAAAATTAGCTGAGTACATAACTTAGTAAAGCACTAAATAGTATTAGTAAGCAGTGTCTGGTGTCTTAAAAGTGTTATACAAAAGTGGTTCATCCTACAATTCTCTATTAATAGCAATTTTTGTAGGATGAATATGTTGTAAGTTGAATAGTCAAGTTTATATACATGCTTGAATTTAGATAGACTGGCTTATTATAGTTGAATGAAGGCTTTTTGTTTAAGAATTATTATATGAAGTTTAGGTATGAAAATAGCATGCCCAAAAGTTTTCCCTTCAACTTTTTAGCTTTGAATTTAAGAGAATCAGCTGAACATTTATTCATAACAATCCTATTATTTTGCAAATTATCACAAGCAAATATTTAAAGATTATGAAGTATATTATTACTCCAGTTAGTTATTTTATACTGGTTTTATTTGTATCATTTTTGATTTTACATCCATGTATGTTTTGATTCTCTGCTTTTACCAAATTTTGTATGCTTTTTTCTTGTCTTGGAAAACAATAAATTCTGAAGAAAAGAGAATGTTCTGAATATGGAATCTGTCATATCTTTCAAACTATATTAATACCTGGGCCCAGTTGTTCAAAGCCTCGTTAGCTTAACGAGCTCGTTAAGGGTCATTTCGTTAACTGTTTTAGCAGATTCAATACACAATATTCTGATATTTTTTGCTGAAAAATTGTGAGTAGCTTTTGCACTGCAAAGGCTACTTAGATTTTTTCAGCAAAAAATTTCAGAATATTTGCGTATCACTCGATGTAAATTTTAACGAATCGTTAACTAACGACATTGTTAGCTTTGAACAACTGGGCCCTGATTTTCATGAAGTATTCACCAAACTTCAAAGTGTACTGTAACAATTCCCATTACTTTGGTTTTAAATAGATTCTGATATACATTCAAGTATTTTATTAGATTTATTTCATCAAAAAAAAAAACCTGCTTGACTGGATCAAGATATATGTTTATTTTGTGAAGATTGACATTTACATTCTTTGTTACCAAGGAAACTGAGAGAGCAGAGAGAGACTATGAGAATCAGCTGAAGAAACTTCGGCAGCAGATGAAAGACGAGAAAGATCCGAAAAAGAGACAACAGTTACAGGAAGAAGAGGAGAGGATTTTGAACCTACACCGAGGTGAAACTTTATATCTGAATCCAAGGCAGCCTCACTGGCTGTGCGTCTGACTGGTGATCAGGAGTTCATGGGTTTGATCCCAGCTGGCTTCATGGATATTGATCATGAAATTTCTACAGTTGTTTTCTCGCTTCCACTGATTCAAGAAGGGCAGTTGTCAGTAACAGGCAAAAGAATCTGCACAAGTACTGATTAACTGCTTAGAGGACTAAGCTGTCCAGGAAAATTGTGGTTAGTTACACTGACTGGCTCAACATGACCTTAATAGTGTCATCTGGGTCATTAAACTCCAAACCAAACAAAATATCTAAATCCACATTATGGGAAAGACATTGAGAGCCTATTGTTGGAAATCTAATCTGCTCCTGACCAGCAGCACATCCATACAGCAGAGGAATTGTTTAGGAGGAGTATTTGATGATAATTCCAGGATCATTTTTTTCTTATTTCTCTATTATACCCTGCCACACAATAGTGGCGGGGTATTATGGTTTCATGTTGGATGTCTATGTGTCTGTCCATCCGTGGTACGTCCATCCCTTTTTCCGTTTCCAGATGATAACTTTAGTAAACATCAATGGATTTTCACCAAACTTAGGATGTGCATTGATATTGTGGAGATCTGGTTTGGGATTGCTAATGGTCAAATTTTGTCAAATTTTTACGGAGTTATCTGCCGGAGACACGCCCATATTTTCCTTTCTGGACGATAACTTGAGTAAATAACAAGCGATTTTAACCAAACTTGCTATATGCATTGACATTAAAGAGATCTGGTTTGGGATTGCTAATGGGCAAATTTTGTCAAAATTTTAAGGAGTTATCTGCCTGAGACACGCCCATATTTTCATTTCCGGACGATAACTGGAGTAAATAACAAGGGATTTTAACCAAACTTGCTGTATATATTGACAATAAGGAGATCTGGTATGGATTGCTAATGGGCAATTTTCGTCGAATTTTTACAGAGTTATCTGCCCGAGACACGCCCATATTTTGGTTTCCAGACGATAACTTGAGTAAATAACAAAGGATTTTAACCAAACTTGCTATATGCATTGATATTATCAAGATCTGGTTTAGGATTGTTATCTGTCCATTGATATTATCAAGATCTGGTTTAGGATTGTTATCTGTCCCTCCGTCATTTTCTTTCCAGACATTTTCGCAACGATAACTTTAATACATAAACAAATAATTGCTATAGCGGGGTATAATGCTTGCGGTGCTTTTATTTGTTAATGAGGAGTATTTGGTGATAATTCCGGGATCATTTTTCTTATTTCTCCATAAAAAAACATAACATATGTTATGGGTACTCATTAGAAGTGCCTGGCTGAGGCACTTCTAATGAGTACCCACAATATATGTTTTCTGATACAGATTTTTGGAGTTGCACAGTCTGATTAGCTCCTTGTTCCTTTGTGGACATAATACCTCATTAACGTTAAATATTTGGATACCTTAACATCTTACCATGTGTATCTTAAAAATTTCAATGACCATTTTACTGCCTGTTCATAGTCTAAAAATGCTGGTTGAGTGGCTAACTGCAGGGATTGTGAGATGTGTTTGGGCCTTTGCTGTCCACATATGCATTTTGCTTGGCATAGTTCATGTTTCCATTTGTCAATTTTGTTCCTTTTCATCCTTAACCCTTAAACTGCCAGTCACAACAATTGTCGTCTTCCTTGTCATCTGCTTGTGATTTTAAAAGTCATTTTTGCAAACAGTGTGGACCCAGATCAGACTGCTCTAGGAGCAGTCTGATCAGGGTCCACACTGTTTGTTTGCCTGTATGCAAAAATAGGTTTGAAAAGTTTGCAAGAATATTCAGCAGACGACATAAACAGACGACATTTTCAGATGCCGGTTTTCTTGGCGTTTTAAGGGTTAAAACTCAGAAATGGATAGCATGCATGAATGAGGATTAATTCTTGAATTTTTAACAGAGTTTTTTTTGTCAAAATCACAAACAGAATGGCAAAGAATGTAGATCCTGATCTGTCTCATTTGATACTACTTGTACAATTTGTTTGCAACAGATTTTGATTTTAACTCTTTGCATGCTGGGTAATTTTGCATGCTTTTTTGTCGTCTGTGGATTTTTTTTTAAATTAACTTTTTAAAAAAAATCTTTTAGGAATACCATCAGAGTGTCAAACAGTTTGGTTCCAGATCAAGCCTGACATTTTGTTGAGCCTGATCTGGGTCCAAACTGTTTGCAAAGGTTATCAGCAGACGACAAAAGTCACCACTAGAGGAGAAAGAGTTAAAATGGATAACATTTTCACCGGTGATAAATGGTGTACACTTAAAACTGCCCAACTCATTTAAATATTTTGCTGTAGTTGTGTTTAATGTCACTTTGTTATATGGCTTTATTTTAGATGTGAAACACAAGAGAATCCGCTACCGCCTAAAGGTTGCTATTAAAGCCAAGGATAAGTTCAAACTTGAATACACAATCACTGAATTTAAAGAAGAAAAAGTTGAAGATAAAGACATGGAGTTAGAAAAGGCTGAAAGATTATTGAAAGAGCTGGTGTCTAGAGACAGTGAGTATCTGTTTGGCCTTTGTAAGTTTGTAAGTCTTACTAAATTCTTTGTTAGATAGTGTCATGCTTATGAAACAGAAAATAACTTCATATCAGTTGAACTTCAATGGCTAGAACATTTTTGGGACCATGGAAAGTTGTTCTATACATAGGTAGTTCAAGCCACTTAGGGTTAATGAAAGCACCAGTTCAGGGGACAAAATGGGGGTAATTTAGGGATGTTTTTCTATCTTAGATAAAATAATGATTATGTTGAGTGTACTCATTAGAATTGCCTTGATGAGGCAATTCTAATGAGTACACACAACATACATTTTCATGATAAGATAAGAAAATCCCTGAGTATTTGTTTTCTTGAGCTTTGTAAGACTTTCCTAGGACTCAAAAACCCAGAGCCATTGATATTTGAGCTTTTACTGTATGATGAAATTGATTTGGAAATGGTGTCAAACTTTCTTGTTCTTGTTGAACCAAACCTTAAGTAAATAACTTGGTGTAGCAAATGTACAAGGGCAAATAATGGCCAGTGTACGGGGGGTACTTAAAATATACTTTTGGTACAAAATGCAAAAATTTACCAATTTTAGTATCTGATTTTGAAATGCATTCTTCTCAAGGCATTGAGTATATAGTGGTCTGTATATGGACATCTACATGATCCTGTGGCTCAAGATAAGGCACTTTTTCTTACCAAAAGATACTGATATTTTTCTTATTTCTCCACAAAAGCATATGTTGCAATACTCATTAGAAGCGCCTTTCCAAGGCGCTTCTAATGAGTATTGCAACATATGCTTTTGTGGAGAAATAAGAAAAATATTTTGTGGATATCCCCTCATATCTGGAGCTATGATTATTTATGAGGAATACACATTCAAGAATAGTAACTCTGACATGGAAATATTTACCTTTCTCTTCAATGGGATCTACATGTAAAGGAAAGAATTTGCTCCCATGGGAAGCTGTTGCTTTTCCTTTAAAAGTACCAGTATGCTGCATTTTTGAAAGATTTCAAATAACAAAGAGGCAATTATCTGCCTGCAAGATTTGCCTGCCTTTGCAAACGGATGAAAAAATCTGACACGTGTACCTATTTACCTTAAAGGCTATTTTTATCATAGCCCACCAAACTATAGTGGTGAGGTATTGTGGTTTCACGTCGGTCTTCCATGTGTTGGTCCATCTGTCATCCATCCATTCATCCATATTTTCATTTCTGGACGATAACTTGTAAATATCAATGGATTTTCACCAAACTTGGTATGTGCATTGATAATGTAGAGATCTGGTTTGGGAATGCTAATGGACAAATTTGGTTGATTTTTTGGCAGTTATCTGCCTGCCGCACAACAGTGGCGGGGTACGATAGTGGCTGTTACTAATGTTTCATGTTTTTATTTTTACCTTAGATCTTAGAAGAGCTATATCCAAGAGAGAGATTGAAGAGTTGGAGAAAGCTATTGAGACAGTCAAGAGGAATGGGTTTGAAGTCCAGATGGCTAAAGAACTCATTGAAGCCAACCAGATACTGATTAGACTACGCAAGATCCAGCGGATCCGCTCTGAGATCCTGGAACTGAAGCAGTCCACCGTGGCAGAAATCAGAAGTTATCAGAGCCCACCTGCGGTAGTGCACACTGTGATGACAGCAACGTTCCTTATATTGGGGCATAAAGAATCAGAAACTAAGGTTAGAGAAAATAATTTGTCAGGCAGTATATTTTCATAATTGTTAATAAAAAATAAACCAACTTTTTATTAAGTATTGATTATACCATAATAACACTAGGTATTGGGATATGCAGGTCTGAGCAAACAGTGAAGATCCTGAGCAGACAGTGCATAATGCAGCATCTGATCAGGATCTACACTGTTTGCCACTCATTCAGCGTTGTTTTAGACACATTAACTCTTGTCCTGCTGAATAAAGACGCCATGCCCACTTCTAATTTTCAACCAATCAGACTACTTGACTACTACGGAGATTTTGATACAGATTAACATACTTTATGACAAACAGTGTAGATCCAGATCAGTTGGCTTCTGAAGAAGCCAACTGATCTGGATCTACACTGTTTGTAAAGGCAGGGCATATCTGTGTTCAGCAGGACCAGGGTTAACAGGTAGTGAAAGGAACATTCATATTTTAGGACAAGTAAGGTAAGAAGTTAAGGTGAATCAATATTTAGGGTAAATATGGTAATCATAAACTTGAATTCATTATAATGCAATAATTACCTTAAATTTTCAGACACACTCACTCTTTTCTGTACTTACTGTACTTCTCATAAACTTTGAACAAATACATTAAATTTTGTCTACCCAGTGATGTACGAGGGTGAGTCAATAAGTAACCAGCCTAACTTATTTCCGGTTGAGATCCACCTCTTCTTTTTCAATGTAATTGCCCTCTAGTGTGATGCACTTAGACCAATGGTGTTCAAGTGCCATAGCCCAGAACTGAAAAAGTCAGGGTCCTTTCCATTGACCCACTCCTCAACTGCCGTCACGACTTCTTCATCAAACCGGAAATGAAGTCCATGGATATCCTTTTTCAAGTTTGGGAATAGGAAGAAGTTGCTAGGAGCTAGGTCAGGCGAATAGGCAGGATGTGGTATTAATTCATACCCGTTTGCTCTACAGCATCCATTGCAACTTTGCAAGTGTGGACTCTCGCGTTGTCCTGTTGCAGCAAAACACCTTTAGAGAGTTTACCTTGGCATTTTTCACGGATGGCGGTTCTCAGCTGGTCTAACAAGTTTGCATAGTACACTTGTTATTGTACTTCTCTTGGCTAAAAAATCCAACATAATAACGCCTTTTGCGTCCCAAAATACTGTGGCCATCACCTTGCCAGCAGATGGTTGCGTCTTGAACTTCTTTGGCCTCGATGACCCAGGCCCTACCCACTGACGATTCTGAGCTTTATTCTCTGGCTCATAATAGTGAACCCAAGTCTCATCTACAGTCACCAGACACAAAAGAAAATTATCTTTTGACCTAAAACGCTTCAACAAGGTGCTGCATACTGATGCTTTGGCTGCCATTTGCTCATCGCTAAGGGACCCAACAGCCTGTTAGCTTGCGCATACCTAAATGATCATGTAAGATTGTTGAAACAATAACATGTGAAATGCCTAATGCCTGCTCTATTTCTTCCACCTGATTCCGCCTATCAGAGTATACTAGATCCCGAACTTTCTTACACATTTCTTCATCAGTGGCATCCAGTGGGCAGCCAGACCTGGCTTCATCTTCTAAAGACGTTCTACCGCATTTAAATTCCCCTACCCAGAATTTAACCTGAGCATAAGATGGTGCAGAAGACCCATAAACATCGGCTTACTCGCCATGCATTTCCTTGCCTGTTTTATCTTTTAAATACAAGTACCGAATTACAGCACGGTACTCAACTTTAGATGAAAAGCATGCCTTTGCATCACTAGCCATGTTTGACATTCAATATCTTATTAAAGAATGAGTCTATTCATGTGCAATTTTGTACCCATGTATAAAACAAATATTGAAACAAAGCATGAAAATCGTGACCGTCTCGGTCCATTGGAAATGGGATAGGCTGGTTATTTATTGACACGCCCTGATATCCTAAAATCTGCTAATGGAATGGAACACCATAGACTCAACAGTTGAGTCTAGATCTATACTGTTTGTTTTGCAGTTTTTAAACCAGCTTTTTAATTTGTTCATTACTTCTGGCAACCTTTTTACTGCATAAATTTGTCTTGATGTGTTTAATAAACAAAATTTCTCATTTCCCATATTATATGGTGAAAATGCAATGACACTGATCTGGAGCTATTATGTTTGCAAAGGCAGGGCATATCCAGGCCTGTCCAGAGTTAATGTGATGATTTATTTTCTTTCTTATTTAGGATTGGAAGGCAGTTCAAGCTTTGGTTGGTAAAACTGGAAAGGAGAGCTTGAAGAGACGATGTCTGGAATGTGATGCCAGTAAAATTAACATGGCTGCTGCAAAGAGAGCTCGACAGTTGTTGGACAGACATGAGTTAGATGAGGTCAGAGATGTGTCTGCTGGAGCTGCTACTTTCTATGTATTTGTAAGTTTGATTTTCTTTCATTTAAAGACTAGATTGATTATTATAGCAGGTGTGATGTTTTGTAGTATTTTTCTCTCTCATAGATCTAGATAAGAATGGGTATCCACATAATAAAATTCTTATACTTCTCCATGAAAAACATATATTGTGGTACTCATTAGAAGCACCTCAGTGAGGTGCTTCTAATGAGTACCACAACATTTGTTTTTATGGAGAATTAAGAAATTTATCAATATTTTTCGACTGAAAAAAGTGCCTTATCTGGAGCTTTGTCTGTCCTTGAGACTTGAAATAATATCTTGATCTCCTCATTTAAAATATTATTCCCTCATTCCTCATTCTGTGTAACAGTGAACTTTTTCAGAATTGTATTCTTTCTTTCTGTTTGTTCATCAGTCTTGTGTACTTTTTCATGTGATATCACTTCTTGACCCAGAGTAAATGTCTAGATTCTTTAGCAATTCCCAATTAGGGGGATGGTCGGGTGGTGCGAAGGTGTCCTGTACCTCACGGCACTGGGGCGTCCAATTGATATTGGCTTACAGTTGGGCAAGGCCTGCTATCCTTGTAGCAGGTAAGGGTAGAAGGGGAATGTTTTTATTTCTTCTGTTTCTTCACTTTCACTCCTGTTCCTCTTTCTTCCCTGTCCTCTCTTTCATCTCTTCTACTATCTCTTCAATCTCTTTTCTCCCTTTCTCTGGGAGACGACACAAAATGACCCACAAGGGTTGACGTGTCGTTAAACCCCAACACAATCAATCTTTAGCAATTCATACTTTTTTTTTCTCTAAATATTGTTTTACATCCATTTATTTCATAAAATGCTTGTTTGGATGTCTACTGTGTAGTGCCTGATCAGATTTTAGGAGCAGTCTGATCTAGGTCTGTACTATTTTCATAAGCCATTTTGTCAGAAACGTTGGTATATAAAATTTATGACAAAATCAATTTCATAGCAGTAAATGTCAGGTGCAGATTACACACTGAAATAAGAGGAGTATCTATAAAATTAAGTTCTTTCTTCAACACAAAACATGTTATAGGTACTCATTAGAAGTGTCTCATTTTTGTGGAGAAATGAAAGAAATATCATTACATTTCGGTTTAAAAAATATTCATATGACCAAAGTATTAGAGATGAACCTTTTTGTAGGTAGAAGGATATACAACAGAGTTGGAGGCTGAAGTTGCTTCATTAGCTGATGGATATGAGTTTAGCCCGTGGGGAAACTGGCAACCAGTTTGTAGATTATTTGTGCATGTGATTTATTTAATGCTTAGCATGCTGTGAAAAATTTCAGCTGCTTGATTTTACTTGAACTATATGAGGGAAGAAATCTGCTTTATGTCATATATAGACAGTGAAATACTAGTTCAGTCTGATCATACAGTGATACTGTTTGGTCGAGATCTCCTTTTGTGCACATGACTTCCAAATTCTAAATGGTTGACCATGAAACATTGACCAGATGATTGGTCCCTAAACTAAAAGAATTGTTTCTCTGGGAGTTAGTGCAAATGAAATGTTTTGCCTTGATCATTTACTTTTAAATATCAAGTAGAAAGAAAGATGAAAATTTAAAAAAAAAAAAAAAAAAGAAAAAAAAATTGCTGCAGTGGTCAAATGCATAAAAATTACAAATGGATCCATTATCCAACAGGCTTTCTCCTGAACCCATTTACATTGCATGGACTCTTCTTCCAAAACTCTTTGGACTGGTCTATTTTCATCAGCAGGATATGTGGTTATTTTTTATATAGAAATTCCTTTATTTTAATGCAAACAGTGTAGATCCTGATCCTGATCAGATGCCACATTCTGTGGCATCTCATCTGTGTCTGCACTGTTTGCCAATTACCATTTTTGGGGTTTCCTACTAACATATGTTGATATGATATTTAACAGTATTGACACAGTGCAGTTAAAAAATGAAAGTACTAGTGACAGCATCATAAGGTATGTTCCATTGTCTTTTAACAATTCTTCTTTCCTGGTGTATGACAGAAAATTTTACCATTATTAGAAAGTTGTTCCAAAATACCAGATATTTGGTCAACCTCCTGATGGTACAACTTTATGGGTGCATCTGTGCCCACACTATGGCATAAAGTAGGATTTTCTCATGATTTGCTGTCTCACATGGTTTGCATGTGTTAAGGTTTGTACGTTCATGTCTGTGATAATGCCCTGAAAGTAGAATTTTACATGTTGTTACATACAGTAAAATTCAGCTATTAAGACCACCTTTGGTACTGCCTAAAAGTAGTCTTATTAACGGGGCAGTCTTAATATTGAATGTAGAACATAGCTCCAGATAAGATGCTTTTTTCAGCCAAAAAGTATTGAAATTTTTCTTATTCCGCCACAAAAAATATGTTGTGGTACTCATTAGAAGTGCCTCGCTGAGGCACTTCTAATGAGTACCACAACATATTTTTGTGGAGGAATAAGAAAAATATTATGGGGATACCCCCTCTTATCTTGAGCTACATAAAATAAGAAGAAAACCTTATTTGGGACTGACAAAAGCTGGTCTTAATAGCGGAGTGGTCTTATTTTCGAGTGGCCTTAATAGCGGACTTTTACTGTAGTTATTAATCATTTTTAGAAAAGAGTGGAGTATACTCGATTAGCCTACCCATCATTCTGCCATTCCTCGCTTCCACTGCAGTAAAACACTTATATTTGGCAGTCAGTTCATTTTGGTGTTTTAAGTGATCTGGACAAAAACTCCACAAACATTCAATTTTCAACAAATGTATATAGTGTGGCATAAATCTGAAAGTATGAATGCCAAAATTAAAATATGCCAACAAGCCCTACCCATCAATTCAACAAAATTTGATGCTGCAGATATTAAGTGTTTTACAGTATACTGAAGCAGTATGACAGGGGTACTTAGGCAGTGTAACAGGGGTACTGAGGCAGTGTAACTGTGGTACTGAATCAGTGCAACAGGGATACTGAAGCAGTGTAACAGTGGTACTGAAGCAGTGTAACAGGGGTACTGAGGTAGTGTAACAGGGATACTGCACAGTGTAAAGGGTACTGAAGCAGTGTAATGGGTACTGTTTAGTGTAACAAGGGTACTGGTGCAGTGTAATGGGTACTGAAGCAGTATAACAGGGGCACTGAGGCAGTGTAACAGAGGTACTGAGGCAGTACTGAAGCAGTGTCACAGGGTACTGAAGCAGTGTAACAGCAGTACTGAAGCAGTATAACAGGGGTATTGCGGCAGTATAACAAAGGTACTGAACCAGTGTAACAGGGGTACTGAGGCAGTGTAACAGGGATACTGAGGCAGTGTATTAGCGGTACTGAAGCAGTGCAACAGGGAATACTGAGGCAGTGTAACAGGGGTACTGAAACAGTTAACAGGGCTACTGAGGCAGTGTAACAGGGGTACTGAAAGCGGTGTGACAGGGGTAACAGGGGTATCAAAGCAGTGCAAGAGGGGTACTGAAGCAGTGTAACAAGGATATTGAGGCATTGTGACAAGGGTACAGAGGCAGTGTAACAGGGGTACTGAAGCAGTGTAACAGGAGTACTGAGGCAGTGTAACATGGTATTGAGGCAGTGTAATGGATACTGTAGCAGTGTAACAGAGGTATTGAGGCAATGTAACAGGGGTACTGAAGCAATGTAACAGGGGTACTGAGGCAGTGTAACCAGTACTGAAGCAGTGTATTAGGGGTACTGAAGCAGTGTAACAGGGGTACTGAAGCTGTGTAACAGGTGTACTTAAGCAGTGTAACGGGCGTACTGAGGCATTGTAACTAGTACTGAAGCAGTGTAATAGGGGTATACTGAAGCAGTGTAACAGGGGTACTGAAGCAGTGTAACAGGGGTACTTAAGCAGTGTAACAGGCATACTGAGGCATTGTAACTGGTACTGAAGCAGTGAAAGAGGGGTATACTGAAACAGTGAAACAGAGGTACTAAGGCAGTGTAACAGGGGTACTGAAGCAGTGTAACAGGGGTACTGAAACAGTGTAATGGGTACTGAAGCTGTGTAACAAGGGTATTGAGGTAGTGTAATGGGTACTGAAGCAGTGTAACAGGGGTACTGTAGCAGTGTAACAGGGGTACTGAAGCAGTGTAACAGGGATACTGAAGCAGTGTAACAAGGGTATTGAGGCAGTGTAATGGGTACTGAAGCAGTGTAACAGGGGTACTGTAGCAGTGTAACGGGTACTGAAGCAGTGTAACAGGGATACTGAAGCAGTGTAACAAGGGTACTGAGGCAGTGTAATGGGTACTGAAACTGTATAACAGGGGTACTGAGGCAGTGTAAATGGGATACTGAAACAGTGTAACAGGTACTGAAGAAGTATAACAGAGGTACTGAGGCAGTGTAACAGGGCTACTGAAGCAGTGTCTTAAGAGTACAGAGGCAGTGTAACAGGATTACTGAAGCAGTATAACAGGGGTATTGAAACAGTGTAACAGGGGTATTGAAACAGTGTAACAGGGGTACTGAAGCAGTGTAAAAGGGGTACTGAAGCAGTTTAACAGGGTACTGAAGCAATGTAACATGGGTACTGATGCAGAGTAACAGGGGTACTGAATCAGTGTAATGGGTACTGAACCAATGTAACAGGGGTACTGAGGCAGTGTAACAGGGGTACTAAAGCAGTGTAACAGGGGTTCTGAGGCAGTTTAACAGGGGTACTGAAGCAGTGTAACAGGGGTACTGAAGCAGTGTAACAGGGTCTTGAGGCAGTGTAACAGGGGTACTGAAGCAGTGTAACATGGGTTCTGAGGCAGTGTAACAGGGGTAATAAGGCAGTGTAATAGAGGTACTGAAGCAGTGTAACAAGGGAACTGAAGCAGTGTAATAGGGGTTTAGTCAACTTCTCTGACAGTTCTGCTTTTTTAAGGGTACTTGATACCCATGGTAGTTTTTCCATTTTTTCATTTGTAGAAGGGAGACAACTTTTGTGACATCCTGTTTACTTCCTTGCATACTTAGTCTCTTCTAAATAGGTGTAAACTCTAAAAGGAGAGAATTAGCTTCCCTTTGGGGCAAATTTCTTCCTTTTAGAGTTGGCCACTTTTCAGAAGGGGAAAAAACAAGTTTGACAGTTGTCTCAGAAAGTGTATCTTTTTTCCTTTTCCTTAATTGGAAGCGTTAATGTTTAATGCTGCAAGTGTTTGTCTCGTATTGCTTTTTAAAGTTAGTCATAGCTCTAGATAAGAGGGGCTATCTACCTCAAACTTTTCTTATTCCTCCTTGGAAACATATGTTGTGGGTACTTATTAGAAGTGCCTTGGTGAAGTGCTTCTAACGGGTACCCACAACATATGTTTTGCAGAGAAATAAAAGAAATATCAGTACTTTTTGTTTGAAAAAAGCACCTTATCTGGAGCTATTGTTATAGTAGGTTTTGAGTTTTATTTCAGCTTGTAACACTATTGTCCTAACTCTGTCTGTATACATGTTTGATAAGATTGTTATTGAGATTTTGATTTGATTTGATTTGGAGTTTAATGGCCCAGTCACTACTATGTTTTGTTGCCCATGTTGCATGTATAGTGATAAAATGTACAAATAACAGAAAAAGCATGCAAATTGTGTTCTCTGTTTGTGCATGCAGCATTATCTTATCAAATCCAAATATTTGGTGTGCTTTATTGTGTATGTACAGTATAACCTCAATGGCTCGAACACGGATGGCTTGATTACCGTGAATGATTCAAACTCTTTTTTCAGTTCCTACAAAATTCTTTCAATAGCTCAAGAAAACAAATATTTAGGGATTTTTTTCTTATTTTATCATGGAATTGTATGTTGTGTGTACTCATTAGAATCACCTCATTGAGGCAATTCTAATGAGTACACTCAACATACAGTCGTTGTGTAGAAAATCAAAACGATTTCCCTGAATTATCACTATTTGCTTCCTGAACTGGTGCCATGGTTAACCCTCAGTGGCTCGAACTACCCATGTCTCGAACAAATTTCCATGGTCCCAAAGATGTTCGAGCCATTAAGGTTTGACTGTACTTTGTGCTATAAGCTGCATAAGGCAATTTCAGATTTTCTGTGAATGTTTTTCTTAATTATTTTTTACTAATATTGAGCACTGTCTTGCATGAAACAGTAGCAAAGTAAAACATTCAGATATAAAATAGAAAATAAAAAAAGTGTAAACACATACATTTTTGCAACTGGCAAATTAAAAAAAAAAAAAATTGTTTTTATTAACTGTGTGTGTGTTCCAAACAAAAAGGCTTGAACCCACTCCTGGATGTTTTGAAAATTTATATGATAGTTACTGATGAGACCTAATTGACCTAAACTATCCTAGTCTGGCCCAGAAGCTTTTATTCTTTAATTAGTTGTTTTCATGTTTGTGTGTGTGTGTGTGTGTGTGTGTGTGTGTGTGTGTGTCAAGAGAGTTATTCCTTTTAGAACCTATAGACAATTTATATATTTAATCTCCTTTGAAAAAAGTTTAATTAAAATGTCAGGCTTTGTTTAAAAAATAACTCAGTTGTCATCTTCTGTATGCTTTCAGTCTGTTGCAATGATAGAAGAAGCCAATGAAATAGCAGAGAGAGGACCAGTAGAGGGAGAAGAACCAGCTACTGCTAACAAGCCACGTGTCGACCCAAGTCAAATGGTGATCAGTCGCAGCAAACAGCAGGTGATTACCTCAGAATCATCCAAGACACAAAGAACACGTAGTAAGACACCACCAGCCCGTAAAAAGTAAATGTTAGACGGATTCTGCAGCTCAAATCAAATTGTAATGGATGGAATTTCAGAGCACAGCAATCTTATCAAATGCCAACAGAAAAGACAGCGAAAAACTAACACATTGATGTCATGTTTTATTTATGAAAGCCATGTCACAGTGGCTGTAGCAGTGTAATATGTAAACCAGTGTACGTACAATAAATGTCCTAAAATTTTAAACACTTCATCCAATTTTTTTGGCCTAAATTTTGCTTTTTATGCTGTTGCTTCTTAAAATACTAAGTGTAATGGCAAACAGTGTAGACCCTAATCAGACCTCCTTCAGGAGCAGTCTGAAGGTGGGTCTTCACTGTTGTCCTATCCATTTTATTCAAAGCCTTAGGGTAGAAAATTTCAGGACATTTACCGTACTTTGGTCACAGAGTGAGAAGAATAAACTTCATGCAAGTACCTTGACAGCTGTTGTCACACCATGTCACTCTACACCATACCATGCCACACCCTTCATTGCCTTGTCTGTTTTGGCATATCAATTTGATGGGTCACATAACACAACATACACTACTCCACACTGTGCATAGCTCCAGATAAGGTGGGTTGTTGTTGTTTTTTCAGCCAAAATGTTGTAACATTTTTCTTATTTCTCCATAAAAACATATGTTGTGGTACTAATTATAAGTGCCTCACTTGCATCAGCGAGGCGCTTCAAATGAGTACGCACAACATATGTGTTTGTGGAGAAATAAGAAAAATATTTGGAGACTCCCTCTTATCTTGAGCTATGACTATGCCACTTCATGCAACACTCGCCCTTGTAAATCTCTTAGCATGCCTGCACTGGACAATCACTGATCAGTCCTTTCACTATCAAAAATCTGGAGTGCTTGCTGTGGTATGACATGGTGGTTTTCATATTTACATGACCACTGTTTCACTGTACAGTTCCAAGTGGCGGTAGATATTTAACAGAATAGGATTTATTTTTTTTTTATTTTTATGTTCTATTAGGTGAACTAATACTTTTTACATTGTTGTTTATAAGATTGACATTTCAATTTATGTCTCAATTTATGTCAATCATCATATGTTAAACCATGTCTCTTAGCTTCAGATAAGGTGCTTTTTATCCAAAAAGTATTGATATTTTTCTTACATATGCTAAGGGTACTCAGTGAGGCCCTTCAACTGAGTAGGGTACTCAGTGAGGCCCTTTTACTCAGTAGGGTACTCAGTGAGGCCCTTCTACTCAGGAGGGTACTCAGTGAGGCCCTTTTACTGAGTACCCACAACATACGTTTTAGTGGAGAAGTACGAAAAAATATTTGTCTTGATATTCCTCTTATCTGGAGCTTTGACATATATGAGCTGCATGAAGAAAAATAGAAAGCTTAATGCAAAATGGAACACTTTTTTCTGGGACTATTTTGACACCATTCAACAGTGCTGTGATAATGCTGTGATAATTGTATTACTATAATAGATCTGTGATATTTGTATGAGCTTTGTACACCACAACCTCTTTATAACACTATTGTTGGGGTCCATAGCATAAACCATGTTAGTTAAACAACTGTGTTATATCCAAACAAAAATGTATAGATTATATTGAAAAATGACCATTTATGGTCATTTTTCAATATAATCTATACATTTTTGGGATCCATCTTTGAACCGTGTTATATCCAAAACCATGTTATAATGAACCTTGTTATAAAGAGGTTGTAGTGTGTATCTTTGAATTAGCATCCATTGAGATACCTTGTTATGGAAACTTTAAAAGCAGTTTGCAGCAAGAGCAGATTGGCTGGGAGAAAAGATTGTGTCTTGTTAACTCATATATATGGCAACTGCTTACTAATCCTTACCTAATAAACCATTCTTAGGTAGGTAATATTATAAAGGTATCCTTTTATGACTTCACCCATTTTAGTTGGGAAACCCCCAAAAGGGTATTTGGCAAACAGTGCAGACCCAGATCAGATGCAGCTTAACAAGACATCTGATTAGGGTCTACACTGTTTGCATTAATAATCAGGAATTTCTATAAAAACATAGTTATAATAAAAACTAACCAGACGCCCTGCTATTGGAAATAGTCCGGTCCAAAGAGTTGTGATAGAAGAGCCTACTTTACGTAAATGGGATATTATATATCCTTGTTGTTTAATATTTGTGAATTTGATTTTGAAGGTATATTTTAACAGCATTAATTTAGCATTCTCATAGTGTTGAGTGTATTGTCCACGTAGCTCAAGATAACATTAAGGAAAAAGCCTATTCAAATATATAGAAAATTTCACCTCCAAAAACTGAAAATTTTCAGATAAAAAACTAAACTCCTATATTTTTCATATTTGTGCTCAAATCATAGATTGTGGGTACTTGTTACAACCACCTCAGCAAGGTGGTTCTAACAGGTGCCCACATCTAACAAGTACCCACAATCTATGTTTTTGAGCAAAAATAAGAAAAAAAATGTATATGCCTGTAAATCCCAGTTTTACTATAAAAGTGGAGTTTAAGGGGGTCAAAATTATATAGGTATGTTTTCATGATGGGCACTTTTTTTTACAACCAAATAGTATAATTCTCCACAAAATCATGAGTACCCACAACATATGTTTTTGTGGAGTTGTGGTGCTCATTAAAAGTACCTCATTGAGGCTACTTCTGAGTACCCACAACATATGTTTTTGTGGAGAAATAAGACAAATGTTTTGTGGATACCTTATATCTGGAGCTATGTTGTCCAATCCTGTGAGTGAATTCTCATGTCTTTGTCGTGTCTTTTGTTATCATTGCACTTTCCAGAAATATGCATTTATTGTTGTCCATTGTGGTCTAATTTATTTTAAATCAAAAAGTTCCTGCTGGCAGGTTTATGTCATTTATATTTGTATCATTGTTTTCTCCTTAACTACCGATTTTTGAACATTTGAGCCAGGAATAGGCTAACGGTTAAAAATTCAGCAGACGACATTCTGAAATATTTTTCTTCTTATTTTATCTACAAAATAGATTTGACATTTCTTGCAAATAGGAGACAGTTTGCTTTACAGACAAATCGCATGAAATTTCAGATCCTGTTTTCTGGGAAATTAAAAAAAATTGTCATCCCTGAATTTGCCCAGAGCATTGTAAGTGTTAACATCCATGCAGCCTAATTTTGCTATTTGCTTGTCACTGTTATTTTTTTCACAGTACCCTGTGTGTCTACAGGTGAACATCAAAGGATCTTATCAGACTGCATATACATACAAGCTGATCTGAGCCCTTTCTGTTCGAGCATAACGAAAACATGCCTATTCATTAAATATACGGACAATTTTACCACCAAAAAAAGAAAATTTTCAGATAAAAAATTCTGATATTTTTTTATATTTCTGCTCAAAATAGATTGTGGGCTACTCATCAGAACTGCCTCAATGAGGCAGTTCTAATGAGTAGCCACAATCTATGTTTTGAGCAGAAATAAGAAAAATAATGTATACCCCTGTAAACCCCAGTTTTACTTAATAAAAGTGGGCTTTAAGGGGATCAAAATTATATAGGCATGTTTTCGTGATGGTATGATATACAGTGTAAGAAAAGGGCCCTGAAGGAGGGAGACTGGATATACTAGGTAGATTTTCTGCCATTTTTTACAAGGGAGACTACTTTTGTGACTTACTGCTTTCATTCCTGCACACCAAGTACCCGTCTGAAAAGGTATCTACTAAAATAAGAAAAAGAATTTGCTCCCCTAGGGAGCAAATGTTTTTCCTTTGAGAGTAGACCCCTTTTTAGAAGGGAGTAAAATAGTTTGACAGGGTTGCCTCCCCTGAAATGGTATCCTTTACCCTTAAACCTATGTTGGTGACAAGACCCAGATCAGCCTGCACTTCTGCACAGTCTGATCTGTGTCTTCCTTGTGGGCTTCTAGAATAAGTGGATACTATGGAATGCATCAATGAACAGAGAAGGCATTTTTACAGCAAAGCTATGCAGACTGATGTGGAATTTCATTTTCTTACATTGCACATCAAGGCCCAGTTGTTCAAAGCATCGTTAGCTTAACGAGCCCGTTAGTGGTCAAAATGTTAACTGTTCTAGTAAGTACAATATCTAATTCACAGTTATTTTTGCTGAATAAATGTCATTTTTTCAGCAAAAATATTAGCGTATATGCCATATTTAATAATCAAAGTTTTGTGGAGAAATAAGAAAACTATCAATACTTTTTGGTTAGAAAACAACACCTTATCTGGAGCTAAGATCTTTAGGTGTCTGTAGAGTTACAGAGTGAGAAAATGTCCCATATGTCATGTGCAAACAGTAAAAAATCAGATCAGCCAAGTCATTTGCCAAGTCTGATCAGTCTTCATTGTTTGCCTGTAGGCACCTTGGATCACTGGCTAATCAGTGAGAGCAGGCTCATCCGAGCCTTTGCTGGGTGTACCATACAGCTCAGTTGCTAATATAAATGATCCTGACCAGCTTATGCATCTGCATAATTTGATCAGAGCTTTCACTGGCCATAAGAAGGACTGTAATGTTCCTGAGCCCAGGTTCACAACCATTCCTTAAGAGTTTAGACTACCTTAAGGGGAATTGTTACACTTTCAAGGGAGATAACTATCAAAACTGTTTTTGCTCCCTTCTTAAAAGGGGTCTACTCTAACAGGAAGAAAATAAGTCCCCATGGGAGCAAATTCTTTCCTTTTAAAAATAGATCCCTTTTCAGAAGGTGATGTGTATAGGAAAGCAAACAGGAAGTCACTAAAGTTGCCTCCCTTAAAAAAAAATGGCAAAAATTACCAAGTGTATCTATTCACCTTAAACTTTAGCAAACAGGGCCCAGTTGTTCAAAGCAGCGTTAGCTTAACGAGCTCATTAAGGGTCATTTCATTAACTGTTTTAGCAGATTCACTATATAATATTCCAATATTTTTTGCTGAAAAAATGTGAGTAGCTTTTGCACTGCAAAAGCTACTCACATTTTTTTAGCAAAAAATTTCAGCATATTTGCGTATCACTTGATGTAAATTTTAACGAATCGTTAACCAACGACATCGTTAGTTTTGATCAACTGGGTCCAGCATAAAACCTGATCAGACTGCATGAATGAAGTAGCCTATCTGGCTCTATGCTGTTAATGTATGGTCATAAGGTTTGTATTAGTGCACACAAGTGATAACTGAGAAAGCATTTTGAATGGTTTTCTGATGTTAACTTGATGTAAATTTGATTAAAGAAAAAAGTATTACCATTATATCAGATTTTCAAAGACAACAAAAACAGCAATGATTTAAATTATACAAGTGGAGTACAAAAGAATCTTAATTTCTCACTTTCTGGTAAAAAGTAAAAAGGGTGAAGCACAATGAATCAAGAAAAAGGCAGAGGGAACCAGGAAAGAGGAATTTCTTTTAATATAAATATATATGTATGTATTTTCTTCTTTAACATATTTTCCTTAATGCTGAAAGCACTAAGCAAACTTGCAGCAGACAACATTAAAATTGATTTTGTTATCTTTCAGAGAAAAATAAGGCTTGATATTTTGTGTGAATCAGCTGATGATTCACATGAAATGTCAAACATTTTCTCTGAAAAATAAAAAAAAAAAATACTTCAAAGTGTTGTCAGCTGTTGTTGTGACTAGCGCTTTAAGGGTTAATATTGGGACAGACATGTCTGAGCTAACAGTATGCACCCAGATCAAACCGTTCCTAACATCTGTTGTGTGTATTCTTGGACAGACCTGCTGAACAAGCAGTGTAGATCCAGATCACACTGCTCCTTTATGTTTAGATCAAAGTCTGCACTCTTCAGCCAGGTATTCAAATGCAATTGTACAGATTTTTGGATACGTGCAAGGCCATATTTAGGATAATTATGGTATTTTGTTTAGGGTCTGTTGAGAAAGAGCATTTGATGTTAATTCTTGGATAGTTTTTCTTACTTCTCCATAGGAAAAAAAAAAAAAAAACATTTGTTGTTGTTACTAATTAGAAGCACCTGGGCAAGGTGCTTCTAATGAGTACCCATAACATGTTTTTTTTTGGGTTTTTTTTTTTTTTTTTGTAATGGAGAACTGGGGAAAATTATCCCAGAATTATCACTAAATATGTATTCCTTCTTAGCCCATTGTAGTCTGGAATCCCCTAAAAGGGTATGTAGCAAACAGTGCAGACCCAGATCAGATGCCGCTGAATGCGGCATCTGATCAGGGTCTCCACTGTTTGCAAATATTTCAGCCATTTTTCTCTAGAAATATCTAAATATCATAGCCTGACATACCTAAAATTGAAATTGGACTCTTCCAATATATAGTGTGGGAGAAGTTTATTTAGTCTACTAGTATAATGGGTTAGCCCTTAAGATGCCAAGAAAAAGCTACATCTGAAAATGTCATCTTTTATGTCGTCTGCTGCATCTTCTTGCAAACGTTTTCAAACATACTTTTTGCATATAGGCAAACAGTATGGACCCAGATCAGACTGCTCCTTTGCAACAATGGCTTTAAAGTAACCGGCAGAAGACAAAGCAGATGACAGTTGTTGTGTTTGGCATCTTAAGAGTTAACAATGAGCAGATACAGCAACTACAGCAAAACTTCATTGACTCGAACACCAATGGCATGTTCACTATAGCAAATTCGAAGTCATTTTCGATGCCTTAGGAAATTCTTCCGATCAGTAAAGAACACAAATATTTGGTGATATTTTAGTGAAATTTCCTTCCTGTATGTTGTGTGTTCTCATTAGAATCACTTCATCGAGGCAATTCTAATGAGTACACTCAACGTAACATTTTTATAGAAGATCGTAAAGCATCTCTTAGATTTTCTCAATTTGCCTCTTGTTATGGCCTATGCTTGATAAACCTTCAGTGGCTTGAACTACCCATGTTGAGAACAAATTTCCAGGTCCCAAAGATGTTTGAGCCGCTTAATTAACCCTTGTCCTGCTGAACCCAGATATATCCTGCCTTTGCAAACAGTGTAGATCCAGATCAGTTGGCTTCTGAAGAAGCCAACTGATCTGGATCTGCACTGTTTGCCATTAAGTATGTGAATTTATGGCAACAATCCAGATCAAGCAATCTGATTGGCGAAAATTAGAAGTGGGTGTGGCATCTTAATTTATTCAGCAGGACAAGGGTTAAGTTCGACTGTGCTCAGTTAATATTTTACCTTACTTATACCTAACTTTGAACAAGTACATTTAACTAACTACCTGGTGATGTGTCTAAAATGCTGGCTGAATGGTAATGTGAAGACTGATTTAGGCTCTACTCTGTTTACTCACATAAATATGTAGAGTGAACACAGTAATTGTTTATTTGCTGTTACCACAGACTGTCATCATCGCTGTCTGTAATAGGGCTTTCTCCACTACAGATATAGAAGCTTATTTTCTTATTCTCTTATTGTTTTATTAATAAAATATTCAAAAGCTAGTTTTCCTTCTTTTTTCCCTTCCTTTCTGGTTTCATACCAGTAACCTTTAACTGGATTTTATCCCCAATCTTTAGGCCTTGAATGGAAGCACCTGAAAGAATTTGCAGCCATTATTCAAAGGAGGACAACCTTTTGCAGTTAGGAAGTTTCTTCCTAGTAACTGAAACCTTTCTAAAATCAGAGCTATTCTTAAAGGAAAGAATTCGCTGCCGAAGGTAGAACATTGTTTCTTAATAATTAAACGATCAAAGGTTAATCCTTTAACCCCTATCCTGCTGAATAAATTAAGATGCAACACCCACCTTAATTTTTAGCCAATCAGATTACTTGATTCAGATTGTTGCTATAAATTCACATATTTAATGGCAAACAGTGCAGATACAGATCAGTTGGCTTCTGATCTGTATCTACACTGCAAATGCAGGGTATATCCGGGTTCAGCAGGACAAGGGTTAAGCTTCATTAAAAATTACTGCAGTTAACATTCATTTTTTTTAATCTTCATAATTCAAAACTTTGTTCTCAGACCAAATAAAACGGAGCATGTTTTTCTGCTGACCGTTCCTAGCCTACTCCTCTTGCAGTTCGCGTATGTTGGTTGTTGCAGTTGTACCTGCAGTGTCGTTCCCCATCTTTCCTCCGCTCCGCCAATCAACGCACCAACACCCCCACCCCCATCCCAACTCCCTTTTCACTATACAGTAAAATTTCGCTTTTAAGACCACTCAGTTAAGACCCCCACCCCTCCACACACACACACACACACACACACACACACACACACACACTATTAAGACCAGCTTTTGGTAGTCCAAAATATTTTGTTATTATCGTAAATGTCCTAAAATAGAACACAAAAGTTTCTGATTAAATGACATTTGTAAACAGTGTAGACCCAGATCAGGGTCTGCACTGTTTGTCATCCCACTAAGTAGCACAAGAATCAAAATTTAGGCCAAAAAATTACGGGGAAAAGTGTTTGAATTTTCAGGACATTTACCACATTCTATATTCAATATTAAGACCATCCCACTAATAAGACCATTTTTAGACATTCCCAAAAGTGGTCTTAATATGGGCATTTTTCTGTACTCGTCAACTCCAAAAGCCCCATTTTTGAACCCTCAGTTGAACATTTATTGTCGGGGCATTCACTGTAAATATGACAGGATTTTCCTCCAACTGAGCTCTCAGGCTCCTACCCATTACAAGCAGCTTTGCAGAAGAAATTCATTATTTTTTCCACTGTACCAGAATGTTGTTTCCGATAGATGCTTAGACACTCCCTCGCATAACCATCGCACGCTCACAGGAAGTGATTCCTCCCTGCACCCGGGGAACAAGAGCAATGGGCTTTATCAAACGAGAGAGGGAGAGAGAGAGTCCCAAAGACCGACACGGTTTAAGAACTCCAAGAACGATAATATGATAAGAGAATTACATATATCTGCTGAACAAAATATCGAAAAACACCTAAAACTGATGGCAATTTTGGCGTGTCTCAGATTTCTATCCCACAATGCACTTTTTGTGATATCATGTTGTTTTAAACGCTAATCTCAGGAGTTTGAGTTTGACTTGGAGTTTTACGGCCATGTCGAGCCTGTCAGTTTACCTAACCACACTTTTTCTGGGCAGGCTTAGTCCTCTAAGCGGCTGGCTATCCAGTGCTTGCGCAGTCTTTCTCAAGAAACTGACAACTGCCTGTTTTGAATCAGCGAAAGGGAAAGAATGACTGTACATAATATTTCATGATCAGTCTCCAGGAAAGACTGTTGCCAGACCCAGCGGGGATCGAACCCACGACCTCCTGATCACTAGTCGGACGCGCATCCGACTGAGCCACCGACACTGGCTAATCTCAGGAAATTTAGTTCTATCATTCTAAAGAAATCATTGTTTACAGCTAATGTTCATTCATGAGAGTCTAACTAACTAACGAAATGTAGTAATTATAATTTCATTTCTATACGTATGTGGGTTATTTCTGGACTTCCAGAAAATTCGGTCTTTGAATTGCGAAAACAATTTTCACGTGATGGGTATCATATTTGCAGGATTAAAATTGTTTACTTTTGAATGAAATTAAACCGATATTATTATTTACAAATATTTAATAAATTTAGCATCGCTGTACCGTCTCCACATGTGGTCCGCTATTTATTTTCTCAGCATGAAATAAAGTGGGATTAACAAAAGGATCCGAAAATGTCTTAATTTGAAGCTTAAAAAAATCGGACATGACTGAAAAGATTTAGGGTTGAAAAGACTTGAGGGATAATGACTTTGTATAGTTTATTCACAGCATAAATAATAATAATAATAATAATAATAATAATAAATATATATGCTTGAAAAAAAGCAAACAATCAGCTTGAGACAATATTTTGTTGAAATGAATTTTATTTGAATCAGGTGAAATCAAACTGAAACCAAATTTTCATGAGAATCCATACCGTTTCCAACTTGCGCTGTATTTAACGGCTATTAAACGAACAGCATAGAGAATTTTTGTTTTAATCAGATGCAAGAAACTCAGTCTCGAGACTCGTTATCGCATAAAAACCCATTTTCAATACGAAAACACGCCTATTCAAATATATAGAAAAATTCACCTCCGAAAACTGAAAATTTTTTTTAGATAAGAAACTCTGATATTTTTCATAGTTCTGCTCAAAACATAGATTTGGGTACTCGTTAGAACCGCCTCGGCCGAGTATACGCCTCTAAACCCCAGTTTTACTATATAAAAGTGGGATTTAAGGGGGTCAAAATTATATGGGCATGTTTTCGTGATGGACGTTTGTTATCTAAGAACAGTAACCGTTGTTATAATCGAAGCATGAATACATTTTAGAACTTACATTGTGTTACCCCGACCATTAAGGTGCCGCATAAAATTCATTTGACTCCGATGAAAGAAACAGTTGTAGTAACAGTACTGAACCTTCAGAATGTTGCCCTTTTGCAAGGGTGACCGTAGTCTAAACGCGAGGCTCGGCCATAACTCAGTCGTGCGAAAGTCAGTGTGTAAAGGTTTTGCTAACGCGTTCATTAAAGGATCCCTATTCCTCAAAAATAAGACATTTTTCATCTAAGAAAGGTTAAAAAAAATTGCTATATTGTATTAACACGATCATAAAATGTGACATCTGTCAGTTTGTAAAAAATGAGTCTCGCGTTTTTGAACTAAGTCAAAAATGAAATGATTTTTTATCGTATCTCTGAATTAATATTGGCAAGATCAATTCAGAGATAAGATAAAAAAAATCATTTCATTTTTAATTGTGGCAGACAACAGTCTATGTGTTTATCTTCGATTTTCAGTGAAAATAAGACTTGACACGTGAATCGTCTACTAGAATGTACAGCCTTATTCTGTCTGAAAAAATACCAATAAAACAAAATCGAAATGTCGTCTGCTGCAGTTGTGATTAGCGCTTAATGACAACACCGATCTGTTTGACAAACATAGGGCGCTCAGTCAGGAAATCATCACGAAAACATGCCTATAATTTGATCCCCTTAAACCCCACTTTTATATAGTAAAACTGGGGTTTACACGTGTATACATTATTTTTCTTATTACTGCTCAAAAACATAGAGTGTGGGTACTCGTTAGAACCGCCTCGCCGAGGCGGTTCTAACGAGTACCCACAATCTATGTTTTTAGCAGAAATTTGAAAAATATCAGAATTTTTCATCTGAAAACTTTTATTTTTTGGTGATAAAATTTTCAGTATATTTGAATAAGCATGTTCTCGTAATGTGGTTCTTCAATGAATATTCGGATAGTAAGGGCAAGCTCAAATCAGACTGCACAACAACAAAGCAGTCTGACAACGGGTTCTTTGCTTTCCACATACACATTGTTCCATATTGTATAGTACAGGTCAGGAGGACATTTTAATAAATCCTCTTTTAATACACTCGATAAAAAATCTTGTTACTCACTATGGGATTTGGTCCAAATTTATGTCCTACCAGAACATATGCACTGGTGAGACATTTCTGCACCTGTTGCTCTAAACCCTTTGCATGCTGGGTAAAAACATCAGCAGACGAAACTTTGAAATATGTCTCCTTTTTTTCCAGAAAATAGGATTTGACAATTCGTGCAAACTGTCTCTTTAGGAGCTGTTTTGCATCAATTATTAAATCCTATATTCTGGGGGAAAATAGAATTTGCCATAGCGTGCTAAGTCAAAACACAGCTGTCCCGTAAAAGTAAAGCAACAACAAAAAAAAAATAAATAGTTTTCTGTGATTTTTTTTTTTTTTTTTTTTTTTTTTTTTTTGCGTTTTCCATCTAGTTCTTAACAAAACTAATTAATTCACAGACAAAATTAACAGACCAATTTTTTTAGGTTATCCTTATAAACAAAAAGAAAGAAATATTTTAATTATTAGGTATGCACTTTTGAAGTTAACCTTCAACGAGTTTCCTCTTTTTAAAGAAGTTTAATATTGAGAACGGATACGTTTAATCTAGTGTATAAATGAGCCGCAACGTCCGGAAACGTACCTTCGGGCATGCTCGCCAAGCGCAGAGCAGCCTGTGCAGTCGCACAGTCTGATCTGAATCTTCAATGAGCACATTTAGGATGGCAAATGATGCAAAGTTTCATCATGCGGACAACGAAGACTGATCGGATGCGCAGGCTGATTAGAGTCTTCGTTGAGCGCACATGTCAGAAGGTACGTTTAGTGTCGTTGCGGCTCAAATCTTTTTGAGTGAGGATGTATCAGTATGTTTCATCATCGCAGCATTGAAAACTTCATTTAACATTATGAATAACGGCTTTTCACACTTGATAACTTGTGCTGCGCCGCGCGCAAATGTGTCTTCGGGCATTTGCAGGCAGGTAAGCCCAGATCAGCTTGCGCATCCGCGCAGTCTGATCAGGACCTTCGCTGTCCGCTAACAGAATCATTGGACACTATAGACAGTATCAATGGTGAACATGCCCGGATGAGACTTTGCGCATGCGTTGGATGAATCCGAATCTGTGCATTTTGCGCATGTTCAAAGACACTTTTTCGCTTGGCGCGGACCATTTGCAACATTCACAGATATCTTGTTTTGATAAACAGGTTATTGGTTCGCTTGAATTAATATTTTCGTTACCTTTGCGGTCATAATTAATGGTTATCTTAGTTCCTTAATATACAGATCTCGTTACCCTAATGAGGGATCGATTTGCGGTTTTGATAAGTTAGTTTTAAGAAGATTAACCTTTAAGCTAATCTTTATTTAACCTGTGACCATTAACTTAACCTTGAAATTATTAGATCAAAATTGGATTACAAGTGCTGCACAATAGAATATTTAAACAGGAATAAGAACGGTTTTGGTAACTAAAATAAGTACATTGGAACTTGTGTCATATTTAGCAGTAGAAAACTAAAAAAAACAATCAAATTAAAGCCAGAATTCCAAAATGACATTTCTGGTTCTTTTTGTTTTTCCTTTGTTGGCATATGTTTTTCTTCCTAGTGTTGATTCATCAGCAGATGTATCGAGAAATGCAGATTCGGATACAGGAAAACTAAAACATGTTATTGACAATGCTGATGACGACCATCCTGACACTTCTAATGCTGTAAGGTACGGCCGTGAGACTGAAGATGAAGAGGAACAATTTATGCGACGTAGGCATAGCAGATCTCGAATTGATCGAAGGCGTTATTCTAGACGTGGTGCTAGCGATAAGAATAGAGAAATCAATGATGCCAAGCATCATGTTGCGTCAACCGAAGCAAATTTAGATGGAAATAATGGTGAGCGCATGCCTGCCGGAAATGATGACATTCCGGTACAAACTGACACAACACAAACAAGCAACATAGGTGCTCCTGATTCTGAGGGGACACATTTATCTCCGCTTGATCTCGAAACTGAAATGTCTGATAAAGCAAACACAATGAGTAATGAAGAAACGGATTATTCCAATACTCGGACAAGACCAAGTGACAGCAATACAACGACCATCCAGTCAGAAATAAACAGCACAGTGTCAATTGTTGCAGATGGACAACCGACCCAGACCACCTCTAACAGTTGTCCAAACTGTGGAACAAAAGAGCAAGAAAACAATTTCCGTGTAGCAATGTTCAAACAAACACTCTTGAATAAGCTGGGAATGTCGTCAGCCCCAAAGGTTGATGGACCGCTTCCTCCATTGCCTTTTGACTTTTACCTTGGGGAAGATTTTAGTGTGAGTGATGAACCAGACGATGAAGAGGAGGAGAAAAGAGCAGTAAAGACACGAGAAGTGTTTATTTTTGGAAGTGATGGTGAGTTGCAGTTCATCTGAGCCGCAACGTCTGAAAATGTACCTTTTGACATGCGCCCAACGAAGACTTACATTAGCCTGCACAGCAGCGCAGGCTGATCTGATTCTTCGTTGTCCGTTTGAAGAAACTTTGGCTGTTCAGGATGCGCCAAGTGAAGATTCTGATCAGACTGCGTGAATGCGCAGGCTGATCTGAATCTTCGCTGGGCGCACATGTCTGAAGGTACCTTTCCTGACGTGACGGGTCATATAGCTTTTAGTTCTAACAAGTTGTTCTGCTAGTAACTTTATTCGAACTCTTTCTCTCTCTGTTTCTGGAATTTGAACTCACCTGGTAATCTCATAAGTGGTAGCCGCTGGTTATGCATTCAAAATCTTTACGCGAACTTCCGGCCATGACTTACGAGACATCCAAATGTCAACAAACGGATAAGTTCTCATTATTTACTGATTTTTAGTCAATTTCATAGACATATTTTGAAAACTCGGACAATGCCATTCCCATCAACTTTCATTTCGTGGGCGTTGAAAAACAAGCGGCTATTTTTTTTATTTCAATTTCACCCGGAGATGGGTAGTCCGGTATTCCTGTTTTGACTTTTTTCCAGTGTAAAATAAAGGTATTTTCAGCTATCTGGATATGATATACCTATTTAATATATCAAATAAGACGCTCGCCAACCTATGTCTACGTTGAAATACATAAGATGCTATTTCCCAAGCATTTTTTCCGGGGGACTGAAGTGTTTGTGCCGAATATGACTTACGAGACCGACTACCCCTTACGCGGGTATTAACCCTTAAGGGGACAAGAAAGCTAACTGTCAGGTGTCTGATTACAAGGCTTAATTATCTCTTATGGGAACATTAGCCAATATCAGAATGTCCCGCATTTAAAAATAAGCATATTTTAGACCATACCAGTTCCAAAAAAATATTCCATTTACATATAAACAATCAAACTGAACACCATGAAATGTTTTCCAAATTAGACAGCATGTGTCAACAGGGTTTTGATATGCCACGTTTCATTACGAAAACATGCCTATTCAAATATACTGAAAATTTTACCACCAAAAAATGAAATTTTTCAGATAAAAAAATCTAATATTGTTCATGTTTCTGCTCAAAACATAGATTGTGGGTACTCGTTAGAACCGCCTCATCGAGGCGGTTCTAACGAGTACCCACAATCTGTATTTTTGAGCTGAAATAAGAAAAATCATGTATACCCGTGTAAATCCCAGTTTTACAATATAAAAGTGGGGTTGAAGGGGGTCAAAATTATATAGGCATGTTTTCGTGATGGCATATATTTGAAGCTCTCAGCTGAGCAAAATCATATAAAGGTTTCGTTATACTGCCGTTAAATCGCTTTGTGATGTCTAGGTTTCTTGTCCCCGTAAGGGTTAATGCCCCCGTAAGAGTAGTGACCTCGTAAGTCATATTCGACACAAAGATTTAAGTCCCCGGAACAAATGCTTGGGAAAGTTAGCATCTTATGTATTACAACGTAGACGTAGGTTGCAGTACGTCATATTTGATATGTTAAATAAGTATTCCATAGCCCAGATAGCTGAAAACACCTTCATTTTGCACTGGAAAACAGTCAAAACAGGAATATCGGACTACCCTTCTCCGAGTGAAATAGAAATAAAAATTAGCCGCTTGTTTTTTTCAAGCCCACACCTATCTTTTCCGACGTAGAAATGAAAGTTGCTGCGAATAGCATTGTCCGATTTTTCAAAATACGTCTATGAAATTTACTAAAAAGCAATAAATCAGGAGGACCTATCCGTTTGTTGACATTTGGATGTCTCATAAGTCATGGCCGGAAGTTCGCGTAAAGATTTTGAGTGCATAACCAGCGGCTACCCCTTTCGAAGCTACCAGGTGTATTTCTCGCAGTAATTATAATTACTATTTCGGTCTCTGCCATGCCGTTTCAGAAAAATTTAAATCAAGATTTTTAAATTATACAAATTTCTCTTTTCGAGCAGTGAAAACAAATATAAAGAAATCTCGTCACTGGTCTTTAATTTTTTGTACTTTTACTAAACATGAAATATGTCATTAGAACGCTTAACGACCTTGTTCTGTTTGGTAATGTAAATAATATTAATATGGAGAAAGGCGACAATTATGGAACACATCCCTCCCAAGGCATCGCATAGGGTCAGTATGGCACGAAACGATATCACAGAATAGCGCTCTGATAAGAAAAAAAAAAAAAAAAAAAGGAATTTAATTTACATTCCTAAACCTTGTTTTAGCTAACATTAGTACAAAGTATTTAAGGTCAGCTATTGTGATCGGTCAATGTCCTTCGTCCGTAGTACGTCGTGTGTCGTTAACAATTTCCTTAGCCAACTGACGCGAAACTTGGTAGGAAGTATCGGGGCGACGTCGATCTTAAGCTGAAATCTTTAGATCGGAAATCCTAGATGGCAGCTATCTTAAAAATCTGTTTTGTACTTCTGAACCGAAAGGTCTCTTGACTCGAAACTTTGTAGGAAGTATCGGGGTAACTTGTTAATCAAAAATCAAAAATAGCTAAAATCGTTCTGATCGGCAAAATCTATTTTGAACTTTTTCTCCTGCGCCGAAAGGCCAGTTGACTTGAAACTTGAAAGGAAGTATAGGGGGAATTGTGGATCGAGAAAATGCCAAAATCGTTCCGATCGGAAATCCAAGATGGCCGCCACATTAAAAATCTATTTTGAACTGCTCCCCACCTGAACCCCGAAATGTCAATTGACTCGAAACTTGGTAGGGAATATCGAGGCACATGAAAATCAAAAATAGCTAAAATCGGTTCGATCGAAAATCCAAGATGGCTGCCATAGTCGCCATCTTAAAAATCTACTTGGTTCTCTTGAACGGAAAGGTCAGTTGACTCGAAACTTGGTAGGAAGATCAGAGCGACTTGTAGATCAAAAATAGTGAAACTCGTTTCAATCAGTAATCCAAGATAGCCACCGTGGTCGCCTTGTTGAATATCTGTTTTATTCATCTGACCCGATCGGCCAATTGACCCGAAACTTGGTAAATAATATAGGGATGACTTCTAGATCTGAAATGGCCAAAATTATTCCGTTCTGAAATCCGATGGCCATCACGGCCGCCTTTTGATTTTTTTTTTTCTCCTGAACCGAAAGGCCAACAGATTCGAAACTTGATAGGAAGTGTTAGCGTGACTTGTAGATCAAAATAGTTAAAATCGTTGCGATGAGAAATCTGAGATGGCCATCACAACCGTCCTCTTGAAAATATATTTTGAATTGTTTTTCCTGAACTGAAAGGCCAGCTGAATCAAAACTTGTCTGGTACTCAGATAACGATACAAGGCCCTCTTTTGCGTGTACATCCGAGTAAAATATGTCAAGATTTTAAATATATTATCACATAATAGCATTAATTCCCAACATTCAGCATGAAATATCTTCATGCAGATGATCTACATGCATGAAAATGTGATAAATCAGTTATACCATGGATCTGCGCATATACGTGCGATAATGCACTCGCTCACACTCGTGCATTATCGCATCGTACATGCGCACGAACCATGGTATAACTAAGACATAAACTACTTGTATTATCAAACAAAATGTCAGATGCACATACTAATCTGGGCCTTCGCTGTATACATATGACACGGAGGTCATTTTCGAATATTATATTTGCTCTAACTATTCGGACATCTTAACCCTTGTCCTGCTGAATAAATTAAGATGCCACGCCCACCTAATTTTCAGCCAATCAGATTTCTTGATCCAGATTGTTGATATAAATTAACATACCTAATGGCAAACAGTGCAGATCCAGATCAGTTGGCTTCTTCAGAAGCCAACTGATCTGGATCTTCACTGTTTGCAAAGGCAGGGTATATCCGGGTTCTGCAGGACAAGGGTTAACTTCTTAACATACTTGGTCAGGTGCAAGTATCTTCATTTTATTACGTAAACACATGTAAAATGCAATCTCTTAGCCACAGCTCGAGATAAGCTAGCATTGTAACTAAAGTATTGATAATTGTCTGATGTCTTAAAATGCAACATATGTTGTTGGAACTAATGAAAAGCTCACAAACTTATTGTGATATATCCTTATACCTCTCTTATCTGGAAATGTGTAAGCCATGGAATTTGCGCCGTGTGATACGGGAAATAAGGACTATTTCTGTATATAAAGCAAATTAAGACAGATCTATGAACTCAAAGGTTGCTAGATGTATACAAAAGATTTATAAGCTGAATTCTGAAATCCGCCTAATAATGTGGACCCCGCTATACCCCTATTTTTGGATCGATTATTTACAACTGAGCCATAGTATACTAACGCCAAAATTTACATGCTGCTACTGCTGCTGCTGCTGATGATGATGATGATGAGTTCAGTTTTAACGACGCTTCAACCCATAAGGGTCATTTGCGTCAAAATGGTTCTGCAATGAAACGGTTATAATGATAAGTCATAATGCATAAAATGTAAAATTAGAACGAATGAAACCAACATTTACATGCTTAAGGTAGTTGTCTACGTGATTATCATTATCAATGTAATCAAACCGCGCGTTAGACGAAATCCAGATATAACGGTTATTTATAGCCGCGCTATTGTTGTCGCTGTCACGTCAGAATGCTTTTGATAGAGGGCTATCTGTAAAACCTGGACTGGGACATTTTGGACATTTGCAAACAGTGCAGACCCAGATCAGACGCCGCAAAAACGCGGCGCCTGATCAGGGTCTGCACTGTTTGGTTAAGTTACAGGAAATTAAGGGCTAAATGAAACAATCGTATCGTAAGTCCCCCTTCAGGACCATTTTCGAGACAATCGAACCACCAGTACTGTTAGCGCTTTGATTGTTATATATTATAGGGATATGGAGATAGACATTACATAGACTTATATCAGAATTAAGGTTGAAGTTTCGCGAAAGTAAAACTTTTACGACGCCAGTAGTTTTCATATTGACCGCTCCAAGGTCAGCTGTTGCGGTTCTTCTATGCGTCTGTGATTTCATATCTGGCTTTGTGGTTTCCTTATTAGCTCCTCATCTCCTTACTTTGGTGCCTCGTTAGGGCTGTGCTTCGTGATTGTGGCATCTCCTGGGTACCTTCACATATATTTTTGTAACGTAATATGACTTGATGTTGATATATCTAAAATGCTGGATAAGTGGCAAACAATGTTAACCCTGATCAGACGCCGCATATTCTGCGGCGTCTGATCTGGGTCTACACTGTTTATTCAGGTCTGGCTGTCCAAATACTTAGGGTAGTAACGGTAGCGAAGGCCCTTTCCGGTCTGCTACATTATTAGAAACCGTTGAATGCACTAACGAAATGCAAATGCCTCTGGTTAGGGTGCGTGGATGTCACATGCAAGCTGCCATATAGCAATGCTGTTCGCATAAAACCTTAGCTTTAATGATTTTCTCTGCAAAATTGTTTCTTATTTTCCCAGCACAATCTTCTAGAAAAAGCTCTATTTTCTGGGAAAAAAAAATATTAAAATTGATGTTTGTTGGATTTTTACTCAGCTTGCTCGTTTTGGTAATTACCCTAGTGAAATATGTGTATAAGAGATACGAAATCCTTGGTGACTAGTGCCTCTCTTACAGTGGAGGGGCCTGACAAGTGGAGGGGCCTGGCAAGAAGTGATCAGATTTGATATCAACAAAGTTTTATGATGACAGACAAAATATATGATAATATTTATTTTTTTTTTTTTTAAATTAGTTCCGAGGCTTTGTTATCTGCATGGAGAAGCTTTTTGTTTTGTCCTTATTCATGCGGTGACAACTCTGATCAGACTGCGCAGGTGCGCTGGCTAATCTGAATCTTTATTATACATAGGCCTGCAGAGCATTTGTAGAAATATAAATTCTTCAGCAGATTCATTTTTGTGTCATTGCACATAATATAATGAATTTATAATCATTCTTAGTTTCGATAGGACTGTACATTGGGATGATGACTGTAATAGTAGTCTTGCCAAATAAGTAAAAACTGTCCCTTTAACCTTTAACCTTTAACCTTTTTACACCTGAATTTCTTAAATGGACTCTTCCGTCTCTTAAAGCTGTATGATTGCTCAAAATGACCTAAACCATTGTTGCTCAAAAACAGAATAAACTTTACCTAACCCATTGAAGACTGGAGACCCCTAAACGAGTATCTGGCAAACAGTGCAGACCCAGATCAGACGCCGCATATGATCAGGGTCTTCACTGTTTGCAAATACATGTAGTTCAACCATTTTTCTTTAGGAATATCTATATCATTTAGCCTGAATTACCTAAAATTGAAAATGGAATCTTCCAATATATAGTGTGGAAGGGTTTATTCAGTCTTTAATGTGTTATGTTATCCATTTCTAAACACTTTTCACACTTTTGCACATTTAGCAAACTGCTCATTTACTGTGTAAACCAGTTGAATTACACGGAGAATATGCGTAATACTGTATATATTGAATGACTAATCATGCTGAAATAAGATGCCAAAATAACAATTTCTTCTTGTAAAAATGATGCTCTGAATTGAACTGAAATCTAAGTCAGGTGGGGTTTACTTGACAAATACATGTAGCTATACATTAGCAATGAATAAAAACATGAATTTCGAGGAGCAGTATTGCTTTAATTTAAGTCGTCCATTATGAATATATGGGTTTTAGTCTAAAATCAAAAAGAGAATAGCAAACAGTGTAGATTCTGATGAGACGGCTGGTTTCGAACCATCTCATCTGGATCTACACTGTTTGCAAAGGTATCTGTATGGTCTGCAGGGATGGAAGAGCACGACCATTCCATCTGCGCAGCCTTTTCAGATCTGTGGACCGTTTCTTGTCCTGTAAATGTGTCCAGAGATATTGAGTACGATGCTTTGTGCATAAACTGGCCAGACTCCCTATACAAGGTCTGTATTTAGCACAGGCGATAAATCACGTTTTCACTTGACCTAATTCATAAAATAATATTACATTCAAAGCCATGGGTTGTATCTTTATAACCATTAGCATGCTGGGTAAATATTCAGCAGATGACGTTTTGAAATATTTTTCTTATTTTTCCCAGAAAGCAGGGTTTGGCATATCATGCAAATTGTCTCTTAAAGAAATGCTAAACCCTGTTTTCTGGGGCCGGGGGAGGGGGGGAGGTGGGAGAGGATAAGAAAAAATATCATCAGAACCTGACCAAAAATGGTAAAGTTTAAATCCTGTAAACAACGCTGTGCCCTTTTATTCTGCGTTAGTGCAGTTGAACAGAAATTAAGGTCACTGACTAATTCTTCATGGTTTATTGCGATTACGGCTTATTCCGCCTCAAAGATCATTTGCAGTTAGTCAGTCAAATATTCAAGGACGAAAGAGAAAAAAAGACAAAACACAGACTAAAATTTAAAAAAAAAAAATCTTCGGAAACAAACAACACGCACAGAAACGAAATCTAAGACTCGGTTTGATTAAGTCTCTTCGCATGCAGCATAGTAGTTTTCGAGGCTTCAGCGATATTAAGTTTTCAAACTAACCGAATGGGATCAATGATCCCAAAGGAAATAAGAAATAAAGGAAATAAAACATGGTAAAGTACAAGGAGACGTTTTACGGCCGCCACATGGCACTTAAACAAGCTGCAGGGAAGTAAAATCATTACGAAAACATGCCTATGCAAATATACTGAAAATTTTACCACCAAAAATGAAAATTTACAGATATAAAATTCTAATAAGGAAATATCGTTAGATGCGTATGGCCGGGATTTGGGAAGTCTACTTATGGCGCGTCATTGGCAAAAACATCAGAAACAATTCTGGAAACTGCCACATTGTAGGGATTGACCAGATCATGATGTCTCCCATAGAACTTCTTAAGTGTTGCTACTAGTTTGGTTTTTTGATACCCCTGGCTCAACAACTTTGTAGTGAGCACATTCCCACGCTCCATTAAGTCCTGATAATTTGAACAGGCTCTGGCATAACGGATTAACTGTGAAACGTAAACGCCGTATGCTGGTGCAGAAGGGATATTACTGCTCAGGAATGCAAAGTTAACAATGGGAAAATTGAAGTCATCCCGTTTGTCATAAAGCCTAGTAGTGAAACTTTAAAAAGATACTTGTTAGATTTTCCGCTATTTTATCAAGGGTGAGAATTTTCTGACTTTCTGTTTGCTTTCTTGTACACCAATCTCCTTTTCAAGAAGGGTCTACTCTAAAAGGAAAGCATTTGCTCCTGAAAGGAAAGAATTTGCTCCCCAAATTCTTTGCTTTTAGAGTAGACTCCTTTTCAGAAGGGAGGCAAAGCAATTTTGATAGATACTGTCTCTGAAGGGTATCAATTCTCCTTAAGTGAAAGTGTATCAGTTCTTCTGGGACGGATTTATAGAAGTCATCAGGAAAACACGCCTATATAGTTTTGACCCCCTTAAACCCCACTTTCATATGGTAAAACAGGGGTTTACAGGGGTATACATTAATTTTCTTATTTCTGCTCAAAAACATAGATTGTGGGTACTCGTTAGAACCGCCTCGCCGAGGCGGTTCTAACGAGTACCCACAATCTATGTTTTGAGCAGAAATATGAAAAATATCAGAGTTTTTTTTATCTGAAAATTTTCAGTTTTTGGAGGTGAAGTTTCTATATGTTTGAATAGGTGTGTTTTCGTAATGCCTTGACTTTTTCTAATTCCAATTTGAAATATATTCATGTTGCTTAGTAGTGTATCTGTATTTCATTACGAAAACACGCCTATTCAAATATATAGAAAAGTTCACCTCCAAAAGCTGAAAATTGTCAGATAAAAAAAAACTGGTATTTTTCATATTTCTGGTCAAAACACAGATTGTGGGTACTCGTTAGAACCGCCTCGTTTTTTAGCAGAAATAAGAAAACTAATGTATACCCTGTAAACCCCAATTGTACTGTATAAAAATGGGGTTTAAGGGGGTCTAAACTATATAGGCGTGTTTTCGTTATGAATGTTTTATTTATGTATGAATATCTTCAGTCACACACAGATGCCACAGTCGAAAGAGTACTGGGTGCTACAGCTTTAACCTGACAGACAAGGGCTTAGATCCTGATGAAGTGGCATCAATAGAGTTGTGGATTTATAAACAGCAAGACTTGAACGATCACTACATTCAGGTAATCACTAGTTTAGGGATAATTCTCATGCACCAACTCTGTAGCCATACATGCCACACACTATGTGTTTGTCACGCATCTTTGCTAAGAAGCGGGCTACCTATTTACAGAAGAAATGATACCGGCTCAAAAGACAGCTATCACTAAGTACCAAAGAAGGCATTCCTATAATGAGGGGAAATTTACAAAGTCAAACTCAGGTCTTGAAAATTACCAAACTAAAATTTTAATCCCAAAGTGGAGCTTCGGTGAAGCAGAAAATGCAAAAAAAAAAAAAAAAAAAAATTCGCTGAAGTTCTAGGATAAATCTTATCACCCATCTGTGCGAAGTAATATCAATTATTTAGCACATTGTATAAGTACATAAAAGTCTAAGACGGCTTGTTACATTATCAGGAGGATAAACTTGTTTCTGAAAGCATTTTTTATATACAGAAGTTTATTAAAACTGCCAGATTAACCCAGTAACTCTTAAAGTTCTAAGAAATATTGTATCATACTTTTTTTTTTCCTTTTTTTTCTTTTTTTTTTTAATCATTTTTAGAGAAAACAAGACTTGGCATTTCATGTGAATAGACTGCTCGGCAAACGATTCACATTAAATGTCAAGCCTTATTTTCTCTGAAAAACATATTAGTTAAATCTGCTGCGGTTGTGATTATCACTGAACTCTTTCACTGCCACAGGCGATAATAATAGGCTTTTGCAAACAGCAATGATCCAGATGAGAGCCGTTTGACATTTATAGTATTCTTTCAACTTTACATATAAACGTCTTTCCAAACGATAGTTTGTTAAAATAAAAAAAGCAGACGACAAATGTCGTCTGAAATTTAGCGTCGAAAGAGTTAACGAGTTAATGAGTAGCATCTCAAGCGCGACTAATTCATGAGCATACGCGCCTGTCGCGCATTTGTTATTTCAATAACAACTGCATATTCATATAACCATACAGAGTCACTCGAAGTAACCTTTTGAATAAGAAGATAGTACAATTGTAGTTTCGAAATGTTGATCACATAACGATTTGAACCACAAAGCCAGAAAACATAGAGGGTTCTGCAAAAAGTTCGGTCACTAATAGGCTTCCTAAGTTTTATCCCAGGTATATTTTAAAATGCTTCACTGCACTTGAATGGTGTGTTAAATAGCTAACGATACCCGTTTATTTCGTGCAAATTGCTTTCCAACTGACCGAGTTATTTCAAATTGAAATTGAATTGATGCAGTCATATACACTGACCAATTTACTTGTTATATTGGGACATGGACCAAGCAAAGGATGGTCAGGAGTCCACCTTTTACATGACAACGCCTCCTCTCATATGTGTGAGTTTGTTAAGTCTTTTTTGGCTCCTGAAAAGGTGAAAGTTTTAAACCATCCACCTTATTCACCTGATCTGAGTCCCTGTGACTTCTTTTTATTGCCAAGGCTTAAGAAAATGCTTTCTGCAAATAAGTAAACGTCTAGAAGTTCTCTTGGCAGCGCTATTTATCAGTGTTTCCAATAGATACCAAAAGAAGACTATTTATCTGCTTTTGCGGCGGGTAAAAAGGTTACACAAATGTGTTTCAGTAAAGGGGGAATACTTTGAAGGTTTGTGATAAAAATTTGTTTGACAGAACGTAGCACTGAAATAATCCGAACCCACTGACAAAACTTTTTGCAGAACTTTCGTACCTTCAGACATGTGTGCCCAGCGAAGATTCAGATCAGACTGATCAGAATCTTCACTGGGCGAAAATCGGATTGCCAATAATGCAAGATTTCTTCATGCGGACAACGAGAAAAGTGATTAGACTACGCGGATACGCAGGCTGATTTGAGTTCTTGGGCGAACATTTGAGAAGGTACGTTTTCTCACATTGCGGTTCATTTTGTATTTTATTTTTCCGTTTCAGACTTTCATGGTTTCCGAACTCGATAAATCTAGCAAGAAAATTAACGGTGAATATATGCTGAGACACAGAAATATTGCCAAGCGAATTGAAACGCGTCTAAAATACGGCTGGATGAAAATCTACGTCAGACGAACTGTTCTGCGATGGCTCTCAAAACCGCACCGGAACAATGGCCTTGCTGTCGTCTGCAAAACATGTCAAAGACAAAACCACAAAACTATATATGGCTATAAAGAAGGAATGATGCCAATATTGGTATTTTACATGCGGCAAAATAGAGGTCACAGGCGTAGATATAAGAGGGAAACCGATTGCACCGGAGGCAATTGTTGCCGCAAGGAGGCGCTGGAGATAAATTTCCAGGATATTGGATGGGATTACATCATGGCGCCACCGAGTATCCGACCGAACTTCTGCACGGGCTCTTGTAATGGTAATATATTTTTCTTTTTTGTTTTTGCCATGGTCACTATAGGGTATTTTTTCGAGTCAAAATACGTTGCAACATTCCACTTGACTAAACCCTGTCCTTGTTCTCAACATTCATCTCTCTCTCTCTCTCTCTCTCTCTCTCTCTCTCTCTCTCTGTGTGTGTGTGTGTGTGTGTGTGTGTGTGTGTGTGTGTGTGTGTGTGTGTGTTATTTACATGAAGGCAATATCATGTTTATTAAAAAAAAACCCGCTTTCCTAAACATTCATCATAGTTTGTCCATATAATCCCTGGCTATGAATTGCTGGGATAATGGTTATAATTTTATATTCACATTACCAGCCCTACTGAAATTTTACAATTTTACTCGTGTTCATAGGCTTGATCCAGCCCCCATCCCTCCCTAGGGCGGAATACATATTGTTATGGATGTGGATCCCTTCAACATCTGTATCATCTTTACTGAATCTATCATTACAAAAACACATCTATTCAAATATACAGAAAATTTCACCTCCAAAAACTGAAAATTTTTAGATAAAAAAATCTGATATTTTTCAAATTTCTGCTAAAAACATAGATTGTGGGTACTTGTTAGAACCGCCTCGACGAGGCGGTTCTAACGAGTACCCACAATCTATGGTTTTGAGCAGAAGTAAGAAAATAATGTATACCCCTGTAAACCCCAGTTTTACTATATAAAAGTGGGGTTTGAGGGGGTCAAAATTATATAGGCATGTGTTCTTGATGGATCCAACAAAAGGATTCTTACAAAACTTGCACTAATGCATTATTGGAAAAGGAGACAGGGTTGACTGAATATGGTCACCCAACCACATTTTATCCGCATTCTTCTCTTGAAGTAACTGTTAGGTGCTTACCATAGTACAGCTGCACCATTGGGACAGACCAAAAGGTTGGTTAGGTTTCAGTGTCATTGACCAAATGTAAGACATGGAGTTGAAATGTCATGTTTTGCCAAAAATAATAAATATCATTATCACATAGCAAAAAATGTTGATAATGTTTTGAAGACCTTGATGTCATTTGTTTAAGTCAGTAAGCTGTTATTATTCTTGCCAAACATTGCCAGTTATCACATTAACATTTGCATTAAAATACAGTCGAACCTCGTTATCTCGAATTCGCGTATTTCGAATTACCGCTTATCTCGAAGTGAAAATCTGGTCCCTGTTTAAACATGAAACTATGACAACAGGTAACAAAATAATGTGGAAAAGAGGAGAAATTGCTCCCTATGAGCTTCAGGAGTCAAATTACATATTCATTTGTTAAATGTGGTTGTGTTCAATTTATTGTTTTCCTCACTCTCTCAACTCTGATATGTCGAAGTACGGATATCTCGAAGTGTTTCAGTGAGTCCCTTGGAATTCGAGATAACGGGAGTCGACTGTATATGATAGTGGATGATCTGTTCTGTGGTACGCTGTTGGGGGAAGGGACTGTACTGCGTGCCAGAGTAATAACTAAAAATACTTACTGAATTATCTGTATTTTTTGCTGATGGTGCTTTAAGCTCTATCCTCCCAAACTGTTTTGAATATTTAAATGAAACAGGGTCATATACAAAATATGAAATCTAAATTGTGGCTCGTATACAAAATTGTCTCTCTTCCTATATTCTTGTTCTCAGAACTCCTGAAGTGTAATTAAAAATAGACAAAAATGTGCAATAAGCAAGGAGGCTTTAGGGGAAGGACATATCGGTGGCATTATTTTTAATCCATTTTCTCATTTTCAAGGTCAACATAGGAATAAAATGATTGTTGTGTAGGAGAGGGGGACCAACTGTTTCTCTCTAAACAATCCTAGTTCTTCTTGCTGCAATCCATATATATATATGTGTGTGTGTGTGTGTGTGTGTGTGTGTGTGTGTGTGTGTGTGTGTGTGTGTGTGTGTGTGTGTGTTTCTACGGTCATTCTCTCCCTTCCGCAGATTCAAGAAGGGCAGTTGTCAGTTTCTGGCGAAAGAATGTGCACAATACTGGTTAACCGCTTAGAGGACTAAGCCTGCCCAGTAAACGTGTGGTTAGGTAAACTGACCGCGCTCGACATGACCCCATTGGGTTGACTGGGCCGTAAAACCTCAACACAAACAAACAAACAAATATATATGTGTGTGTGTGTGTGTGTGTGTGTGTGTGTGTGTGTGTGTGTGTGTGTGTCGTCATTAAATAAACCTTTTCAAGTAATAAATAATTTTTAAAAATTTTCCAAAAATTGAAGTGAGAATGTTGAGAAAGGGTTATAGCACATCTTTCCCAATGCATCGAAAGAAGAGAGCCATGAACGGCCACAATCAAGGACCACAACAGTCCTATAACCCCAAAAGACAAGAGGAAAAAGAATGATTTAAACGGATATGATGCACTATCAGGGTAAAAGTAACTCTTTCAAAAAACTTCCCCTTGAAAACATTATGATCAAACGAATAGGAATCACCTTGGCGTGTTCAGTAGCACGACTGATTTAAAGTAGGCTTTAAGAGTACTCAGCGTCATCTTAATTTTTGAGACAATAAATTACACCCTAAATTGAAGCTGTGGTAAGCTAAAGAAGATGGCTACGATTCAAGCACAGAAACATATGAAATGACACACAGCAAAACAAAGTGCCGAGCGGAGACATGTAACGCAGATAACTACATTGCTAAAGTTACCAAACAGAAACTACAATATAGAGAGTCATTGGAGAGCTTACACTGATTTACATGACCCTTGATTCTGCTGTAATTCCAAATTACAAGTAATAAATTGTCGATCAACTTATGCCATCCTTACATATTAGTGAATCGTTATACAAAGCGCGCGCATGCGCACGCACACACGCCTTAAGATAACTAGATAGTCATTGGAAGGCTTACACCGGTTTGCCTGACCCTTAATTGTGCTAAAGTTCCAAATTACAAGAAATATTAAGTAGTCGATCAACTTATGCCATCCTAACACATAAGTGAATCATTATACGCGCACGCGCACAAGCCTAAAAATAATTATAATGAAACAAAGTAGAGGCCTCAATGTCTGAAGTAAAAGTAAAAGGAAATCACTAGTAGATCAAACACCAATCATACAGGTTTGGAATGGCACCGTCCTTCAGTCTCAGATCTGGTCCATCGTCGTGCATCTGATGAGGAAACTTGATCATGTTGGCAGTTATGGACATTAAACCCTATCTTTTTTTGCATCTTGTTACATAATGTTCTTGAATTGTTCTGAGAAATAATTGTCTAGCTATTCTTTTAAAGTCACTGACTGATATGCAAGTTACTACCTGCTCTAGCAAAACGAATATGTTAGTAAGTTAAGAAATATACACGTCGTAAGATATAGCATGTGGAATATATCCTAGATATCTAAAATAGTTTACCATTTCAAATTTGATAATCCCTCTTGTCATTATTCTTTAAGAAATTATTACCCTCTTATATATTGTATAAACTGTAGGAACATAACAGGGATTCGTACCAGAAATATTTGCTTTGTGATGTTGAAGTGCATTTGATTGGATAAAAGTTGATTTACCATTTGATTAAAATAAACGGCATCGTATTTAATAAATCATCTAAATATGTAGAAGTAGAATTATATACTTCCATAATATCTTACTGAAAAAAGGGTAAGAGAAACGTCCAGGGGGTGCTACAATCACAAGCCGCAGCCCTTCCCAGACACCAAGAGGAAGAGGAAACAAAAAGAACCAAACAAATGCAAATCGAACAAACGTACGAAAAGCGCTAAGATTAGCTCTTTCTTCCTTAAGCAAGATAATCGCAATGCTCAAAGGACTGAAAAACACAATAAGAAATTAACACAAGGCAAGATTTAAAAAAAATCGCCTCGTAGAATAAACCACAAAGCTACAAAGACTAACACCGGGATCACCGCCTTAGAACGGTTAGTAGAATAAACCACCCGGGGGTTTAAAGCACTTTTACAAAAGGCCAACTTCACCCTGGGTCCCGATGCTACTCTTAATACAGAAATAAACTCCAATAAACTCCCAACTCAGTCACTGCATCAAAGCGAAAACATAAAAATCAAATTAATCACTATGATAAACAAAGACGAGTACTCGTTGCAAATTCTGTTATGTGCTAGAGTAAATAAAAACCAATAGTTGAACCATGGCGGGCCAAGCCAAAGACATATCGTCAAGCCCCAACCCACTGGTTAAAGTTTTACGAAGTTCTTTAGACAATATAAAAGCTACTAGTGAAGATCCAAGGAAACGCCACAATCACAAAGCACCGAGGCACCAAAAGAAGGAGAGATGATGGACAAATAGTGACACAACAAACGTCACATATGAAACCACTGACACACAAAACAAAGAAGAACTGCAACAGAGAAACCGCCTTGAAATGGTCAGTAGAAAACAAGTATTATTTGTGCGAACCTCACCCTTAATTCTGATGCAGCTCCAAATTACAAACATATGTTCGGTCCCTGTACCGGTCCTCTATCTCATCTCAAAACATCACATTGAAACATATCAAATCACAAACACTGTGATGAAACAAAGCAAAGAACTAAACGGCGACCTGATCTGAAGCCAGAACACAAGAAAACCACCAACAGGACCACATTGAGCCTGATCAAAGACATTGAAATTCAGGCTCAAACCATCAACAGATTGATAAATTCACTTTTATTGCACAACACGCCTTCTACCTTGTTTGTTTTCTTTGCAGGAATACAAGCAGCATATTACAACCACACTAGGCTAGTTCAAACATTACAACAGAGTGTAATGCATAATTATGGCGCTCAGTTGCAGCCATGTTGTTCACCCGTCTCCTTCAGAAATCCTCAGAGCTTGATATACCGAGATCACCATGGTGTCGTCAGAAAGATTGATATACCGGACCTGATAGTCGGTGAATGTGGATGCACTTAAACCTAGTGGTATCTGTCTTTTTGTGTAGTGTAGCTATTATGGCATTACCAATATTTCTTGTTTGTTTGAGATCAAGAGTCAAGAGTATTTGTGTACATCACGAAAACACGCCTATATAATTTTGACCCCGTTAAACCCCACTTTTATATAGAAAACTGGGGTTTACAGGGGTATTTTTCTTATTCTGCTCAAAACATAGATTGTGGGCACTCGTTAGAACCGCCTCGCGGATGCGGTTCTAACGAGTACCCACAATCTATGTTTTGAGCAGAAATATGAAAAATATCAGAATGTTTTTATCTGAAAATTTTCCTTTTTTGGTTGTAAAGTTTTCAAAATATTTGAACAGACGTGTTTTCGTAATGATATCAGAAGGCTTGTTAAGGAGGAGTAGTTGATAATTATGGGATGGTTTTCTCTAGTTCTCCATTAAAAATTTATTTAGTTGGAATTTACCGAAATCCTCATGTGATCTCCGCATACTCAGACATCATGAGTCTGAAACCTTTCCGAGAGTCGGCAGTCGTTCTCCTGAAAAGCTTTATCAGAGACATATTTTTCATAACTCTGCTTCATATATTACTAAAAGTCAGTTTTATAAAAATTGATCCGTTTTATCACGAAATGCTTGGCAAAACAATATTCTGTTGTAGGTTTGCATCTGTTGTACAGAATCAGTACGAGAAAATAAACGTTTGAAAGTGATGTATGTATGCAGAAGAGGAATCATGTATATCACCTGAGGCCGCCACTTTTACCAATGCCTAAAGCCGAATCAATGCAATTTTGTTAGCTTTACAAACAATGCAAAATATTATATGTATTGTTTAATATTTTTAATATTCATGTAGTGGTTTATCGTATATTTTGTATGTGCATTATATGTAAATTTCTCTGTTAAACCACATAATTATTATGTCATTGATGTTATTAAGATATTTGTATCCTCAAAGGCAAGGTAGAATTTGAAAAAAATAAGTATCTATCTGTGATGTCAGTAGATTATCACTTGCCAGTTACACACAGCATTAACAACGGCGATATATACGTCGGTTCAACCATAAGTGCTTGAAGTTTTAATTCACCAGTCCATTATAGAGGTCCAAAAAGAGGAAGAATCAATAGCAACATCGATATTGGTTCTAAATGAGAGTAAGGGTTGATGGACAGAACTTCACGCGTCTGTGGTTCAACTTTGTGTTGTTCACTGCTTCGAATGTCTGACATCAAAAACCAAACGCAACAAATTTCGAGTACTGTATTTAGGCAATGTGGGGAGAAGATCCTTATCCCATATGCGAGCAATGAAGGTCCAGACCAGTCGTATATTCTGATCAGGGTCATCATAGCCAACTTACAATGTACAGTGTATAATGTAGTCACTACATTAACCCTTCTCTTGCTGAACACGACATTCCCTGTTTTAGCAAACAGTGTAGATCCGGATCAGTTGGCTTCTGAAGAAGCCAACTGATCTGGATCTGCACTGTTTGTCATTAAATATGTGAATTTCTATCAAAAGCCCGGATCAAGTAATCTGATTGGCTGGAAATTAGAAGTGGGTGTGGCATCTTAATTTATTCAGCATGACAAGGGTTAATATAATATCACGTGTTTCCCATGCTGAAAATGTCATGGCCGACATAGCTCCAGATAACAAGGTTATCATGATAAAAGTTAATTTTTTCTCTACAAAACATATGTTGTAGGTATTCATTAGAAGGGACTCTGCACAAAGGCGCTTCTTATAAGTATCCGCAACATAAGTGTGTATGGAGAAATGAGAAAAATATCAATATTTTTCGTTAAAAATAGGCATATCTAGGGCTATGACTAAGAATTATATATTTTACATCGATGTATTAACGTGATGGCATCGAACAGAGACTGTACGGATGCGCATACTGCTCAGGGCCCAGTTGGTCAAAACTAACGAGGGCGTTTGTTAACGTATCGGTAAAATTTTGATCATTAAATATGGCATATACGCATATATTTTTGCTGAAAAATGTGAGTAGCTTTTGCATTTGCAAAAGCTACTCACATTTTTTCAGCAAAAATACCTGTGAATTAGACATTGTACTTACTAGAACAGTTAACAGTTTGACCATTAACGAGCTCGTTAAGCTAACGGCGCTTTGAACAACTGGGCCCTGGCCCTTTGCTGTTTGCATATGGCATACGGGTAATGTTCACTTATCAAATACCTTTGCCATATATCTAGTTTAGTTACGCTCAAGATATTATTTGTGAATATATTCTTCTATTTTTTGTCACTGGTTTGACTTATCAGATGTCTTTGTCTTGTATCTAGTTTAGTTATGCTTAAGATTTTGTTTGTGAATGTATTCTTTGGTTTCGTGCATGGTATATCACAATTAAATCGACCTTGTTGTGTCAAAAGTGTCCAGTTATTTTATCTGTTGTTCATATTCTTCTACAAACCAGGAACATAAAGCTACTTGACAAAGTCATATTTGTTTTTAGTAGTATTATTATGTTTTGTGATTTACCTGCTTTTGTTTTTATTCGCTGTGAATTTTCATCATCAATTTTTATTTGCATGGTTTTCTGTGTTTTTTTATACTTGATTTCCCACTTTCTGTCAGAGCAGCTGAAGCAAATATGATCTTAAAATAATATCCGTACTTTACAAAAGCAGATAATTTAAAAACACGTCCTTCTTGGCTCTCGTTAGAAATCCTCGGCAAGATCAAAGCTCGTAGAATCGTCAAACCGATATGCTCGAATGATATCTCAGAACATGTTTTTTTGTTGTTTTTTTGTTTGTTTGTTGTTTTTTTTTTTAAAAAAACAAGCATCTTTTGATATGTTGCTAGTACTTTGAACGGATTGATAATGAGGAATAGTGAGGGTTCCAGATTTCTGTAATCTAGAAACAATTTGCTTTTCTCTTTCTTTACAAATTCGAAGTTTCCTTCTTTCTTTTTTCTGAGTATATCGTCATTTCTTTATTTTATTTACCTTTCTGAAACTTCATTGTAAGTAAGGACCATTTTTTTGTTCAGTCATCGTTTGGCCAATTGTTTGCTTATATGAAGCAATGAATGCACTATTTAAGAGGAATTGATACACTCACATGGAAGGCCACGCTGTCAAAATTAGTTTTCTGAAAATGTGTATACGCTAAAAGAAAAGCCTCTAAAAGGATGTACTCCAAAAGGTGTGTATGCTAAAAGAAAAGACTCTAAAAGGATGTACTCTAAAAGATGTATACGCTAAAAGAAAAGACTCTAAAAGGAGGTACTCCAAAAGGAAATAATTTGCTCCCAAGAGGAGAAAGTTATTTCCTTTTAGAGTACCTCCTTTCAGACGGGACTTGGTGTACAGGATAGCAAACAGGAAGTCGCAGAATTATTGTCCTGCCATGTAATCAGTGCAGAAAATCTGCCGAGTGTATCCAGTCCCCTTTAACATAGCACACCTTTTCTCTTTTTTGTCTGTTTACAAAGTCATGGATCTATTTCTCAATTCTTATTGCATTACCATTCCCGATAGGGACTTTTGATTCCTTTAAAATGGCAATATTTACCTTTGTATGTCTTGTCCACCATTTTAGACATGTTATTATTATGGCTAAGACGGTAAAACACTATAAATGCACAATTCATCTCATGCGTTCTCCAAAAGAATGCTCTGATTTTTTTTCATTTATTCTTGCTTTTATTTTATTCTTCGTAGAGGTGTGGTTTTAGTGATCTATTAGTTTTTCATCTGCAAAGCCATGTGATCACTTACCGTTCGTTGTTCGTTTATCCAGCAAAAATACCTGTGAATTAGACATTGTACTTACTAGAACAGTTAACAGTTTGACCATTAACGAGCTCGTTAAGCTAACGGCGCTTTGAACAACTGGGCCCTGGCCCTTTGCTGTTTGCATATGGCATACGGGTAATGTTCACTTATCAAATACCTTTGCCATATATCTAGTTTAGTTACGCTCAAGATATTATTTGTGAATATATTCTTCTATTTTTTGTCACTGGTTTGACTTATCAGATGTCTTTGTCTTGCATCTAGTTTAGTTATGCTTAAGATTTTGTTTGTGAATGTATTCTTTGGTTTCGTGCATGGTATATCACAATTAAATCGACCTTGTTGTGTCAAAAGTGTCCAGTTATTTTATCTGTTGTTCATATTCTTCTACAAACCAGGAACATAAAGCTACTTGACAAAGTCATATTTGTTTTTAGTAGTATTATTATGTTTTGTGATTTACCTGCTTTTGTTTTTATTCGCTGTGAATTTTCATCATCAATTTTTATTTGCATGGTTTTCTGTGTTTTTTTATACTTGATTTCCCACTTTCTGTCAGAGCAGCTGAAGCAAATATGATCTTAAAATAATATCCGTACTTTACAAAAGCAGATAATTTAAAAACACGTCCTTCTTGGCTCTCGTTAGAAATCCTCGGCAAGATCAAAGCTCGTAGAATCGTCAAACCGATATGCTCGAATGATATCTCAGAACATGTTTTTTTGTTGTTTTTTTTGTTTGTTTGTTGTTGTTTTTTTAAAAAAAACAAGCATCTTTTGATATGTTGCTAGTACTTTGAACGGATTGATAATGAGGAATAGTGAGGGTTCCAGATTTCTGTAATCTAGAAACAATTTGCTTTTCTCTTTCTTTACAAATTCGAAGTTTCCTTCTTTCTTTTTTCTGAGTATATCGTCATTTCTTTATTTTATTTACCTTTCTGAAACTTCATTGTAAGTAAGGACCATTTTTTTGTTCAGTCATCGTTTGGCCAATTGTTTGCTTATATGAAGCAATGAATGCACTATTTAAGAGGAATTGATACACTCACATGGAAGGCCACGCTGTCAAAATTAGTTTTCTGAAAATGTGTATACGCTAAAAAAAAAGACTCTAAAAGGATGTACTCCAAAAGGTGTGTATGCTAAAAGAAAAAGACTCTAAAAGGATGTACTCTAAAAGATGTATACGCTAAAAGAAAAGACTCTAAAAGGAGGTACTCCAAAAGGAAATAATTTGCTCCCAAGAGGAGAAAGTTATTTCCTTTTAGAGTACCTCCTTTCAGACGGGACTTGGCGTACAGGATAGCAAACAGGAAGTCGCAGAATTATTGTCCTGCCATGTAATCAGTGCAGAAAATCTGCCGAGTGTATCCAGTCCCCTTTAACATAGCACACCTTTTCTCTTTTTTGTCTGTTTACAAAGTCATGGATCTATTTCTCAATTCTTATTGCATTACCATTCCCGATAGGGACTTTTGATTCCTTTAAAATGGCAATATTTACCTTTATATGTCTTGTCCACCATTTTAGACATGTTATTATTATGGCTAAGACGGTAAAACACTATAAATGCACAATTCATCTCATGCGTTCTCCAAAAGAATGCTCTGATTTTTTTTCATTTATTCTTGCTTTTATTTTATTCTTCGTAGAGGTGTGGTTTTAGTGATCTATTAGTTTTTCATCTGCAAAGCCATGTGATCACTTACCGTTCGTTGTTCGTTTATCCATTTGTCTATGAACAATTTTAGGCGATGTCTTTCTTGAAACCATAGGCTCGGTTTTCACCAAAATTTATATGATGCTTTCTGTTTAAAAGTAATCGAAAGTTTTGTCGTATGATCATGATGCATTATGCACGATGTTCGCGGTCACTAAAAGTAGATTTTGTTCTTTTACTGTATTCTCTTTTGTTCTATGTGTTTTCGTCTTCTTTTGCTCTGGCTTCAGATCGACATAGTCTGACCAGAGCCTTCGCTGTTCAAGACCAAGTGAATGTGCATTTTTTTTTTTTTTTTTTTTTTTTTGTATATTCCTCGCTCTACTCAAGTGTATCTTTTAAAGGTTTTGCGGTTCCCTTTTTTCATATATACTGACCTAAAAGAAAGTGCAACACTTCTGAACTGCAAAAAGATCCCTCTACTTTGTTTCATTGCATTATTGTGATTCTTCTTTTTTTACCACTATGTTTTTCTGATGAGGCTTAGGACCATTTGCAGACCGAACACAGATTTGTGATATAGAGCTGGTCACCTGGCACGACTGGCTATTAATACTTACCATGCTACGGGCTAATTAAGTAGACAACACTGAGAATATTTTTCTTATCTTGTTTTCTAGAAAATAGGATCTGAAACTTCATGCAAATTGTCTGCTAATGAGTCAATATGCATGAAATGTCAAATTTTATTTTCTAGGAAGTATAAGAAAAATCTTTCAAAATGTCGTCCACTGAATTTTTTACCCAGCATGCAAAGTGTTGATGTTCTCGTTCAGTCGCTGTTCTTGGTTTCAGAGCTAGAAGGCAATCTCTCCGAACTTCTTCATTAATCTCTCACCTGTACATTCCGGCGAAGCAGCCAAAAACTAAGTTTATTCAAATTTTTAAAATGGTCGCCGGAATTTTCGAAACTTGATCAACATTTCTTATTATTTTACATGTATTTTTTTATTATTATTATTATTTCATGTCTGCAGTAATCTCATAATCAAATAAATGCAAAGGTTATACGTATAAGATGCCCCCAAAGATAGGCACCAGCCCAATTTTGGAGACCTTGGAAGTAATTCTCCGAATCAGTTGAATGGTAAGACTATACTCGTATGGTAATAAGGTGCCGAGTGTGAGTAGATGTACTTTTTGGTCGATTGTTCGACTCAAATTATACATACACCAAAATTTTACTTAGGGTTATTGTCCACGTGATTATTATTGACCAATGAAATCAAACCGCGCATTAGACGGACCAACTCATTGTTCACGATATGAAACCCACAACCTATCGTTTCCGAACCGAACCTCTTTTTTTTTCCAAACTAACCGTGTTTTGATCGATCGTTTCAAACTTACATAAGAAACTGAGTTATATTGTTGTTGTTCACATGACTGTCACTCACCAATAAAGTTGATCCATGCAAATAGTGTTTGTACGAAATCCCGGTAATAGTTATAGGCTCGCCGGGACTATGTCCCTGGAGAGCTTATGTTGTCACCCAGGCGTTGGCGTCGGCGTCTGTCGGCGTCTGCGTCCGCGTCTGCGTTAGCACAATGTTTAAGTTTTCAAATGTGTGCATAGGTTTTTAACTGTTTAAGTATTGCTTTTATATTTGACCTATACCTACTTTAGGGTAAGATCTTTCAATAGCATATATTTCCATCCCCAAAATAGACTCTATATGTAGGTCAAGGTCAGTTCTTACTTTGTCTTTTACACCCATGTTTAAGTTTTGCGTTTAAGTTTTGAAAGTGTACATAACTGCTGAAGTATTCAAGATAGAGCTCTAATATTTGGCCCACATCGGCCTTAGGGTTAGACCTTTCAATAACACACACCTCTTCCTCTGTTTGACCTTCTGCCTAGGTCAAGGTCAGGTCATACTTTGCCATTTGAATCCATGTTCGAGTTCCGCGTTTAAGTTTTGAAAAGTGTTTGTAACTGCTGAAGCATTCAAGATACCGATTTAATATTTGGCCCACACCAACATTAGGGTAAGACCTTTCAATATCACAGACTTTTCCTCACTTTGACCTTCTGCCAAGGTCAAGGACAGGTTATACTTTGTGTCTATTACACCCATGTTTAAGTTTTGCGTTTAAGTTTTGAAAAGTGTACATAACTGCTGAAGTATTCTAGATAGAGCTCTAATATTTGCCGCACACCAGCCTTAGGGTTAGACCTTTCAATAACACACACCTCTTTCTCAGTTTGACCTGCCTAGGTCAAGGTCAGGTCATACTTTGTCATTTGAACCCATGTTTGAGTTCTGCGTTTAAGTTTTGAAAAGTGTTTTTAACTGCTGAAGTATTCAAGATACCGCTTTAATATTTGGCCTACACCAACATTAGGATAAGACCTTTCAATAGCACAAACTTATCCTCAGTTTGACCTTCTGCCAAGGTCAAGGTCAGGTTATACTTTGTCATTTAAACCCATGTTTGAGTTCTGTGTTTAAGTTTTGAAAAGTGTTCGTAACTGCTAAAGTATTCAAGATGCTACTTTAATGTTTGGCCTACACCTACCTTAGGGTAAGACCTTTCAATAGTACACACCCCTTCCTCAGTTTGACCTTCTGCCTAGGTCAAGATCAGGACATACTTTGTCATTTATATCTGTGTTTAGGTTTTGAAAAGTGTACATACTCGTAGCTGCTGAAGCATGTAAAATATAGCTTTCATGTTTCATCCACACCAGCCTATGGGAAGATGTTTCAGTGGCATATATCCCATCCCTCGGTTCGACATTCTTCCGACATCAAAGTCGAACATACTCTGTCATTTAATCTTTAATATTTAAAGATTGTTTTCTTATCGGATCAGCGCTTTCTGGCGAGCTGCGTTGTCTTTTGACAGCTCTTGTTTATAGCTGCGCTATTCTTGTCGCTGTGACGTAATAGTGATGTGTAGGAGGGTTATATATGTGTTTAGTGCGTGGACATTGGCAAACAGTCCAGACTCAGATCAGACGTCACAGAACGCGGCACCTGATCGGGGTCAGCAAGAGTTAAGAGTTAAATGAAACAGTCTTAAGTCCAGGACAATTTTCCCAGCAAACACTTAGACAGTCAACCCACCAATGCTGTCAGTGCTTCGATTATTTCTAGGCAAAGGTTCGGGTGGGCACTTACCTATGTTGCCATGTTGTTTAGACGGAATTTTATGAGACAGCTGGTTGTCTCGATTTTCAGTGCTTCAGATTTGGTCAGCCAGTGCTTAGGTGAGCGAGTCAGGCTTAGGATACATGGATATCTTGTTTTCTTTTTGTTTATCAATGCATATTTTGTGTTATTTTACTAAAATGAGAGAGAGAAAGAGAGAGAGAGAGAGAGTAATGCAATAGCGTACTGACCTGAACACTATGTACGTCATTGTTCTAGTTACCCTGGTTACCTTGAATATTTGGAAACCTCAGCTCCATTTCAATCTTTTTTTTCTAAAATGAGCCAGCGCGTGACAAAACCAACAGAATTGCATGTGTGCCCGGCGAAGACAGATCAGCCTGGGCATCGGCCCAGTCTGATCAGTCTTTGCTGTGCGCTTAATGGGTAGTTAAGGTCCCAAGCTTTCTTTATGCGGACTGCTAAGACTCTGATCAGACTGGGCGGATACCCAGGTTGATCTGTATCATTACGAAAACATGCCTATTCAAATATACTGAAATTTTTACCACAAAAAAATGAAAAGATGAAAAATTCTGATAATTTTCATATTTCTGCTCAAAACATAGATTGTGGATACACGTTAGAACCGCCTCGCCAAGGTAGTTCTAACGAGTACCCACAATCTATGTTTTTGAGAAGAAATAAGAAAAATAATGTATACTCCTGTTAACCCCAGTTTTACTATATAAAAGAGGGGTTTAAGGGGTCAAAATTATATAGGCATGTTTTCGTGAATATTCGCTGGGCGCACATGTCACATCTTATTGGTTTTGACATGTGCAGGCTCAAATTAAAACGTTCATTTTACAACCTGTTCAGGTGTCAAAAGACTGCTGGACGGGTTGTAAGAAGTGCAGGTCCTGATCAGAAACCGCGTTTTATGGCGTATGATCTGGGTCTTTACTGTTAGCTCTGGACTCTCTGTCCAAATATTTAAGGTAAACACGCTATTATTTATGTAACTAATAAGAATATATTATAAATGCATGTTTGTTCTTTTTAATTACCGGTTATAAACAATGCACAAGATTAATTAACCATTAAAGCGCCAATCACAACAATTGTCGTCTGCTTTGTCTTCTGCTTGTGATTTTAAAAGTCATTTCTGCAAACAGTGTGGACCCAGATCAGACTGCTCCTAGCAGTCTGATCTGGGTCCACACTGTTTGCCGGTATGCAAAAAATAGCTTTGAGAAGTTTGCAAGAATATTCAACAGACGACATAAACAGACGACATTTTCAGATGCAGTTTTTCTTGGCGCTTTAAGGGTTAAATACTCTTTTAAATAGGGCAAATAAGATTGCACTACAAATGCAAGTTTATCCTTCAATTTGTTGTATTTTAGTAGCAGAAGACGACATTCTAAAATATGTTTTTCTTATCTGTCACAGAAAATAAAGCTCATTATTCCATTTTAAGTATCTCCTTTGGAATGTTAAGCCTTATTTTCTGTGAAAAAATACTCATTTGTTGTCTGCTCATTTTGCCTAGAGCGTGTTAACCCATTGTAGACAGAATGAAATCCCCCACACTATGTATAGGAAGATTCTAATTTTGATTTTAGGTATGCCAGGCTATGTGATTTAGATATTCCGAGAGAAAAAATGGTTGAACTATTTTAAAACAGTGGGGACTTTGATTAGACGCCGCGTTCTGGGGCGTCTGATCTGGGTCTGGACTGTTTGCCAATTACCCTTTAGGGGTCTCCAGACTACAATGGGTTAATTACTTGTTATAAACAATGCACAAGATTATTTGAATACTGTTTGGATAGGGCAGTTAAGAATGCACTGCAAATGCAAGTTAGACCTTCGATCTGTTGAACTGAAATAGCGGTAGACGACATTTTGATATACTTTTTATCCGTCACAGAAAAGTGAAGCTCGTCATTTTATTCAAACAGTCTTCCTTTGAATTTTCAAGCTTTATTTTCTTTGAGAAAGAAAATATATTTACATTTTCATATACTTTTCTTGTCTTTTATAGAAAATAAAGCACGTCATATCATTCAAACTATCTCCTTTTGAATGGTAAGCCTTATTTCCAGGAAAAAAAAAATTAGTCGTCTGCTCATTTTGCTTGAAGCGTGTTAATTATTGTTATAAACAAAGCATAAAATTATATAAGTACTTTTTTGAATACGGCAAATAAGAATGCACTGCAAATGTTAGTTAAAACCTTTAATCTGTTGGATCAAAATAGCAGCAGATAGTGTCTTAAAATATTTTTTCTTACCTCTCACAGAAAATAAAATTTCATTCAAACTATCTCTCATGACATTTCATGTCATATTTTCTGTGTGTTTGTTGTCTGCTCATTTCGCTTAGTGAGTGTCAATAACTGATTATAAACAATGCACAAAATTAAGAAGGCACTGCAAATGCAAGTTAAAGCTTTAATCTGTTCGAAATTGTGTCAGAGGACACTGTAAAAGTTTTTCTTATCTTTCACAGAAAATTAAGCTCATCACTTCATACAAACTATCTCATACGAAAACACGCCTATTCAAATATATTGAAAATTTTACCATAAAAAAAAATGAAAATTTTCAGATAAAAATTTTGATATTTTTCATATTTCTGCTCAAAACATAGATTGTGAGTACTCGTTAGAACCGCCTCGTCGAGGCGGTTCTAACGAGTACCCACAATCTATGTTTTGAGTAGAAATAAGAAAAATAATGTATACCCCTGTAAACCCCAGTTTTGCTGTATAAAGGTGGGGTTTAAGGGGGTCAGAATTATATAGGCATGTTTTCGTGTTGACTTTGGAGTGCCAAGCTTTATTTTACGTGCTTAGTGTACCCGTTTGTCGTCTGCTTATTGTGCTTAGAGAGTTTTAAATGTGTGTCCTTAAAGTGCCAAGCAAATCCTAACAGATGCATTACGAAAACAAGCCTATTCAAATATACTGAAAATTTTACTACCAAAAGAATGAAAATTTTCAGATGAAAATTCTTATATTTTTCATATTTCTGCTCAAAACATTGTGAGTACTAGTTAGAACCGCCTCGTCGAGGCGGTTCTAACGAGTACTCACAATCTATGTTTTGAGCAGAAGTAAGAAAAATAAAGTATACCTCTGTAAACCCCAGTTTTGCTGTATAAAAGTGGGATTTAAGGGGGTCAAAACTATATAGGCATGTTTTCGTGATGGACAGTCTATGTTACATCATTTTTGAGAAAAAAATAAGACGTGACAGTTCATGTGAATAATCAATATGCCGATCCTTATTTTTCTCATATAAAACAACATCAAGTCGTCTGCTTCAGTTGCGTTTGGTGCTTTAATATTTTGATTTATTGTGATATATTAACAATGGACAAGGTCGGTTAAACATTTACGATATAGGGCTACTGTTTATAGAATTAATTTTAGCTTTTCATCCATGTTTGTTCTTATACATTTGAAATTTTACATGCTAAGTTTGTAAGCCATTTATACTGCTGGTAAATAAAAACAATAAAAAAAGGAAGTGGTTTTCTCTTTATGTACAGAACCTAGCACAAAAATATTTAAAAAAAAAGTCAAAACCAAACCATGAAAATTCCAATCAACAAGACAGTCTAACCAGGACATTCATTAAGACTATGAGGTTATCCAGTTTGTGTGTGTGTGTGTGTGTGTGTGTGTGTGTGTGTGTGTGCATGCGTGTTTTCATTTTTATTATATTTGGATAGACAAGCCTGAGCCACTAGTGTAGACCTAATTCAGACGCCACAAAATGCGGCATCTGATCATGGTTTACAATGTCTTCTACTGTTCCAGTGATTTCAAGACACATTCACAGTTAGCAAAATGGATCTGTTGAAATTTTATAAGTAGTATGAGGTTAAAAGTAAGGTGTGTCAATATAAAGGGTACATACAATAGCCAAACTTTTTAACAAATGTATCAAAAATTTCCCATGAAGATCAAAGTTTTCGTCAAATTGGGTTCGGCTGAACCCCACGAATCCCTCTGGATCCGCTCTTGCCATAATTAATTATATGTAGCAGAATAATGGGCGTCAGACTAAGAATACCATGAATACACTATAACTCGAATTGGTTTGGAAGCAACAACTTCACAGTAAGGGACACAACCATTTAACCATTCTTATATTACCTTCGTTGTTAGTTGTCTATCCCACTTTCCGTACTACTATTACACAGTTATTCATAAATATGAAATTTATTAATAAAGTGCCGGCATATTAATGACATATCCATCGACCTGACCAAGCGCTTACCCAGCAAACGCATGTAACGTTGCAACAAGACAACGTCGTTTCGACGTCACCGCTCACTGTTACTTTGCGGCGACGTCGAAATGACGATTTTGTGATGTTGTTAGTTTCTTGGGAAACATTTTCGACCACATGAATCTAAATTATTTGCATACTTATGTCTAAAAGGAGTCAAAAGTGGGAACAGTTTAGACCGGATACCGAAAAGGAAGAACGGTAAAAACAAGACGTAGGACAGATTTAAGGAGATTAAAGACATTTGATTAGTTTGATGCCAAGCCGCGCCTTTCTCAGAAAAAGGTCTAGTTTGAAAGAAAAGAATCTGCTCTCAACGAGAGCAGTTTATACCTATACCAAAAAAGGAACAACGGTAAAAACAAGCTGTATAGGACAGCGTTAAGGGACTGGATGCATTTGACAAGTTTACTGCCAAGGGATAAACTTTCGTGACTTCTCGTTTGCTTTTCTGTCCATCAAGCTTCTCCTTTCTGTAAAGGGGTCTACTCTGAAAGAAAAGAATTTTGCTCTCAAGGAGACCGAATTCTTTCTTTTTATAATAGACTCCTTTGGAGAAGGATGGCGAAACAATTTTGTCAGTTTCCTCATCTCAAAATTCACCCATTCCTCTTATAACCATCTACAGTCGAACTTCAATATCTCAAACACTGACGGCTCGTGTACCATGGCTGTTCGAACTCGTTTTTAGGTCCTTACGACATTCTTCCGGTTGTTAAAAGAAAACAAGTATTCAGTGAAATTTTCTTATTTCATCATGAAATTCTATGTTGTGTGTACTCATTAGAATCGCTTCATCGAGCACACTAAACATATCATTATTGAGTAGACGATCGAAAAAAAACTCCTTAAATTATCACCATCTGCTTCCTGACGTGGCGCTATGGTTAACCCTCAGTGGGTCGAACAACCAATTTCTCGAACAAATTTTAATAGTCCCAAGCATATGTTCCAGTCATTGAGGTTCGACTATATAATCAGTATGACGTATACACCATATGATCAGGTCAAGCTTTATTGAAAATGTCCTTCTAGTGAAGTCATTAGTTGTTTGTACTTTTTATTGCAGGACTCGAATTTGAAATTAAAAGCAAACATTAACATAAAATCGCAACAACAATGCTCACACCCGATAGGCGGCAGTCGCGAATGCATGAATGAGTCGACGAATGCGGATCATTTTATTAAGAATCATGCGTTTTCGACTGCCAAAATGACAGTCGACGAACATGGATTAATCATTTTCGATTGCAAAATAATCCTTTTGGCAGTCGAAAACGTTGTTTAGTATTAAATTGCGTTCGTCGATTTTATTTTTCGTTCAGGATTGCCGCATTACCTGTGAGATGCTGTGGAGAGAAAGGTCATGATATGAAGGAAAATTTATTTAAGTGTGAATGACCAACAGTCGCGCATTAAATGGAAACAAAAAAGTACTTCGCTCATAATTTGAAAATCCACAGAGTTTGTACGAAGAAGCAGAATGGTTTTAATTTTAGTTATATACTCCAAGCGGTTCCCGAGATGTCAAAGTAAACAATGTTGCCATGGCAACAAGCTTGAAAAAGTTAGTTCTTTTTTTTTTTCATATTTTCATATTTAACTCCCACCTTTCCCATAGGTAATATCAACTATTTTGTTCATTAATTGTAAAGGGTTGCGTCTCTCGATTGTAGTTTGTCCTCTTCCTGGTGTTTGCACATGCTATTCTTAAAAACCATGTAACCATGACAAAATGTACAGAAGTTACATATGAAAGGCCAAGCCAAGCACAGTCTTCCCGAAGCACCAAAATATCATTACGAAACATGCCTGTATAATTTTGACAACCTTAAACTCCACTTTTCTATACAGTAAAACTGGGGTTTACAGTGGTATACATTATTATTTCTTATTTCTGCTAAAAACATAGATTGTGGGAAATCGTTAGAACCGCCTCGAGGCGGTTCTAACGAGTACCCACAATATATGTTTTGAGCAGAAATATGAAAAATATCAGAATTTTTTATCCGAAAATTTTCATTTTTTGGCGGTAAAATTTTCAGTATATTTGAATAGGTAGCTTATCCTAATGAATAACAAATATGTGTTTGGTCCGCGTAGTGAGCTCAATATATCAGCGAAATATCACAACAAAACACAATAGGTTACAAAACTGCGATCAAAAGCCAGAGAAAAGAAAAACACAAGTTGGAAATGGTGGTCCAAACCGCAGACAGCAATAGTCAGGCGTCAATCTTATGAAAAAAGATTAAGGAAGGAAACGTCATTCAGTCTGAGACTCGACTCACCACCGTGCAATAAAAGAGGGAAGCAAAGTTATTAACCATTATTGGGTTAACAACCACGCGGTTTGTTGTATAACATTCATATTTTAACAAATCTTTGTGTAATGACTGACAATCTGGACCCAGCTGTTCAGAACTTAACGAAGTTGTTAGCTAATGTTAAAGTTTCTATCTTGAAATATGGCAAATACATTGATATTTTTTGCTGAAAAAAATGTGACTAGCTTTTGCAATGCAAAAGCTACTCGCACTTTTGCAGCATTTTTGCAGCATAAATATCAATGTATTAGAAAATACCTTGAACAACTGGGCTCTGTTTGAATTGTTCCGAAAAATCAGCATTTACCACAAACCTTCTGAATTTATAGACTGATTCATAGGCGTAGCGCTCATTACGAGCTCGTTAGGCTAACGATTCTTTGAACAACTGGGCCCTGTTTGAATTGTTCCGAAAAATCAGTATTACGAGCAAACTTTCTGATTTATAGACTGATTCATAGGTGTTTTATATGCGTAACATACGAAAGAAAAACATTTATAATAAAGTGACATTAACATAAAATATTTTGCTTCTTTACCATAGGGACTGCTCCTAAAGGAACGACTTTGCTCCCTCTTAAGAGTAGCCCCATTTTTGAAGCGATTCCGGGCATTGTTTTCAAGATTTTTTTCTCGGTGTGCGTAAAAATAATTCCGTTCTGGCTATCCTTCTAATAGACCTTCCTGCAGAATTGTATACAAATTAAATCAGATTATATACGATATCGATATCCTTATTTTAGAAGTTTGGCAGTTTAATGTTTATTCCGATCATTACAGTCACTGACTAAATAGATGCTCAAGCGAAACGAATAAACTCAGAAATATACAAACCATTGGATCTAGCACTAGGGATGTTGTCATCCAAAAACGGAAAATTAACAATACATGTACAATATGATGCGCAACGCAGCGAAAGAGCCCTTACACGATTTGCGGACAACACAGGCCCTGATCAGCCTATATTGCCCGCTAACAGAATCAATTGATATTATTGCATAAAAAGCAGTGTCGCACGTTATTAACAGCCGTGCATTAACCGGCGAAAAGCCGTGTATTAACAAGGCAGTTCACGCGCTGTTAATGCACGGCTACGCAACTTTTAATATGCCTATGCTGGAGCCACAGAATTGCTGCTGTCACGAGATGTGTATTGTACGGCCCTAGAACGAGCATAGTCCGTGGAAATTGCATTCGCGAGACAAGGGTGTAAAGGCGAAACAAAATAGTGCAAGAAATAACGCGAAATGTAGCAAACGTTTTCAGTTTTTATGCAATAATAGCGATCGAACATGGTTTTTCAATGCATTAACATTCGCCAGGTCCCTAGGGAGGTGTTGAAAACCGCGGCCTCTGGCCTCGGTTTTCAACACCTCCCTCGGGACCTGGCGAATGTTAATGCATGAAAAACCATGTTTGATCCCTATATTGTAGTATATGTCGACGAACAGAGAATGTCCAGATCAGACTGTACGGATGCACACGCTCATCTGGACCGTCGCTGTTCGCATATGGCATAAGGGCCTTTTTCCCAATTTGCGCATCATATGCAAATTGCGTCAGTGGTTGCCTCCAGAGGACAAATTAGAAATATACAAGCTGCCGTGTTGAACTTCTTACCCTGGTATATTAGATAGGATTTTAAGATATTGATATTTACTTTATTTATTGAGGGATATCGGGCTATACATTGTATTTTAAATACAGATCTGCTAATTCTGCTCATCTGCTCAGTTGAATATTTAAACATTCTATTACTATTGACATGTGATTTCATTTGATGAAATATATTCAAAAATCTCTGTGTGTGTGTGTGTGTGTGTGTGTGTGTGTGTGTATGTGTGTGTGTGTGTGTGTGTGTGCCAAATACTATGTACATGTATATGGCTTTGAGACCAATATATCGTTGAAAGATATATTTTAGACTTTTATGCATTTATACAGGTATTCTTCAAACACCATAATAAATAACTGTTTTAAGCTGCTGTTTGTTGAATGTGGGCGAATTATAAACCACTTACGAGACATAAAAGTTTAATGTACTGATTGAATTATCATGTTTATATATACCGTTTTTCGTAAACTCATTTTGAAGTAAATGAGAAGTTGTTAATCACTAGAAACTGTGGCACCCACAAGGTCTCTTATCCCATGTTAAACAGGACCCAGTTGTTCAAAACTTATGATGTCGTTAGTAAACGTATCGTTAAAACTTTGATTATTAAATATGGCATATATGCTAGTATTTTTGCTGAAAAAATGTGAGTAGCTTTTGCATTTGCAAAAGCTACTCACATTTTTCAGCAAACATACCTGTGAAATAGATATTGTACTTATTATTACAGTTAACATTTTGACCACTAATGAGCTCGTTAAGCTAACGATGCTTTGAACAACTGGGCCCAGTACTTTAACCTACCTATTCAAAATATGTACTTTTCCTGTCATAGCTCTAGTTAAGGAATACTTTTTTTTATTTCTCAAAAGTTTTTTTCTCTCTCTCATTTCTTCAAAAAAATATGGATACTCATTAGAAACGCCTCAGCGAGGCGCTTCTAATGAGTTCTCATAATATTTATTTCGTTGAAGAACTGGGAAAAATATTTTATCTTTTATACCCATCCTATCTAGAGCTGTGCATGCCAAGGCATTTTTAGGATATAATGTGTAAAATGAGGAATAGCAGAAGTTTGGTTAGTAAGCAAAATTAAGACAGATTTTTGCAAGAAAAGAGGTTGCTGATAAATTGAAAAGCTGGTTTAAAAACCGCAAAATTCTGAAAATCTGCGTAATAATGTAATTCCTCACATACACCTGTTTTCATCTATTACGACGGGGAACGGGGAGCGGGCAGGTACACGGTGGGGGGTACACTTTATATATACAGTCAAACCTGAAGCAAGCACCTACGGGAAAGCCAAAAACTGGTTGCCTTTAATGGGAGCCTTTAAAGGCAGGTGATTGCTTAATACAGGTGATCTTTAGGACAGGTTTGACTGTAATTGTTAAGTAAAAAGTAATAAATCGGAATATTACCTGCTTTTCTTCTTCGTGTTTTACTGATTATGTAAAGCAACGCGAAGACGCGATCACTACTATGTAAAATACATATTATAATATATAGGGGTAGCTGACCGAAGATGTAAAACTGAGGCGATTCTAACAAATATCCAAAACATTTTTCTTTTTAGGTTTTAAATACAATTTTCTTGCATATTTTGTGACTAATGGTTATGTCGTTTGTCGTTGTATCGAGTGTCGGTATAAAGAGGGTTGTCTGTATTTGTTTCTAATAGTTTACCTACCAAATGAAACGTTGTTTCTGTATTTTATCCCATTTACGTCGAATGTACTCTTCTACCACAGCGTTTGGACCAGTCTATTTTCAATAGTAGGGTATCTGGGTAGTTTTATTATGAATATGTTTATTGAAATTCCTGTACATTTCTATTTTATGCAAATAAAGCTGTTCTGACATACAAAGCCCTAAATAGCCTAAAGCCTGAATATATTACATTTGTTAAGACCATTATCTTAGACGCATTGTCGTTGTCTGAGGTCATCGGCAAATGAAACATTGATGGTTCCCAGGTCACGTACTTGTCTATTTGACAAATCATTCAAGACTTTGGGACTCGCCTCGGGTCTTTGCTAGACATTCGTCAACTCTTAATTGTTTTAAAGATGGTCTTAAAGAGGTGCTTTAATGATTTCATTGGGGATAGACCATATTAACATTTTTAATCATGAAATAACTAATTTTAAAAAAAATGTTAATTGTGAAGCTTTTCCGAACAGGTTTTGTGGGCCCACACAGAGAGATTAAATTATAAACATGTAAATGTGCCAAAAATGGTGTTCTACCTGCCATAGTTTTAGCATCACGAAAACACGCTTATATAATTTTGACCCCTTAAACCCCACTTTTATATAGTAAAACTGGGGTTTACAGGGGTATACATTATTTTTGTTATTTCTGCTCGTAAACATAGATTATGAGTACTCGTTAGAACCGCCTCATCGAGGCGGTTCTAACGAGTACCCACTATCTATGTTTTGAGCAGAAATATGAAAATATCAGAATTTTTGTCTGAAAATTTTCAATGTTTTTGGTGGTAAAATTTTTAGTATATTTGAATAGGCATGTTTTCGTAATGGCATGGCAGTCCTCAACCACTAAGCTCGAGGAACGGTGCATGATGTTTGGACAGTGGTCTCCGCTTACTTGTAAACTGTGCCTTGGGCTTGGTGCTCTATTGAGGAGCTAGTTTGAGAAACTTAGTGTGATAATTTTGTTTTTATACATGTGTATGTATGTGTTTATATATTAAAGTTTGTATATATGTTTTATAGAGGGCCATGTAGTTGAATAACCATTGTGCTAAATGCATTTTTACCCTCTCAAAATTTTGTAAATAAATTTATAAATAAGTAAAATATATAGTGTAGACCCTAATCAGACGCCGAGTTCTGCGGCGTCTGATTAGTGTATGCACTGTTTGCCGGTTACCCTTTTTGAGGTGTCCAGACTAAAATGGGATAAGAACATCCTCATAGTATATTGCGAGCAACGTGATGACAAACAAGGCTTTGTGAACATAATGTACAGGTTTTGATGTGGAGTTTCAAAGATTATCGCTTGCGATAACTGTCCGAAATTTTAGGATTACGAAAATTTCTGGCTTCAACATTCTCACATAAGATCAAATGGGCGTGCCAAGAAAGGATTATCGGTTTTATCATATACCTTGCTGTAGGCGAAAGTCAGCTGTCGATAAATTATTTTTTTTCTTCACACATTATTGAATTAAAAGGAAGATTCAAACGAAAACGCTAATCCAATTCATGGAAGAAATAATAAAATATTTGAAACGTTTGCCTGCTAGCTGTTGCCTGCTGAAGAATTATGCTAACACTGATTTTGCAATATTCTGAAATCTGGCGAGTCAAAGTCGGTGGTCAATACCTTGAACTAATTATAAGCAAAATTTGAGATAAGAAAGAAAAGCAAATAGCGGTAGTTGATGTGTTATGCCCACCTCTATCGAATTCAAGTACATGGTTTGAAAAGACCATTTGTCAAATTCATTTCCTCTACTCTACAGAGACATTTATTAAATGGGCTGCGTCACTTAAAGTGAAAACGTGCCTTACAGCATGCCCAAAATGTGGGGATTCACATCATCCTGCACATGCGCATTCTCATCCGGGCATTTGCTTTCCATTGTAACCATCACGAGAACATGCCTATATAATTTTGACCCCCCTTAAACCCCACTTTTATATAGTAAAGCTGGGTTTTACAGGGGTATACATTCTTTTTATTATTTCTGCTTAAAAAACATAGATTGTGGGTACTCGTTAGAACCGCCTCGATGAGTACCCACAATCTATGTTGAGCAGAAATATGAAAAATATCAGAATTTTTATCAGAAAACTTTCAGTTTTTGGTGGTGAGATTTTCAATATATTTGAATAGGCGTGTTTTCGTAATAATTCTATAGTATCCAATTATTCTGTTTGCGGACAGCGGAGGCCCTGATCAGACTGTGCGGATGCGCAGGCTGACCTGGGCCTTTGCTGTCCGCATATGCCCGACGACAGGTTTTCGCATGGTGCGGCCTAAATATTGAAGAAATGAGTCCTTCCACATATGCGACCACTGAAGCCCCGACCAGCCTGTGGATCTGCAAGATCTGATGGGAGCATTTAAGTAAAGTATTCGAATGAATAATGACTGGCCGCGAAAAGCGAATGCCCGGATCAGATTGCTCATGCGCAGTCTGAATCCGGGATTCCGATTTTCGCACAGGCGCATAGGCACCTTTTTGTGTATCATTTCGATGGGACTGAAGTATATGATAATTCAAGTGTTGAGTATAACTTTGATTTAATTATTCGAGCCTGGGTCAATATTGCGGCCAAACAGGGGTTCGATAATGTTATCAGTAGCTTGTCGTTGCCGTGGTTGTGGCGCGGCCACCTATGGCATCTAGTGACATGATTTAGCGATAAATGATTTCGAAGATTGCTTTTTACTGCAGATATGGCCATGAGACAGGTGTAGTTTTGAGTCACATGGTAAAACTATTATAAATATTTAGTATTATGCAATTTTACATTGTACAGTACCTTCAAAGTGATCTTCTCATAGGCTTGGTCTACAACCAGTCCTTTCACACACACACACACACACACACACACACACACACACACACACACAAAAAAAAAAAAAAAAAAAACTACGTACGTACACACACACGCCTTACTTTTTCCCTGATACATTTGAAAGTTAGCAGTAAAAAAAATCCGTATAACTGTTTATTTCCACGGGGTTCTTCCTTCTACGATTATGAAGGTTGTACATGATATCACAGAATTCTCCTATGCATTATTTATATCAAGAAATTTCTTCAGTAAACAACTGTGTCCAAGTCCAAAGTCATTGATTATGGAAAAAGACATTATCAATGCATATATAATGAATGAATAAAAGAAACCGTAAACTGTCCAGGTCCTTTTTGATTGTTCCACAGCCTGCGTTAAATAAACCAGCAAAAATACAGTCGAACTTCAATGGCTCGAAGATCTTTGGGACCATGAAAATTTGTTCGAGACATGGGTAGTTCGAGCCACTGAGGATTAATCATGACGCCAGGTCAGGAAGCAAATGGCGATAATTTAGGGAAATCTTTTCTATCTTCTACAATAATGGTATGTTGAGTGTATTTATTAGAATCCCTCGATTGAGTACACACAACATACAATTTCATCATAAAATAAGAAAATTTCCTAAATATTTGTTTCTGGAGTTATCGGAAGAATTTCGTAGGGACTGAAAACGAGTTCGAACTAGCCATGGTAGACGAGCCCATCACGAAAACACGCCTATATAGTTTTGACCCCCTTAAACCCCACTTTTATATAGTAAAACTGGGGTTTACAGGGGTATACATTATTTATCTTGTTTCTGCTCAAAATTATAGATTGTGGTACTCGTTAGAACCGCCTCGTCGAGGCGGTTCTAACGAGTACCCACAATCTATGTTTTGAGAAGAAATATGAAAAACATTAAAAAAATTTTATATCTAAAAATTTCAGTTTTTGGTTATAAAATTTTCAGTATATTTGAATAGGCATGTTTTCATAATGCATCGGTGTTCGAGCCATTGAGTTTTACTGTAGGTTATACTAGCAAGGGAAGGCTATAGTCGACATATTTGGTCTTTCCAAAGCACCAAGTAAATATAATCACATACAAGAACCTCAAAAAATACATCAACATCAAACGACGGAAAAACGAACATACTAGAACTTCAAATAATATAGTGACATTTACCGACCGATACAACGAGCATACAAGAACCGCAAACAATACATCGACATCTAACGACCGATAAAACGAACATACAAGAACCTCAAACAATACATCAACATCAAACGACCGATAAAACGAACATACAAGAACCTCAAACAATATAGCGACATTTACCGACCGATACAACGAGCATACAAGAACCCCAAACAATACATCGACATCTAACAACCGATAAAACGAACATACAAGATCCTCAAACAATATAGCGACATTTACCGGCCGATACAACGAGCATACAAGAACCGCAAACAATATATCGACATTAACTGACCGATGAACAAGCATACAAGAACCGCAAACTATATACAACCGATATAAGCGAACAAGCGAACAAGACCTGCAAATAATATATCGACATTTACCGACCAATGAAACAAGCATATAAGAACCGCAAACAATATATCGACATTAACCGACCGATGAACCCAGCATGCAAGAATCGCAAACAATATCTCAACATTTGCCGACCGATAAAACAAGTGTACAAGGCCCGCAAACATAATATCGACATTCATCGACCGATGAAACAAGCATATCAGAGCCTTAAACAATATATCGATATTTACCGGCCGATGAACCCAGCATACAAGAATCGCAAACAAAACATCGACATTTGCCGACCGATCAAACAAGCGTACAAGGGCTGCAAACCTAATATCGACATTTACCGACCGATGAAACAAGCATATTAGAGCCACAAACAATGTATAGACATTTACCTACCGATAAAACAGGCATACCAGAACCACAAACAATATATAGACAGTTACCGACCGACATAACGAGCGCACAATAACCGCAAACAATATATCGGTATTTACCGACCGATAAAACGTGCATGAAAGAATCAGAAATATATCGATATTTACGACCAATTAAAGGAACATTAAAAATCGCAAACAATATATCAAGATGTGACCGATAAAACGTGCATACCAGAACCACAAACAGTTTGTCGACATTAACCGATCAAGAAACAAGCATACAAAAACCACAAACAATAATTCAACACTTACCGACCGATAAAACGTGCATGCAAATATTGCAAAAAATATAGCAATACTTGTCTACCGATATAAATGAGCATAAAAATGCAATCAATAATCGACATTTACTGACAGATAAAAGGAGTATACAAGAACCACAAACACTATATCGACATATATCGACAGATAAAATGAGCATTTAAAAACCGCAAACAATAAACTGATATTAACCGATTGATGAAATGAGCATACAAGACTCGCAAACAATATATCAACATTCACAGACCAATGAAACGAGCATACAAGAGTCGAAACATACATTTACCAACAGAAAAGAAAAGCATACAAGAACTGCAAACAATATATAGACATTAACCGACCGATAAAAAGAGCATACAAGAACCGCAAACAATATATCGGCATTTACCGGCAGATAAAAAGGCATATAAGAACCGCAAACAATATAACGACATTTACCGGCACATAAAATGAGCATAAAAGAACCGCAAACAATATATCGACATTTACTGACCGATAAAATGATTATACAAGAACCGCAAACAATATATCGACATTTACCGACAGATAAAATGAGCCTACAAGAACCGCTAACAATATATTGACATTTACCGACAGATAAAAAGAGCATACAAGGACCGCCAACAATATATTGACATTTACCGACACATAAAAAGAGCATACAAGAACCGCAAACAATATACTGACATTTACCGACAGGTAAAAAGAGCATACAAAGAATCGTAAAAATTATAGCGACATTTACCGACAGATAGAATTAGCATACAAGAACCGCAAACAATATATCGTCATTTAACGAACGATAAAATGAGCATACAAGAACCTCAAACAATATGTGGACATTTACCGACGGATAAAAAGAGCATACAAGAACCCTAAACAATATATCGACATTAACCGACATATAAAACGAGCATTCAAGAATCGCAAACAATATATCGACATTTACCGACAGATAAAATGAGCATACAAGAACCGCCAAACAATGTATCTGCATTTACCGACAGATAAAACGCGCATAAAAGACTCGCAAACAATATATCGACATTCACCAACCGATGGAACTAGCATACAAGATCCACAAACAATATATCGACATATACTGACAGTAAAATTAGCATAAAAGAACCGAAAACAATATTGTGACATTTACCGACAGATAAAACGAGCATACAAGAACCGTTAACAATGTATCGACATTTACCGATAGATAAAAAGCGCATATGAGACCCCAAACAATATATGGACATTTACCAACAAAATTAAACGAGCATACATGAACCACAAACACTATATCGACATTTAACGACGGATAAAAAGAGCAAACAAGAACCGCAAACAATATATCGGCATTTACCGACAGATAAACGAGCATACAAGAACCGCAAAAAATACTGACATTTACCGACAGATAAAAAGAATATACAAGAACAGCAAACAATATACTGACATTTACCGACAGATAAAAAGAGCAAAGACAGGAAAGGACAATAAGAGGGCCAAGAAGGCCGTTCTTTATCGCTCCCCTGATTACCAGACAAGCCACAAGCCACCGACAGATAAAAAGAGCATACAAGAACCGCAAACAATGTACTGACATTTACCGACAGATAAAAAGAGCCTATAAGAACTGCAAACAATAGATTGATAAAAAGATAAAAAGAGCAAAGACAAGAAAGGACAACAAGAGGACCAAGGAGGTCGCCCTGTATCGCTCCCCTGATTAAAAGACAATATAAAACGAAAAACAGATGATAGAGTTAAAAAGCATGCACAGAAGAGATAAAAACAGGTTAGGTCATATAAAACGAAAAAGGGACAGATGATAGAGCTAAAAAGCATGTACAGAAGAGATAAAAACAGGTTTGGTCATCTTGGTCATGTAGCCAGGACCAATTATATATTTTTTTCCCTGCGAGCCAAAGATGTTCCACATGAAATTTGACTGGTTTCTGAGAAAAAGGTGTTTGACAGTGTAGATGGACAATAGCCTGAAGCCAGGGGAAGACAACCTATGGGAAAAATGATGCCAAAAGAATGGTCTCATCACTTTATCCATTTGTCGTCTGACCCTAATCAGTAAATTGTATCCTATAGGGAAAACAAATACTACTAAAAAAAAATCCCTTTCCAAAAGTAATTAATATCAATTTTTCTCCACTGTTTTAGAGGGCTCCCATAATGATTGACGGATTTTCTTCATTTTCAATAGAGTTGGTGTCTATAATGACACAACTAATCTGTACAAGTGTCAAAAGAATAGGATGAAAAATGTAACTAAAATTTTAAGAGGGCCCTTTTCCCATAATTTTGACGGATTTTCTTCATTTTCAAAAGGGTTAATTCTTACCATAATACTTGATGTATTTTTTTTCAGTTTCAATAGGGTTAATCCTTATAATGATACAAACAATCTATGCAAGTTTCAAAAGAATCGGATCAAAACTTTTAACTTATCGCGTAAAGGAGAAAAAAAATCAAAAGGGCCATTTTCTCATACTGCTCGATGGATTTTCTTCATTTACAATAGGGTTAATCCTTACAATGACACAAATGGTCTGTGAAAGTTCCAAAAGAATCGAATAAAAAATGTCGACTTTATCGCGTGATCGAGAAAAAAAATAATAACCAAATTTCAAATGGACACTTTTCCCGTAATATTCGACGGATTTTCCTCATTTTCGGTAGCATTAATTCTTACAATGATGCAAACAATCTGAGCAAGTTTCAAAAGAATCAGATCAAAAAAATCGACTTCATCGCGTAAACGTGAAAAAGTTAACGGACGCATGGACGCATGGGCGTTCATACGAATGCACGGGCGGACGACGGGGACCACACCTTCGGCCAGTAGAGGTTATAAGGATAGTCTATCAAGTAGAATAAGTAAAAGCAATACTTAAGCTAATTTGTCTCACAGAACTGTCATAATGCATTTTGATAAGACAAAACCAAGCTAATCAAATTGGGAAAAGGTGGTGATTTGTCTATTCACCTTGATGGCAGTTATCAAACCTCTGTGTTTATTTAGTGATTTTAAATTTAGTAACATCAAAAATATTCCCTATAAATAAGAAATCATTATTATCATGGTCGTCAATACTCTTGACATGAAGTAGGAATGAGGGTCAGAATGTCTTACGTATCGTTAGATTTCTATAATAAAATAAAAGTCATTATCGCTCTACCTTAGATCCAATATACACACAGTCTTTGCAAACATCAACAAGAAACCCAAGTACCCATTTTACTTTTTTCCGGCACTTAAAGAAGAAAATCATCAGAAATTCCCCCAACATTATGGTATAACTTCAATTTTATTAATTGTGACTTAACATTTTCGAACCAAACCTATTAAAAACCATTTATTACAACTTTAGTTATTATCCAAAATCATTTAAATGACCATAGTGCTGTAAAATAGCGCTAAAATCAAGCCGACAACATATTTTGGCAGTTCCGTTAGTGACAAGTCCGGGTATTATTAGGTTCGAGGCGCTACCAAAAGTCTATTTGACATTCCCTCAACTTTTAAAAAGTTGAGCGAAGCGAACATATTACATTTTTTTCCTTTTCGTTCGTACGTCCGCCCGTTTGTCACACTTTTTGGTAGGTATCGTAACTGACGAAGGGTATATGAAATTTTATATACGGGCCAGATTCCTTATGGAAAATTAGATGCATATTTTTCTCTTTTCAAGCCGTCCAATAGTTGCAAAGTTATACCCTTTCTTTTAAAGTATTTGAGATAGGACTATGATATTTGGCAGATTTACTGGAGCTGAGGAGTAGCTCACCTGATTAACTTTTCAATCACTCAGACACAGATGGCTCGTTTACCCTGGCTGCTTCGAACTCGTTTTTTAGTAACTAAGAAATTCTTACCGTTACTCAAGAACAGCAACCTTTAGGGATATTTTAGACATTTTGTACTTATAATAAAAATGTATGTTACGTGTACTCATTAGAATCGTCTCATCGACGCGATTCTAATGAGTGGCGAGTCTGATGAGTTCACTTAACATAGCATTATTTTATAAAAGATTGAGAAAACATCCCTAAATTATCCCTTCTGGCCTACTGTGATCATTAAACCCTCAGAGGCTTAAATTACCCACGTCTAGAACAAAATTCCATGGTCCAAATGGTTCGGTCCATTTAAGTTCGATAGTATCTCCAATAATGCTGGTCAAAGTGCTGGGACTGTCAAATCATGTGGAGCATTACACCGCTGGAGGATCTTGAAACAAATAGTTTTTAGTGATGCTCTCTATAAAATAACAAAACCAGCAGTATACCATGTACCACGTACCAAACGAGGCCTTGCACATCCATATTATCCCACTCAAATCAGATCTCTCTTTGCTTGCTTGAACAACCCACAGAACATTAGGAACCCATGGAGCGGACAGCGAAGGCTTTGAACACACTCCTGCTGATATCGGATTCAATCTACATGCCACACTGTTGGTTTTGTGGCTCTGCTAATAGATTTGTTATTTATACATTGAAACAGGATTGTCTTAAAAGCTCTGAGCTTAAAAGTATACAACTTCCAAACTACATGTCTGCAAATTATTAAAGGCACTTGTGGTTGTTTAACTGAATGCCATTTTGATAAAGAGTGAAGCTGAAAGTTAGTAAAATATCTTTATAAATCTTACATTTTGATGCAAATTTGATGAAAATCGGATAAAAATAAAAGTATGAAGGTTTGAAGATTTCAAAATTGCTTATATGGACGCCAACAATTCGAAAGTGAGACTTTACGACGTGTAAAATGAACGTCAAAAAGATTGCCTTTGAAAACAAAGAACACACTACAGATAAGAAAATGGGAGTTTCAGTTTTATTGAGACTCTTCATAAGCAGAAATGAAGTTTGCAACACTGCTGACGCCCTCTAGCGTATACATGAGCAGAACTCCATTTTCAAAGATTCCACAATGGGTCCAATGATCCCAAAGGAAATGAAATATAATCTGCACTATGTTAAAGTACGGGGAGACGTTCTACCGCCGCCACACGGCACTAATACCAGCTTTATTAACCCTTTTATGCCTAGTGTCCCATAAAAGGGGAATTGGCAAACAGTGTAGACCCAGAGCAGACGCCGCAGAACGCAGTGTCTGACCAGTTTGCATTATTAAGTACCGAATTTCTGTGAATCTAAGGTGATAATAAAAACTAACCAGACACCCTTTCTATTACAAATGGGTATGTCCAAAGAAATGCGGTAGAAGAGTCCATTCGCCATAAATGGGTTAAATGTGTAAAACTTAAATACATAATATCTGCAACAGTATTTTTGCTCTATATGTATAGCTTCTTCTCTAGACAGTTATTCATTTTGATTAAAAATTAGGGCCCAGTTGTTCAAAGCTAACGATGTCGTTAGTTAACGATTCGTTAAAATTTACATCGAGTGATACGCAAATATGCGGAAATGTTTTGCTGAAAAATGTGAGTGCAAAAGCTACTCACATTTTTTCAGCAAAAAATATCAGAATATTGTATATTGAACCCGCTGAAACAGTTAACGAAATGACCCTTAAACGAGCTCGATAAGCTAACTACGCTTTGAACAACTGGGCCCAGACTATTTTCTGATAGGAAGAAGATTCAGTTTAGTATTTTGAAATGTTTAGAACCTGAGTAAACAATCAAAATGGCAGCATCATTGACAACGGTTTTGAAATCTTTAAACGCCATTAACTTTCTTAGCTTTTTCTGACTTTTGATCAGATTTAATCAGAATATATGGTTTGTTAAGCCTAATCTCAGACACATTGATTACCGACGTTGCTTTTCCCCACGTTGCTCTGTTCCTCCTACTCAAAAGGCAAAGTACATGTACCTAGGTTTTCAAGTGGACTCTACTTTTCGTATTCTTTCCTATTTTTTTTCCAAATTTCCCTAATTCGTACCTCTGTTGATACAACAGACCTACTATCCCTACCTTTAAGTCCCGTTGCGAGCAAAGCGAGCGAAATTAAGACAAGATTAATTTCGCTCGCTTTGCTCGCAACGGTTTCATAAAAAGGTTTGAATTCAACCAAGACGATGGGTGCTAAATATCAAATATATATATATATATATTATATATATATATATATATATATATATATATATATATATATATATATATATATATATATATATATATATATATTATATTTTTTTTTTTTTTTTTTTTTTTTTTTTTTTTTGAAATTTTATTAATCATAATTATTTTTATTCCTTTTTCACTATTTTACTATTTCCGTAATAGTTTGGGAACAGCTATTGCGTTTGTATGACTTTTTAAGGAAAATAAAAACTCACTATCACTGCTTTTTTCATTGAAACTCCCAATATCTGCCCTGCTTTTCAAAATTTTTCTCTCATTATTTTATTTGGCCTACTTTTTTCCTCAGGAGGAACATAAAAGCTTGGTGTACCACAACAAGGCATTACGAAAACACGCCTATTCAAATATATTGAAAATTTTACCACCAAAAAAATGAAAATTTTCAGATAAAAATTTGATATTTTTCATATTTCTGCTCAAAACATAGATTGTGGGTACTCGTTAGAACCGCCTCGGCGAGGCGGTTCTAACGAGTACCCACAATCTATGTTTTTGAGCAGAAATAAGAAAAATAATGTATACCCCTGTAAACCCCAGTTTTACTATATAAAGGTGGGGTTTAAGGGGGTCAAAATTATATAGGCATGTTATTGTGATGGTATCCTCTTTACGGAATCATAAGATAATGTAATATATGCAAACAGAGGTCTTGATCAGACTGTGCAAATGAGCATATGACATAAGGGGTCTTTTCTGCTGTTGACGCGCATTTTACATCACAACTA